>JASJET010000055.1:30829285-32046071 GCA_034092305.1 Diaprepes abbreviatus
TATTTGGGTTGTAATATAAGTAAAACATTAAAATGTTTACATAGTTTTCTTTAATTTATTGTATTATCGATACTATATACCAAATTTCCCTATTTTTCCCTTTTTGATACATACATTTCTTTTTGCAAAATAATAATATAACTTCACCTTATGCTTTTTTATATTAAAAATTGAGTAAGCTCTCGAAAAATATTTATTTATAAACGGCGCAGATATGTTTGATCACGGGGATTATTTCACAATCAAAAATATGATGACGCAGGTTTTAGTTTTAAGGGCAAAATCCTCAAATTAGAAACACAGGCACTTTTCTTTAAGAAGTCTTATTTGGGGTATGCCTTCGGGCCTATGTGGGAAGGCAGAATCATCTCTCGAAATATAAAAAAATAGAACAGTACCCTCGTCAAATTTCTAGCATATGCGTCATCATTAAGTCGGATATTTTTATCTTAGTCTGTCACTACCACTAACAATAAATAATAAACTAGATAATGCTGTATTTTTTTATTATTCCGCTCTTAGTTAACAAATTTGATTTAAATTTAGTAGAATTTGCTCTAAGTTTGGTATCTCTACATATTTTTGCATGATTAAAGCTTATTTCTGATTTTTCTGTCATAAAACAAAGCTGTGTTAAAATATGCTGTCAAAGAGACTGAAATCAGCTATATTGAGAAGCCATGTTTTCTGCTCCTATGTTTTTAATATCCTCCCTCCTTTGTTAAGATAAACTACTAACCAACCAGTACATATCAAAGAAAAAAGTTACTTGTTGTATGTGGTACTTGGCTTCCTCAATATTCCAAACGGATGAATTTATTAGCTACAGGAATTTTACGAAAGAGGTTATACTCTCTTTGAATGCCAAATCGATATTTACTTGTGTAAATTTAAATTTAAAAAAAATGTAGTGTATTTCCTTTTAAAATGGACTAAAACGTTTAATATATGTCACATTGTCCGGAAAAATTTGTGTTTGTAAAATTCATAAGATATAGTATACTTTAAATTTAAAACGAAAAACATGGGGTGCAAGCAATAGACCAGCTTTTCCAAAGCTCGCGAGACCCCAGGGCTTTATAAAGGGAGTTCGCAAAAAAAAATGGCGGACTTTTAAATTAAATTTTGCAACAGGTCACAATCTGTAACGCAACGAGTCACTACGCCCCTGGCGATGTGAGTACATTCTGGAGCGAGCCGGAACTTCTATTTCGGCGAACCAATACTTCCTGAATGCACACGAAAGAACGAGAATAACGTCTGCCGATATAAAAACGACGCAGTTACATATAAGGAAGGGTAGCGTTGAACTGAATCGTACGAAAAGTTTAAGAATCGGGAGTGATTTTAAAAATATAAATAAGTTAGCAGTTATTGCATAGTAAGTACATAAATATTAGTAATGTAAACCAAGCTGGTGATTTTTTCATGTATAAATAAATTACAACAAATACCCAAGCTTGATTAAAAACGGGTAGTTTTGTCAAGTTTGACAAAAAGCTGGACGAGCAACCAATTGCTCCTTCTACTTCAGTCTCTGATTTGGAAGTAACACAGGGTAGTAGTTGTAGTGAGCTACCATCTCTTCAGACTGAAAGCAAAAAAAAAAAAATAGGCGAACAGAGTAAGTGAGTATGATTGTTTGGGTTCTCCAAGCACCATTTTATTAGAAAATGAAAAACACTGAACATCTCAAATAACTTGAATTAATGCTGAAGGACTATTTTCCTAGTAAGCGTATTAAACCTGGATCGAATAAATGGATACGTAATCCTTTCCAAGGAGACATAACTTCGGATACTTCTGTAACTTTACTGGAAAAAGAAAAGGTCATCCTCTGACAATTCCATAAAAACTGTTTTTAAAGATCACTCTTTAATTGATTTTTTGCTCAGTATAAGAAATGAGTATCCTCTTTTGGCGGAAAAGTATTAATTCTTTTTTGTAAGGGAAGCTATCACTTTAATTTTTATAATGTTTGTCTCCAAATGTTTCATGATTATGTTTTAGTTTTTTGTTATGAACTGTTATTTAATGTGAATAATAAATTTTAATAATCCAATTTTACTGTTTCATTTACTGTGCCTAACGACTACACAGGGAGTTCTCCAATTTATTCTGGTTTTTAGAAGGGGTTCGCAAGAAGAAAAAGGTTGGGAACCACTGCAACAGAAAATAATATAATAACAGTTAATATATATATATAACATCTTATGTTTATCGTTTTAAATTTGACAGCAATTTTCTTAGCTATTAAAAATTTACAATTACAAATTTTCGGGATAATATGACAAATTATTTTACACTTTTTGTTCGTTTTCGAAATTGTTTTCTATATTCTAATATGTAGTTAAAAATCAATTTCAAAGTTTATGCCACACAGGCATAAAAGCGGGTGAATAAAATATTGTAAAAATGTAGTAAGAAACGTGGTAAAAAAGAAAGTTGACTTTAAATGACCTTGAAATATATATTTAAGGTCATTTTCTATTGTCATTGGATGTATTACTATATTTTAGTTTTATTGGTTAATTGGAAGTTGAACTGACTTTGAAATGACCTTGAAATATAAGTTTAAGGTCAGTTTCAAGGTTACAAAATTGCATTGTTATCAGGTTTATATATGTGTACCAAATTTTGGCTTCATTGGATAATCGAAGATGAGGTTGACCTTGAAACGGCGTTGAAATCTACGTTCAAGGTTGGTTTCAATGTCATAATATTGTAATACCATCGGGTTTATATATGTTCACCAAATTTTAGTTTGGCCGGATAATGTCAAGTTGACCTTGAAATTACCTTAAAATATACGTTCAAGGTCGTAATATTGCATTATCATCGAGTTTATAAATGTGTATCAAATTTCAGCTTGATTAAATAACCGGAAATGAAGTTAATCTTAAAATGACCTCGAAATATACGTTCACGGTCATTTGAAAGTCGTAGTATTAAATTGCTTTCGGTTTTATGTATGTGTACCAAATTTCAGCTTGACTGAAAAATCCAAAGTGAAGTTAACCTTTAACATGACCTTGAAATATTCTTTCAAAATCAGTTTCAAGGACATAATATCGCATTATCATCTAATCTGAGCTTTATTAAATATTTCTAACTCATCAGGAAATTGGTTCAAAATCGATTGCAAAGTTTGTACTGGATAAACAAACAGACAGATAAGAAAACGAGTTAATAAAAACGGGGGTAAAAATATTACCTTCCATTACAAAACTTAACGAAATTCCAGGTTATTAATTGTGTATGTTGTATTGTGGAAGAATATTGGATTGATTTATAATTTTGGATTAATTGGTATAAAAAATGGAGTTAAGCCTTTAAACTCATTGTCATCCCAAAAGTAAATACTGTTTCCATTATTCATATTTATATTACGCTTTAAAACTTTGTTATGACACTGTTGCCTATGTCAGTTTAACGTTTTTTTATGAATTTAAATTGGTTCAAAATGAAGGTTCTGCAAGTGACACTGTTAATTAATTAATCTTAAATTTAATGTCCATTCTATATTAAATTTAATGATTTTGTACCTAAAATCGCGAATAATTTACATTTACTTTAAATTTAAAGCAATTCATTCAAATATCAGTGCGTTGTATATTAAATTTGATTAAATAGTATCTTAAATTTCCATAAGGTAACTGAAAAAAAAATATACTTTCTATACATTAAAATTAATTCACATGTACCTTAACATTAAAGGAATTTACATTAATATTCATGGTGCATTGCACCATATTTCGGGAGATGGCCCAACATGTATTGAACTTTT
The DNA here is from genome assembly GCA_034092305.1 of Diaprepes abbreviatus. Taxonomy (NCBI): domain Eukaryota; kingdom Metazoa; phylum Arthropoda; class Insecta; order Coleoptera; family Curculionidae; genus Diaprepes; species Diaprepes abbreviatus. The sequence goes on from JASJET010000055.1 coordinate 30,833,073, forward strand.
CGTTTAGTATGGTATAAGTTGTGTCGCAATTAGCAATGCCCCTAGTGGTAGGGACATGTAGCTAGCGATCTATTTTCAACCACCGTAGTAAATGTATAGATGTTTCGTCCCGATACCGATGGTGGACTCATCAGTGGGATCCACCGGTATCTTTCCCAGACATCCTTGTACTTTCCACAAACTTGAACCTCTATTTAAGTTCAGTTTTGCCGGAAAGCGGTGGTGAGATGTTAAGATCCACAACAGTTGCTTAAAGGACTCAATATTCTTATGATAAGGTGTACATGTCTGCTGATACTGATGGAAACCAACGAGTTCAAAACCGGTCTTCATATGACGGTACACTACCTATATATATGGGAAAAATATCCACCTTTTCCTAGTAGCAGAATTTTTTGACCTCATATTAATGTTGGTGCATTAAATATGTGACAACATATCTTAAATTCAATGAACACTAGCTGTATATTTAATGGACATAGTCACCTTAAAAATTAATGATCAAAACTTTAAATTTACTGTATGATTACATTAGAGTTAATGGAATAAATTAATTTAGATTAATTTAAATTTTCATGTGTGTTAGCTAAAACTTTAGTATCAAGCCGTTGTCATCAGAGATATAATATACTTTTAAAAGTTAATATATCTATAAAATAATATTTTTAGGTATTTCCATAAGAATTCTAATTAACTGAATTGTTATTTTTATTTTGATTTGGGATATAATGAACGATATTCTAATGTCCCCGTTCAAACTTAATTCACTGTTATACTATAATTTCCAACAATTTTAAGTGGTTAATATTGCTTTAATGGATATTTAAAGCTTTATGATAATTTTATAAACACACGCCAGATATTGCTAAATAACACAGTAATAGTATCTTTACTTATACCATGATATTCGGCTGTATAAAGCAGTAAACGTAATTATAATGATTGGCGTTTAGAGTCACTTATTTTAATGTTATTATTATGTTTGTCACAACTGAAGCTTTGATTGGGTATTATTAAAATACGTTGTGGGGTCTCCGTTTCTGTGTTACTGAAAAATTGTCGTGTATTATTCAATTAATGCAACAAGAGTTCATTTTTTTCATTGAACATTTAAGATTTTCGTGTATTTCTAATAATTTTTTATGTGTCACAAAATTGACTCATCTTGCATGAAAAAGTTCGAGAAATAGAAATAAAGGGTACTTTCCATTGGTGATACCATTACAGTGAATGTAAGGACCAGAAGGTGGCAACAAACTAGTCGAAATAACATTAGATAAAAATTAGTTTAAGTAAAATTATACGCTTAGACAAATCTCTAGCCGAGGCTTAGAATTGCAACTTTGCTTTCAAAATTAAATATATTTTTTGTAAAACCTATTTTGCAGATGCCTTACAAAAATTTAAATAAATTCCTGCGGGCCTTTTTTACGATCAACCAAGTAAGTTTAATATAAATCATACTTAAGCAAAAAGCACGTTACCCATCACTAAAATCACAACTACTTACTTAAGCTTTTGTTATGTATTATTTCCCTATTTTATTTATTTTATTTTGTTATGAAATTTGGAACTAACTACTGCTCGGCGATCTAGCCCCACACTTCTTAAATGTTAGAACTCTGCTATACTGGAATTTATTTTAAGGCACTAATTAAGAGTGTTTTGTGCGAGCAGAGCAGACTAGAAAGCTAGAGGCGGCACCAGCAAGCAAAGCGCCAAGCTAGCCCCTAGGCCGTAGAGTAGGCGCCACTGAATATGGCCGAGTAAACTCAGAAACCCCCCATTGTTGCTTGGGTCTAGCGTTCAACTCAGCTCTCTAATTTGTTGCACAAATTTTAAAAATGAAAAAAAAAAGGTAACGCACTGAAGCAAAGGACAAGAAACTGAGGGATAAATCAAACTCATTAATGTCAATATTAATTCTACTCTTTATTTACTCATAACGATGTTCTGAAGGGTGCACTTGTTGAAGTCTCTAAGGGTGGATCTGGACTGATCTTATGCCCAGAGGGTAGATCTATGTTGTTTATATCCTTAAAGGTAGATATGCTGTTTGATTTTTTTGACCCAAAGGGTGAATACTGGTATACTACTACCCCGAGGGTGGACCATAATTTAAATAAAATAAAAAAAATAATAGCAATGCCAAATTATCTTTATATTAGAGTAAACGACTAAAAATTAATTTCCGCCAAATTGTCATAAAATTGCTTCAAAAATTAAAAAAAAAAACATCAAGGTACAATGCAAATTAATATGAAAAGAAATATTCAACTAAACAGCCAAAATTAAATAATCATTTAGAATAGTCGCTTGCTCTAACTGAGTTCGAGTTACATGGGAGTAATAAAGTGGTAAAAATTTAAAGTAAATTTTCTAGTATGACTCCAGTTATTTACACAAAATAATCCAGCAGAAGGTCAACAATAGGTTCATTAAAATAAAAAAAAAACTGCTTATTCATAAAAAAAATTAATCAATTCATAATCAGATTTACCAGAAATATAAACCTACAATATCTAAAGACTGAGATCAGTGAATGATTAGTTTTTTAATAATAAAAAAATTGCTTAATCTGGCAAAAATAAATATACAGTTAATTAATTGCAAGGCAACCAATAGAAAAAAACAAACTCAAAGCAAAATCACAATTTTACCAGACTATATGTGAAAAACCATGATCGGTAATTTGACACTGACTTTTTAATTAAATTTTTAGAGCAACAATAATGGAGGAAAAAAAAGATATTTCAGTGAAAAGTCAGGATGTACTACTTGACATTAACATTTAAATAATAAATAAATTACAGGATCTATAGAAAGTTAAAATTTCACTCTACGAGTCAGTCACTACTACCTAAATACTGTAGTCAATACATAAAATCCATTTTACTGGAGTCAACTGTAAGTTACGAGGCCCTGAACATATCGCGATGCAAAAAAACTTTAAAACTATCAATCACAAACCCAGAATGGGGCCCAAAGGAAGCATACAAACAAGATATTGAAATATTATTACTGTCAAATAAATTTATCCAAAAATTATGGACATCGTGGTACGTCATGAGGCAAAAATAAAGCAAAATATAGTGCAAATTACAAACGATGATAAAAATACGCTCAAAATTAACTCTTGGTGATAACAAATTATAAAATTTAAGGCACTGCATGGCAGCAAATATTAAAAACCCAAAAACTATAAAAAAAATGCTTATCTAAATTTAACAAAAATATATAATCGGTTAGACATGGGCCACTTTTGGAGAGATTGCAGGAAATTGGTATTGACGATAAAGATATAAGAATAATAAAAGAACTGTATTGGAACCAATCAGCAGAAGTCCGCATTAATACCGATCTGTTAACGGACACTTTTGGCATATTAAAGGGAGTCCGAGAGGGGTGTATTTTGTCCCCTATTTTGTTCAATATTTATGTTGAGAAAATCTTTCAACTAGCTTTGGAGGAAGAGACACGAGGTATCAAAATTAACGGCATACTAATGAATAATATTCGTTACGCAGACGATACCACAATACTAGCCAATAACATCGAAGACCTTCAGGCAATATTGAATAAAATTAACGAATCCGGTGAACAGTTTGGGCTACGAATTAATATTGCCAAGACAAAAATGATGGTGATTAGTAGGCATCAACGCAATACTCCCCTCAGTATCAACGGGAACATAATTGAACGCGTCGCGAAGTTTACATATCTCGGAGCTACCTTGAATGAAAAGTGGTACTGTGATGAAGAAGTGAAAGGACGAATAGGCCGAGCAAAAACAGCATTTTTTAAAATCAAGAATTTTCTTCTTTGCAGGCATTTACCACTAAATACCAGAATACGTGTTTTGAAATGTTATGTATGGCCTATGGTATTGTATGGCGTTGAAACATGGTCACTTAAAGTTAGAACACTGAATAGGATCGAAGCCTTCGAACTATGGACACTTCGTCGACTGCTACGTATTCCCTGGACTGCTCATCTCACAAATGAAGAAGTTTTAAGAAGGAGTGGCGTAGAAAGACAACTGCTGGACACGGTAAAGCAGCGTAAAGTGTCTTACTTGGGACATATGTTGAGAGGATCCAGATACTCAATACCAAAGTTGATTTTGCAAGGAAAAATAGAGGGAAAGCGCGGACCAGGCAGAAAACAACATTCTTGGCTACGAAATATAAGAGACTGGTGTGGAATATCGGACGCCACAACTATATTTAGACAGGCCAAAGAGGGTGTCCTGGCCGTCTTATAACTTTAGAAGAGGAATGGACATTTGATCGCCGACGTGCGGCTTTGCACATGGCACCAGAAGAAGAAGATATAATCGGCCCTAAAACCCCAAAATACAACTTAATAGGATTACACGTAGTCAATTTAAGGTCTAAAAGAGACTTAAAGTAACATACTACTGTTAGTTTTAAAATTCGCTTAAATAGTACTCGTAACAATCAATTTTGAGCTGAAATTTTTTAATATTTAAATAGAAAGCTAAGCAGGATCGTTTTAGCAGTAAATAGTTTAAAATTCCTTACCTCATTTTCTGGGGTCAGACTGATTCCTGGTAATAATGCTGAAGAGGTTGACCTCGATAACTATCCAAAACGCCAAACTAACCGAAAAATACTCAAAACACAATTCACTACAACGTTATCGACGTACGCAAAACGCAATTCTCCATCCAAAACACGCAGGATGGCGGCAATAAAACGGGATGGAAATTTCTTGACTCACTTTTGCAATAATTGACATGAAAAAGTAGCTTTGACAGATAAATTCTCACCATTTAATACGAAGCCCGAAACCTGTGCTGTATAAGCTTCTTTTTCCCTTAACATAGGGCGCGAGACAGGAGAGAAGGAACTTAAACAAGTAGCAATTCAACAAAAGAAATGGCAGCTCAAAATAGTGGGCTTAAACAGCAACAACTAATAAGCCGTTGACATTTCCGACTCAAAATCAAATAGGACTTCGTTGTTTTTGAATTTTCCCTCAGCCATTAGCAATACGGTACTAGTTACTCATCCAAATTTCCTCCCAAAAATTACCACAGAAATAGCAACCCAACATGCAACGGCTTAAAAGAATGCAAATTTGCCTAAACATAAGCTGGAAAGGTCATATAACCCGAACAAAAGGTAAGCAAACCCTTGAAAATAATTCAAATAAAAATCCGGAAAGCTGTAACTAAAATAGATCTTATAAAAAAGTAAAAATAACATTCTATTTAAATATGAACAACCTAAAACAGTGACGTAGAGTCGCCGACCTAAAAAATCATGTTGGAATGGATTTAAATTAAGGCTGTATTTCTTATTGGCAAATTACTGAATGAAAAAGAAAATAATTAAGTTGGGAAGAAAATCTGCAAGGGAGTGAAATTTGGAATGGCTCGAAAAGCAATAGGAACCAAAAATGCAACGAATATTAGGCTGTTATACGAAGGAGAAATGGGAAATGCTTAATGATAATAATATAGTGCTGCCCAAAACGTGAATATTAGCAAAAAGAAGATAAAATTAACCAAATTAACCATAGTAAATTTAAGATAAAATTTTAACCGTGACAACTCAAGTAAATGAGAATTTTCAAAATCAATAAATCAGCAGAGAAAATGAAGCTCCTATAAATTGGCCACCTTTTATTAAATAGATTGTCTATTGTAGGTTGTAGACAATGTTGAAGAATGACTAACATGTGGTCGGACTTGCATTGTCTTTATTTTTTATTTTTTTTACGTCGTTTCGATTGGGTTGTATCTCTAATCGTTATATACTTGATAACGATTAGAGATACAACCTAATCGAAACGGCGTAAAAATAAAAATAAAGATAATGCAAGTCCGACCACATTTTAGTCAGATTGTCTATTGTAGACGTGTAAACATCGAAGAAGGAAATGAGCACGAATAGGAAACTCAGTAAACACCGGGTGCAGTTCAACTTTCTCCGCAGAGTTAGTCAAGTGTATATGAAAATATAGGTCATTTTAAATATTTAGTTAGAGTTTAGTTAAAAAATTAAATCAATAAAATTTTTCTGCTTTGTTGTCGACTTTGTGTGTTGTTCTTATTGTTTTTGCCTATTTATTCTTATGTTATTATTGTCGTTAGCTGACTATTATGTAAACTTTTATTGTTGTTGGCCCGTTGGCCCTTAAACATACTCCAAATTTCTTGGATCAGCCCTAGGCAATAAAACATTTAAATTCGATTATTTTAGAAACGGCTACTCGAAGTGACACCTAATAAGTATAACTTTTTTGGATAGAAGAATCAAAGAATAGGAATTTTTAATTAAAAATTTAATGTAGCCAAGCACAAAAAAGTTATACAGCTTAAGATATAGGCAGTGGCGTAAATAAGAGTATATGCGCCCCCCCCCCCCCTTGCAGATCTTTGAGTATGCCCTACTATTTTGTACCCGTCTTGGTCTTTCGTATCTATTCATTTTCATCAAGAGACGTGAGGGCTCCCTAGATTGGCTGCACCCCCAATGCACCAAATTTAGTGCAAATCAAGCTATTATTAAGATAAATATTTACAGAAAAAAAAATATAGATTTCACATCCTGTGTTTCGGAAATTATTAACTTTTGGAGTAAAGTAAATTGTACTAGGTCCTCATATTTCATCCTCAGCAATTTGCTCTTGCATTTTATATAGAACCGTGTATAATCTTCTCGATTTTCGAGTATGGCAATTAGTACAGTTTAAAAGGAAACAATTATTTTTGAAATAAATATGCAGCTTCCTAATAAAAAGTACTAATTAAATCACTAAATCGACCCCATATAATAAAGTAAATTATCCTAAAACTTAAATGTTTTTACTTGAAACTGACATTAAAAATATTTATAAACCAAAAAAAAAACTCTTGAAAAACAATTCCGCCTTAAACAATTTGCTTTTAAAAAGAAGTGTGATAATAGTCTACTAGACCGTATATTGCTTCAAAGCCAGTGCTATTTCGTATTGTAGCGTGAGACTATCAAACCTGAAAAGCCACGAACGTCCAACTTTCCCCAGTAAAGTGTGCTATAAAACTACATATTTAGTTTATCTGTAAAACGGTAACAAGGAAATAAAAATCAATTGTGTCGGTTTTCTCTAAAGATTTAGACAGAGTTTTACGGAAATCTTTGTATAAAACAATGTTATTTAAAGCATTGGCAACAACTAACTAGGGAACAAAATATTGGCATTATGAGAATCTATAAATATTCGTTAATTTATAATGGAAGTTTAGGCGTGGGTTCACGGCAGTGGTCAGGCTCCAATCGTTGAACTAAACCCACGCTCGGCCTGGTTGGTACTTGGAAGGGTGACCGCTTGGTTCTAGCGCGTGCGCTGTGGGTATGGGTTTTATGTTGTATAGTTGCCAAGATCAAACAGACCAAAAGACAAAAAAAATAATTTTTTGTATCTACCTGGCAAAATTATAAAGTATGGTTGTAATTACAAATTTACTGCTGCAGTTTTTTTCTTTTAGCCACTGAATTTATACTGGTTTGTAATTCTGATTTATGGCGTCTTTTTTTAGAAACTTTGTAGATTTAAATATTTTTTTTTTAAGTTATTTCCACACAATTAATAACACAGATCAAAAAATTAATGATCCTGGAGCATAGCCTGGACTCAAACATGTACTTTCGAAGCAACTTGATGCGTTAGATCCTAATGTGGCTATAGAATTGCTCCGTCATATCATAATTTCGAAATATTCTAATTTTAAAATGCGAAAATGACTATTTTTGAAGTATGGTGGTGGTGCTGATAGATAACATTCCAAGGGTAAGCACAATAGGCTTATACTGGCCGCAGAACATTCAGGTTCAGAACGGACTTATAAGAAAAAAAAAGTACAATTCTCCCCTTCAGTTTCCATTTTGGAACGTACAAATACGATTTTCTTTTTACCGAGATATTGTAGATTGAAAATGAAAGATTCACGTTCAGTTGATACGTCTGATGAGAAGAAATGAAAAAATCTACAATATTTCGATTAAAAAATCATACTCTCGTGTTTCAAAATGAAAAGTGAAAGGGAGAAAATTTGTATTTTACGATTACATGGTTGAGTTTAGATGGTAAATTCACTTGCCAACGGCACTGAATATCTCCGAAACCTGACTTGATAGAGCAATTCTATGGCCAGACTTGGATTCAGAGTACCAAATTGCTTCGGATATATATGTCAGAGTTCGTGCTATAAGGTCTTGTTGATCTGTGTAATTTACTGAAATTCTGTTTTTTTCTCAGGATTTTAGGCTCATAATCAGTTGCATTTTGGTTACAAGATAAAAGTTTTTAAATAATTTTTTGTTTAAGTTCGCAAAATTTTATCCTGATTTCACCTGGTGAATTAAATATATTGTGTTTGAAATATGATGTATTGACATCTTTTATACCATATCTAACTTAAACTTTGTAATATCTGATGCACTACTGTCAAAATGTCATTGATTTTACAAAAATAAATATTTCTCTTAGCATAAAATCCAGAGAAATATCTTTGTTTCTTGGTGGAAATTTATTACAAGATATTTTGTATTTATACAAAACAAATACCAAAAATCTAATACGATACGACACGAAATCGGTCGCTTAAAGTTTAATTGACGTATATCTCTTTCAAATTGACTACATTAAATAACTTATGTTTTTCACTCAACAAATTTGTCAGGCTTCCTGGTTAGCTTTTATTTATTGCCAGCCGCTTGATGAGTTTCATAAATAAATTAGGAAGTTAATATTTTATACCTTCTGTCACTTGAACAACATTTTTAAAATGTTATAAAAATATTGCAAGCTAAGAGGTTGGGATGGTCGCAATATTGTAAAAGATATAAAAAGGTTTGTGACAAAAAAATCGTGATTGCTTCGTCAGGTTGACGGTTGCGTTTGAATTTCTAAAAAATATCTTTGAAATTTCTACCTGTAATTATGATTTTGAATAAATCATTTACCAGCTCTTAGGCTATTTAAAATATTTAATCGAATTATGATTTTTATTGTGGAAATTCAAACTTGCCTTATTGGCATGATTCATGACATTATATACACTAGCGAGCAAAAAATTTAGGTCACTAAAGAAGTTGCAAATAATTTTAAGGGTAATAATAAAAAGGTAATTATTGTACTAGTAGGCGCTTATTCATTTGTTTTCCGAGAAATGTTATTTGTCATATTTATGATCTGTCATGTATTGATACAGTTGTTATGACTTTCATGAAATAGCGTACATTCGCTCATTTAGCGTTGGTTTCTTTGTAAACCTATCGGCCGCACGATGTTGCGTTTATTTAGCAGGTATAATGCCTTTTAATCCTATTGTTGTGTTACGAATTGTAGCTTTGATACAAGATGGTTGAGGATAACGTGAAACTGCAAGAATTGTTGGTAAGAACTTTTGTGCTGTACAAAATATATACCAGCGCTATGAGGAGGCTAACCTGATAACCAGGATCCGGGAGAAAAAGAGTAATATCCCCAGGAGATGACCGTTTTTTGGTGACGGCAAGTTTGCGAAATAGAACAGCTTTTGCAGTTTTGCTGAGAAATCAACTTCAAGAAGTTAGAAATGTAAACATAAGTGAATGGACGGTTAGAAAAAGGCATCGTACTAATGGATTGTCATGTAGAAGGATGGCTACAGGTCCACCATTGCAACGCCGGCACTGAATTGCAAGATTGGCTTTTGCCCGAAATCACTTGGCATAAAATAATGAGGACTGTTTTCAGATAAGTCGCGTTTTTGCCTCAATGGGTCAGACGGACGTCGACGAGTATGGGGAAGATCTGGAGAAAGATATACTTCAGTTTGTATTGACGAATGACTACCATCTGCCGGGGATCGGTAGTGGTTTGGGCGGGAACCTCATCACAAGCACGCACAGAGGTGGTATTTATAGAGAATGGCATGTCACAGGTACATTACAGAAGTTCTAGAGAGAGAGAGAGAGAGAGAGATTTTTACATAAGATAACTTGTTAGAGAATATTTTATTGACGTTTAAATTAGGCGGTTTGACAGTCCAAACAGGAATCCCATCGAACATATCTGGGATGAGTTAAGCAGACGTATCCGAAGGTATACACCCATTCCAAGAACTGCTCAGGAACTAAGAGAATTGTTGTTGCAGGAGTGGGATACCATCGACCAGAATGTGATGCTTAATTTGACTGAACGTGTACCTCATCGTCTTCAACCAGTTATTGAGGCAAGAGGAGAGAATACACGTTTTTAATGAATTATTTTCTTTTACTAATGTTGTTTTTTTCTATTTTTAAAGTTATAGGTTTCTGATTGGACGAGCGGCTTGGTAGGCTATGTATTTGATTCTCGCTTGGTGATCTCTGGTGTATTGATTGACTTTTGTTGTTTTGATTCTTGATTTTTTATTAATGTTTTCCATGTAATTGGAATACGTAAAATATCGTCTCGTTTATTCAACTGTCTCGCTTTCTCCATTTCTAGTGCCTCTCTTATGACGCATATCTTGTAGTTCTGTACTGGTGCCATTTGTTTTGCTTTTTCGAAATCAATGGTGTGTCCGGTTATTTGGTGACGTTGAAATAGAGCTAAGGTTGTCTATTTGCTTTTGAGGATATTTTTATATTCTTGAATTGTGGCTGATATGCGCCTGTTTGTCCTATATATGTTTGATGGCAATCTGCACATGGAATGCTGTAAACGCCATGATTTTTAAGGTTAGTCTTATCTTTGGGATTTCCCAGGATGTTGGTTATTGTTCTTTGTGGTTTAAATATGGGCTGTATGTTGTGTTTTCTTATGATTCCTCCGATTCTGTCATATGTATCTGTGTATATATATATATATATATATATATATATATATATATATATATATATATATATGTATATATATATATATATATATATATATATATATATATATATATATATATATGTATATATATATATATATATATATATATATATATATATATATATAAATGCAAATTCTCGTCATCATCCACTAGAGACAATTTGTTAACTATTTGGTATTTTTTGGTTTGATCAACTTTATTGTTATCAAAAACACTAGTAAAGTTGAGTGATGTCAAAAAGGCAATATTTAGCCAAGAAATTATAGGCGAGCCGTTTAAAAACCAAATAGTTACCATCAACGTTCTAGTCCTTCGAGTAATTTTTTGTTATATTCATACTTTTTTATATTTAAGTCACTACATTTCAGACTCTGATTTTAGCCGCTCATTTTCCATAGCCTTACTTAAAAAACAAGCCTTAGCCGAAGTTCTGAAACTAATTATTAGCTGAGTGGTGAATTTTCAAAGTTGTGCCGTCAGGTCTCACGCGTCCATACATAATATTGTAAAAGTTAAGTTCTCAATTTTGAGTAACTTGTATTAAAATTTAGTTGATAAGGAAGTTTTCAGATTTTCATACCTAATATAAAAAGCTATGCATTTTCAATGCTAAGGGCTGTTTCCATGCGATTGCGTACTTTGGTAATTTCTTGAATGGTAAGTTTAAGGGATATATTACTTACATGATAATGATGTATTGAAGTGGTAACAGAATGTATTTTAATATATATATATATATATATATATATATATATATATATATATATATATATATATATATATATATATATATATATATATATATATTAGCTAGCATTTTCATGTTGGAAATGCCAGCTGAGATGTTGGCGAAACGTCGTGAAGATTTTTCTACTGACGAACGGCCTGAAAACCGGAAAAACACCAGTGCACATTCCACTATCCGCGACAACCAACGGTATATGGCCTTTTTCTCAAACCATTTTTTTTTTTAATCGGCGGGTGTTGAAAATAGAAAATTTCATTTAGGCAAGACTTTTACCCATACTTTTTTTTACATTCAGAGGCTTAAAACTACCAATTTTGAAAATTAGATAAAACTGCAACGTGTAAACTTAGCTATTGCAATTATGAAAATTTTAGTTTCTTAAAATTCAGAATAAGCTAATTTTAGCTAGAGATATATTTCCGATCATGTCGAGGAAAGTTGTTTCGAGAAAATCGAGATTGAAAGTTCAAGTAGATAAAAAGATATTTACCAAACTTCGTCGATTCGGGAGCCATGAAGCTTCATATAAATATGACGAGGTGCACCCCTGATGAGCTTGTCACGATCCTCCTTTGAATTTTATCGCCTTACATTGATGTCGAGCGCCTTCAGTGGCTGGCATCAAAGGAGATAATGCAAGCCTCATCACATTTTTATTGTTCGCGAGCAGCACGACCAAGGCTCGCAGTGATCCATTTTCTGCCCATTTTTTCTGCGAACTCGAAGGATTTTTTTTAATCTAAGCGAACGGCTTTAGGGCTAATTGGCTTGTATCTCAGATGCTTTTTTTTATCTCCCTAAATGCTGGCCGTTGAAAGCGCAAGGGACTCGTGAGATATTTGCGTGGTCGGAAAAATTCAAAGACGGTTCATTACGGACTATCTTTGTCATTATTATTGCAACTGAATATCAAGTATACGATTATAGAGAAGTCTTAATATGCGTAAAAATATAGCAAGTGGCTCTCGTGACGTGCCTCCTTTGAGTTTGCCGCCTTCGATTCATGCCGAGCTCACCAAGCCAATTTCGCACAATATCTTTGTGCTTTTAGCGGCTGGCGTCAAAAAAGATATTAAAAGCATCTGGGACACAACCAATCAATTTCATCATATTTCTCGTGTTTTCGATCTCGCTGCAGAGTAAAGTTTTACAAAAGATCGTGCTATAAACCAGATAAAAAAAATTTCATTGAATTCGCATCTAAAATTGACAAAAAATATGTTACTGCGAGCTTCGGTCTCGCTGTTCGCGAACAATGAAAATATAAGGATGGTTTTATTATCTTCTTTAACGCTGGCCAACAAAGTCGACAAAATTCAAAGGAGGCTCATTACGAGCGCGATTCGCCAAATCTATACGAATCTTTACGTTTAGCAGGTATAGACATAGATGATCATACTATATGTGTCTAGTTATAACTTTATTATCTTTTTGATTTTTAACATTTTTCTTTCATATTTTTAAACATACATACTTTCAGAAAATGCAATGAAAAACTAAAATTTTTTCCATTTGTCACAACAATATTACTGAAAAACGGATTTTAGCTTACTTCACTTGTGGATCAAATTATGTCTAAGTTGCGGTTCGCTACGCACGGATCAGGTACAAATAGTTGCAGTCTCCGCACTCATTGGGTGTTTTTTTTTTCTAGTTGCTAAAATATCGGAAGTTTCTATGGTAGGCAAAATATTCGGATAAGGACAAAATATAGTGTTCTAGTTAATGTGTTAAAAGGGCAAATCAATTTTTCTTTATTTAAAACACACAAATACAATTTCAGAAAATACAACTCCATGTAGTAAATCTTTAGCGGTATCAACAACCCGCTAATTTCTAATACATTTACCTTCGATGCTGTGCGGCAACTAAACGTAGTTTACACTAAAATGCAATTTAACTTCGACATTACTTGACTAAGGCACTTTAAATCAATTTCCTCTTTGGAGAGAGTTTTAATCGTATAACTAAGAAAATAGGTTTTGCTTTCATGAAAATACCTACCTGTTGTAGCGGTATTAGGTTAACTTTTAGTATAAAATATTTCATATTAAAATAACTTTTGAAGCGTTATTTAATGAAAAATAACGTTACTTTTGTGACATTTAAAGTTAATTTTATTTTGCAGTTTTTATCATTTTCTATAATATTTTCAGAATTATTTATTAGTTTTCTGTGAACGGTATTTCTGAACTCTTATATTCACATCAAAATAATATACAAATGTTACGAATACTTGTGTATGAAGTAAAACGCTAATTTTACTTAAAATTTTTATTATTTCCACACTCTAGTTTCTTTAAATGTTGAACCGAAATATCTATCATCTCAAATTTTATTTTAGATTTCAAATTTGTAATGTCCCTAGATTCTGAGATTTTTCTGAAAGAACTACTTAATTTTTTAGAATTTAAACTGTGAAATTTTTCAAAAATATGCTTTGTACTCGTATATTATCTTACATACGCCTGAACGATATGGACATCAACCAATTCTATCTGTCTGAATCGCCGTTGGTAAAAGAATTAAAGTTATTGCTGGAAAGCAAAAACCCCACTGAGGAGAACAAAGAAGAATTTCACAGAATAAGAGCATAGACAAGAAGATTACTTAGAACCAAAAAAAAAGAGCTACCTGGAGCATCAGATGCAGGAAATAGACAGAAATAAGAACATGGACCAAGTAAGAAAATTCTTTAAGGAGGTAAAAACTGTGCGATGGGTGGAAATGTTGGAGAAACGAAAGCCATGAGAAAAGAAACAGGAAAGTTAATAATGACGGAAACAGAAACTGTCGAGTTATGGAAAAGGTATTTTCAGCCGTTACTAAGTATTGAAAATAGGACAGAGAAAGAGGATATTACATTCCATTCCGCAGATAAAAGAGTGCCAACACTTCAAGAAGTTAAAAATGCTATAGCATCACTCAAAGATTACAAAGCGCCAGGCAGCGATGGAATAAATGGAGAGCTGCTAAAAAAGGAAGGAAACGGTCTACATCAAAAAATATATAAAATCATTTTGAAAATATGGGAACAACAGAAAATGCCTGAGGAATGGAATGGAAGTGTCATAAGATCTATACATAAGAAAGGAAATAAGGAACAATTTCGAAATTATAGAGAGATATCTCTTATCAACACAACATACAAAATCCTGGCAATTACTCTACTAAACAGACTGACGCCTTATGCGGAAGATATTATCGGCGACTACCAATGCGGTTTTCGTGCTGGAAGATCAACAATAGACCAGCTATTTACGATCAGACAAATATTGGAAAAAAACTGGGAGTTTAACCGAGATGTCCACCAAATCTTTGTGGATTTTCAGCAAGCATATAACTCCGTGAAAAGAAGCAGACTATGGCTAGCAATGCTAGAAATGGGCATACCAAGAAAATTAGTCGATCTAACACAAATGTGCGTGACAAACTCATATGCACAGTATAGTCAGTACAGGTGAATTATTCGCCCGGTAGTTACTTATGGCAGCGAAACTTGGACCCTCAATCAACGGGAAATAAATAAATTACTCATACTTGAACGAAAAGTTCTTAGAATGATATTTGGTCCCCAAAGAGATGAAACAACAGGAAATTAGAGAAGACACCACAATGCTGAATTGGCGATACTGTATGACAGTGAAAACATAGTCCGTTGTATAAAAGCCAATAGAATAAGATGGGCAAGCCATGTGGTAAGATCAGGGGACCACAGATTATTGAAAACAGTATTCTTTGAGAGACCAGATGGTAGAAGATCAATAGGCCGTCCCATGGAAGCACAAGACCGTAGGAGATGGAGGGCGATAGTGGATGCGGCTAAGACTCACCCAGAGTTGTAAGACCAGGAAAGAAGAAGAAGAAGAAGAAGAAGAAGAAGCTGGAAAGCAAGTTTATTGAATCGTGGGGGAGAGTTCTTGGAATGAGGTGTATCTAGAAACATATAACTGGATCTAGCGTATGGCTCACTAGGGTGTTTCTCTCCTTAGGAAGGAAAGAGCTGTGAATTTTGGTGCGACTGTTGACAGAATATTGTCACCTGAGAGGCCATGTTGGTACGGAGAGTATAGATGATGTCTAAAGAAGGATGAAACTATTGACCGTGCCCTCAGAGAGTGCCCAGCACTGAGACAGAAATATTTCGAAGATACAATTTTGTCACCGGAAGCCGTCAGGTAAACTCAATTAACGAGACATCTTGGATTCGCAAAGACGATCGACCTCTAATGACCTGCAACTATGGAGATCTGTATTATTATTATTCATTCATTCCGTCCTGACCAGTATGTTACTTCTTCGCGACTATACTTTTAATTGAGCGCTGTTCAGCGTAATGAGCCATATATGAATATTTTTAAATACAAACTGTTAACCTGAACTGAGGAAAGGTAAACATAATCCAGGTACATGCTTCTGCCGGTGAGAGTAGAGACGAGGGTACAGAAAAATTCAACCATACCATTGAGCTAACATTGAAAATAATTAAATTCCAGGACATAAGAATAACTTTGGGGGACTGGAATGTGAAAATTGGAAAGAGAAAAACTGGTAAATGAGTTGGTGAGCATGGTCTTGATCACACTTTTTGCAAACTACGTAGAAGACCATTGAACACTTGGAAGGCATCTCGAGACGCAAAATACAATGTCATACGAAATCAGATGGACTATATAACTGTAATCGACGGATATAAAAATACAAACGAATCACTGATAATGTACCCAGGAGTTGAATCAGACCAAAATTCTGAAGAAACTCAAGATAATATAAAAGCCAATACAAAAAGAATTAATATATGTCAGCCGATTCAGTGAATAAATATTTTAATAATAGGTAGAACGAAACATCCAGAGGAACCCTCAATATTGACACACATTAGAACATAATTAAGGAAGGTCTACTACAACCCGCCAGAGTTAATCTGCAAAAAGAAAAACCACTCAGAAACAAAAGAGATGGATGACTGATGAAATTTTATCACTTATGAATACAAGGAGAGTAGCTAAATGTAAAAACGAAGAACAGTATAAACATATCAACAGAAAATGAAATCCGAAAAGAAACGGCTCGAAGAAATATATAAGGAGATTGAAAATCTGGATGCCAAGTATGACTCTCTCAATTTCCATAAAATGATCAAAGAAATGACAAATCACAGGTACAAACAAATGCAATTTTATAGACTAATAAGGAAATATTATGACAGACTTGAAAAATAGACCAACATTATGGAAGAAATATGTAGAAAAACTCTTTAAAGATGAAAAACAAACAGTGTACTTCGACAATTTGCAACAGAAAACAAACCCATATATACTAACAAAAGAAGTGATTCAAATCATCAAATAATCTAAAAATAAAAAGCACTCGGTCCTGATGAATTATCAGTGGAAATCCTAAAACTGTAAGAAGAGAAGGAAATCTACTTGCTGGTGGATTTATTCAATAAGGTCTACGAACGTGGCCTTATCCCACAAGATGTGCAAGTTGCCAATTTTGTTATTATTCTCAAAAAAGCAAGTGCTAGGCAATGACAGATCGTGCCATAATCAGCTTGATGAGTCATATGAATTACACGTTAAAAATCTTTCTGAAAATAATTCATAACGGACCTTATAGAAAACTAGAAATAGAAATAGGAGCAACCGTTCGGATTTTGCAACGGTCTTGGAGCTTCCAAAGCTTTGTTTGCTTTCAACATTCTGGATCAGAGATGTCTCTACATAAAGAGGTATAAGAGTCAATGGTAAAAAAAGTCCAAATACCAGCCTATCTGTCAAACTCACCTGCACGAATAATGACCTCTGTTATTCGGTACATCCTGCTAGACACTAGACAAGGCCCTACCAACTAGTATCGGCTAGCGTGGTTGGCCTAAAACTAAAATCCTCAATATGTCTAATATGGATCACGGAAACCAGCAAAAGTCCCCGGGGATCAATGATTTCTTACTACGGTAGCGGTCAGAAGATGCTAAGAATCACCGGATTTGACTTGGCTGTCACTCAGGACGAAAACTGTACATCGTTGAACATGCAAGAACTCAGCTTTACGATCAGCGCTTTATCGAAATCGACGAACCATAAAATGGGATGTCATAGGTCTCAACGAGGTGAGAAGATGAGGAGAAAACAAACTTACCTTAAAATCATGTTCGAAATATACATCTAGAATATAAAATACATTTAAAGCATTAGCGTACGCATCATTCACCTCATGTTGTCTCAATTCTGGATATGGCATTAAGATTATACAAGAATAATCTCCTACATTTACTTTTTAAGGCGAAGAACTTCAACTTTTCTATGATAATATCACTGAAGTCTTGTAAAGATCAACAACCGTTTACGTTATTCTAGTGTGAAGATTTTATTGTTCAATGGGCAACTACGGCTACGGGGCACACTCTTAAATTACTTACAATTACTTTCTACGCAATAAACTCCTTTTTTGATAAGATATCACAAAATGTGATCCTGGATGAGTCCAGATGGACATATAAGTCATAAAATTGATTTAATTATAATAGATAAAAAAGATTTTCCAAGATATACCAGTGTTAAATATATTTTCCATTGGAAGCGATCACAGACTGATTAAATAGAAAAAAATGTTAAAAGGGAAGGAGTAAAAATTCTTTCCAAATCGAAGACAAAAAACAGAATCTTTCCTAAAACCAGGAATCATTTAACAGTAAAACTGAACAAACATTAAATGCATAGTCTACAGAAAGTGGCGAAGTGAACATAAATGGGCTTGATATATATTCTAAAAGGAATAAAAGAAGCCGAAGGAAAGTTCTAACTTGAAACAACTAAGAAAGAGGAGAAAATAAGCCAAACCAAGTTTGGTTCAAATTTTCCAAGACTGGAATAATTGAACAAAGACATTTTGAAATAAATCAGGAAAGATGTGTGAAAATTTAACGCACAAATGGTTTTCAGAGTGAAAGAGAAATCTGAAAGCACTCAAACAGGAAACATCATATTTTAGGAAAAATATATGTATGGTGAAAAACATACAGAATAGTAAAATAATTCAATTTTATTCTTTTTGCCATTTGCCAAATCATTAATTCTCCCCGACACTGTGTTGTTTGATAAGGAAACAAGGTCAATTTTCTTTGCCGCCATATACTTGGTGATGAATTTAACACACGGTCCAATCAAATTTTCTGTTACTGTATGTGCTTGTCCAGATCTTGCAATTCTGTAACTAACTCGAAACGATGCTTCAAAGGCCATTTTACTATCTTCGTTTAAATCTGATTAAACAAAGAAACATTAAACTTTCTATTACCTGCCAATTTTCTTTTAAAATAATTACCAGGTTAATCCTTGTGATCTGGATATCTTGTTTCAAGGTGTCTACGAAGGAATGTGTTGGACAGGATTTTATTACAGATTGCACATAACGGTTTAGGTTCTCCTCTCCGGTAAAATAAAAACCCATTTGTCACCGTCACATTTTCGTTTTTCCTCTTTTTTTTCTCACTCGGTTCGTCTATTTTTTCTTTGCTTTCCGTTTGGCGAGACGATAGCTCACTACAGTTGCCACCCTATATTGGTGGTATCACTAAATTGGTTTACACTATAAATATTTATGTACCGGGTGAGTCAACGATTGGATGAAGTAAGTTTGTGCCTTTTCGGTGAAATTTACAAAGAAACTATATTTATTGTTTGATACAGTTTATTTTTACGCAGATTTTAAAAATATTTAGGACTCTACAGGGTGAGCCAAAAAACTAGGACAGCATAAAGTTGTATTTTTTTAAATAGAACACCCTATATACGAATCGTATTTTCGATTTAGCTTATAATTTTAAATCTTTTTTATTAAGGGTTTACTATAACAAACCTTTATAGTTTCTGAGATAATTAAGTTTAAAGAAAAAAATTCACATTTTCAAGCATCAATTCAATCCTAAATAACGTTTTCAATTTTGTGACAAATATCTTCAAATTTGGAATTTAGCAAGGCCAAGGAAAAGTTAACATAATTTTTACCTAATATTTGCAATAAAAGCTACAGGGTGTTGAACACATCGGCTCAAATTTGAACAAGTTTAAATGAATAAATATCTTTTTTTTTTAAATGGTACACCCTGTATATTTTCATGTTATTTAATAGAGTAATAAAAACCCTAAAAGTTTTGTTCAATATATCCTATACCTATTTATAATAGTTTTTGAGGTATTTCAGTTTTTCTTATTTTCCATACTTTTTTACAGAAATAGTCTTCATTATCATAGTAGCCATGGCAAAAACAATGTAAAAGAACATTTTTCTGTGTGTCAAATTTATAACCGCAATCGCTTCTTTTGGTTTTTATGTACTGTAGTTGGGTTTTTTTGCATTCATCTTATATTGTAAAATGAATTTTCCAAAGAATGAGTTAATAGATATGATGTATACAATAGGAGAGGCTCAAAAAATTGCCTTCTTGCTCAAAGAATTTACAAAATGAAGTATCCTGATCGACGCCTGCCTAATACCCATAATTTTCAAAACTTAATGCAAAGATTTGATTCTTCTGGTACTGTTGATTATCCAAAACGTAAAGTGGTCAACAAACCAGTAACTAATGAAGAAAAAGAACTACAAGTATTGTTAAATGTTCAGGAAAATCCTTATATTGGTAGCCGTCAGTTAGCAGCATTATGTGAAACATCACAATCCACCGTTAATCGTACTACCAGGAAATATAGGTATCATCCATATCACATGGAATTATACCAAGAATTGCATGGACAGGATTTTGAAAGTCGTGTAAACTTTTGTCGTACAATAAATGCGGAGATTCAATTAAATCCAAATTTATTATGCAAGGTAATGTTTAGTGATGAAGCTACTTTTAGAAGTAACGGTGCCGTAAATAGATGCAACATGCATTATTATGCCACAGAAAACCCATTTTGGATTAGAGAGGTGCAACATCAAAACCACTGGTCATTAAATGTTTGGTGTGGTATTCATCATAATCGAATTATTGGACTCCACTTTTTTAATGAACCACTAAATGGCCATAGTTACCTGAACTTTCTACAAGAAGAACTACCCCAACTGCTTCAAGGTCTCGATAGGGATGAGCTCGACAGTATGTGGTTCCAGCACGATGGTGCGCCTCCGCATTACCATCGTGAAGTTCGTGCGTTTTTGGACCAACGATATCCGCAAAAATGGATTGGACGTGGGGGTTTCATTGAGTGGCCACCAAGGTCTTGCAACATCACCCCATTAGATTTCTTCCTATGGGGTTATATTAAAAATAAGGTGTATGTTAATCCACCAACAACAGTGGAAGATATGCGAAACAGGATTAGGGATACCTGTAGAACAATAACGCCACTAATTTTGTCCAGGGTCCGAGAAAATCTGCAAAAAAGACTAATTTTGTGCATTGCACAAGAGGGTCGTTTATTCGAACACTTATTAAAAAGAAATAATTAATCTCAGTATTTAATAGATAATTTTTTTGTTTCAATTTAGTATAAAAGTAAATATATATTTGCCTTGTCGTTATTGTTGTGTTAATTTTTTTACATTATGTTTAATTAAACTATTGCCGTTGTAATATAACGAATAATGTATTTCATCATATTTAACCACATTCTGTTTTTTTTCTGTAGTTTCTTTTTATTATTTTACATGGCTACTATGATAATGAAGACTATTTCTGTAAAAAAGTATGGAAAATAAGAAAAACTGAAATATCTCAAAAACTATTATAAATAGGTATAGGATATATTGAACAAAACTTTTAGGGTTTTTATTACTCTATTAAATAACATGAAAATATACAGGGTGTACCATTTAAAAAAAAAGATATTTATTCATTTAAACTTGTTCAAATTTGAGCCGATGTGTTCAACACCCTGTAGCTTTTATTGCAAATATTAGGTAAAAATTATGTTAACTTTTCCTTGGCCTTGCTAAATTCCAAATTTGAATATATTTGTCACAAAATTGAAAACGTTATTTAGGATTGAATTGATGCTTGAAAATGTGACTTTTTTTCTTTAAACTTAATTATCTCAGAAACTATAAAGTTTTGCTGTAGTAAACTCTTAATAAAAAAGATTTAAAATTATAAGCTAAATCGAAAATACGATTCGTATATAGGGTGTTCTATTTAAAAAAATACAACTTTATGCTGTCCTAGTTTTTTGGCTCACCCTGTAGAGTCCTAAATATTTTTAAAATCTGCGTAAAAATAAACTGTATCAAACAATAAATATAGTTTCTTTGTTAATTTCACCAAAAAGGCACAAACCTACTTCATCCAATCGTTGACTCACCCTGAACATACTAAGCATTAATTAATAAGTTATTTATCTTTTTGAAATAATTCGAGGTTCTTAAGTTCATTGTAAGAATCAGTTTGACTCAACTCTTGCTTATATGTGACTGCAAAATTTGTATATCGGCAGGCGTTCTTCTCATTTTTTCGTCTGCATTCGAAAAAGTCTTGGTTTGCCGAAGTGGAAGTTGTCGGCTCGTTCAAGAATGTATTCGTATCGCCAGCGACGTAGTGGCTCGTTGCGTTACAGATTGTTGTCTGTTGCGATATTTAATTTAAAATTTCGTCATTACAGTATCATTTTTGCTAAACGTCTTTTAAAGTTCGCGAACTCCTGGAGGTTCGCGGTCCACAAGAGTAACACTAACATGTAACATTGCAAAACCGAAATGTATCAGATCGAAGAGCATTTGAAATGGTTGATTGTAATTTAAGAAAAACAAGAAGATATATTGAAGCGTAGGTAATATTTAAAAAAAATATATAAATTTTTTTTCGATAAAATCTTGGAAATCAATGAATTTTCCCAAAGTTGTGTAAAATCCTAACTACATCTTTTTTGTGTACAATTAAGCAGATGTTTGAAATGGCTCCTTGTATCTCAATACATATCATGCGGATTTTTTGTCGCCGTACTCGAAATAACATTTCAGGATAATTTCAAAAGGCAACAAATTGGGTCTCCTACATTCTACTATAATTAAACACAGTCAAAACAAAATTTGTTATTTACACATGAAAACTTTGTCTTTTAATTTACCTTTAAATACAAGTTAAATAAAATCTTTTTCAACTTATTACATTGTAAGCGAAGGTTTCAATTAACAGTGTGGGCACTGAATACCATATTACTAAAATAACCCTATTTGCTCATGTAATAATTATAATATGTTATGTTATAAATAAGTCGCTATTTATTGTGCATGATTATGTTACAGACGTCATGTCTTCATTAAAGTTCTTATGGTAAAAGTACAAGGATTTAAGACACACTTAAATTCGTTTGAGGAATAATTTAAGCATTGTTTTAATATCGTCTAGTAGAAAGCGGTAACTTACAAAGAATACAGGTATATTTTAAAGTAGTATGTGTATGTGTGTGAAACTGTGAATTAGTATACTGCGACCTAATAGGTCTATTCTGTTCCCCTTTTCCTGACAAGTGGTTAGGGATAAATTGCCAACTAGAAGAAGTCCCCCAGTCCTATTTCCTTGAGCAACCATAAAATCTTGGATGACTTCAAAGTGGATAATTCCCCTTCTTCTATTTGATGTGCTCTCAAGAATCTTCATCTTTCGTTTCTAAAGCTCTGCACTCTGAATAACGTAAATAGAGGATTCGTCCTCTTCCTTGCATAATCTGCACTCTTCTTTTTCTGTCAATGTTTTCTCAGGATTCCTGTCAGAACTTTAAGTTGATTTTTGCTCAGACTTATGCATTCCTCGAATCCCTTCTGATCGTAGTTCCGAAAAAGTATCTTCGCTTGTCTCATTCCTTGCAGATTCGTGCAGTAATTGAATCTCCTGCTTTCTCCCATTCTATTTAGTTCTTCCAGCATGCCACTACTACTGATTCCACTGAAAGGTTCGGGTCTCAGAAATGGAGTCTAAGCCCTTTTTTCGCAAGCTTTTCTACTATTTCATTCTCTCTGCACAAGAGGGTGACCTTATTATTCTTACTTAATTCCTTTAGTTCCTCTAGGTATTCCTAGACTACTTTGTAGCTGATTACTTGAGAACTCAACGCACTGATGGATCCTTGGCTATCCGATATGATAATAATCTCATACCCGCGATAGTTTTTCTCTTTGCTGAATTGAACGCGTGTCCTGATGGTGTGTATTTCCGCCTATTAAATGCTTTTTTGTTAATTTTCCAGTAGTGTTTCTGTTTCGTTTATTTTTGCCACTCAACTTTGTGTTGATGTTTTTCGACGACCGAATGGAGAACTTTATTTGGAATTTCTCTAGAATGCTTTTCATGGTTTATATTGGATATGTAAAGGAGGTAAAGGAGGACCTATTGCCTGACCTCCTCGTTCTTTCCACCTAACGCCGTTGGATTTTTAGCTGTGGGGACGCCTCAAAACCTTGGTGCATCCCAATCCGGTGGATAGTAGAGAAGAAATTCTAGGGAAAATCACGTTTCATTGTAATCAAATAAGGAACAATGCCGAGTTAATGTTGCGAGTATAGCAGTCCTCAATTCGTCGTGCTCGCGAGTGTATAAACTTCACGGAACCCATGTAGAACCTTCTGATGAAGTTTTTAACTAAGCAGTCAACTGAACTTTTTATTGAAACTATTATGATGATAGAGGAAAATTCCTCTTTTTCAAATTCAACTTGATAGAAGTTAGGAGAAAGAAGAGTACTTAATTTTTAGTCAATAGTTAAAGATATGTAAAAAACGTTATCCAAAGTTCTTGTCATACAGGGCGTAAAAAAAATGGGGTCATCAGTGTCGCAGCTAGTCCTTCCCTGCAGATGTAAGTAATTCACAGCACTTTCTTGAATAGTAATTTGAAGGGTCATACCTGGTATATATCATATTAAGAAAAAATGAATTATACCTGGTGGTTCAATAATTATGTGTAATAAACTTGAATCCATTGCAGCTCTTTGGGAGCCCATATCTCCGAAGAGGAGGCATATACGAAAAAAATTTATATGAACTTTTAGTCTTCCTTACACGTGTTTTTTTTTCATATCTACATTTCCCACATTTTTCCAAACACCCGTATATTTATTCACGTAAATTAGTTGTGATATAAATAGTGACAATTTTCGTTGCATATATTTATCTTCGGAAAGTTAGAGTGGTTTTCAAAAAAAAAGCTAAGTTGTTTTCTTTAACCATCTCGAACTTATTTCATAAAATAATGTCATGTTTCAACAATTTAAAATTATTTTAAATCCTTGAAAACAACATTTTCTCTTATTCAATAACAGCACCTTCTGTTAGCTTTGCGAATAATTTTAGACAAATTATTTTCCTTTGGTTATTTCATTATCGGTAAAGGTTTCAATTAACAAAGTGTTGGAGAAATTCCGACCCGTTTTTCTGGGAAAACAGAGTGGTGTGTTATCCAAATAGGTATTTTACCGTTCTGAGGTTAAGTTGGTTTAAAAGCTGGAAGTTAAATTCAAATGTATCGTATTTATTCTTTGGAGAAGTTGAAACCTAAAGAAAAAGGAAGTATTACGTTTCTCCTTAGTATTAATTCATTTTGCAAAGCCGTTTTGTATACAGGAATGAAACTCAAGGATTCATTAAAGTGGTTTCATTATGCTATAGGACACTTGCCTTATAAACTTTTTATTATGAAAAATGTGAATGTATATTTTTTACGGAATTTCTGATATGCATTTATACATGAATCATTAAAGAGATATTATAATGGTGCTATATTATCTTCTTAGTATATTTACATTAGATCGTTCAAAGATTTGTTAAATACGAGGGCCACTAGAGTAAATATCTACTTAGCAATAATAGAAACAACTTACTTACCTTTTGCTCATTAGAGTTTAATAATAACAAAGTGCTTTACAACAAAGGGGAAATACCACTGTAAGAGGATGAAAAAGGTCCTTTTTTTGGTAACTAAATTATTTTGGATTTGCGAAAAAACATGTTATTAAGCATACATTAAACCTATGTTATATAATTTTTTTATTTGAATAAATCAAAAGTTAGCAGAGCCATCAAATTACATTAAGCTTCTGTAGAATAATAGTAGTCCAACAGCCGGGTTGTTTATTCGAGAATAGTTGGTCTGAGAAGAAAAATATTTTCTTTTAAATCTATATAAACATAGCTTTCGTTCTATGCAACCTTTCTCCGAAACAAAAAAATTGTTTTCATAAAAGTGTGTCTTCAAAGTAAAAATTTAATTTTAATTTTAATTTATGTTCGGAGGAGTCAAAAAATACTAATTTCGAAAATTTTAAAAAATAACAGTTATTTTAACGAAGATGCTAATTTTTTGGACCAACACTATCGAGAACCTTTATAAAAACGAGCAGTGTCGGTTCCTTTCTTCATATCCTACCGCCAACCATACTCACACTCATTAAATGCTGGGAGTTTTATTAAGTTCCGTAATGAAAAGTCACGTGTTTAACGACAGATGTTCACGGGTGTCGTAATTAAGGGCGTATAACAATTGTCATTGCGCGTCAATGGCTGGGTTAGCGCCTCGGTATTACCGCTGCCGTGTAGTGGAACGTCGCATACAAAGACGTTTCCTACCGCCAATCGACACTAATTTACCCCTAAGATATAACGCTCCATCGCTCGTGAATAGAGTCCTGAATAATACCGCTGGGTTACCGTCTACCGTACCGCCACCGCTCGGTTAGTACAAGAAACCGTGAACAGCGTTATAATTTTATCGTATTAGCCTACTCTTGCCCCCATACCGTCCAGTTGATGATTATCGATTTATATCTTAGGTTGTTAAGCTCCTTTTGGGCAATATTTTAAACTATGGAATACAGGATGTTTTAGAAGTAACACGCGCAAATAACCCCTGGCTTACTGTTTCCCCACTATAACAAGTTGCCTGATGCGAGTGAACCATCTATCACGTTAATCCAGAGTGTGGCGCCCGAGACCGATAATTGGTGGATATCTTGACCATCGGACAGTTGAACCATTAAATAGTTCAGAGGATAGTTAGCGGCGCTAATAGAGATTTCTTGATTGGAAGTATTTAGTGTAATTATGGGATTTTCGTACGCTAGGGATCGCTTGACACCAACCAGTTCTCTGCTGTTTTAACTGTAGACATCCGTTGATTACTGTTTTTTAAACCACGTCACACTGCGTACAACCTTAGTTACTGCAATTAAAAATATTTTTCGTTTTTTAAAACCTGAAATCGAATAATTGTAGCTAAAGGTATTGTTCCAGCCAGGTCGAAAAAAGTCGTTTCGAGAAAAAAATGATCGAGAATTGAAATAAATTAAGAGACGTTTTTAATATTGACTAAACCTCGGCGATTCCAGGACCATCGTTGTCCTCGTTATCATAACTAAATGTCAAATATGCTACTGTATATAATTCTTACGTTTAGCAGTTATCGGCACTGTTTGTCGCCCGAGGTGCAGCTACCGCGCTATGTGCATACAGGTATAACTTTGTTCTCGTTTCAAATTTTGACTCGATTTTTTTTAGATGTTTTTAAATAGATATACTTTCAGAAGGTGCAAAAAGAACACTAAAATTTTTTCTCTCACAGAGGTGTTTTTCCAAAAAAGAAACACAATGATCCTAAAAATATTCATAAATTATTTTCATATATGTGAATATGGAAGAGAGGCTCTATTATACTGTCAAGTAAAATATTGGTCTAACTTGCTTCTACAGCAAAAATCCATTGAAGATCACTAAAGAAACACATATCCTAACGGTTGCAAAAAAGTGGAAACAGTTGTTCTCGAAGATCGTCATTAAAAATTATTAATTATGTCTGAACCATTCTCAAACAGGCACTGTTTAGGCAGCAAATTTCTTCAAATTTTTTGGAATTTATGAAGGCAGACCATGGCTCCTTTATAAACTTCGAATCTAGAAATAAAATAGATTCGATGTTATGGTTTCTATGCCTTTAAAATGGGTCGCACGTAAGCATCATGAGGAATCCTCATAGCTACCGTCTTTTGAGATGCCGTACTGTAATATAGTATATATATATATATATATATATATATATATATATATATATATATATATATATATATATATGCATATGTAGTCACCAGAATCTCCTTTTTTACGATAATGCTTGATTTTACACATCAACTAAAACTCAACCAATCCTCTGCGAGTGAAACTTCTTTAAGGTGAATCACGTATCAAATGGTACAGATTTGGCTATGTCTGACTGCCATTTTTTAATTATATTAAAAAGAAGTTATCAGTTGATTAAGGGTAATGATGTCTATTCTGAAGAAAACAGGACTCATTTTTTTGTCATTACTAGACAGCAAACTTTTCAAGGGCTCCTCGTATTTATCCTCTTATCCATCGAAACTATAAATTTTGTTCTTTTGGCGTAATCGTAAATTATTTATTATTTCGAAAGCTAATAATACGTTTACTCTACAAATGGCTCGTTAAATTCATTACGCGTCTGTTTTGTAGCAAAATATCATTTAATCAGGATAAAATTAATTGCCAGCTAATATTGGTGATTAAAATTTTCTTATCCGATTTTTTAAAATCTCTTTATATAAACAGGGGATTTAATAAGATAATAGCAAGACTCTTTAATACTTAGTTTTAAATTTTAGGTTTTGCTAGAATCCTTTTGTCCTGCTAATCGGTCGTATTCGTAAATTATGTGGAAATTCATTCTTCTTATTGATATCTTTTTACAAAGGAGATCAGCCTTTCATGAAAAACTTGTTCATCTTGTTTTCATATAAGGTTAGTTTTGCGGAAAAGATGTATTAACTGGGACAACATTCGGCTACTTTATCCTATATATAATGTTGCCTAATCTATTGCACCGTTATTTGTTCTCAGATTTTCAGTATTTATCCTGAGGTTAATGTAACTCAAAGCGATTTAAAAAACAAGTCAGACAGACTGGAGGACAAAATCTGATCAAACACAAGGTAAGGTTTGGAACTGTCTTCAAAATGTTATTGCCATGACAACGAACAACCAGGCTATGATTTCGTGAGTACCAAGTCACAAGAGTACCTTAGACAATCAAAAAACAGACCTAAACCATAATTTTGCCTAAGAAGACTTTTATTCGTAGGTGGATATCCTGGTGAATACACTTTTAACGCCAGATCAACTGATATCATATTACGGGCCACAAGCATAGCAAACTATTTCTGAGCCAACCAATCGGCAAACTAATCTGCGACGTCTTGCATTTAAGCCGTGACAAGACTGATAACCAGCCACTGCAATCTACGAAAAGATGTACAGTCAATGGGTACTGATAATGAAGAACCAACATGTAGACTATGTGACGATGAGAGCGAAGTAGATTTACTCATCTTCTTGATCTACTAGAGACAATTTCAATGATAGATCTATCCTTAAGGCATTTACCCAGACGATAAATTAGTGGTCCAGCTCCAACTTATTCACATAGAAAAAACGTGACACGATAAACTAGTAAGTTGCAATGTAAGAACCTCTCAACCATGGCATGATATTTCATTCAGTCAATCTTATTGATAAATGGATAAGTTAATTAAATTTTTTTTATTTTTCTATAACGAATATAAATGAACAATTAAGGATTATGGCAACTGATTATAATAATTTTTAATTACAAAAATAATATTTACTTTACTACTTATCATATTAGAACTGCCTGACTTTACCTTTAAGAATAACTTAAGATAAATTATTTTCCTCCAGTTATTTCATTATCGGTAGAGGTTTCAATTAACAAAGTGTTGGGGAAATTTCAAGCTGCTTTTTCTCGGAAAATGGAGTGGCGTGTTGCTAAAATAGGTCTTTTACCTTGTTCTGAGGTTAAGCTTGAAGTAAAAGCAGAAAGTTAAATTCGAATATATTGTATTCGTATTCTGGAAATGTTTCAGAAAAAATATTATGTTTCCAGTTGATGTTGAGTAATCTGGTACAGAAACAACTAAAGGGGATAAAATTTCTTTACTCTGATAGATATAATTTATTACAATTAAAATATATTTTATTTCTATGACAGTTTTAAACATGTTATTAGATATGTACATCACTACTGCCGACTTTGAGGATCCATATATTATTTGTTTGTTGCTGAATCAGAATTTTCAATATAATAAGCTATTATGAGGTTAGCGAATTTGCTATTACCAATTTAATTGTTTATAAAGCCTTAAAATTGTTAATAAAGAAGGTTTCGATTTTGCACCCATGTCTTTCTGTTTCAAAGACGGCAGTATTTTCAAAATAGGAAAAGTTTGATTGAAAGCTAAGATAGGGCAATGTTAGTGCAAGATGAGCCCAAAAAATGACATGTGTGTGCATCGTTTAAAAAAAAGAAGTACAACCTGGCTTGGCATGACTGCTTATTTTAAATGTAAAGGCTTGCCTTAAAAAATATGCCGGATATGATTTTAGTAAATAATAAACTCTTGATGTATGTTGGCCATCTTAAATGTTTATGTGAAAACAGGAAATAGTAGTATGATAATACCTCTAATAAAGGTTACATCAAAAAGTTGTAGTTTTCTTACAGATTCAGAACCTTTTTGATTTTTTAAAAAATATTTATTTAAATTGTAGTTATCGCAAATTTAAGAGCACGCTCGCTCACTATTGAAAACCTTTAATCCCATCATCTCATGATACAACGATTGAACTTGATGGATTTTCTTTGCAATATTAAACAGTGCAAAATTTTTTAATTGTTTTATCACTGGATTAGGAGTATGCAGTAATAATAACACCTCAGACTCAATTGAAGCCTATAAATACAATAGTCACATCATGTCAGGTTACATAGTGAAAAATATTTATTGATTTTTTCGAAATTATTTTGAATTAACTACACAAATCCCTATTTTTTTTAACAAAAACTTTTAGTTTTTTGAACAATCGGCCTTTCTTTTGCAGCCACTCCTCTTAGTATATCTCTAAAGACACCAACACAACTTCAAGCGTGACACCTTTAAACTCTTATTTTCTAGTTAAAGGATTTGCCATGTTCTTTACTAACTGAACCCATATTTTCCGAAAAGAAATTTATATGAGAGTATAAAAAATGAATTTACAATAGGACTTTAACATTATTTTTTAGGTTTTCATGAAAATGTAAGGGCTTGTTGCTGACAAAATTTTTCCTTACATCGTCAAAAGCCAGCCATACATTTAATCTGCGGAAGTGAGGCTGTATAAAAAAGGGGGTTCGTAGTTTTTGCTCTTGTATAGGGCTTTACAAAAATTCCTTTTTCACCTTAAATGGTGCTTTGACAAAACACCTTATTAAATCGAGTTTAATATGCAATGACAGTCAATTGATTTTCTCAGATGGTACGAATGTTTTCAATTTTTTTTTTACATAAGAACGTATAAATATTTTAAGGGCCAGTTTTGTTTCACGAAATATTCTAAAAGAACTCTGCTGTCACATTTTTATAGGAAATAACAATATTCCGTAAAGCTGATTTGCAATGCTAAAATTAAAGCCTGTACTTCTAAAGCAGCACTTACAAATTGTGTACTATATGTCTGATCTACTCGTATAGCCGCTGGAATGACTTCGAAAACTCCTCTACTGGAATAACTTTCAGAGCCTTGGTCACATTCCTTTGATTCGCCTCAACGTCTTCAAAACGTTCTCCCTTCATCGTTATTTTCAATTTAGTGAATAAAAGAAGTCTACCGAAGCATGAATCATGAAGACCGATTTTTGGGCCAAAAATTGTGTGATCAGTGTTGAGGAATGGGCTGCCATACTGTCATGCAACAGAGATCGGTGTGGTACAATTCTAGGCTGATGCGATATATCCGCTTCAAAAGTCGATCCAGGACACTTTTGTAGAATTGTATGGTGACTGTTTGGCCCAGGGATACGAATTGGCTGTGGATAATCCCGCGAAAATCGTAAAACGAAATGAGCATCACTTTAATTTTCGACTTTGTCACCTGAACTTTAGTGAACTGCCCTTGCCTCGCCTCTCAGCGGTTTGACATTTGGTTGATGGATGGAGAAAGAAGTAGAAAATAAATTATCATTCTTAGATGTCTTGGTTGAAAGAAACGGCAGACAAATTCGAACTTCGGTTTACAGAAAAGCCACGCACACAGGACAATACCTTAATTATTCATTTAATCACTCCAACAACACCAAACAAGGAATTATAAGAAATCTCTTAGATAGAGCCTTAACTCTCTGCAACTTCAACGAGAACTTGATGAGTATATCTAGTCGATAAATTTCTTGAACAACACAGAAATAGGACAATATCGACAACGAATGAAGAACGAAAACCAGTTTTGAACATCCCCTATGTTAAAGGCATTTCAGAAAAAGTTAGAAGGATAAGAAAACGATATAAAAACAACGTCGTTTTTAATTCAAATAACTCTCTGAGAAGTCCGCTCACTAGGGCCAAACCAACAACTCAAAGAGACATGAAGAACTGTGTATATCAGATATCATGTGAATGTGGCAATTCCTACATTGGCGAAACAAAGAGACCTCAAAGCTAAAATACTACACCGAGAACAACATTGGAGAACACGGAAATTCAAAGAAGCACGATTATACATCAGAACCCGAGTTGTTTTAGTAACCATCTTTAGATATAAGAGAAGTGTGGAAACCACTTCTTAGTAATTGTAAACTAAAACTAAATGCAGCATAAAAAAAAAAGGATTTTGCCATAGCAGGCATGACTGCACCCATCTCAGTCATACTCTACTGCATTTACTTTTAGTATAAATAGTCATGTAGCTAAGGGATTTATTTAGTTTCACTTGAAAACGGGTAGAGATAACTACTAGCCGAAACATCGTGATATTCAACAAATATAAAGACAATGGAAGTCCAACAGATATCAACTTTTTTTAACCTTGAAAATACTATCACTTTTGTAACTGAATTTGAAAGAAAATGTCATGAGTCTGAAATTGATGCCTTATTTGTTATAAGTTTTACCGCATTAAAAACAATTAAATTATAAATAACAAATTTCCTAACTAGGAGATGGCTTATCAAGTTAAAGATTCGGACTCAATAAGTTAAAACACATAGGAATCAAGCACAAAACTCTGTGGATCTCAAGAGGTCACGAAAACCCTTCGGCGCCCATGCTAAAAAGTAGATAAATAAATAAAGCGACCGCCTATAACCACAAGTATTATACATCTTATATAATAATTTTTTTTCTTTGGATTGGTGTAACTTTTCACACTGTGTCAGGAATTCGTAATGACTTCCAACATAATTTTGTTCTATGTTTCTTCAAACTTTTCGTAGGAGTTGTTAAGATATATATTTTTGTAGACATCTATAATATTTTTTTTAAACATATTTGTCTCTACTTTCTCTTGTAAAAACAAGATTCTAAGGTTAATTCTCTTCCATTTATTTTTGGGTTTTGCTACCGTTTCAATTAAAAACTTTTGCGGATAAACGAAATTGCAAGCAGCTTTTTAGGGGAAAAAGAACAGTATCCTACCGAAATTATCATTTCACTGTATTTTGAGGTTAAACATAGGGTAAAAGTTGAAAGTTAAAATTCGGAACTTTTACTGAGTTCGTATTTATCTTTTGCGTAAGTTACAAGTTAAGAGGAAAATATCACATTATTGACAATTTAATTAAAAAATATTTAAACCATTATTTTTGAGGCAATTTTTAATAAAATTTAAATTTTTGTTATAACACATAATCTTGTATTTGTATGTATTTTGATTTCCTAAATAATAATGATGGAATAATTAAAATATTTAAAAAAATGATTTTAAGTAGGTTTAAAAGCGAAATAATAGATGTATGATACGTGAATTAATTATTTTTCTCTCAAAACAAACGTGGCAAGGTACGCAGATCCGGACTTAAATGTTTAAATCTATATTGCATTTTGAATGATGAAGTGTAACGTGTGCAATTAAAAGGAGTCACTAAATTTAAAGATCTTCAATTGCGATGGATGTAATATCGCGATTTGTGTAAAATGTAGTGGATTAACTTCATCAGATTAAGGTGTTGGAGCTTAAGGTTGGCAGAATTATGAAATTTTACTGTCTAAAATGCCGTCGATTTGATATATTTTCTTTGCTGCAGCAGACTATTATTGATAAAATAACGATAATTGAAAGTCAAGAAGAAATTATTGGAATGTTACGACAAAATCTGAAAGATATAGAAAAAAATTTAGATACTAATAAAAAGCAAACTTTTCCGTCATTCAGTGAAGTTTTCCAGTAACCAAAAATTAATGAAAATATTCCTAGTTTGAAATCAGACCAAAAAAACATCAAAGTGTTGAAATAACAAAAGGGACCTGCAAAAAAATATAATAAAGTGCTAAAGTAAGTCCGATACAGAATCACTTAAGATTATACTTAAAGTAAGCTAGATGGAGACAAGATACAATTGGCTAAAATGCGACTTCCTACATTTAAGATAACAGGATGCGGAGGCGAACTTGTCAAAGAAGAGATAGAGTATTGTCTACGAGAACAAAACAGTTTTTTTGAATGCTTGAAATAACCTACAGAAAAGAAATGAAGAAACTATTTTCGGTGAATGCTCTCCGGGACTATTTAGGAAATTGATACATAATAAAAAAGTGGTTCTACAATGGGAAATATATCCAATTTATGAGGACCTAAATATACTATGCTGTTGTAAATGTCAAGAATACTACCATAAAAATAGAGACTGTGTCAATAAAACTGTTTGTGAATATTGTAGTGGGGAACATGAAACGCAAAATTGTCAAAAAATACAAGAAAAAATGGAATAATTGCATATAGGCAAATACCAAATACGAACTTAAGCAGTGTGGAACATGAGGCGAGCAGTTAAGAGTGTCCATCATATCAGTATTTATTAAGAATATTAAAAAGCAAATTGACTTTGGTGGATATAATGGTTTTTGATCATCAAGTGAAATATACACTTACATTATTTGTGATTGGAATGGACGGTATCCTGAACAGTGAATATCAGGTATATCAAGGGAGTATTTTTTTCAGTCTAAGATGTTTTGGAATCAAAGAACTAAAAAATTATATATATCATGGAGTTCTCCAATCGTTAATATTTTAAAACCCTTTATCTATTTTTAATATCTTAATGGCATTTTTCAACTTCCAGAGGATATAATTCTGCAACAATTAGAATTGATGAGTGGAGATCTGGATGGGTTGTTGGTTGACGAAAAAGTGTTAACCCGCAGTATTGTAATAAAAAAGAAAACAATTAATCTGCTTTATATCAATATTAGGAGTATTCACAAGAATTTTGATCAGATGTTGTTACCTACTAAACAGTTTAATCTTTATTTCTGTGACATTATTGTTCTGAGTGAATTTTTCAAAATTAAGGCTATAGAACTATATAATATTCCTGGCTATACGGCCCATTACAATGAGCGAAATATCAACAGGAATGATGGAGTTGTTAAATATGTTAAGTCCCAGACTGATGCTGAGATTTTACACGTGTAGCTAAGAGAGCCATTTGAAAATAAGTAGAGTTACTTTTAAATTAGAAAATGTGAATTTTGGTGTGCCTTCTGTCTACAAATCGCCTACGATTGCTGAGAATTTATTTATTAATGATTTAGAACATTATTTTGAAGAATACGTATTGAATAATATTTAAATTTTTACGGGGGGATAATAATATTAATATAAAAAATAATGTCAAATGGTGAACGAATATTTTTCATTAATGGGGCGATATGGATTAATTCCTTATATTACTTTACCTACAAGGGTGAATTCTTGCCTTGACCATATTTTTGGGAGAAATAAGTTAAAACTTAACAACGTGTCCTTTAATTCTTTTAGATTGGACACAGATGTAACAGATCACCTACCGGTGCTGCTTAATATATGTACCAATGGAAGTAAAACTGCTACTGAATCAAAAATATATATTCATGAGCACATAGATTATAATAAACTAAAGCAAGAAATCTCGAATGTAAATTGGCAAGAGGTTTTACATACCCCTGATTCTGACTTACCTACAAGTATATTTTTTTATACAGGGTGATTCAAAAATCGATCACGAAACTTAAGGGGGTGATTCTACTTGACAAAATAAGGGTAGAGCTTCATATAATTTTTTTTTAAAATGTCATTCGTTTTCGAGTTACAAGCCGTCCAAGTTCAAGTTTTTATTTTTTGTTTTTTGAATTACTCGCTTACAGGAAAACCGATTTGACTAATATTTGAAAGATAGGCTAAGTCTTCTGCGCTTCATCATTTTAGTAACAATTCACATTGATTGTTTGCCGCTAGAGGGCACTTTACCTACATTGAAAATTGTTTTTTTGTCATAATTTTTTAGTGTTAACAGCTACAGTAGTTTTTGGCATAATTTCTGAAAGACTGATGCCAGGCCTTTAAAAAAGGTGCTCTTTATTTACATCGCTAAACCCAACGGTTTAGACGTAAATCACCCTTAAAAATTAAGTGGTAAATTTACTTTTCTCATTTCATTACCACCAGCTACCAGGTAAATAGCTATCAAAGTATACTAGAGCTGTCAGTTTAACATCAAATAAATTCGCTTTTTAAACTATTTAATTTATAATCTTTAAATAACTAATAATGGCTAATCAGTAAATATTCATATTATGGATTATTGCGATATACATTTAATTGATAAAAATTAATGAAACAGTACTAAACAAACTAAAAAAGATTCTCAAAATGTCCCCCATTTTCTTCCATACATTTCCTAACACTCTTCAAAAAATGTCGCCTAACTCGATGAAAAATTCCTGGTGTTTCTTTAATAATTTGGCACTTTTCGATTATCCTGAAGCGAAGATCCTCGACGTTGATTACTGGAATATCGTACACCAATTGTTTCAAATGACCCCAAAAGAAAAAATCCATAGGATTAAGGTCTGGTGACCTCGCTGCCCATGCCAATGGTCCACTTCGTCCTATCCATCGCTCAGGATACGTTGCATTCAAATACTGTCGGACACGTATACTAAAGTGGGGCGGAGCTCCGTCTTGGAGGATCCACATGTTGGCCCTTACTTCCAATGGCACATCTTCCAGATACAATGGGAGACGATTTTGGATAAAATCTAAGTATACGTCACCAGTTAATGGGCCATCAAAGAAATGAGGACCAATAAGGTAATCTCCTATTATCCCTGCCCACACATTTAGTGAAAATCTACGCTGATGTTTCGTTTCTACCACATTGTTTGGGTTCTCGTAAGCATATGTGTGGATGTTGTGTAGATTTGTTATGCCATCACGAGTGAAACCAGCTTCGTCAGTGAATAATATGACGCCAATTAATCGATTATCGTGTTCATACTTAGCTAGGATCTGATCTGGTGGTAATGAAATGAGAAAAGTAAATTTACCACTTAATTTTTAAGGGTGATTTACGTCTAAACCGTTGGGTTTAGCGATGTAAATAAAGAGCACCTTTTTTAAAGGCCTGGCATCAGTCTTTCAGAAATTATGCCAAAAACTACTGTAGCTGTCAACACTAAAAAATTATGACAAAAAAACCATTTTCAATGTAGGTAAAGTGCCCTCTAGCGGCAAACAATCAATGTGAATTGTTACTAAAATGATGAAGCGCAGAAGACTTAGCCTATCTTTCAAATATTAGTCAAATCGGTTTTCCTGTAAGCGAGTAATTCAAAAAACAAAAAATAAAAACTTGAACTTGGACGGCTTGTAACTCGAAAACGAATGACATTTTGAAAAAAAATTATATGAAGCTCTATCCTTATTTTGTCAAGTAGAATCACCCCCTTAAGTTTCGTGATCGATTTTTGAATCACCCTGTATACTTGTACTAATATTTTTAAAAAACTGCACTACTAAACGATATCTTATTAATAAAAAACATAAAATAATAAAAGAATGGATTTCTTTAGGGTCGATGATAGTAATTAAACATAGAGATAAACTAAAATAAAAGTTATCAAATAATTTTAGCATTGAGTCAGAAAATGAATACAAAAATTATAGAAATATATTAAACAAGCTTATCAAAAAAAAAATAACTACTATGAAAATCAAATCAAAAATAATAAAAATAGCATGAAAAAAAATATACATAATTATAGATGATGCCACAAATGCAAAAAAGAAACATAACTTTCCTGATTTTAAAGTAGTTGATAACAATGAATAAGATTTTAGTGATAATATTGTCATGGCTAACTTTTGTAATGATTATTTCATAAACATTGACGTTGAGATAGAGAAAAAAATTAATATTCCATCAATCTCTTGCAATCTTGCGAGTAATGTAAACAATTCTATGTATTTATACCCAGTGACAAATAACTAACTTATTAAACAAATTCACTCATTAAAAAATGATAGTGCCCCAGGTAAGGTTGATATTAGTGCTAAAACTATTAAACCTTTATCACATATCATTAACCTTATTTTTCATACAAATAAAACACCAGCTTATTTTAAACAGTCAATAGTATCTTCAATTTATAAAACAGGACCCAAAAACAAAATAGAAAATTAGCGTCCAATAAGCCTAATAAATAACTTTGCTAAAATATTTGAGAAATGTCTAAAGGATCGACTCGTAAAGTTTCTAAAAATGAACGACATGTTATCGGGGAATCAGTTTGGCTTCTCAGAGGGAATGTGTACTACTGACGCCATATATTTATTAAATGGGAATAAAAAGGTCGTTGCCGTGTTCATAGATTTATCGACGGCTTTTGATACCGTGTCCCATGAAAAATTTCTAGAGATCCTGGCACTCTATAGAGAGCGGGGCAGGGTATTGGAAGCCTTTAGGAATTATCTATTTAACAGAGAGGAGTTTACAAAGGTCAATGGCTGCCTCGGAGAATTCAAATTGGTATTCCACAGGGGACTATTTTGGGACCAATACTTTTCGTGACCTACATTAATGTTTTGTTGGGCATCAATATAAGTGGTAAAATTTATTCTTATGCTGATGACACGGCCATTCGGTTCTCTGGTGATACTTGGGATGAAGTAAGAGATAATGTAAAGGAAGGTTTTATGATAGTGAAATGCTGGTTGGATTTTCTAAAACTAACTTTAAACATAAAAAAAAAAAACAAATTATATAGCCTTCTCATTGACAAATGCATCTAGACCACATTTTGATACCATCGTGGCGAATGCGAGTACACGGTTCGAAATTACATCTGTATCAAAGACTAAATACTTGAGGGTTATTATAGATCAATTTTTAAAATGGTCAAATAATACTGAAAATTTAAGAAATAAGATCCGTAAGCTCATTTATAAATTTTATTTGCTGAGGGAATTCTTAAGCACAAAACTATTAACAGTTGAATCACTTTTGAGATATGGTGGGGGGGGGGGTACTTATAAAGGTAACTTAATGACACTTAATGTTGTGCATAAATATATCTTAAAATTATCTAGAAAAAAAAATAAAAAACCTACCCTTCACACTTACTATTTAATGAGAACACATGCAGCTTACATGGTTTATATGTAGAATTAATATGTTCATATTACCATAAATTGAATAAATTAAAGCATTTCATTAATCATAACTATTCAACCAGGGCAAACATGGGTAAAAAGTTGGATGATACCTCGAAATAGAAAAACTATTACTTTAAAATTTATTGACTATTTAACCCCTAAGTACTACAACATTTTACCAGTAGAAATACGTAATATTAAAAGATTAAACCTTTTTAACAGTAAGTGTTTAGCATATATTATAGAAAATTATCAAATCATCAAAACAATACAAGAGGGCTAGTGGGAAAATTATCATATCGTATCTGAAATGTAAATCTTGTTAATACTATAAATTCAAGCAAATAATCATTGTATGTGTATGAATAAGTATATTAGCATGTAACTGTGTATTTTAGGATGTATATACCTATATAGGTATTTCTATGTTGCATATGCAAATGCTCTTGCGTTTAGGTGCATTATAAAGGGTGTTTTTTTTGTAGAGGTATAGAAATTTTAAATGGAATAAAACAAAGATGAATTTTTTA
Organism: Diaprepes abbreviatus; assembly: GCA_034092305.1. Lineage (NCBI taxonomy): Eukaryota > Metazoa > Arthropoda > Insecta > Coleoptera > Curculionidae > Diaprepes > Diaprepes abbreviatus. The sequence goes on from JASJET010000055.1 coordinate 30,872,674, forward strand.
AATTGACATGAAATTTACTTTATTCGAAAGATAACCTTCTGGCATTATAATTTAAATATGACTTCTGGCATATGACCGCCACGGCTGGCTCGGATGTAGTCTAATCTGGAGGTCCAATTTTTGATGACTTTTCCCAACATTTGTGGCCGTATATCGGCAATAACGCGGCGAATGTTATCCTCCAAATGATCAATCGTTTCGGGCTTATCGGCGTAGACTAGCGACTTCACATATCCCCACAGAAAATAGTCTAGCGTCGTTAAGTCGCACGATCTTGGAGGCCAATTCATGGGTCCGAAACGTGAAACTATGCGGTTACCAAACATTTTCTTCAATAAATCAATTGTAGCACGAGCTGTGTGACATGTTGCGCCGTCTTGTTGAAACCATAGCTCCTGCATATCATGGTTGTTCAATTGATGAACGAAAAAGTCAGTAATCATGGCTCTATAGCGGTCACCATTGACTGTAACGTTCTGACCAGCATCGTTTTTAAAGAAGTACGGACCAATGATTCCACCAGCCCATAAAGCACACCAAACAGTCAGTTTTTCTGGATGTAACGGTGTCTCAACATACACTTGAGGATTATCATCACTCCAAATACGGCAGTTTTGTTTATTGACGTATCCATTCAAACAAAAGTGAGCTTCATCGCTAAAAAAAATTCTCTTATAAAAATCGGGATCAACGGCAATCTTGTTTTGGGCCCATTCACCGAATCTACGCCTTGCTAGGTGATCGTGTGGCTTCAATTCTTGCACGAGTTGGATTTTTTAAGCACGCAAACCAAGATCTTTCCGCAAAATCTTCCATAAAGTGAATGGACACATATCCAATTCCTGTGCACGATGGCGGATAGACTGATTCGGGTCTTCCTCTACGCTACGCTCTACAGCAGCAATGACTTCTTCTGTATGCACTGTACGATGTCTCTATGGATACGTATTATCATTTAGAGTAAACGTGGTGCGAAAACGTTCCATAGTTAATCTAATTAATTGCTCTGAACGACGATTATGTTGACCGTAAAATGGACGTAGTGCGCGATACGTATTTCGAACAGAACCATGATTTTCAAAATAAATTTGCACAATTTGGAAGCGTTGTTGAGGCGTCAGTCTATTCATGTTGAAATGCCAAACCAAACTAAACATAAATCCCTTGACAGCTGACAAAATGGCCGCCAGTTAAAAAAGTGTTGCCAACTTAAAGTTCTATATCTCTATAAAAAACACCCTTTATATACCTATATGGGTATTTCAATGTTGCACATACAAATGCTCTTGCATTTAGGTGCATTATATAATAGGCTATACTAAATAATAAGCTACTATAACACATGTAAATGTATAATATGATTTAATTCATTTTTGTTGTAATAATAAATAATTATAAAAAATAAACATTTTTTGTAGACCCGTTTCAATATCCTCGCAAGTCAAAACAAAGCATGATGCGGGTGTATTATCTTAGAGAAAATCAGCTCGAAACGTTCAAAAATTCGAACGTGTGATGATCCTTAAGACCGGCAAAGAACCTTAACACGTAGTTTTTAGATGCACTCAAAGACCGTAAATGTTTTCTGTTTCTTTTATATTCGATGTATATCGTGTCGTTCGACTGTCGATATTTAAGAGTTCGGCATCCGATCACTGCACAGAGAGCTGAATATTAAGTGAAGTAAGTGTATAAAATTCCATATTTTATCTGTATCTAGTTGTCAATCATTTTTGAAATAATAATTCTGTTTTTCGTAATTGGATTGTTTGAATAGAACACATGACAGTGGTGCGCTATTTGAAAAAATGGACATAAATGATGACCAAGTGCATGGAATTTATTTCATTTTAGTAAAAAAAAGTTACAAAAGAACACAAATAGATAACAAATTATCAAACATCAGAAGTTACAGTATTAAATTTGAAAATAGATAATATAAAAAATGTGAAATTTTTATTTTCGGGTAATAATTTTAAAAGATTGAATCGAAGGTTGAACTATAAATAATCCGGATTACCAGACCCATAAGAATATTTTGTTATCACGAGAATATATATATATATATATATATATATATATATATATATATATATATATATATGTATATATATATATATATATATATATATATATATATATGTATATATATATATATATATATATATATATATATATATATACATATATATATATATATATATATATATATATATATATATATATATATATATATATATAAGTTTATACGGCTTTCACGGAGTCCTCCGTGTGAGATGCATTAGCAGTGATTATATTTACATTATGCTGTTGTAGTGCTGAAATCACATTCAGCAAACGTACAACTATATGCAACTCCGTATGTAAGTGAAGTAATATATATATATATATATATATATATATATATATATATATATATATATATATATATATACTGTAAGAACGAGGTGACTTTGAAATGTAACAATGTCACCAGCAGGGGCGGATCCAGCCTCAGTCTTTGGGGGGGCGGTGATATCACAAAAGTAAAGTATGGTAAGCGAAAGCAAGTTGTCGCCGTGGGAGGGGGGGGGAGACACCAGCAATATTCCCATTTCTAGTAAAAGGCAGGGCCGGGTCTATTTTTCTACATTTGAAGCTCTTGGAGAGGGGGGGGGGCGATCACAAGAAAAAACAAGCTGTCGACATGGGGGAAGGATGCGAGCAGCGTACACAATCTTAGTATAAGAGGCAGAATCGGGTCTATTTTCCTAAATTCAAAGCTCTTGGGAGGTGGCTTTCGCAAGAAAAAATAAGTTGATAACGGGGGCGGGGGGGATTGCCAGCAGCATAGAGATTCGTAATATAAAAGGCACAATCGATTCTATTTTCCTGAATTCAAAGCTCTTAGAAAGGGGAGGGGCGATCGCAAGCATACACATTCCTATACTCTATTCAAGAATTAGAGAAAGTAATAAAACTGTTACCGAAACCTCCAACGTACCTGTTCCAGTGCCGCAGGTAACTGAGGACTGCCGTAAATCTAATTATATATAAATATTATAAGCTTTTATAAATTTACTGCAACAATAAAATTTCTGATAGTTCAATTTAATTTCTGTCAGTGAGCAAAGCACAACTTACAGTGTGCCCTTAGTGATTTATCTTGTTTGTGCTTGTTTTTATATATCATTTGAGATTAGTGAGATACCCAAAAGATATGAATTCCACATGTATATTTATTCCAAAATCGTTAAACCAGGGCATTTTTCCTCAACGAAGAACTTATTACGATGCCCTAAGATATCAATATCTAGATAATAATGTTAAAAGCTTTGTTGAGATGGGTTTCAACATGACAGAAGTTGGAAAATCTATGTACTGAATACTGAAGGAGAAAAAAACGACTGGAATTGTTAGTACTCCCAAGCTACATTCGATCACAGGCAGACGAAAAACCTCGTTGGAAGAAGAGATGTAAACTGCAATAAAAAAAGTTGTACATACATTTAATTATGAGAAGCAGATCCCAACCGTCAGCAAAATTCTAACTAAAATCAATGAGAATCTGCATTTACCTGAAATTAAAAGAACTGAGGTCTGGAAATTGCTCAGAGAACCAAATTTTTGCTGGGAAAAAGCAGATGGGAAATCTGTTCTTATAGATCATTCGGAAAATGTCCGCTGGAGAAAGAAATATCTCTCTTAAGTAAAAGGTAGAGTTTCTAGAAACAACACAACTTACAAAATTAGTAATTTAACTGAACTTTTGAAAGATTTTTTTGAATAAAGTTACTGTTGAAAATTGAGAAAAAGCCATATAATAAAAGAATAAAAGAAAATTTGGAAACTCGATCTCATGATCGCTGAGAAAGAGGAACCAATCATAATTAATTTGAACGAAGATAGCTTCACTGACTTTGATTACAAATTAGATACGTAATGTTTACCAACGTAAACACAATTTATTATTTAAATTTTCGGTAACATATAAAAATTATTTATATTTGAATCCCTTTTTAGTGTTGAATTGTAATTCTGCAGATGGTTTAAAAAATAAATAAACTGAAACATCAAATATCCTAAAAATGTTTTTAATTAATAATAAAATGACCGATAACTCCAAAATATTTTAATATTATATGGATGAATTTATTTTTTTATATATGTTTAACTTCTTAAATTTTTGACTGGGTGTTTTGTAAGTATTTAAATTATAACTATAATATAAATTTTTTGAGAGAAAAAGGCTTCGTTTTAGTCTGATTGTGCCTAAAACGTTTTCTATGCCAAAATTAAAAATAATAAAAATACAGTTGTGATTTGTGTTAAATATGTCAAAATTATCTATATTTTCTAATGTATGTGAATTTTATTATTTCTTCAATAAAAAAAAATATGTGTAAATACCGACTTTATAGAATTTATTTAAATTAAACTACCATTAAATCATAAAGTGGCGGATATAGTAACCCAACATATCCGCGATATAAAGTCTAAAACTCCGTCTTTCCACAAAACTGAGTGTTGAAAACATCTATGCTCAATCCAGATGTTAAGCATTAATAAATATTATCGTTTTATCAATAAAGATATTGAGCTAAACCGCGGGTATTCTTCTTTGTTTTAATTAAAAAGAAATTACAAATCCATTACTGTTTTCTCTATCAACTTTTAAAATTAATTTAACCTCGAAATTTATATAAATCTATAAAGAATGTGTTTTCTCTGCTCGTTTATTTTTCTATTGGGAAGGAACTTGGAAAATAGTAAATAATTTACTGGTATTTTGGATTAACGGGTTTAACGTAAATAGATTTATTAATTACTTTTGTATTTCTGTAGCACTAAACTCTACAATTTGCGGCTCTAATTTGCACCTGCTTTTATCTAGTAACATAAATCTTGTAATAAACGTCAACCACAGCAACGGTACAAAGCAAATTATTTGAAAGTATTTTTCGAGGTAATTGTTTGACCAAGAGAAAAATTAAAAGTAAAAAAGGCTTTGATTAAAAAAAAAACATAATAAAATTAAGGAAGGGAAGACAAAATAATTGTAAAATAGTTCGCGAAGTGACAACAAATAATAATAGGCAAAGACTTATATATGTATATCTATGTACAACTTATGGTTTCAATATTTATAACAACTTTTATAAACACAAGAGTAGGTATAATGATATATTTGATTTTTGAACTTAAGAACTCTTAAATCGATTGTCGGGTATATTATCAGTAGATAAGAAACGTATCTACAATGGAATGACGTGAGACTCCTTCGAATAGTCATATGTGGGCTCGTCCATTATCTCAAAAATTTTCTTTCTATTAATTAGAAAAAAAAAACAATTTTTTTAATAAACAGAGAAAATTTAATTTTTTAAGACTACGACAAATCAACTAAATGTAAGCGATTATTTTGATGTCATACCAGTTTCTTTTAACCACTGCCGCGGCGACTGAGGCAATTTAGCCAGCTTCTCTTTACTTCATCCCGCGCTTACTCCCTCTATCCGGGAATTCGTCGGTAAGGTTTACAGGTTAACCGGGTTTGGGGAATCGTCTTTTAAGATAAAGATCCAGAAGTATTTTTCATCTATTAGGGCCTGGATACTTCCATCATCTAACTAGGATTGTTGGACACGTGGATGACTGACTATAACAAGAAAGTCACACGTCACATGTGCTACTGACATTTGCGTATTTGGGACTGATTCTTTTGCTCGAACTGCCGGCTGCAATGTTAACCGCCCGCCATAACGTTTTCTTGGGCCACTACAACTGAAGGGAATTTGGCTAGCTTTTGTTTCTTCGTCCCGCGTTTTTTCCGGCGACCCTTGGAAAGGCTAACACGTTTTCCGTGTTTGAGGAACTATCGTGGCTAGAACTCTCGGATAGTCAGATATGTACCCCCGAAAGTTCATACTTTATCTGTCTGTTTGTTCAAAGGCGTGACCGACTTTTACACAATATTTTTTTACCACATGTTTAGCTGACATAACACAATTTTTAGACGGACTGCATATTCGAGGATATGAAATTTCCTTCATCTAATAAAGTCTCTTGTGCATAATCGTGGGCCACAGCACCTCGCCACTCCACATTTGTAACTAATATGACCATACATGCTTCCGCAGCCTGAAAAGAAAACGCAGCGTGAAGAGGGATCGTAAGAACCAACGTTCACTCTGCTTTGACTTCGCGAAATCTCCCCCAGCAACTCATTGGAAGTCCCTCCCTATATTTACCCCTCATAAGCATTTTCCTGATATTAACGCTACGCACACAGGTGCACAGCATAAATACTGAAACTGAACTCAAGTTTTCTGCTTTTAACTGGATTTGGAATCATTAAAAATAAAGAATTTGATTTTTAATAATTTATTGTTTTATAATACTCAGTATGTCCGTTTTTTCAGCTAATTTTGGCAGCAACTCTATATTTATTTCTACAGTAGAGATGTTGTACTAACTAATTGTTTTTGTGGTAGTTGCTAATAGTGGTAGCAATCTCTTTGATTGTTACTACATAAGTTGTAGTATGGTGAATTTGGTGAGTAAAAACACTTAGATTTGATACTGAATTCTTATCAAAACTTATGCTAAGTGTAATATACAATAAAAATCTCTAATCTATTGTCGAACATGTAAAACAATTAATATGATTAATTTTGCAATCATTGACCCAGTTTCCAACGTACTGATTTAGCGACATATGATTTCGACATGTATTAGGGTGTAATTCAAACCAATTCAAACGTTGTGGATGCTCTGATCTTCTGCATTGCGATAATTTAATTTTTATTTAGATTGGATTTAGGACGTTTTCCAAATACATAATGTAAAAAAAAAATGTCTCAGAGATGTCATTGATTCTAATTTTCCCTAAAAATAATTTATTTTTGTTGCATAAAAATATAGCCTGCGGATGGTCTCTTTCAAAATATAATATCAATTTAATAAATATCTGACTTCGAATTAAAAGCAAAAGCAAAAAAGTTAATTCTAAGTATTCAATGATGTCAAAAAAAGAAGGTGAATATAATTGAAATTCATTGGTCCAGGATAAAATATAAATTTAGAAAAATGATAAAAAAATTAAAAATTGTACCAGTTGCTTATTACTTTTTTAACGGAGTGGTTCAAAGAACAATCTAAACTTTTTAATATTATTAAAAAAAAAATTTGGAAAAAAATTGAACCGACTTCTAAAAGTGCGCTAAAAAGAGAAAAATAACTATAAATTTCTATTTAAAATGGAACTTTTTAAAGTCGGCGCAACACTAATACATAACACAATGTGATTTGCATAAACAGATTCAAAATAGTTTATTTGTAAGTTCATTTGAAAATAATTTGGCGCCGTCTCCAAAAATTTCAATTTCATATAAAAATTTATAGTTATTTTTCACTGTTTAGCGTACTTTTAGACGTCGGTTCAATTTTTTCATAAAAATTTAATTTTTCGATTTTTAGTTTTTAATTCATTATAATATCCATAAATTATTTGAACTAAGTACTAATCGAGATAACCCAAGGTGGCAAAACAGAACCCATTTTATCCAAACTGGTAAATCACCCTAAAATGAGCCACTAAAAATTTTTTGATTTTTAGAGTGCTTCAAATACCAGTGAAATTATGTCAAGCAAATATTTAGTCTGTCATAGTAAATCCACTATCTTAAATTTCAAATTAATTTTAGATTGGTAACATTGGCCTCAAAATCTTCCAATATCGATATTTAAAGAACTTGAGACGTAAATTTCTTAGCCCGATATATTTTATACTGCATATTGAGTTTGTATACGCCCCAAGAACCCAGCAATATCAATTTTAGATAAAATAGGAAAATGTAAAATTTTCAGTCACTCATATTGTCTCCTATCAACCTAATAGTTGTGAAAAATTAACTTCATATTCGTAATACAATACCCCGAAAACCCACTAATATGAAATTTGAAAAAATACGAATGGGGCCAAATTTTTTTTCCACCAAAAAAATAATTTTAACGTCTTAATCCAAACTAAATCTAAACCTTTCAAAGCCTCGTAATACCAATTTTGGATGAAATCCGAAATTTAAAATTTCTAGACTATATTGCATCTGACATATTAAATTTTCTAAAAATACCCACCTTTGAACAAAATCGAAAAATGTAAAATCCTAAAAAAATACTTTTAAATTTATAGTTGACACCCTTAAGAACCCAATATATTAGTTTTGGAGAAAATATAAAATTTTAGAACGCCATATTGAATCCGCCAGACTGAGTTTTTGAAAAAATATTTTAAATTCGTAATTAACACTAACAAAAACCCCCAAATATTCATTTTAGACAAAATCGAGAGATATAGAACCTTTAATCTGCCATCTTAGATTCGCCATGTATAATTTTATTTAAATAATTTTACATTCGTAATGTACGATCTCAAAATATCCCCCATACCAATTTAAAAAAAAGGACAAAATTAATTTTTTGTTCACCATATTAGATACGCCGTACTAAATTTCTTTAAAATAATTTAAGACTCGTTATGTGCGACCCCAAAAACTCCCCTATACCAATTTTGAAGAAAATCGGACAAAACCGATTTTTTTGTCCGCCATATTAAATTTTTTAAAAATATTTTGGATTCGCTATGTGCGACTCCGGAAATCTCCCCACACCAATTTTGAAGAAAATCGGACAAAATAAAAAATTTTTGTCCGCCATATTGGATCTGCCATATTGAGTTTTTTAAAAATAATTTCAGAATGTTGTGCACGACACCGAAAATTTTCACACACTACTATTAGAATAAATCGGACAAAATATTATATTATCAGCACCATCTTAGATTTCACTGCACAAATTTCGTCTAAAAAAATATGGTACCACCGCAGTCACTTCCTAAACACAACGTAAAAAATCGGTGTAGCCGTTCCGAAGTAATCGGTGTACATACATAAAAAAATGCATAGTCGACGAATTGAGAACCTCCTTCTTTTAGAAGTTGATTAAAAAAACCAAAATGATATCGTGTAACTACTCTAAATGGTGACTATGTTCGAGTGGGTATGAATTTTTGAAAATTGACTTTTCCAATATTTACAATTTTCTTCCCAACAACAATAAATTTTTTACTAAATAAAAAGGATATTTTATAACTTTTTACAGTGTTTAAAAAAAAGCAATTTCAATGTAGGATGGCTTTGTCAACATAATAGAAATCGCACGCCTTTCTAATCCAAAGAAATTACAAACACATTGATTTTCTTTACTAACTTTTAAATTTAATTTACCTGAAAATCAAAATGTTCAATCTAAAGCTGTAAAGGTTTTGTTCTTTAGATTGGTTTTCCCGTTGTTTTTCCTTTAGTTTTTCTTAAAAGATTGGGAAATAGTTTGTAATTTATTTTGGTTCCATCTGAACTCATCCCTCAAGCGTTTAAAGTTCTATTTGCTGGCGTATAATATACAGCGTGATACATTAAAGTTGGCGATCAGTTAAATCTCATGACATGATTTTAGATATACAATTTATTATCAATTATGACCAATAAAGCTCTACTAAAAATATTTTTAAATTCCAATTTTTGCGCTAGGGAATATATTTGCTATGTTATTAACAAATATTCTTTGTTTTTATAAATATCTTTGATATCATGTTGTTCAGTAATAAATTATTTAATATTTTTCTTTTATACGGGGTGTCTGAGAAAATATGTAAAATCTCCCAGATATATAAAAAAAAACACGTTAGAGTATTTCTTTCACTGCTTAGTTAAAAACTTCGTAAGAGGGTTTTACATGAGCTTCGTGAAATCTGATACACTCGCGGGCATGACAAAATGAGGACTGCTGTATTCGCCACATTAACTCAACATTGTTCCTTATTTGATCACAATGAAACGTGATTCTTCGTAGTTCCTCACTACTATCTACCGGAGTGGACTACACCAAGGTTTTGAGGTGTCTCTACAGATAAAAATGTAACGGCGTTAGGTGGGAAGATCGAGGAAGCCAGGCAATAGGTCCTGAACATTGAAAGAGGTGGTACCCCGTCGTGCATGTAATACATGTTTTGATGGATTTCAAGTGGTAAGTGCTCTACTAAATCGTGAAAAACTTTCTAGAGGAACTCCAAATAAAGTTCTCCATTCAGTCGTGTCGGCAATACGAATGGTCCAAACAAAAATTGACAGTGATTACTGCCCAGATATTAAATGATTGGAACTGATGTTGATCATGCAAAAAAATGGTTGCGTGAGGATTTTTATCAGTCCATACATGTGAGTTGTGTAAATTTATGATTCCTTTCTTGGTAAAACTTGCTGCATCCATGAAGAGAATAGTGCTAGTGAGATTTACATTATTTTGTTGCTGATCCATTGCCGAATTTGCAAACTACATTCTTCAATCTTCAGGAATCAGTTCATGTACTTTTTTCAAATGATATGGATATAACAGCTGTTCTTGAAGAACTTTATGAACTATTATTTTCTACGTATTAAACTGCGCTGATAATTTTCGAGTGAGTTGAAGAATTGTCATCTACTGCATTTAAAATATTTCCCTCTAATTGTGGCATACGTACTGTTCTTCCCCGACCAGCATCATTATTTCTTTCCCATAATTTCAAAAAATTATGAAGAAATTTAATAATATTACCTTAATAAATGGAATCGCCTACCATTTTCCCTTAGATGTTAGTCAACTCGTTGAGATGTTCTCTGATCTGAAAGAGTACGATTAAGATATTTGTGATATAACCTCCTGGCTTCCAAAGCATTACAAAATGCAAGATCATATATCAGATGCATCTGCATACTCAATAAACGTTTATTAATCACCACGAAACACAAAAATTAATATCCAAGTAAAGAATCAATGTGTCAGCAATGTAAAAGGTGACAAGTTCTAAAATGCAGCACCTAGCAACGTTTGCAACAACAATACTTTGTTTTTGGTACCGATGAAATAAAACGGACATTTTTTGCCGGCCTAGGTCGAAATGCAATTGACAAAATTAGATGTTTTAATTAAAGAGGTAAACTCTAATTTTGGAATGATTTTGTTAACATAAGGTTAAAAATTAAAAATTTGATAGAAACAAAGATGTATCTTTTATCGAAATACGCTAAATACAAGATTTAAATAAAATGATGTATTTTTGGAAACGGTTATGATTAGTGACATGAATAAAGAGTATTTAGGGAAATGTTTAAAAAGAAACTACTATGTTTTATACCACTAAATTTATTAAGAAAACAGTGACTGCAGTTTCAACTCACAGAGTCATTTTCAAACTGAATTACAAAGGTAGATTAAGTATTCAATACAGAAACATAAGAAAATTTAACAATAAATAAAAACTACCTGAGAAATTACATTATTACTAAGGGGAGGTACTAAATTTTGGGAACTAATTATTATTTGGCGACTACAAATAACGGGGAAAACCCGAGTTCTGTCTGGTCATTAAGCAAATTTATATTTTTATTTTTACTATGTTTATATATTTCTATAGATTCAAGAATATTTAACTTTTGGCCCTTTGTTGAATAATGTAATATATCAGTGTTGCTTAAATTAGGAAAACTGTGGCTGTGTTCTAAGCAATGGTTGGCAAAGCTCGAGTCTTTTGTAGTCTATATGATCGGTGGTGTTCTGAAAAGCGAGTTTTAAAGCTTCTAGCACTTTGTCCAATATGCAAGCTATCATACTCTGAACATTTTAACTTATAAATTCCTGATTTATCAAATTTATTAATTTTATCTTTGGCATTGTAAAGGATAGTGGACAGATTGTGTTGAGATGTAAAGGCTACTTTTATGTTATGTTTGAAAAGAGTATTAGCTATTTTTTCTGATAGGGTACCACAGTATGATAAAGATATATAAGATGAACTATCTTTATCACTTTTTATTTCGGGATATATTGAATTAAGAGCTAATTGTTTTTGTTTTTTAGTTATTAATTTCTTTATGGTTTGATGGGAGAAATTATTTGATATTGCAATTCTTTCAATGATATTTAGTTCCTCTTGAAGATCTTCTTCAGAGAGAGGCAAAGAGAATGCTCTATGTATTATTGAATTGTGTGCAGCCATTTTGTGTTGGAAGGGGTAAAAAGAATCATTAGATATAGTATTACTTGTAAACGTTGGTTTTCTAAAAATTTTAAAATTACACTGATTGTTGAGGTGAAATATGGTGAGATCAAGAAAATTTATTTTATGGTTATTTTCAATTTCCATCGAGCTTTGCCAACCATTGCTTAGAACACAGCCACAGTTTTCCTAATTTAAGCAACACTGACATATTACATTATTCAACAAAGGGCCAAAAGTTAAATATTCTTGAATCTTTAGAAATATATTAACATGGTAAAAATAAAAATATAAATTTGCTTAATGACCAGACAGAACTTGGGTTTTCCCCGTTATTTGTTGTTACCAAATAATAATTAGTTCCCAAAATTTACTACCGCCCCTTTGGAATAATATAATTTCTAAGGTAGTTTTTATTTATTGTTAAATTTTCTCATGTTTCTGTATTGAATACTTAGTCTACCTTTGTAATTCAGTTTGAAAATGACTCTGTGAGTTGAAACTGCAATCACTGTTTTCTTAGTAAATTTAGTGGTATAAAACATAGTAGTTCCTTTTTAAACATTTCCCGAAAATGATTAACTACCACATAGTAACGGCTACCAGCATCAACTTTTTAAAAGAGTATTTAATTTTTAGTCAATAGTTAAGGGTATGTGAAAAACCTTGTTCAAAGTTCTTATCATACAGGGCGTAAAAAAATTGATTCAGGAGTCTCACAGCCAGTCCGTACCTGCAGTTGTGAATAGTTCACAGATGAGGCCTATACGGCAAAAGGTTATATGAACTGGTAGTGTTCCTTTCACGTGTTTTTTCTCATCCAAGAGATTTTTAAGTAGTCGTCGTTGTTATAGCATGGCTTAGGGTAATAATTTTTCTTCGATTTGCTTTAATCAAATTTATCATACTCTTTCTCAATTTAAATGGATTTCTATTCTAATAACAAATTGTTGTTTGTCCATATGGTAGACGCAAAAGGGCGGAGTCCAAATAATTACCTACTCTTCTAAGTTTCTCAAAAAATTTAAGTGTAACCATAAAGCAAATTTTACTCCATTTTAGTTTAAGTTATGAAAAGAAAATTGGAAAACTTGAAATCAATATCTGATTTAACCAAAATTTTGTCCCAAATGTCGAAGAATTTTGTCAGAAAGTTTGCCTTTATTTCTCATTTAACAAAACTTTGCTGCAAATAATATTACAAATTTAAATTTTTTTCATAATTGAATATCTTCCATCATTTTGAGTCTTTTTCACTAAATGGAGTGTTTTTTCATTTATTTAATAATTTAAAAAAAAATCATTAACAATTTAAAGGAAAGTAGAATAGAAAAATTGCTTCCTTTGTTTTATTTTGTCATAAGTCATTGCAGTCTTTTCAATAAATGTAATATTTGGATTATTATTACATTTCCCAAATAGATGACTTAATTGAATTAGGAAATACTCTAATAAAATCCTTAAAACAAAAAAAGAATTATAGCTAATATCTTTAAAATATTTTGTGTTATATATTACGAATCTTTGGCAAATGAAAAATAAAGGAAGACTATCTTACAATTCCTTAATTTTTGCAATACATTTTTGACAAAAAGAGATATCGACTGTCGATTTTCAGATTTATTTTTCATATCTAATGGACCATGAGAGCAATACTGCTCTTTCCTGATATTTAATAAATTTATTCAAGAATCGAGGCTAGTGGGTCCTTTTTTTAGATAGTCCCTTTTCGTTTACTGTCCAGTTTAACTTCAAAAGCGTTGATAATAAAATTTAATGAGAATAAAAGTCTCTTTCAAATTACCCCTAATTGTTACTGTATATGCTGAACAGGCTGTAAACCTGTGCTTTATGGGTTCTTCATCCGTTGGACTATTGTATATTTGTAAGTTATTGCCATCAAAGTGACAATGGTTTTGTAAAAACTGTTTATATTATACTAATAAATTTTAAATTGCTCATGGCATTTTTATTTGAAGACCGTTCTATTAAAAGTACAAGTTTCTGCTTTCATTTGTATTTGGAAAGGTATCCCTCTTATTCTATTCAGGTGCTACCCTGATATTACAATCCCAAGTGTCCGACAGAGTAATGAAAGTGTACCTGTTTGTAGAATGCATGATTGAAGCTTCAAAAGGAGGAATCCACTGCGGTAATTCGTAAGAGTTTAGTGTAGCTACCCCTGAACCTCAAGCCATAGCCATGCCTAAGCCCACTTTGTGGATTGTCTGGCATTTGTGTAACTTGGAGTTTATAAATTTGTTTAAATCCGAAGAACATATTTTCTTACAAACGTTGTATGGACTTGGCCACAAGGCAGATCATCACCTGTCAGTTGCTATGGCTACATGAGTACTTATGAGAATGATTGGGAGTTTTAGGCATGGTTTTTCTTGTTTATGCCTGTCTGTTTTAAATTGAAATCTCGTCGACCGAATTTACAAGAATGAGTCCTTTCTTTCTAAAGGCTAAGGAATGCATCATGGAGACTCAACTGTATTCACTTTATTGGCTCTTAAAAGCGAAACATTTTTGACAAAATGCACGGCAAAACATATCTCAACGATTGCACCAAGAGCACTCAACAAAATGGTTAAAATAAAAAATTACAAAGTGAGTAATTTTAATACATCGAACTAATAAATAAATGCTATGCAGTAGTATTTAGTTCCGCTACACTAAATCAAAAACTTTTTATTTATTGAGTTCTTATATAGAAAACTTGGGAACAATCGCCTGAGGTTGACTTTATTATCCAACTTTTGCATTTAACGTTTTATTTTACGGGGCATAAGTTTTTTCATTGCCAAAACGGTCTTTCCATTATATTATTTATAAAGATATTTTAAAATATCAATATCGGAGTATTTTATTTCATGTCTTTAGTTTTATTTCTTTTATTACAAAAAGATTTAAAGGGATAATAAAGGCAATTTTTTTTAAAATAATTCCTTTTATAATATGGTATTTCTATAAATGTTTTGCCCTAGTGATAAAAGATAATGAATGTTTTAAGTTAAAATATTTAGAAAAATCAAGTACCGGAAATGAGTAAACCAGTATGGAAGGATCAGGAAAAACAGAATATATAGTGATAAAATAAAAAAGCCCATTAAAAAAATATTATGTGTGCTCATGGACTAAATTAGCTAAAGTTTCATGATATTACTACAACTCGAAAGTAGTTTCAAATTATCGTATATATGTCTAGTTCGCACTATGCTAGTATTTTAGTCTAGTAGCGAGTAATCTAGTAGCTAAAATACTCACTACTGTCCAAAAATCGTTCGCACTTTGTTCGAGTACAGTTCACAAGTGAGTTGTGTTTTGCAAGATGAACAGCCTACAACGCAATAAAGTAAATAAACTGATTAAGCTAATCGTAACGGCTATTTTAGAAGAAGTGGATGATGAAATTTGTGTAATTAATGAAAAGAAGTTATGGATACGGAAATGGATCGATAGAAGAGATAAACTAGGAGCTACTAATTGTCTTCTGAAGGAATTAGCACTGGAAGATCCCAAAGAATACTTCGATAGTTTTAGAATGTCCGAAAGTTGTGTAAATATTCTGTTAATGAAAATACACTCTCAAATTCAACGGAAAGATACCCTTTTAAGAAGTGCGATTCCTGCAATTATAAAATTACAAGCAGTTCTATACTTTCTTGCTACAGGATGTAGTTTAGGGACACTCACACATATATTTAGACTCGGAACATCAACAATTTCCGAATTTATCATCGAAAATTGTGAAGAGATCTATGAATCATTAATGGAATTTATCAAGGTAAGATTAAATAATTATAACAGATTTATTAGTGTTTTGTTTACTCCCATCACTTTAGATTATCAACATTAGCTATAATTGTAACGTTACTCTGCATTTCATTGTTGTTTATATGGCCAGATGGAAACGTATTTGAGGAAAGCTGATAATCCGCAACATGTTCAGAATGATGTCTAGGTTAAATGGTCGAGGAAATACATTCAGTTGCCTGCTATTCCAAATTATAGTTACTAATGTCATTATAATATATTAAAGAATCGCTAAATGGTGATTCTGCAGCATACGATGACTGTGGCGTCCTGATGATTCTGTTTTGTTCAGTTGCGTTTTGAAGGTGCTGACGTCGAATTCTATTTATGTAAAGTTGAATGTGCTCTTATGCTTCTAATGCCAATAGTAAGGGCAAAGACTTCAGTTGAAGACTGACGTGTTTACCGAAGACCTCAAACTCATTTTCATCGACTATAGAGTTAGTAGTATCAGCTATGTCTTTTAATTAGCTAACCATGCTCGAGAGCTGGGCGATTTTCTTCTTTTTTGTTGGCGGTGGAGGAGGAGGTGTACATTCTCGAAAAGAATCCACTAAAGTACTATTTTACTCAGTATCTGTATCATCAATGTATGAACTATTGGAAGCCTGAAACAAACAAAATGTGATTAGTATCAAAGTATTCAGGAACATTAATATTTTTTTTCAGATTCCTACTACTACAGACTGGAAAATAATTGAAAATGGTTTTCGAAAACAGTGAAACTTTCCAGGGTGCTGTGGAGCAATCGACGGCAAACATGTCGTCATTAAGGCACTCCCTGAATCAGGAAGTTTGTACTATAATTACAAAGAAACAAACAGCATTGTCTTAATGGCCGTTGTAGATTATAAATATTGCTCTAGTTATATAGACGTTGGGTGTAATGGAAGGGTTTCTGATGGTGGCGTATTTCGTAACTGTAGTTTGTACCAAGAATTATAAAACGGTGTTCTACCAGAGGATTAGGTCCTAGTTGCCGACAATGCATTTCTCCTGAAAGAATATTTATTAAAGCCTTTTCCAGGAAATCGATTAACGTTAAAGCAAAAACTTTTTAATTATCGTTTGTCTCGGGCTAGAAGAATAGTCGAAAATGCTTTCGGTATACTAGCTGCCATATTCAGAGTGTTTGAGAAACTGATGCCCTATAGTCCTGAGAAAGTTGTTAGGATATTAAAGACCTGTTGCGCTTTGCAAAATTACAGAATAAACAGTATGAATACACAGTAGACACAGAAAACTATGAAGCAGGAACTATAGTTGCTGGTAATTGGAGGAATGAGCCAGAGTTTCTCGGAACGCAACTGCTACCAGTTTCTTTAAGTAACCGTTCATTCCAAAGATATGCAGATTATTTCGTTGGAAGCGGATCTGTCCCTTGGCAGACAAGAATGATACATTGAAAACTACCGGCCCACCAATACTAGAGTATAATAGACAGACTGACGGACAGATGAATGTATTTTAATTATTGTATTGTAATAATGGGTAAGTAGATGGGTAGGTACCTACTTATCAAATTACTTTCACTTTATGTCAGAATTGAGGTTAAGTTTCGCAGGGATGCATCCAATTAACTGAATCATTTTACTGAAGGAATATAAACGGTGTCAGTCCCAGCGCTTGAATTTTTGGAGTCCTTTATTTTAACTCCTGAAAGTAGGTCGATCCAAAAAGGAATGGATCTCGTTAGGTAAAACTACTTCTAAAAACAATAATAGTAATAATAATTAAGAGTTTATTGTATCATAGTAATAAATATGCTTTTGAAATAAAATAATAAAATTATGCACTAACCTGATATTTTTAATTTTCAATTTAATTTCCTTTTCACCAAATCCGGGTATATTCATTGTATTTTCTAAATCCACGTATGCGGATTGTTTCATTTGTTTGTTTTTATAATGCGGGGACTTAATATTCCACAAGCATTCATGTTCTAAATATTTGGAAACGAATTTTAAAGTAGTTTCTTCGATCCAGCGAAACGACATTTTTGCGGCAACTAATGAACTCGACTAATTCGACAGGTTCGGACTTGTTTAGCCGGTGAACGTTATTTATTTTCGGGATACGCCTATTTCTTTTATATATTGCAAAGCTTTATTGTAAGTTTCATATCCTGAATATCACTATGTAAACGTTTAATTGTTGATATATGTAATATACATTATGACAATCTCATAAGCAAAACAAAACTGGCCGACTATAAGATTTAAATTTCATGGTCACTAGATCGGGTTTAAATTTAAAATATATTTAGTGAATTTGGCTATAAATATCTTGGTTGGCTGAAATGTGTGTATGTCTTGCAATTCAAAAAACAGAGAAAAAAATTTTGAAACATTTACTCTGTTAAATTCCATTGCACCTACAACAGAATTAGGTTCTGGTAGTCGTAACCACAATTTCGAATGGTAACGTAAAAATCCACATAGCCAATCCATTCCAGCTAATTCGGTGTCTTTGCTAAAATTGTTATCAATACAATTTTGTTTCGCCATGTCAAAAGAAAGTTGTCGAAAATCCTTATATGTTAATCCGAATAATTGAGCTTCAAGTTCTTTTATGTGCTGACACATTAAAAATTTCTTGCTAAGGTGTAAACACCACGACCTAGATCTTTTGAAGCATCTTCAATATTTTTATTTTATCTATACTTCTTAACTCTATGTTTCACGGTTAACTATGGAATCGAAAATTTTCGAGCTGCGAACAATGAATGTATTAATATTTTTTTATTTATCCACATCCCCACATAACTAAGAGAAAATTATATTTTCTTATCTTTACATAATCAAATATTTAAACATAACAACCGTTACAGAATAATAAAACAACTATAAACATTTAAATATTTTATTTCACAGTAACTTTAATTAACCAATAAATCAGTACATAAATTTATTTCTTTATTAAGTCCAATTTTTTTAAGTTCATCAAAGAATTTTAACATATTTTTTGTCTTCAAAAATTCACTACACAATTTAGCTGTTTTTTACAACAATTTGCATGATCAACACATTTTATATATAACAATATATCTTGACCCTCACTTTCTTCTTTAGCTAAAAGAAATAAATATCTGGAACATGCTTCGTTCATAATGAACTCTTCATAAAGGTCCCTCATAAAATTTTCAATTTTAGGTATCATCTTCACCATGTGATTTGAATAGTTCTTTTAATACAACGGGATCTTTAACATATTGTTTTAAATTACGAACTTCATCATGAAACCAACTCAACTTCACTAATTCGCGTATAAATTGTACAATATCTTTGTTTCGAAAATAACGTTCGCACAATTTTACAGCCTCTAAATGGTTTTTGGATATATTCAAATAATATGAAAAAAAAAGATGTACCACTATCAACTGCATATTGTTCAAGCTCAAAAGCAGAACTTTTAAATTTTTTATAAAATTTTTGAATTAATAAATTTAATTCACTTTCGTTAGAAGCAGAAGACATATTTCATATTAGTATATTTTAAGCTGGTAAAATATTGCTTTTATAATCAAAATTTAAAGAAGGGATACAAGGTCATGTTAACATGTATACGAAATAATGAATGAGAGAACAAAAGAGGAGGAGGATGAAAAGTGTTGATGATACGAGGTTTTTTGAAAAGTATAATGAGAGATTTGAAAAGTATAATGAGAGAATAAAAGAGGAGGATGAAAAGTGTTGATGATTTACTCTTCTTACTCCTCCTCCTCTTTCCTTCTCTCATATATACACTACTATTGTCAAAAATAGACTACAGAATGTTATATTTTTACTTACTAAAAGTACACATCTTTAAAAACAAATTTCCCTTTCATTAAACTCCAGCTCCGGAATATGCAGTACCTAACACTTGACGATACTGCGAACTAGCAGAGAATCCGACGTTTTAAAAATTCTTGGCCACTACGTGTAATTTTGGCCCCACAACACAAAAAACTTTCCCTTGCAGTTCGCATTGCAAATGCGGTGCGTGGCACTAAGTCACTTCACATATTACACTCTCGGATCTGATGATGACTACTGAAAAAAAAATTATTATTTTTCCATTCCGATCATCTGTAAATATGCGTAAAATCCCGCAATGAACAACGCCTGTGTGTGACGACGCCTGAGTTTAGGCGAATATTGTTAGTACGTTTTCATTTCAATAAGCTAACCTTAATGTTTGAAAAATCAATTTTATTGCTTATATTTCTCTTCTTTTAAAATTCGTTATTAAAATCAGTTATTCAAATCCGATCTCTAGTGATAGGCATATTTTATTTATAAATAAATACATAATTTTGACATGGCATATAGTATCTGCAGAAGGTCTACAAATTATCTTTAATTTTTTAAGCATAGTTTAAGCAAGAATTAAGAATTTTTTGATTAATGTAATCTAATAGATTTGATAATCTACAGTCGAGATATTCAATATGATTTCAAATAATTCCAGGAAAAGTATTTTGGTAAACTCAATTTACTCTTAACAAAATATCGACAATAATTTTAAAGGCAATATTTATTTAAATAAATTATCTAATGATCTTCAGCTTATGATTGGTCCAAGGTGGTTTTAATATACATTTTTAATTCTTAAAGAAGTAAATTCCCGTTTTTCAGTCTACATTTGACATGCTAGGTACATAAAGAGATCTGATCAAATTTATTCTAAAAGGATTATATTCAGAAAATTTACTGTTATGTTTGTAATAAAAATGTCTCTATTAATCTTCCTAATGAAATTTCTTTAGAGAAAATGTAAGAAAAGAATTATTTTTAGTCAATTTAAGTTAAAAATTGTGAAAATATTCATTTTTAGAAGATTATATTAGATAAAACCAATATAAATTGTATTACTAAATTAGCAATTAATGAATGACCAAAAGTTATAGAGATTATTTCTTTTAAATAACGCATTCTAAGAAATTTTTAGCAAAATATAATATATTATTGATTTTTGTCCAAGCTTTATGTTAGATAGAAAACATTAAATTTAGTAGATTTAAAAAATAATTTGAGTGGTGATCGACTATTCCGATCCAGTAATGTCCCTACTATTTTTCGTTTTACATTAACGACTTACCAAGCAATACCAAAAATTTAACTTAAAAGATTTTATCTTAAACTGATTCATCTTTTAATGCATTTTTTGCAATTTTCGCGAGTGTCCACTTGAGCGTTATAGACTTTTGTTTTAAAATAAGGTTAGAAAGATTTAGATTTAGGTTCGGTTGCTGTATAAACCAGTTGTAGTATTAGAGTCTTGCGGGATAATCATCCGGAGACATAGCGTGTACTTTTTCAACGTGGTACGGATGAAGTAACTGTTCTGTTAGAATTTCATGTACAATCCATTTTATAACACTGTTTCGTGTCGCGAGTTTTATTTTGATTTTTGAAGGGTTGTCAGCAATATCTTGCAAAATTTGTTCCTCTACGTGAGGATCTCGTGCTCTCATGGGAGGGCCCTCACCTCCAGATCGCGGCAAAAACGACCCTGAATAAAATAAGTGAAAAATTAATTCGTTAACTCATGTAATTATTTTCTAATCATCTTTTACCTGTTTCCCTTAGGCTTCGATCAACCCTTTGAAAGGTTTTTAGACTTATTCCAACTGGAAGTCTTTCAACATAATGTATTTTTGCCTTCGAAGAATTTGATAGCGCTTCACCATAAATTAAATGCATATCAGCATACTCTACGTAAAAATATTCTTTCATTTTTTTAAATTATTTTTACTTGATGATGATTTTTGACAAGTTTCGTTAATAGTAATTAATTATGTAGGTATTAACAATACCAACCTGATTTTTATCTGTTTGTGTTTAGTATAATTAACTTTTGAGTGTTTCGCATAAAAACCGATTTATCGTGAAATCCGTCAGATATATTAAAATAAATTAAGAGTATCTTTTTCGAAGAGGAATGACTAAAGTATTTAAAAAATCAATTTTCAGCTGTGTGAAATGATACCTGTCGTAAATAAGGCCCAACGAGTGTGACTTCAAGTCTGTTACTGACTTCTCTGATGATCTGAAATATCTACTGTAGCGTAGTTTAATGACTCCTTATGGCCTCTATAAAATATTGAAATTTCATTAAATTATTTAAGTCGGCTAAAAAGTTAGAGACTATAAGGTAAATCATTGGGTACCCCTGTAGGACTCTGTATCTTCGTTAAGAAGCACTATGGGATTTTTTTTCCATGAAAAAGTAGGGTTATTTTGACATCCTCTTTATGCTCCCGAGACATTAGGAGGTATTTACCGGACACCCTGTATTTGAGCATTAAGGAATATTACTATAATCTTATATAACAATATACGAGTATAGTATTTCTTTTGCTACTTTTCTTTACAATTCACCTTTCATTTTAAATTATTCAATGTAATAGTTATACCGAGTTATTTTTTTCAGATCTCACATCTTAAAGGAAGATAAATGACAGATCATAGGACCAAATTAATCAAGCAAACAAGTATAAAATACGCACATTAATAAAGGTCGAAAAGTCAAGCAAAATGAGAAAAACGCAATTTGAAATATTACGAAACTTCTTCATTGTTAAAACTGATATCGATGCCGACAAGTTGTACAAAT
The DNA here is from genome assembly GCA_034092305.1 of Diaprepes abbreviatus. Taxonomy (NCBI): domain Eukaryota; kingdom Metazoa; phylum Arthropoda; class Insecta; order Coleoptera; family Curculionidae; genus Diaprepes; species Diaprepes abbreviatus. Next base: position 30,895,169 of record JASJET010000055.1, read on the forward strand.
TTCTATTTAGTGTTGTCAACATCAGATGGTAGTTGCAAACTTTTCTAGGAAGCTTTTGATTAGATGTTAAGAAACTCATTGTCACTACAATGTCTTGATTTAATATCGGTGCAATTTATCAAAAGTTCCGCCTTTTGGAATTGATTTGAAATCAACCTAATGACTCTTCAGGAGTAAAGATTAATCATGTAAAGAAAAGGAATGAATGTCATTTTATACTCAAGGAATTTATTAATGGAATTGAAAAAAATTGGGATTTGGATTAAAATGCTGCACGTGCAGGTAAGTTTTTTACTGGTGTTTGCTTTAAGTTAAAATATTACGATTTATATACTATAAAATAGATATGGAGGATAAAGATAAGTTGCCTGTTGTTTTCTGTGACTTTTGATTTCGATTTAATACAGCTCAATTGATAAGTTTAGGATATGATAGAAACATGTCCAGTCAGAGAGTTCTTAGAAAATAATTATCCTTCTCTTACTGATCTAAAGATAATGTTAAAGATGCCGAATGACTATCTAATTTCTTTATAGAGTGACGTTTAAGTACATGATCGAATTCGTGTTTGCACTTGTTTGCCATTAACTGTTTAAATTTTACTGCGCCAATTCCATTTAGCTAAAGTGAAAATCATTGATTGTAGATCGAAGAATTTGTGCATAATTTAATTTTATGTTGTTTTTCTTTTCTATTCTTGTTTATTTTTAATCTTAAAAGGGGTATCGTGTAACCGAATAATTAAATCAATATGTTGCAGTAAAAGAAGATTTAAAGTTATTATTGTAATATTTAATAGTGACAAATGACAATAAATTGTAGATTGTAGATTGCGATTGGATCGTTAAGGCTCTCTTTGCCTCTCTACAGCACTTCGACCTCTAAGATCTTTTGTACTTACCATGGGCTATCAATCTTCTGGAGGGTAGGTGCTTAGCGTCTTCAGGCATCAAGGTAATTCTCTTCACGAATTTAAGATTCTTGCAGAATATTGCCAAACTTTATTTTTAAGATGGTATCTCAGATGGTAGTGTCTTATCAAAGTATTTGTTATTATTCGAATATCTCTTTGTAGGAGATCGAGAAGCATTTCTGCGTTTTTTTTTCAATTGATTTGTGAATTTTTTGGCTTATCTGAGACCAGGCGTTTTATTCCTCGTTGATTTTTATCTGATTTTGTTCCTAGCTCTAAAGCTCTTTTTTTATGTGGATTTTCGGCAGTCTACAGTTAGATTCCGAGCCAAAAAAAAAGTTTCTCCCTTATTTTGCAAGACTCTCCACTTTCTCGTTTCCCTTGATTCCCTTGTAATTTGACACCCACCTCAGTACTACCGTAGCTTTTGGGCTTTCCTGCACTGGTAGGTGTTTGACTCGAGACCTTTTATCCCTGCTCGGCTACCTGCCTACCTACTATTTTGGCCTTCTTAGTGTTTTTATTGACACATTCGTCAGCGCGGATTTGGATTTATGCATTTATGTTCGGAAGATCGTGGAAGTGTCTCCTAGAAATTTGGCTAGCCCAAAATATGGACCTAAATCTAGCCTGTTCTTTCATTTTGGAACCATCAGTAAATCATACCATTGAATCATTCTCTAATCAAAGTAATACCCCTCTTTTCGCTTGGAGCTCTCACTTCATAGTTTATTGCAAAATCTTACCTAATCGACATGATATCTATTGATTTCGATATGGATTCTGTAGGAATTTTATCCAGAATTTTCATACGTCCAATAAAATTTTAACCTTTGACTCTTTTAGTTTGGAACACAGCATTTATTGCTAACCTGAACTAACCTGATTATAGCTAGAAGCAGTGAAGGGAGTTTAAGAGTTGCGGTGGGGCATGATAGCGCGACTCCTATTACTCCTACACAGACGAACCTTTGTATTTTTTGCAGCTATTGTTGAGCTGCTACTTGTATCTTGGGCCACTATACCTCCAGATATTTCCAATGATTCTACGGCATGTCTAGCTTGTTACCATTACTCTTTACAGGATCTTTTCATTATGGCGATTGCAGGTCAGTTTCTGGTCTATTATATTTAACCTCTTTGAAAAATCTCATTGTTGTTCCTTTTAAAGTTAAAGCGTTGATGTCTAGCTTTCGTTTCCTTGTAAATGGCACCAGGACTCTTTTATTGGGATTACCGTGTAGTCCTTCATTTGTCCACCAGTTACTAATTTCTTTAATGCAGTTTGCATAAGGCTTGTAATAGTTCCTTCATTTTTGCCTTTAATAGTGAAAACTAGGTGATCAGCATAATCTTGCGTTCTGAACCCTGAGTCGTTCAAATAGTTCAGTAGACTATCCATAACTGGAAACTACAGTAGAGGTAATAAAACTCTTTTTTGGGGGCATCCTTCGATTGTGGTGATTGTCGCCGCTTCATTTTCTATAGATGCAGTGATAATCCTACTTTTTAACATTGATTAAATCCTTTTTGTTAGAAGCAGTTTGTTTGCCTTGCTTTTAGGTTTCTGACTATGAATTATGTGAGGTATTGTCAAAAGTTTCATATATATCAATGAAATATCACCCAAAAGAGATCTCTTTTACCATTACCATTTCGAAATTAATTACCTACTGGGATTGTGTAGGTCATTAACTAATGATTTGCCGGCCTGGTTTTCCATTTTTTAGATGTCAGTCGAAAAGTTTCTTTATTGGATTCAGGGGAAGAGATTGGACGGTATGATTTTGGTATATCTGGTAGGTGCCTCCCCGTTTTTGATATGTACGTCACCCTAACCTCCCTTCATGCCTTAGGTACATAACCTAAGCAGCAGCTGGACTTATGCAGCACCTTTAGCAGGAAGTCATGTTTTTTTTTCTTACCCTATCGCACATTTTGAAAAGAAAGTTGTAGTTTTGAATCTATATTTAAAATTTGTTATAACGGAATGACGAAATAGGCAACACTAGCTTACATCCTACTGTATATTTTGTCATTTCGCAGCTCTATAATATCATTTCCCAAAACTTTTATTACAAATTTGCCTTTCCATCGGACTGTCCACATAATACACTGTTTATGTATATTATGTCACGAAAAAGCCAGTATTACTGATAAAGAATGTGTTGACAAATGCCATGTGGAAAGGCTAAAGCTTTGACAGAAATTTGCATATAAAAAAATTATCATTACCAAATTATTGCTTTGTTGCCAGAATTCACTCTTTTCATTATGAATTAAGTCTTATTGATTATCAAACAATATAACCCTCAAATACATCTTATATGCTCACAACACAACCTATAACGTAATTGCTTTGGTATATTTTATAGTATTTTATTCATTTAAGAGACTTTAAAAAAGGCATTTTTGTTAATTTGAGATTTGTAGCATTGTAGCAGTTTTCATTTTATGCCTCATCTGTCTCCGCACCCCTTCCATGATATCACTGAACATCTTTAAGTTTAGCTGCTAACCAAAATAATATGTAACTTTCTATCGACTAAATTAGACGCTAACTAGCCAGTCGAACAGGCAAGAATAGAGCACCTTAGATCCTCCTGCTAGAAAAAGCAGAGCTGAATAACTCTCGAATTGATTCCAGAGATTCAGTACTCAATAAAGTAATAACTCAAATTCAAATAGATGAAAATTGATCCCTGTCGGTCGTGAAGGGCTCTAAGATGACATGCTGTCGTCAAAATTATTCAGGCTAGCCCTCGAGGATGTTTTTAATGAATTCAATGGGACGCATAGGACTATTAAGATCGACGTTTGTCATTTAAGTCACTTACATTTTGTAGATGAAATCGTGCTGATTAACACTGAGCTTGAAGAGTTGGAAAAAATGCTCGAAAAACTGAAACTTGCCTCTAGAAACATTGGATTGAAAATGAACATCAATAAAACTGAAATTGTAAGTCCCATAAATGATCATATTTAAATAAATGGTGATAACTATATATGTGTGGGCTACGATATAAATCTACGGAAAAAAAAATCAGACAGCGTAGATTTTAAGAGAGAAGGCTGCGGCCGACTGAGTTATAGTTTCAGAAACCCAGATGGACCCCTTTGTTTGAAGAGAAAGGGTTATGAGTTTTCGATACTACTAATTGTAACCTATAGTTAAGAGACAGTGAATCTAAATGAGAAAACTTCTAATAGGCTTAGAGTATAGCAGAGGGGAGTGGAAATATAAATAAAGGGGGTAACTTTGAAAAAAAGATAAGACAACGAAAGCATTCATGGAAGTTGATACATTAAAGATCTAGAGAAGTGTCGGTAGACCACAGAAATGCTGGTTAGATGATATAAAGGAATAGATATTAAGGAATGTATGAAAAGACACTGGTTTCAACATATCCAAGATTGGACGCTTATGTGGACGCAGTGGACCGTGACCGGCTGATGATGATGACGTCTGTTAGCTTAGACTTGTTTTAAAGTTAGTCCATGTGAGTGATTTCGGGTAATAGATTTTAACTCTGTATATTTAAGGTTACCGAAGAAATTCTTGCATCCTTTTAATACAACCTCTCAACCCTACTCAATTCCATAATATTAAAGACAATCCAGGAATATACTATGTTTGACTTTTTATTTTCATGTTTATTTTTTTTTCAAAGAAATTTAATTAAGTTAGTACACTATTTGCGTAATAGAAAGCCGTTAGAAGTGAACCGGAATTACTTAAGAAAAGGCAACGAGTAACTCCAAATTATTTCTTATCTCGGGCTAATTAAGACTAACGAAATGGCTAATTTCACCCTTAACGAAGTGCAGCGTAACTGTTAAGCGGAACAGCGGGATTTTTAGTGACCCTCTGCTTGAACTGGCGCTCGATAGATAACTTTGCCTCGAGGACAAAATAGAAATCTACTTTCCGTTTAACCCCTATTAAATTATGAGGGTTGAAAACCCTAATTTCATTTTAGCACCAACAACTAGGGATTTTACTGACAGCATGTCTTCTAGTTGGCTGTAGTTTAGTTAATAATTTGATGCCGTTCATGGTCCATGTTAAAATTTTCCATGGGTGTCCGTTATTTTCTTAACTTCCCAAGTTAAATCTTTGCTGAAACGTGATTTAAAGTAATCGAACGTCAAATCCGACAATATAATTTTTTTTTTATTTATATACAGCTCAAAGTATATCATTTCATCATTTAATACGATTTATATTTATTGTTTATACATATAAAAAATACTTAGAAAGATGGATGGCCGATTGGAAAATTAAAGTAAATCCAGATAAAACGGAAGCAGTAATGTTTTCAAAATCACGAATTCATATGCCGGATGATCGGCTATCCATCTCTAATGTGCGCATTCCCTGGCGGGACAGGGCCAAGTATCTATCACTAAACATGGATGCCATTCTAGCTAAAGCGAAAACCTGTCTAATCGCACTTTACTCTTTGTTTAACAAAAAGAGCAAACGAACTTCGTAATAAACTTTTGATTTATAAGCTATTTTTACGTCCTGTCATTTGGTGCTCCTACGTGGATCAACACTGACAGGACTAGATTCACACGATTAGAGAGATTTCAGAATAAAGTTTTTCGCATTATTTGTGGAGCCCCATACCTCGTTCGTAACACCATAATTCATTGTGACCTTAACTGCGACACTTTTATACCTTTATTAGAAATTCTATTAAGAAATACCTAGAACGAGCCGCACTTTCAGACAATGCCCTTATAAAGTAGTCTCACAACCTCACATCAACACCTAGACAACACTAGAGATTTGTCCGAGATTGGATACTAGGCCATTAGAGTCGGTCTTCAAAATTTTTTCAAAATTTGATTAAAAGCCCATCCTATAACAAACAAGTCTATGGGCTCAGACCGAGTTAAAATTGCCAAAGATTACCCAATATTAAAAATACTTCATAAATAATAAACGAGAAATAAAGTACCTAGGCAAAGTATGTTTTCTCTGGGAAACGTTCATTTAACGGCAAAATTATTTAAAAAGCATCTACTTGATTCTTGAAATTTAGATTTATTAGTGACAGTAAGACAAATTGACCATTCTAATGACTTTAAATTGGTATATCGTTCTTGTTTTTAGGTAAATCTGGATTTAGATTTTTCAGATTTAAAAATGTATGGTGGCTCTATTTTCATCCAACAAATTTACACGCTTAAGGCAAAAACTGTGTTGATTTTGCAATCGGCTACTTCTAAAATATTTTTGAAATACTTGTAAATAAAACACTGTTTGCTTTTGACTGTTTCAGTAGTGTATTAAAGCTTAACCCTACATATACTTCGCTTTGTGAAGGCTTTTTCAAGATTTATCAGAAAAGTTCAAGATGTTTTTTAATATTTAAATATACTCAATATTTTATTGTCTATTTAAAGGGCCTAATTTTATAATGGTAAATCTAGGAAAGGAGCATTTGGACGAAGTCAAATATTCATATATAAATGGGATTGGAAGAAAGTTTTATTGATCATTGGTAGCCAAATATGGTTTTTTTTAACACATTTTTATTAACTCGTTTTCTTCTTTATCTGTTTGTAGTTTGTTCTGTACAAAGTCTGCAATCGATTTAAAACTATCTGTCCGATTAGCTACTGGTTAAAAATTTTTAATACAGTCCAGAATTAGATGAAAATGCAACATTAACTCACTTTCCTGCCTGTCTGTTTGTTTGTTTGTCTATTCGGTATAAATTTAGCTATCGATTTTTTTTAAACTAACTCTTTTGTAACCTCTGTTAGTTTGTTTGTCTGTTCGGTACAAATTTTGCAATCGATTTTTCATTGTTCAGTACCAATTTTGCTATCCAAATTAAAATAAGACCAGGAAATAATTATTTAAATAAACAACAATTTTACCACGAATTTTGTGTGCCATATGAGACCAATATGGTCGCACACCATACGTTGCACGAGGCCACTATGGTTGCGTACGATCGATTGACATATTTAGCTCCAATAAGCCGCGTTGGAGAGCGCATTTAAATGCATGGGATAGCGTAATAGGTGGCCCGGCTGGTTCAAAATATCTGGTTGCCTGTAAATGTGAGACCAATGTGGCATTATATGGCTATATAATTTTTTGTGTTTTAATACAATATACTTACTTACTTACTCCATGGCTTACAACTCTGGGTGGGTCTTTGCCGACTTCACAATACTCCTCCATTGCTGCCTATCTGCCATGGCATGTAGCGGATTATCAATATTCATTGCCTTTAGATCTTTGGCAATATTGTCTTTCCATCGGAGGCGAGGGCGTCCCAGTGGTTTTTCCCTACCGGTGCTTCCTCCCACGCGAGTTTGACTGTGCGACTATCTGGTAGTCTTCTTATGTGTCCCGCCCACTGCAATCGCTTAGATTTTATTTCTCGTACAATATTAGTGTCTCCATATAGATCCTCCAGTTCTTTACTGGTATGGATTCTGTATCGTCCTGTTGTTGCATCCACTGTTGGGCCATATATTTTTCTAAAAATTCTTCTTTCGAAGACTCGGAGCCGTTCTTCATTTGTTACCGTTAATGTCCAAGCTTCGCACCCATACATCACAACAGGTCTTATTATTGTTTTGTACATGTTTATCTTGGTACGTCTTGGTGTTAACTTAGATTTTGGGAGGCCTTGTACTGCGTATAGGCACCTATTACCTACTTGGATTCTACAGTTAATTTCTGTCGTTCCGTCAATGTTTTTAGTAAGCATCGTTCCCAGATATTTGAACTCTTTGATGCGTTCAAAGTTATAGTCCCCTATTGTGATGTTTTGGCCTAGTCTGTCTCTGTGTTGGTTGTTTCTAGTGGAATTGAAGTGGAAAGAAGTTATTGAAGGTCATCTTGATATCCAGCGTGCTGTTTCCCACAATGTCTATATCATCTGCAAAAGCCAAAAGTAAGTTGGGACCGTTACGATAAAACATCGCTGTTTGCGGTTGGATTTTCGCCTTTCTGCTGACGTATTCTAGAACTACATTGAAAAGCAACGGGGATATAGCGTCACCCTGTTTAAGACCGTCATTTATGTTGAACACCTCTGAAAGGTCTTATCCAATTCTCACTTTACTCTTTGAGCCTCCAACACACACCTGGGTTAGTCTGATTAATTTCTTTGGGAAGCCAAGTTCATCCATTGCTTGCCACAATTTAACCTTATGGATGGTGTCGTACGCCTGTCTAAAATCCACAAATAGATGATGCAGGTGTCGATTGAATTCCCAGCATTTTTCCATTAACTGTCTAATGGTAAATATTTGATCTACGGGGGAGCGACCGCCCCTAAAACCACACTGATAGTCCCCTATAATTTCCTCTGCATAGGGTTTAAGTTTTCCTAAGAGTACAATTGCGAGTACTTTATAGGCCATATTAAGCAGAATAGTGCCTCGATAGTTGGCGCATTTCATCTTGTCACTCTTCTTATGTATGGGGACGATGACCCCTTCTTTCCATTTATTTGATATTTCTTTTGTGAGTCATATAGCTTCTATCAGATGGTGAGTGATGCGATAGAGAGCTTCTCCACCATATTTTAGGCATTCGGCGAGAATATTTTCACTTCCAGGCGCCTTGTTATTTTTAAGTTTAGTTATGGCTTTTTAAACTTCTTCGTAGGTTGGTAAAGCATCTGGAATTTCAGCTGTTTGTACTGTGCTTGTGAGAGTGTTGTCGTTGTTATCCGGGTTCAGTAGTTGATGAAAATGTTCACGCCATGTGTTCATGACCTCTGTACATTCCGTTATAAGCTGTCCATAGTCTGTTCTTATAAAATTTTTTGCTTTTGGTTGGTATCCTTTTTTATATTTGAGATTAATACAATATGTTGTAGTAATACAACAATATTATATTTTGTTTTTATTTGCAAATAACAAACTAATACAAAACAAAGTGCAATGGTTTTACAGACAGAAAACTAAAAAATACAAATATAAAAAGAATGTCAAAAATATATTTGTAAAAGTCTCGTTGCTCTATATACATCAAAGAAACACTCAAAGCAGTAAGGTTTGTCACATGCATTACATTTAAAAGGAGAATGTGGTGTTTTCTTTGTTGCCTCCATTCTTCTCAACTCCTCCACTAATTTCGAATAGCATTGCACACAATGTCGATGCCTACTTCATACAAGATTTTTCAAGTACATGTGAAGTTTCTCGTTTTGATTTTGTACGATTTCTGTATCTTTTGGTAATTCTATTAGAAGCTCTTCCCTGAAACTCTTATATTGTTTCAGTCAACAACTCAATAGATAACTTACTAGATAGGCTTTTTCTGAGTGATATATAATTTTTATCTTATCGGATACATCTATATAGGATTTGTATTTATTGCATTCAATAATATTTTTTGGTTTCAAAATTTGCACATCTTTCTTTTGTACAGCAACCATTTTATTTAGTATATAGAGCCAAACTTTTCTCTATCGTTCCATTTCTGCACAATTACCCCTTATTCACACTCGTATGTGATTTAGTTTTCTGTTGGCACGTAAAGTAACGATCAAATGAGTTTTTAGTTGTAGGACTTGTGCCAGTGTTACCGAAGTATAATAATTGTCTGTACAAAGGATATGACCTTTATCAAGTAAGTTTTTCAAAAGCTTTCAAACAATCTTTGCAGGTACGATTAAATTTTCATCCTTTGGTTTACCGCAATAAACTTGGAAGTCGTATATGTGGCCTTTTTCAAGGCACAGTTTAAACAATTTTATTCCAAATTTGTGCTTTTTGTTGGATATATACTGTAAAAATTTTCACCTTTCTTGAAAGAGTACAAGTGTACAACATGACGAGTTGAATTTAATTTAGATATATTTTATTTTTCGCTTACTTTTGCATACATTTTTTAGCGTCCCGATTTGTTTCGGTAACCTGTAAACAAAATAGAGTAAAATGAGTACCCAACGAAACAGGAAAACATGAAAGCAAAAACATAACTTACAATGAGACTAATGATTTCATAGGGCCTATTGTTGTCGAACTTTTCATACAACTCTGCATAAAATCCATGACACTCTTTTGAAAACTGAAAGTTTTTCAGATGTTGACCTGTTACGAGACCTCAAATTGAATTATCAACATTCATTTGTGGTACTTACCTTTCCTTTTTCATCAGAGTTAAAATTTAGCATTCCTCTAATAGCATTTTCAATAGTGTCATCAATAAGTTGTATCCTTTTCCTATCCTTACTAGATGACGCTGTAGAGAGCGCTGTTACATTCAGTAGATAGTAGATATGGTCTCGATTCAATTAAGTTAGAATAACTTACAGTTTTTTCAATTATTTTCTTCCTTTTCTTGGGTTATTGAGCCTTATAAGATGAATTTGAATCATCTACGCCCGAATCTGGCTTATATTTATCGTTTGAAGCGTCGCTTTCATAAGAAGCTGATTCTTCGTCTGATAAACATTTTTACATTAACTTTTGCAGATAAGCTTGGTTCTTTTTACACGAGACCAGTTTTACCATCAAAATTAGTTTCAAAATACGTCAAAGCTAGTTGTTCACTGACACGCTCTTCGTGGTTTCCCGTAAATTTCACGGATTTCGGGGATTTACAGTCAGCCACCAGCAGTCTTCTGCCTTTCGTAGTTATAGTAATGTTTTAGATTATTGTTTAGATGCTGTTAATTTTTCTATATGGTGAAACATTGGACTCATATCGCAGCTGGGAATAAAGGGAAAGTTGAGGTCGCATGAGTACAATGTGTCACCATAAAAAAAATAATCAGATACTTCCTTGTATTAACATAACGAAATATAATCATTTCTTCTGCAAGATTCTCGACAAAAAACTTATAGACGATTTTTTTGCATTCTATAGTGGCACATACATGTTAATATACCACGTTTTTAATATGGACTAAAAATTATAAAACAATTCCTCCTAGCCGCATAAAAATTTATTACATATGATTGTAAATTTTTTATAGCTATGAAAATACTTCATCACGCAGCCTGTAGCGTCCAATGCTGAACATAGGCCTCCCTCAATCGTTTCCAATGTTCCCGATCTTGTGCTGATTGAATCCAATTTGTTGCGATTCCCTTGATATCATCAGTCCACCGTGTTGGAGGTCTGCCCCTACTTCTAAATGCCTAGAACCTAGGACGCCACTCTATAATACGAATAGTTCACCTTGATCCCTGTTCTAGTTCTAATAATTACATTTGGAACTTTATCTCTCAGTGTTATTCCCAACATCGACCTCTCCGTGGATCGCTGAGTCACTCTAATTTTTTCGCAACTTTTCTTAGTGAGTGTTAAAGTTTCTGCACCGTACGTGAGCACAGGGAGCACACACTCTTCATAAACCTTCCATTTCAAGCAAATCGGTATATTGCTTTTAAATACGTCCTTTCTCAACTTGCCGAACGCCGCCCATGCTAGTGTTATGCGTCTTTGAATTTCGCAGGTCTGGTTATCTCGGTTTATTCTCAGTTCATGGCCTAAATATTTATAAGATGTTACATACTCGATTTCAGATTCGTTTAGGAATATGTTGTTACTTGGAACTAAGTTTGTCATACATTGAGTTTTTGTACGGTTAATTTTTAAACCTACTACATCTGACGCTGCACTTAGTGTCCTTAGTAACTCTTGGGCTTCTCGTCAGCAAAGCGTAGGTAGTTCAATCGTTCACCATCTATATTGACTCCCATGTTCCTCCAACCTATTTTTTTAAACATGTATTCTAGCAGCATTGTAAATAGTTTTGGTGAGATGTTATCACCTTGTCGTAGGCCACGTTCCATTCTAAATGTAGATGTTATTTTGGAATAGACTTTCACACTTGCTGTTGCGCTGTTATAAATGTTCTTAATTAAAGCTCCATATCTGTGGTCGACTCTACAATCAGTTAGTGCAGCAAATATTTTGTTTTGGTCTGCTGAATCGAACACTTTCTCGTAATCCACAAATATTAGGACCAGTGGTTTGTTGTACTTCACTGTTTTTTCAATGGGCGTTTTCATAACTAGCAAGTGGTCGTTTGTACCATAACCTGATCTGAAACCTGCTTGTTCTCTAGGTTGGTAGAAATCTAATTTGGGAGTCAATCGTCTTGGTGTTATTTTTATAAATAGTTTGTACATGTGGGAGAGGAGACTGATTGGACGGTAATTTTTTAGGTCAGTGGGATCGCCTCTCTTATGGCATTGTTCCATGAAGTTGGGATTTGTCCGGTTTCTAAACATCTATTAAATAGGACTTTGAGAGAATTTATTAATTCAATAACAGTGCCATCTTCTCCCGGGGCTCTGTTTTTCATTTCTTGTAAGACCACTTCAATTTCTGATGATGAAATTTCTTGTATATCTTCTGAGCCTTGATTGCAGACATTTGGAATGTTTGTTAGGTCATTGTTAATGGTGTACTTTTTGTATAACGCGCTGTAGAAATCTTCCACTATTTGGAGTATTTTTTCTCTATCTGTTGTAATTGTGCCTACTGCTGAAAATACTTATAAGATTTATAACCAAAAGCGTGGGGCATGCAATAGATAATGTAGTAGTAAGTAGTGTAGAGAGTAGCTGTCGTCGAAAAAACTCACACAACAGTTATTTCTATTGCACCCTAAGTTTTTCGCTTTAAATTTTACAAGTATTTCTCAGGACAATGTGTAGGGGGTTCGGAATCAGTATAGGGTCATAAATCTGTTTGGATCTAGGAAAAATTATTTATTTTTTTAGTCTGTCCTTTTTTATTTAAATAATTATGAAGATTTTTTTTCTTATTTCCAACTGTTTAAATAAATTTAATCTTTTTATTTTATGTTTGAAATGAAGTAATGTAATGTTAGTTAAATCTATGAAATGGCTACGATCTATTGAATATGAAACATTTTTGAATTTTTTGTATAATTTAAAATAGCCGTTCTATGTCCTTTCAGTCTAGTTTTTGCACAATTAATTTTGTATACTTTTAATATATTTAATTTTTCTTTTGTTATCTGTTACAAATTTTATGACTAAGTTTTAGAGTACTCTGAAAAAAGCCCTAACAAGACGAAACATAAGTAGACTTTAGCTCTATTAAACTTCTAATACGTCAAGTAATCAACAATATTTTCTTCACAAGTATTATTATTGTTTATTAATAATTATAGACAACTTCAGTTTAAACCTCTGATTGTGATTTAACTAGTATTTCCTCCACAGATTAGGTAAGACACAAGAGATTCATTAAGAAGACAGGTCTATTGCATGAAATATAAATAGGGATGAGCCACAATAGACCGTGCGGTTGCGGTGAAGGGTTCAGATTAACTGCCCACTCACTTTTAATCTAACCTAACGTAGGTAAGAAAACTGGAAGGCGACTACAAGCTGTAAAATGGATATAGTTCTGAACTGAATATTCCACAAGTTTTGTACAAGAGGCCCATTCCAGAACAATTTTACGAGAAAAAATATTAGAAAGAATAAATACGTCGCATGATGTTAATAATTCAACTCTGTTTATATAAAATGTTAATATGAAAGTTATATTTATTACTTGATGTATTAACTGAATCTAATTGTTATTATTATGAACTAACTAGAAATTTTACCATTCAGCCATCTTCATTATAGAAAAAATATTTCCAAAAAGAAAAAAGGATTCATATGTCAAAATATATGTGAAAGTTAGAGATGTATTCACTCGAATAAGTCTGAACATACTTATTAGCGAATTTAGTACTCTGTATCATGTATAATTGTGTAATATGTGGTAGTAACTAGTTTCCATAGAAGTTCAACTTCTCATCACAATATTTTAACTCGATAATCGATATTTGTGGCTGTTTTTAACTTACGAGTATATTGAGTTGTTCTTACTTTACTTTATTAAAGTAAGCCGGAATCTATTCCAAATTCTTTTTTGGGGAGAAATATTCTCGGTCTTAAAAATACTTGCTCATCTTCTTATTTTACGCGTATTCTTGCACACATTATATATTTCATTCATAATCCGATTTATGTTATTTAAAATAAATAAAAAATTTACTTTGTTGCCAAAGTTTCATTCAGTTAATGACACTTGCACATTGATTTATAATATTTAAAATAATAAAAACAATATAATTTAACATAGTAATTACAGGAACACACACAAAAAACAATAAATTATCAAATATACCATTATAACAAACACAAGAAAAATAGAAAAACATTAGAAATTAAAACTACCATCCTGCGAGAACAAAATCACAGCTTTTCTGAACTTATCTTTGGGGGTAAAAAATTATATACCTTGACTGCACGGTATTACGGTTAATTTTCAAAAAAAAGAGCTATGAATAGGTATGCTAATGCGAGCCCCGCATCTATTGAAAATAAAAATCGGAGTTCATGCTCTAAAAACGTTAATAGCATATTTTGATGAGCTCTAAAACAAAATTCGATAATTTATAACACAGAAGCAAAAATACGTTGGCGTATGTAAAAAGTGAGTACTATAGCCTTCGAATTATTGCGCATGTACTCTTAAGTACTCTGAATAATTTCTGGCTGATGCTTTCTTCAAGATTATGAGTCCGGTCTTTTCCGTATTAGGTGCTAAATAATTATTTTGGCACTATACCTGCACTTTCCTTACTGCATGTAGACAATATTTCCATAGATCAGCTCCTCAGTATGACCGATGTGTCGTCGGCATACTGACAAGCAAGGGTAGAGGAGAAGCCATCACCGAAACTGTTCACATAGAAAATAAAGGGAATAAGACCGAAAATAAAATTTTTTTGAATTGTTTGCTCCCCTCCAATCATCTCAGAGAACAGACTGCGAAATATGATTTTAACAATAAAGCAGGAATGCCCCTCAGTCTATGAGTTTAGTTTAGATATCAACTGATGATCAGTTTATTCCGAATGTCGTTAACAGATTAAAATAAAAACCTGAAACTCTCTTATTCTTGTCCACTTTTTCTGTTATTTACGAGAGCCTTAAGTATAGCAATTTTTGTAGACCTCTTTGGTCTGAATCAATAATGAATATGAGTTGATATATTTCGTTGGATTAAGAAGTCTGTAATTATGGTGTAACTAATTCTTTCAAAGACATACGTTAGCAATGACAGTAGTGACACAGGCCTATAGTTCTTAAAGCTATTTCGATTTCCTTTTTTGAAAATAGGAATTAATTTTTCTCTTTTAAGATCACCTATCAAAATTCCTGGAGAAAATAATAGTTTATGAATAAGCCAGTGACCGACAGACAAATTCATATATATATATATATATATATATATATATATATATATATATATATATATATGAACGAAGCCGCGTTCAGTGTTGCCTGCTTCCTTCCGATCTATCCTTTGTATAGCCAGGTGCATGTCGGTACCCTGATGAGTCTAGTGAGAGATGAAACATGTATCTCTGCCGTATCACTGTGGCGGGGAGGTTAAGCTTTGACTTTCTTCTCGGTATGGTGGTACAGGTAGGCCACCATCTCGATGGTGGTGGAATAGGATGAATTGTGTTTTATTACAGTTTATTCTAACTGTGCAACCTCTAACACAGAAAGGATATGATGGAGCGAAGTTTGCATTCACTGTTTCGCATTTTACTTCATTCATATATATATATATATATATATATATAGGAATTGTTACTGGAATTTCATCTAGACCGGCAAAAAATTTCTAGTTTATCGACTGGTCTAGAAAAAAGGTGCGAAAGATAGTTTGATATAAAAAAAATTTGTTTTAATCCGTGGAATGAGAGGAATATTAAATTGTTTCCCAAAAATTTCAGTGATGACTGAAACATTATCTGTAAGTCTGTCTGTCTCCAGACGTAGTGATATGTCTGATTTTGCTTTGGTACTTGAACTTACAATTTTATTATTATTTATACTTTCCTTATGGTTTGATATATATTATCTAAAAGCTTTCTGTCAATTTTAGAATGTCTGTACACGTTTTGATAACATATTTTTCTGAACCAGAGCAATGTTAACTCAGAGACTAATATATGCTGAGCTCAATAATGCAACGGTTAAAGCACTGTCAATTAGGTGCTGTTCACAGGAAGGAGTTCTATCGCCTTTGCTGTGGAGCCTTGTTGTGGATAGCCTGATGAGTGAATTCAATGACGCTGTATACATAGACTTACGCCAATGACCTGACCAGTTTCTGCCTTAATCTCAGTGCTCGAAACCTGGAGGGAACAATGAAGCCGACCTTCCGGATAGCGGAACGATGGTGCCACAGGGAAAGTCTCGAAATAAACCAGGACAAGGCCGAGGTGGTACTCATTACACAAAAGAGAAAAATGGGGAGACTTTCCACAATTAAATTATCAGAAAAGACTCTTCAATAGAAGGGGACAGCTAAAAATCTGAAAGTAATTCTGGACTCAGGATTGAGCTGGAATGATCATATTGAGACTCGAACTAAAAAGGCCATATGTGCTTTCTAGGCTTTTCAACGTGCGTTTGGGTGGACACTGGGGCTGACACCAAGGGTGCGGCTATTGTATTGTCGCCTAGTACAGCAAAGTGCAAACATTGTCTTCAACTTGACAAAGTTCAAAGAATGATTATTGGAGGATATTGAGTGCGATGACGGCTGCCACCATCATGGCTCTAGAAATCCTCTCCACTTACATATAGTGAATGAGACACTGAAGATTGTTTATAGTCTTATTTGCCTAGGGCATCTCGAAATTGGAACGGGCGGCTACTCAGGTATCTGGGAAAGCGTGATGAGAGGTGCAGGTAGATTGCATTTCGTCGCTTCTAAAACCCATCCACAATCTTTGAGAATATTTGTGCTAAGTAGATAGGATTAGGAGGGAAAGCAAAATATTTCAAAAAATGGATCCTAGTGGTATACAGATGTATTTCGATAAGATGAAAGAGCTAGGGCCGGAGTGTTCGGCAGGAGTATGGAAGTATGGACAACGTGTAATGATCTTTACAGCGGAAATTTATGTTATTCTGTAATGTGTCCATCTCTGTGAGAGGGACATGAACAAGAATAGGGCAATAAACATATGTTCAGACAGTAAGGTTGAACACTGAAGTCCAATGTCGTAGCTTCGCGACTGGTGTATGAGTGCAAGGATATACTGAACAGCCTGACAAGGAACCGCTGCAAAATCAGACACGTGTGGGCCCCGGGTCACTCGGGTATACGCGAGAAAGAGGAAGTGGACCATCTGGCAAAGTTGGGATCGGTAACTGAATCATATAGACCTCAACCAATTCTATGTGTCCTAATTGCAGTTGGTACAAGAGAATTAAAATTGTTGCTGGAAATCCAATTAATTGAATCGTGAAGAGGAGCTCCTGGAATGAGATGTGAATGGAATATATAACTGGACATAGTACACAGCTTACTAGGGAGCTCCAAATATTAACACTTAAATGACGTCTATGAGAATACCGAAATAATGAAAATTATTTGAAAATTGAGCTTGCTTACTACCTTGGAGTGATTGCATCTAAAAAGTTACCTTTTTCTCTATAAAGCTTATAAAGGCAGAATAACTATTCTCTATGAGTATCACTCTTATTCACTCACCATACGTCTTTCAATCACTCCATAGGTGTCGTCCTGTAATTTGTTAGTAGGATACTTTAATTTTTAATTTAGTACCTCAGAATAATGAAATTATAGAAAAATTGGAATGTTTGCGACCCGTGAGAATGGACTTTTTTTAAAAAACCCATAAACGAAAGGTAATTATTTTCCATGAATAAAAAATCAAATATGATAAGCTTTCCGTAATGATTATTAATCGAGTATGAGTTTCATTTTTGCGGTTTAGTGTATTATTCACATTAATCTATAACAATGTAAAAGTCATACTAAATAATGATTACTGTCATCATGTCTACCTACAACATATATTTTTAAAAATATAAGCAATACAAAAAAATTATTAATTTTCTTGAATCAATAAATCGAATTATTTTTTTTTAAATACTAAAAAAATTGTGGATTTATATTATTAACCAAAGTACACTTAAAGAAGATACGTTGCAAGTAAAGTCTACAATCGTTGAAGCTAAAATGAAATTAGGCTTTGAGACCGTCGGAATTAAATTGGGGTTAAATGGAAAATAAAGCCTCCATTTTGTTCTCGCTGTAGAGTTATCTGTTAAATACCAGTTCAGTAACAGCGTCACTAAGAAGACAGCTATTTCGGTTAATGGCAGTGCTGCACTTCATTGCGGGCAAAATAACATATTCTCTTGGTACAAATTAGACCGAGATAGGATAGATAAGAAATAATTTAAAGACTTTTATGTAAAATTTTTTAGGAATATTATACTGTAAAGAATATTACTAAATCAGAAAACATAAAGGCAATGATACAGGTTCGGTCTTCACTTTTCATTTTTTTTGGATGTTGCTCTTTTAAAAAGAATTAATTATATTAGCTTTATGTGTGGAAATGTGATGGTCGTTAAAATGGTGCTTGTGTCTTTATTAGTAATCGACCTATGTCGTTTCTTTGCCAATATTGGTAATTAACCGATATCGATAATTTCCTAGCTTAATGCTTTTTATTTAAAAAATTTAATATAACTTTTAGCTCAAAGCTATAGAGGTAATACCTTCGAACATACCCCTGTAAAATTAGCATAACGTCAGAACTAGGGCCTGTTTGTTTGAACACTGAATAACGTAATAATATTTTCATTTATATTTAAAAAAGTGCTGATAAACAGTAGATATTTCATTTCTTGGTACACACATGCCGATTTTATACTATCCTTTTCTAATTGCATTATTTAAACGAGTATCATATGATAATCGTTACGTCAATTCTAGAAATATGAATCTATGGTTATCTAAATTATTATTAATGTTATTTTCAATATGTAAACAATATCTAATAATATTTACCAATAAAAATAAGTTTTTCATCTTTTTGTTAATATTAATTGCAAACTTTGCATATATAGTAATTTCTTAACTTAAAAACACTGAAAAGAGTCACGACAAACAATTAAACTAAAAGGAAAGATAAGTAGACATGTTTATGTCTGTCAAACATCAAAAAAGCCTCTCCTCCACCGACCATAAATAGCCTTCAAACAAATCTATTATTATTTAAATCTATAGAGTATGATCGAAAGGCACTACATATATACATGAAATATATTGGACATGCAAATATACAAAGAATAATTTTTTTACCCTGAAATTATATTTTTTTTGATAGCGCAAATTTAAATTATAAATCTTCTGTAACCATTTGCCACGATCTCATCCAGAAGAAGCTATATCATGATTATGCGACTATAAACTTGACATATAAAACTGGACTACTTATATATAATATCTGCCTTATACCTCCACCGTGCTCGGTGCTATTACGTGACAATATGGCTTGAGTAAAAATAAATTCCTTAAATTCTTATTATGTTGGTGGAAGTGTATTCTTGACATTGACTGAATACTTTTCATTTTGATGCGAGTTTCTTTTTTGCTTTTCTTCGTTTTATACTTTCTGTGTAACGTTTTATTGTGAATTTCAAACATATATGTGCATTTTTTTTTTCGTTTTTCAAAAAAATGTGGTTCGTCATTGTGGGATTGCGAATACTTCATCTGGTAAATTGTAATTTATTTCTCTATGGTAGGTAAGTTTTAAAACATTTAATAATTTTTATTTAAAATTTCATTCTAGATTCATATTGCGAACCTAATAGGGATAAGATTAAACTTGTTATTGAGATGATATTTAAAAATTCCTAAATGTTACCAATATTTTAGTTTTTCAAAAGAAAATAAACTTCAAATTCAACAGCTTAAGGAAATTGTTATGATCATAATTATTTGATACAAAAAGAGTAAACCTATCCAGAACATTTTTCTAGAAGTAGTTTTGTACAAGAAGAAGATGAGTAAAAAGTTGTTTATGGTGAAGGTCCTACAAATAAATTGCCTAAGAAAAGCTGTGATGCACTGTTTGATGCAAACGTCTTGGAGCAACTAAACTTGGACCTATTAACATATACTGGCTCTACAAAAAATTCCTGATTTAGACGCGAATTAATATTTTATTATTAATATTGTTTAACCAAAAACTTAATGTTCCATCGACATCTAGAGTTGAGCAACATAGCAGGTATGCTGTATTAATTTTACATCAATTTACATTTAAAAATCAATATGCCATCTTAAAATAAAAATGATTGCACATAATATAGAATATGTACAGGGTGAGTCAACGATTGGATGAAGTAGGTTTGTGCCTTTTCGGTGAAATTAACAAAGAAACTATATTTATTGTTTGATACAGTTTATTTTTACGCAGATTTTAAAAATATTTAGGACTCTACAGGGTGAGCCAAAAAACTAGGACAGCATAAAGTTGTATTTTTTTAAATAGAACACCCTATATACGAATCGTATTTTCGATTTAGCTTATAATTTTAAATCTTTTTTATTAAGGGTTTACTATAACAAAACTTTATAGTTTCTGAGATAATTAAGTTTAAAGAAAAAAAGTCACATTTTCAAGCATCAATTCAATCCTAAATTTTGTGACAAATATATTCAAATTTGGAATTTAGCAAGGCCAAGGACAAGTTAACATAATTTTTACCTAATATTTGCAATAAAAGCTACAGGGTGTTGAACACATCGGCTCAAATTTGAACAAGTTTAAATGAATAAATATCTTTTTTTTTAAACGGTATACCCTGTATATTTTCATGTTATTTAATAGAGTAATAAAAACCCTAAAAGTTTTGTTCAATATATCCTATACCTATTTATAATAGTTTTTGAGATATTTCAGTTTTTCTTATTTTCCATACTTTTTTACAGAAATAGTCTTCATTATCATAGTAGCCATGGCAAAAACAATGTAAAAGAACATTTTTCTGTGTGTCAAATTTATAGCCGCGATCGCTTCTTTTGGTTTTTATGTAGTGTAATTTGGTTTTTTTGCATTCATCTTATATTGTAAAATGAATTTTCCAAAGAATGAGTTAATAGATATGATTTATACAATAGGAGAGGCTCAAAAAAATTGCCTTCTTGCTCAAAGAATTTACAAAATGAAGTATCCTGATCGACTCCAGCCTAATACCCATACTTTTCAAAACTTAATGCAAAGACTTGATTCTTCTGGTACTGTTGATTATCCAAAACGTAAGGTGATCAACAAACCAGTAACTAATGAAGAAAAAGAACTACAAGTATTGTTAAATGTTCAGGAAAATCCTTATATTGGTAGCCGTCAATTAGCAGCATTATGTGAAATATCACAATCCACCGCTAATCGTACTACCAAGAAATATAGGTATCATCCATATCACATGGAATTACACCAAGAATTGCATGGACAGGATTTTGAAACTCGTGTAAACTTTTGACGTACAATAAATGCGGAGATTCAATTAAATCCAAATTTATTATGCAAAGTAATGTTTAGTGATGAAGCTACTTTTAGAAGTAACGGTGCCGTCAATAGACGCAACATGCATTATTATGTCACAGAAAACCCATTTTGGATTAGAGAGGTGCAACATCAAAACCACTGGTCATTAAATGTTGGGTGTGGTATTCATCATAATTGAATTATTGGACCCCACTTTTTTAATGAACCACTAAATGGCCATAGTTACCTGAACTTTCTACAAGAAGAACTACCCCAACTGCTTCAAGGTCTCGATAGGGATTAGCTCGACAATATGTGGTTCCAGCACGATGGTGCGCCTCCGCATTACCATCGTGAAGTTTGTGCGTTTTTGGACCAACGATATCCGCAAAAATGGATTGGACGTGGGGGTTTCATTGAGTGGCCACCAAGGTCTTGCGACATCACTCCATTAGATTTCTTCCTATGGGGTTATATTAAAAATAAGGTGTATGTTAATCCACCAACAACAGTGGAAGATATGCGAAACAGGATTAGTGATACCTGTAGAACAATAACGCCACTAATTTTGTCCAGGGTCCGAGAAAATCTGCAAAAAAGACTAAATTTGTGCATTGCACAAGAGGGTCGTTTATTCGAATACTTATTAAAAAGAAATAATTAATCTCAGTATTTAATAGGTAATTTTTTTGTTTCAATTTAGTATAAAAGTAAATATGTTGTCGGTATTATTGTGTTAATTTTTTCACATTATGTTTAATTAAACTATTGCCGTTGTAATATAACGAATAATGTATTTCATCATATTTAACCACATTCTGTTTGTTTCTGTAGTTTCTTTTTATTATTTTACATGGCTACTATGATAATGAAAACTATTGCTGTAAAAAAGTATGGAAAATAAGAAAAACTGAATTATCTCAAAAACTATTATAAATAGGTATAGGATATATTGAACAAAATTTTAGGGTTTTTCTTACTCTATTAAATAACATGAAAATATACAGGGTGTACCATTTAAAAAAATATATATTTATTTATTTAAACTTGTTCAAATTTGAGCCGATGTGTTCAACACCCTGTAGCTTTTATTTTTATTTTTAAAATCTGCGTAAAAATAAACTGTATCAAACAATAAATATAGTTTCTTTGTGAATTTCACCGAAAAGGCACAAACCTACTCACCCTGTACATATTATACGTCTAGAAATTACATTGATTTTATTGCTATGTATTTGTTTTGAATTTTATCTTAAGAATATAAAATTCTTGATTTTAGCTCAATTAGTGACAAAATTTTTGTTATAAAAATCCTCTGTGGTGAGAAGCTGTGAATGTCTGATTGCCATTTCAAAAATTTTAACTCTAGGAAAGTTTTATTCCAGATTCTCAAACAGTTATGTAAATGAAAAGCTTAAGCTAAAGTAAAGATTAAAAGTTGCAAGCAAATTTTTATGTATATATTTGGATTAAAAATTCTTAGGTTACGGTAAGATTACCTTACGTAAATTTACAATCTTTTTGTATTTAAAGTATCTTAATAAATCTTGTTTTATTTAGATAGATTAACTTTTAAATATAGACTGGTCTGTATTACTTCTTTATCCACTTTGGAGCTGTTTTTTTTTTTTAAATAAAAATCATCATATAGTACCTGATTTAATTTTGCTTCTTTTAAATTATAAATTATTATTAACGCAATGTCAACATTTTGCTGCTTACTATATATAAACACCTAACGTATCAATGCCTCAAAAGTATCGAGGAGAAAATAATATTACCAAAACCATAATTTTAGCGACTTTTAAATAAGAAAACTTCCTTACTGTGCAATAGATCATAAGGACAATTGGAGACCTTACATTAAATAATATACATAGTTATTTCATGGTGGAAAATTGTTTAAAATAAATGCTTTAATACTTTTTATTATTTACTTCATAAACACTTGGTCCAGAGAAAATAGATTATATTTATACTATTTACAAAAATATCCCTGATTTCCACGATCTTTTCCAAAAAGGATATTTAGAAAATAAAATTATTACATTATAGCTATTTGGTCAAAATATATAAGCTCTCATAATTATAGATAATGCATTTTCATTTATTCAAGAATTCGAGAAGAACTAACAGTCCGTATTTGCTATCCAAAAATAATAAAATTGCGGCATTTTCTGTTGAAAAGTTTCATTTCCAATATTTACGATCTTCCAGAGAAGCTAAAAAATTGGCCTTAAAGGAATTGCTTTGAACCAAAAAATTATAATTTTGAGGAAACTTAAAACCGAGAAATTCATTCTAGACATATTGTTTTACAGAAACACTTCATTTTTTCGATCTTTTTTATTTTGTTATTGAATATGCTCAATTAACCTGTCACAAAAAATATGGAAGAGTGATTTATTGTTTTAGATATACTGTAAAAAGAGATAGTTATTGTCTAAACCTAATATTTATAATAATAGAATGGAAATTTATACACGACACATTCATGGTAATATAAAAAACTAGCAGATAACTCAATGCTGCTGCCATAAAGATATTGACGCGTAATAGTGACCAACAAGAGCCAGGGTCCAAATTATTTACAAGCGCAGTCCAATTTAATATGTCAAGTTCGTGCATACCACTATTTATTAAATAATGATATGAACCGTGTATTATCGAATAATGTGGCAAATATAACAAATAGATTTTTTTTTCTGCTGAAGTGAGTTATGAAGTATGTGAAATCGTGAAGAATCGTTTCATATTTTAGACAATTACAATTTGCTTGTGATCAACTTGCCAAATTACAAGAACATACAAATCATTCGAAATGAAAACTTATTCAAAACATCAAAATATACTAGGATTTCAAGTTTTCTGTGCTTTCTCATTTGCTTACACAAAAAATAGCCAAAAATTTACCAATTATTGACTATTAAAAGTTAACAGATTTTAGCTTTTTGAATGGTAACTAGTTGGCGTATTTTAAACCTGTAAAGTTCATTTAACAAAAAATAAAATTTTCATTTCGTCACAGTGTCACAATTCAGAGGTGAAACCATTTATTTGAACTCTTAGTGCCTAATAAAGAAAGCTCTAATTTTATTGAAGGGGGAGTTAGGAAAAAGGGACGAAAAAAAGTTAGTTATATCGTTTTAAAAACCGATCCGAAGAACAATTACACTTTTACAACATTCCTAGATTCCGGTTTTTAAAATAGCAAAAATGTTTTTAAACATATACAAACTACAACAGAAGCAACTATGAAAATCTCAAAACACTCATTCATATATATATATATATATATATATATATATATATATGTATAAGTATATATATGTATATATATATATATATATATATATATATATATATATATATATATATATATATATATATATGATTTAAAATAAGAAATTATCGGCTATGCGGACAAAGGCCGTTGAAAAATATTACTCTCATGTTAAAAAGTGCGGAGATTTCCAAGATAATGGAAAAGCTCCGGGTTCAAAAAATGACGACAGCGCTATTTCGTCATAGTGTGGGACTCATCAGGCCATTGCATCCGGTACAAAACATCATCCCCCATCTGTGCTCTATATGAAGAGAGGCTTTTTAGTAAATCATGTATTATGTTTAATTATATGTTTCTTGGTACACTTCAATCTAGGAGACTCTCTTCATATTTCAATAAATTTACTTTTCCCCAGCAATTTAATTCCCTTTTAGCAATGATATTTCGAAAAGTGCGGTTCTGGTCCATATGGTACAATTGCGGATCCCACCTTTGCCAGATAATCCATTTTCTCATTTCTATGTATACATAAGTGACCTGGGGCTTACACTAGTCTGATTATGGATCCATTCCATGTCAGATTTTTCAGAATATCTTTACACTCAGATACAAGTCACAAAGTTACGATACTAGATATCATTAGCAGTATCACAGCCCAGTTGTCTAAGTATATGTTTATCTTATCCCTGTCTATGTCACTGCAGAATAGCATGAATTTCCGCTATAGAAGTCATCGCGGGTTGTCCAAGAGAGTAAAATTCTCTGACTCCCGTGTTCCTCCCGGATACTGCAGCTTCAGCTCTTTCATGTTATCGGTCAAGATCCAGAATCCATATCTTTTATGATTTGCATCTCTTCGAAATCCATTATGTTGGGTAGAGAGTGGGAGAGTGGGTTTAAAAATCAGCTCCATGTAATATGTTTGCATGGGGAGTGATGCACATCTAAAACGATAAATAACCATCAAGATTTCCTTCTCTATATATAATTGGAAAGGAGGCAGGTTTACTAGGACTTCTTGAGCCCTGATGCGAGCAGTCTTCAACACATTCAATATTCCGACACAAGCCATTCTTTGATCTTTGTCAAATCGAACAAGATGTTTGCGATGTTGTAACAGGCCACCAAATAAGAGCGACGTACGTAATATTAAAGCTGATCATTTTAGTGGTTATTCAATGTAGCAGTTTTGGTGTCAGCCCCATGTACACAGAAAGGCTCGCTTATAAGCCCATGAGGCACATCTGGCCTTCTTGATACGAGCATCAATATGATCATTCCATCGTGGATCCAGAATTACTGTCAGGTATTTAACTGTTTCTTTATATTTAATGGTCTTTCCCGTCAATGTAATCCTGGACAGTCCTCCGTTTTCCTCTGTTTTATGAAAATTGCCACCTTTGCTTTGTCCAGGTTTGTTCCGAGTCCTTTCTTATGGCAACATCGATCCGCGATTTGGAGTGCGTGCATTATTGGTTTCCCCAGGTCCCGGATATCATGATTAGGGTACAGAATTACTAGGTCATCGGCAAAAGCTTGTGTATATAAACTTGTCTCGTCTAGTTCATTCAACAGACTGTCCTCAAAATTATTGTTTGAGGAGGAATATATTTGTTCTGTGTACTTAAAAAACACATGATACACGTCTCTGTGACTGGGAATTTTGACTCATGCCTGCCGAATTTCAGAACACTTTCACTTATTTTGACCCGATGTACTATTCTGTAACGTGACTAATATTTTATTTCTGTTAATCTTTTTCCAAAAATTAAAGTCTATCCATTATTTAATGTTCTATTTTAAGAGAAAAAGAGTAAAGTGAGTAAATGAATTGTTATTAGAACAATTGAAAATGTATGGCCGTTAAAAATCTACTAAAAATGTGCGACTTAGGTTTTTCTTCGGTACGATTTTTGGTGTTTTCTACTATATTTTAAATTTTGAAATGCCCTATATTTCAAAATGTGCAAATGCGTTTTGGTAAATCTCGCAAAATTTAAAGACTATATAAAAAATATGGTATGAAAAAAGTATGCGCGACTGCCCAAAAAAACTTTAGATTCTGATCCAACGATTCCAAAATAAGGGGTATACAAAAAAATCAGAGAAAAATTCGGTGTTTTAATTATTGCGAATAATTACCGAAATATATTCTAGTGACGAAGAAACTCAAAAGTGTCCCCAATATTGTCAATACTCTTTTGCCAACGCTTTCTTATAATTACATGATAAACAAGACAAAACTAGCCAGAGAACCTAACTTTCATTGCAACCAGATCAGATTTAATTGCTAAGCCTTTTTAGTGAATCTGGTGTAATAAATTTCTAAATTTTCCTAATGTTTTTAGGTCATCTATTCTCATAAAATTTTACGACGGGCCATTTGTATTACCCAAAAGTTTCAACATTTCTTAAACTAATAGGTTTTAATATTCATCGAGTTCAGGGGCGGATCCAGCCTCTCTCTTTGGGAGGAGGGGGCGGTTATATCACAAAAGTACTGTATGGCAAGCAAAAGTAAGTTGTCGACGGGGGGGGGACACCAGCAACATTCCCATTTGTAGTGTAAAAGGCAGGGTCGGGTCTATTTTTTTAAATTTCACAAGAAAAAACAAGTTGCCGACAGTGGAGGAGGATGCGAGCAGTACACACATTTCTAGTATAAGAGGCAGAATCGGGTCAATTTTCCTGAATTCAAAGCTCTTGGGGGAGCACTGTCGCGTAAGAAAAACAAGTTGTCAACGGGGGGGGGGGGGGGAGGGTGCCAGCAGCATACACATTCCTAATATAAAATGCAGAATCGGTTCTATTTTCCTGAACTTAAAGCTCTTGGGAAGGGGAGGGGCGATTGTAAGCATACACATTCCTCTACTCTATTCAAAAACTAGAGAGAGTTATAAAACTGTTACCAGAACCTCCAACATACCTGCTCCAGTGCCGCAGATAACTGAAGACTGCCGTAAATCTAATTATATTCAAATACTATAAGCTTTTATAAATTTACTGCAACAACAAAATTTCTGATAGTTCAATTTAATTTCTGTCACTGAGCAAAGTACACCTTATAGTGTGTCCTTAGTGATTTATCTTGTTGGGGCTTGTTTTTATATATTATTTGAGATTAGTGAGATACCCAAAAGATTTGTCCTCAACGAAAATCTTATTACGATGAATGTTTATGATGCCTTAAGATATCAATATCCAGATAATAATGTTAATAGCTCTGTTGAGATGTATTCCAACATGACAGGAGTTAGAAATTCTACTATGTACCGAATGCTGAAGGAGAAAAAAACGACTGGAATTGTTAGTACTCCTAAGCTACATTCGATCACAGCCAGACGAAAAACCTCGTTGGAACAAGAGATGTAAACTGCAATAAAAGGAGTTGTACATACATATTATTATGAGAAGTAGATTCCAACCGTCGACAAAATTCTATCTAAAATCAAAGAAGATCGGGATTTACCTGAACTTAATTTTTGCTGGAAAAGCCAGATAGGAAATCTGTTATTATAGATCATCCGGAAAATCGCCACTGGAAAAGGAAATATCTCTCTCAAATAAAAGGAAGAGTTGCTAGAAATAACACAATTTACAAAATTAGTAATTTAACTGAACTTCTGAAAGATTTTCTTGAATAAAGTTTGTGCAAAAAATTGGAAAAAATCGAAACAATAAAAAAATAAAAGAAAATGTGGAAACTCGATCTCATATTCCCTGAGATAGAGGAACCAATTATAATTAATTTGAGCGAAGATAACTTCACCGACTTTGATTACGAATTAGATACGTAATGTTTACCAGCGTAAACACAATTTATTATTTAAATTTTCTGTAACATATAAAAATAATTTCGTTTGAATCCCTTTTTAGTGTTTAATTTTAATTTTGCACATGGTTTAAGAAATAAATAAACTGAAACGTTAAATATCCAAAAATAGTTTTAACTAATAATAAAATGACGAATAGCCTCAAAAAAATTTCAATAACATATGGACGAATTTATTTTTTTATATCTGTTTAACTTCTTGTATTTTGACATTTTGTAAGTATATAAATTATATATATATAATATATATATATATATATATATATATATATATATATATATATATATATATAAGAAAAAGTTTAGGTTTTAGTCTGAATGTGCCTAAAACGGTTTCTATGCCAGAATTAAAAATAATAAAAATACATTTGTGATTTGTGTTAAATATGTCAAAATTATCTATATTTTCTGATGTATGTGAATTATTAAGAAATCATAAGAAATAAGATAATATTATAAAAACTTTTTATTTTAAGTTTATTACCGAAATAATATTCTATGCCACAAATACTTAGTAAAAAAATAAACCTTCTTCCGACGCCTATGACAATGTTATTCAACCCAAATAGTTTATTATTATAGACCGGTATTTTTGCCTACAAAATTTCTAATCCACATCTTTAAAAAATATACGTATCTGACAGATTTGGCCAAAGACATCGGACTAAAGAACACAGGTAGTTTGCGAAGAAAAAAAAGGGTAAAAAATTATTTATTACTCTCTCTAGTTCTTGAATAAACTATAGTATAAGAAGCAAAATCGGGTCTATTTTCCTGAACTCAAGGCTCTTGGGGAGGGGGGGGATTGCCCCCACCGCCCCCCCTTAGATTCGCACCTGATTGAGTTACATTCATGTTGAAACAAACATTGTACATTTTTATTAAAATAGTAATGCTAGTCTAATTTAACTAAATTTTAATTTGTATGTGTTCAAAAAGTTTCTTTCACTGTTTTCAAAATACTAAGTATATTCAGACTTTGTATATACTACGTTTTTAAGTATCACCTAAAAATTTTTATTTTACTGTTAATTTGAGAAGCATTAAATTCAAAATAAATTGAAATAAATGAATACGGTCAGAACGTGAAACCTTAACGATGTGTGTAATTTTGACCTAATACTCTAGAAAAACAAATTTAATTATAAATCTTGACCGGTATCAAATTATTAACCACAAAACGGAATGGAAGACATTCTGCCAGTAGAGTCTGGAATCGGTGAAGCTAAAATTAAATTAGATTTAGCGACCTCCGGAATTTAATTAGGGTTAAACGAAAAATAAAGCATCTGTTTTGTTCTCGTAGAATTATCTCTTAAATAAATCTAGTAAAAAATCAGTCTAAATCTTGGTTTTTTGATTAACATCAGAAATATGTACTGTGTGTGACTCATTCAAAGGTATATTAGAAAATTCACTAATTTTAAATAAATAATTAGGTTATTTTATTTCTCTTTTTCTGCTACCAACTTGAGATATATTTAAGTCTCCCACTGCAAATATTTAATTTAAAAAAATTGTCTTCTTGTTGTATATTGTTTTTATTTCATATTGATATATCCAACTAGTTCCACCGTTCTAGGAACTAAATTAATTTCAAATATATACTACTGAAATTTCTTTTATAAAACAATTTTACACAACACAATAAAAGTTCCGTATATTTGACAAAATACAAACCACATAGATTTGAAATAATTTATAGCATGACACAAAGTACTTGTATGTTAATATTCTTAAAAAAAGTTATGAATAGCTTTTCTGGAGTTCTTGCATGTATATATACATATATATATATATATATATATATATATATATATATATATATATATATATATATATATATATATATATATATATATGTTCTCCAGAATTAAAATCGGCAATAAATTATCAGAAAGCTTTCATGTGACTAGAGGCCTTCGCCAGGGACGTTGTCTATCACCAACTCTCTTTAAAATCTACCTCAATGAAGCTTTAAAGAATTGGAGAAGATCATGCAGTAGAATAGAAATAGAATTAAATAATGACACCCTTTTATATACACTTCATTTTGCAGGTGACCAAGTGGTAGTGACCCAAGATAAAGAAGACCTAGAATTTATGACGAGGAAACTATTTAAAGAATACGCAAAATGAGGATTAACCGTCAACTGCAGTAAAACTAAATATATGTGTATCGGTGGAGAAGAAACAGATTTGGAAGTGGATGACAATATCATAGTAAAATCTTGTTCTGATTATACCTACCTTGGAAGAAAGATCAATCAAAGTGGACGAATTGAAGAAGAAATATTGGAGCGAATAACTAAAGGGACAAAAAACTATCGGATGCCTAAACTCACAATTATGATCAACAAATATCTCCAAGGAAAGAAAACATCTATTATACAAAACAATATTTAAAAGCGTTATATTGTATGGATGTGAAACATGGCAGATAAATAAAACTTTAGAACCTAAACTGCTGGCTCTTGAAATGGACTTTTGGCGAAGATCTGCCGGAAGGTCAAGGATCGAACGGATAACCAATGAGAGAATTAGAAAAATTATGGGCGTAAAGAAAACTATTCTCGATGAAATCGAAGAACGTCAGCTGGTATGGTATTGACATGTGGAGAGAATGACGGACGAACGTCTACCAAAGCAAATCCTAAAATGGACACCAAATGAAAAAATAAAAAGAAGAAGACCAAAAGTTACCTGGATTAAGGGCATTAACCGAGCCATGTCCGAAAGAAACTTACTTCCAGGGGATTGGGAAGACCAAAAACAATGGAGACTGGGAACCGGAAGGCGTAGAACGCTATCAAACCGGATATATATATATATATATATATATATATATATATATATATATATATATATATATATATATATATATATATATATATATATATATATATTTAAAAAAAATCGAAACAATTAACGTTTCGCCCTTTATTTAAGGCATTTTCGAAATTTATTGTGTTTTTATTTATTTACCTTTCTAAAAATATTTTTATCTAATTAAAAACATTCATATAAAAACATATCTATAATTTTAAAAAACAAACAAACACTTTAAAACACTATTAAAATTTTTAAAAAGTATTTAATTTTACCAGTACACACCTTGACATTTGGTTTATTAATTAATAATGAAATGCAACTTTTACGTCATTTGTTTTGATACTGAGGATACATGTAATGCGAATGTGTTTTATTTTTTATATTATTACAATACACCAAAAAAACGAAAAAAAAGGCATACATTTAATTTTATGTTTAAGAGGATATTCAATTTTTAATGTTTATTAACAGGATCGAATACTAAATACTTTTGTTTAAATTAGGCTAGTGTAAATGTGGCTCAAATTTCCTATATCTGTTCTGTCGTTAACAATGTCTTTATCTTTTTTTTCTTTTCTATCATTTTCTTTATCTGCAGTTTTTGGTAATTTATATCTTTATTTTCAATTATGGTACTGTTATAATTGAAAGTATATTTTTTCGCCCTGTGTGTGTTTGTTTAATGTTGTTGAGGCGTTTTTCATATATTTATGGCTATTCAATCTGTTCTTTAGT
The DNA here is from genome assembly GCA_034092305.1 of Diaprepes abbreviatus. Lineage (NCBI taxonomy): Eukaryota > Metazoa > Arthropoda > Insecta > Coleoptera > Curculionidae > Diaprepes > Diaprepes abbreviatus. Next base: position 30,927,136 of record JASJET010000055.1, read on the forward strand.
AATTGGCTCGTTATGCCTATATATTTTTTGGCACCCACTTTAAGATCTGTTATCTTTGTAATTATGACTTGAAACTTTTAATCAGTAAGCTCCAAACCACCTGAGTACCAATTTTAAGCTGTTGCAACGGATTTTACGTGATCTAAAGTTTAAAAGTAGGTTCTATGTCTGCCATATTAGATCCGCTATTTGGGACTTTACAATTGTAACTTTGAGTACCTCAAGAACCGCTAATTCTGGTATGACTCCGTAAATATTAGCATCAATTTCGTCAATATGATGATATTTTCTTTAAGTTATTTCTAAAAAAGCAGGCCAGATCATAAATGACTATAACGACATTTTATTATGTAGCATCAAAATAATCCTAATTGTTACAAATATATTAATTAACGATCGAACAATCACAAAACAATTCTGCTCAAGACAGTAGATTCTAATTATTAACAACCACATTCACTACGAAGGTTTAGGACTTAAACTAATTCTCGTTGCTATGGAAGTCAATCTTTTACAAGGATTAGTTGATTGTTGATTTAGCAACTGTCAGTTTAGACCAGTTTTAAAGTTAAATCATATTACTAAATTAGAAGATTATATTTTTAAGTGAGTTTTGGGGCTAGAAGCACTTTCTTATTAGTGTTTTCTTCTACCTTTTTTTCAATTCAGGGTTTTAGTTCTGAATGTAGACCTCGTCCAGTTCTACAGTCTTGCTTGACATTTTTTTTAACCCAAGGGTGTATGTTTCGATTGCGTACTGTTAAACCTAAAATTTTTCTGTGCTTTATTGGGTTTGATCAGCCTCACCAGATTTATTTTGGTTTTTAGGCCCACTACACCAAAATGAGGCTGTGAAAAAGTTCTGATTCTCAAAAAACCTTTTCCACAGAAATATTTAAGAAAGTAATTCACTTAAGAGATGTAAATCTTAAACGTGATCTAGTTAAAGTTCTGTTTGATTACTGATTTTTATTTTAAGATAATTCTAATTCAACCTTGATCGTAATTTAAAATTAATAAAAATACGGTTTCAAATCAGGTAAGGAGAACAACTACCAAAATTAAATATAATTGTAATTTTTTGCAGTATAAGAAACGTAAATCATATAGTCTGACATATTAGAACTATGTAACTCATATCCATATTTTTGTGTTAGACTTCATTATTCTGGGCAAACATTTATTAAATCGGATAATCTACTTGCTTAATTATTTTTTAATTACCTCAGATCTATTTGAATTATATTCATGTAACATTTCATCAACAGCTGATATTTTCCAACTCTTCAGAAGTAATTAGCTGATCTTTACGTAATACAAAACAGAAAAATGTGACTATGTATTTCCTCTAGCATAGGGCTGGAATGCCATGAGGCCCTTGCTTTGGCTGCAGTTGAAAATGATGTCCTTTTGAGCCGGATCAAAGAATACGATTCGTGTGATGAAAACTACATTGCTGATACGCTAACTAAAACCTCAGCTGAGATGAAGATTCTGGAGCTAAATTAAAGCCGTGGCTAAATCAGCAATGAGAAAACTAATTAAAGATTACCTATCATCTTGTTAAAATACAATGGAATGAAACCATAAACTGTGAATTTTTCATGCAATTATTAACCTACCTGGAGGTGGAAGCAAATAAACAGTATCTGGCGATGTTCTGATACCAAACGGTTTCTGACGATGCTTGGTATGCAATATTTCTATATGTTGGGGTTGTGAAATCGAAGATGAGACTATAGAATATGTTTCATGTAACTGTCTCACCCTTTCCATAAAAAGGGGATCCATGTTGAGCAAGTATTGGCCCTTTTTGCTTGACATAAGAGTTATATGATTTGGCAAGGTCGTCACTCATTCTAATTCTATAATCTGGATGACAGGCTGAGTCAGGCAAACCCCAATAGGACGTGTTGTAGAGTCTAGCCCACCCTTCCTGATTTCCAGATTCAGATGAGATTATTAATAAAGCGAATATAGTAAAGCATTCTAATGGCTTAGAGTTAAGTTATCAAATAATTATCCATAGTGGTAAATTTCGGACTTAAAGGTAATTACACCAGCCAAATTATAAAAGCCTGTCCTGATGGAGTAGAAGAATAAAAAATAATAGCTCAGTTAAAGCACTTAGGGTAAACTGCTTCACTCGAAAGAAAAAAGCATAAAAAAACATAAATTGTTTCTTATCTGGGTCAATTTGGCTCAATAAAATAAGTTATTTCGTCCGCAATAAAGTATAACGTAGCTGTGAACTGAAACAGTGGTTTTAGAGGATCAAATCAGCAACTTTTTAAAAACAATTCGGTTATCAGCTTAAAATAACAGTCAAATTGTGTGTATTTTTTTTGCAGTAGAGTATAAAAACTGTAAAAAAAGTGCGGATATAATATATTTTTTTATATCATATAAACTTTTTTTATCCAGAAATATAAAATTTGATTTTCAGAAAAGCGGATTCGCCAAATTAACGAAAATGATAATTCCTTTTCTTTCTGTAAAACTAGAACACTAGGATTTGTATGTTTAATTGAAATAAAATTTTTATAAAAAATACGCTAAAAAGTGAAAAATAACAATAAAAATTTTTATATGAAATTGAAATTTTTGAAGTCGATTCCAAACTAATAACTGACAAAATGTGATTCGCATAAAAAGATTAAAAATTACTTAGTAGTAGTTTCTATAGTCCTCGTGTTAGTAGTTGTTGGTATCATTTTGAAATAATTTGGCACCGACTTTAAAAATTTCAATTTCATGTAAATAATTATGTTGTTATTTTTCGCTTTTTAACATCTTTTTAGAAACCGGTTCAATTTTTAATATAAATTTTATTTTTCGACTTTTGGTTCTTAAATTTGTTATGATATCCATAAATATTTGACAGTAGTACTAAAAGAGATTGGTGTATCTCGCAATGAATCCAAGGTAGGAAAAAAGTACCCATTTTATCCAAAGTTGCAAACTACACTAAAATGAAAAACTAAATGTTCTTTGATTCTGAAAATTCTTAAAATACCAGTTTTAAATGAAACTGTATTAAACAAATATTTAGTCTGCCATAGTAAATTTCCTATCTAGATTTTTAAATTAATTTTGGATTAGTAGTGTATGCTCCTAAAACCTATTATATATTTAAAGAACTTGAGACGTACATTTTTTAGTCCGACGTGTTTTATCCTGTCTCTGTATATCTCAAAAACCCCCATGTCAATTTTGGATAGTCGGAAAAATGTAAAATTTTTAGTCTTCCATATTATATCTTTCATATTAACTTGTACAAAATTAACTTCACATTCGTAATCTGGTATATTAAATTTTCTTAAAAGAATCTTACATTCACCTTCAGAAATGACGAGTATTAATTTTGAACAAAATCGAAAAGTATCAAATTTTTAATCCGCCATATTAGTTCGCCATATTTAGTGATTTAAAAAGAATTTTAAATTCGTAATTTACTCCCTTAAGAACTTTTCTATAACAATTTTCGATAAAATCGAGAAATATAAAATTTTTAGGATGCCATATTGGATCCCCCATATTGAATTTTTCGAAAATAATTTTAAATTCATAATTACTACTCCCGAGAACCCCTTAATGTCGATCTTGTACAAAATTGAGATATGAAAAATTTTTTTAACCTCCACATTGGATTCGCCGTATTTAATTCTTTAAAAATAATTTCAGGTTCGTTATGTACGATCCCGAAAAATTCACCATACCAATTTTGAACAAAATCGAACAAAATTAATTTTTTTGTCCGCCATATTAGATCCACCATATTGAATTTTTTAAAAAATAATTTCAGATTCGATACCAAGCGGTCGAATTGAGAACTTCCTTCTTTTTCAAGTCGGTTGAAAAGTAAAAAATTATAAAAATGAATCTGTTTATGTGGAAAGAATTAGGCAATCAAAGCTTTATAGTTTATTGCACAGTCTGTTTTTATAGATATTTGTTAGGAAAGGATAAATAATTATTATAAACATAATGATAGGATTAGTCTGATTGGAAACCTCATAAGGAACTTATAGTTCTTTCAAATTTTCCCATCATTTTTATATTGCTTACTAAACAATTCAAAATAATCAACACAAATGTTCCTATATTGTTCAAGGTATCAATGCATCCAAATAAGTAAAGCCTAACCAATTGCAAAACAGCACAAAACTTCATTGAAAGTATTAAAAGAATATATTGATCTGTTAAATATATATAGGATTTTTGGTAAAAACTGAAAAACTTTCATGGCACAATTTCAAAATATTATATAAAAGAAGCTTAACAAAAACATAACTAAACTCTTAACAATTTTTTGATTAGTTTGATAAGTTATCGTTTTTCTTCTTTAGGCAATTAGGGAAAAAATATACAGACCATTTATTTCTTGCAAATATAGTTCTGGTCCTTTCTCAAAACTCATTTTAACCACCAAAATATTAATGGAGCTGTAGCAATCCCAGAGCACCATTCACAGGTAACCACTGTCTATTTAAAATCCAAATTCCAAGACATGTTGACAGGATATATAATTTTAATTTCTAAGATTTTCACTACTCCGATGTATGTGTAGATGCCAGAGTCTGACATTGAAAATATCTGTAGGTTTATTATCCTACCGACATATCTCGAAATGGTTTCCTGCGAATTTTGCTCTTTGTTTATTCTTGCCCCAATAAAGTGACCACTAGGTGGACGGAAATGCATATGAAGTAGGATCAGAAAATATGTTTCCTCTAACTGCCTAAAGGAGAGTAACAGTTACTTATTAAACTAATTCTAAGGCAGTAAAAATCTTTTTATTTCGTATTAAATTTTAGTTTTTTAATTGTTAAATAATGACTCAAAAAAAAAATCAAAAAGCTGTAATTTTAATTATCCGAATTTTTAAAAATCGAACGCCAGAGTCTGACATTGAAAATATCTGTAGGTTTATTATCCTACCGACATATCTCGAAATGGTTTCCTGCGAATTTTGCTCTTTGTTTATTCTTGCCCCAATAAAGTGACCACTAGGTGGACGGAAATGCATATGAAGTAGGATCAGAAAATATGTTTCCTCTAACTGCCTAAAGGAGAGTAACAGTTACTTATTAAACTAATTCTAAGGCAGTAAAAATCTTTTTATTTCGTATTAAATTTTAGTTTTTTAATTGTTAAATAATGACTCAAAAAAAAAATCAAAAAGCTGTAATTTTAATTATCCGAATTTTTAAAAATCGAACGAAAAAAATATTCAAATAAAATCATCAGATAAGATTCATTTGTTATTAATATTTAACTGCACAATAAAAACAATTATTTCGCTCACATAGTTGCTCTTCTACTACCGGGTAAGCTATAACTGGGATGTTATTATGTCAGTTTAACTGTATAGCGTTTAGTTTACCTCTGATTTGGAAGTAATTATCCTTCGAATCCATTTCTCCAGCTCGATTTCTAAGAAAGCTGTAAATTTGTAGTTCGAAAAAATCTAAATCATCGATTATTCTGGCTCGAAAGTATCAATTATCCATAAATCAATTGTACAGTTTCCGAAATTTTATTCCAGCTATGTAAACTTACTAAAGCTATCTCCGCTTCTCACTGAGCGACGGATAAAAAAAATAAATTTGTAAGTAATCTTTCTAATGTAGCGGTTGGAATTTACCAAGCCGGCCCTGCAGTGGCAAATAAAAAAAAATAAATTTAGCTAAAGCAGTTGGGGTAAACCGCTTTTCCTAAAGGAAGAAGGAATAAGAAATAAGTTATTTTGTCCGAAATAGAGTGTAGCGAGGCTGCGAACTGGAACAGTGGGTTTTTAAAGGATCTCTGTTCGAACCGACGCGCTGAAGATAACTGGGCAATAAAAACAGGATAAAGGACTTATGGTATCTTTAACCCTAATTTAAATATAAAGGTTGCAAATTGAATTTTTTTTTGAGGAAGCGATAATCATTTTTATTACTAATAACGCAATAATGTTCAAATTTAAGTAAGAAGCAGAAATTACAGAAAAATATTACAGGGAAATGAGTTTGGATCGATGAGAGTTTTTATTTCTGAATTAGCAGAAATCTAGTTCAACTTCATTCTCAGTATATTTATTTATTTAAGTATTTACGAGTACAAACGTTGTCATTCTGCTATGCAGCAGAAATCTCCATTTTCGAGAAAAATATTACTGTGGAGTTAAATTCTTCATACTGGTTTAATCGCTGAGACTAAGTAACAACTTTAGAATCTTAGTGCCACTTTAACAAAAGAGTTTCTTGAATTTATTAAGATATTTCTGGATCTCTCTCGCTGTTAACAAATAGGAAATCTTTTTGTTTGATATATATATTTTTAAATTCTATTTATTCTAAAAATTAATACAAGCTGTTTGTTTTTACATTGAAATTCTGTTAATTACACAGTATATCTAAAATTTAAAGAAATGAAATTATAAACTTCAGAATTTGTTATTCGACGAAGGAAATCTTTGAAAAATGTGGTTTTAACTTATTTTTTCAATTTTCAGTCTTATTTAAGTATGGATAAATTATTCTTTTCTTGATCCAAATATTTATTTAATTGGTGTCTTTCAGTATTTATTTAATTGATATCTTTATGTATTTATTTTTTATTTTTTTGGTATTTCTGAGTAGTTGACAAGACAAAATTAAGTTTAGCAACAAATTTTTAGTTATCCTGAACATACATTTAAACCTTATAGATGGTGACATCAAAATAAAGATAATTATTAAAGAACCCACATTAAGCCTTTTAGCTTTGAAAAAATAAGGCATCTCTGAATTGTGCTTTATCTGAGCCAGTTCGGTTAAACAAAATAACTTATTTTGTCCCAAAAAGAATGTAGCGTGGCTGCGAACTAGAACGATGGGTTTAAGGGATCCATGGTCGAACGGACATTTAAGAGATAACTTAGCAAAAAAGGCAAAATAAAAGTCTCTGGGTTTCCGTTACATCATTTTTAAAAGGACTGCTTTAAATGGAATTTTAATTTATCAAGCTGGATAACATATATTTTATTGCTGGTATATTATTTGAAGACCCACAATAACTTTATTCATTGTTTTCAAGTTACAAATTGAAATAAATAATATAGTCAGGGATCTTTTTTTTACTCTAGCAAGTACTCGTCAAAACAGTAAATAGGAATTATTATATACAATGTCCCGGAACGTTATTGATAATGAAATCTTAAATGTCATTTAAAAATGTATTTTAAGGGAAGTGACCGAACACGCGTTTCTACTAACTAGAGGGCACATATATTTTTATTATGTCTTGTCATATTAACGGATGATAGGTGATTGTTTTTTTTTTCAATTTACCGAATTTTTTGTGAATATTTTCCAAAGGTCTCTTTCAACTACCTTTCGCAATTTTAATTATTTTTCAATTCTAACGAGACGTCAATGCATCTTGCCATTATTCGGTATTTTTGTACCTATCTCCGAGAATATGGACTTATTTACCGGGTTTATTGGATTAATTTTATCCTTCAAGAAACGTGGAAGTTCGTCTCCGTCGGGATTAATTAATTTTGAGATTTTTTTTTGTATTATCAATTATTTGTGAAAAACCTAAATTTTAACACAAACCAGGGGTTGTTGGTGAAGTCCCGCCAAACCTCCCGACTAGAATAGAAACTCTAGCCGCCTCACCTTTCTTCTTACTCACCGGGATAGAAGGAGAATGAGTGAAGCTCAAGAATTAACGAAAATTAATTAAATTTTTATTTTTTCAAGGGAACACTTCTAAGGAATGAGTCAATTAGAACGAGGTTATCAAGTAACACTCGTCCTTGACTCTTAATTAACTTTTTATTCACTGTTTTTTTTTTAATTCAGTACTGTTTTCCGCAAGTCAAGTTCGGGATTATTTTCTCTCCACTGTCACGTTCAGGATTTGTCAGGATCGGTATTCTTAACTTTATAGCCAACACAAAGTTGACTATTAGTCGCAGTGTCAATATCAGGTTTTCTCCTTTTTGTCACGTTCTAGTAATAATGTTCAAAAGTTAAGACGCGTCGGTTCAGTAACTCGTACGCGCCGCTGAACTCGTCTTTTTATCGACGGTGTCAATATCAGGAATTAAGATACGTGCACGATCTGTTTTTTCTGTAGTATGATATGTTGTCAAAGACAACCTACTTTAAGAACCACGAGCTGCCTAAAAAATAGAACAGTCAAGGTGGCCCTCGAGAGCTAAGCTCGATCGGAAAAAACGACAAAATGACTCTAAGAGAGCAACCCGTAATATCCTTAATTACGCCACTGCCTTCTTGCTTTTAAAGTAGTAGTGACATCACATTCCGAATTACGGAAAGCACCAAGCCAAAGCGCCGGTTAATTTCTGGGTTTCTCCGCAATCGAAGAATTTTGTTTAGGGTGTTTTGGGGCAATATTAAATCTGAAATTTAATATTTTGTCGTAAAATAAGCGTGTATTCACAACAGTCTCTTTGGACTTAAAATTAAGGGGCTATATAAAAATAAAGTTCGTATCGAATTAAAATTTTGGTTTTTTGACAGCTATACTGCTGTCGTAGCGAAAAATACCGTTTCTGCAAAATCTCAGTTTTGAAAAAGCGATGTAAATATGTAACGACTCTATATTCCTTTAGGTAAATTAGTAGATATATTTTGCATAATCCACTGTCATGGAAAAAACAATGGAAGTAATATAAAAACTCTAAATTATATAATCAGAGATCACAAAGAAGAACTCTTTTAAAATAATACATACAGTAAAATTTGATAAATGAAACAAAGGTAAAGATAAATATATTCTAAACCATCAATTAGATCATTGGACTTTGAAAATTGCAGTTTTTCCCCTTTTTCTTATGCATATTTGAAGACATATTTTTTGAAATATTGTTCTGTTTTGAAATAGGTATCTCCCGGCTTTTAAAGTTTGATTTTGGATGTGTCGTTTGATTTTTATTGTTAATAATGTAAACCTTTTGAAAAATTAGTGGTTTAAAGTTACCATCCAAATATTCGTTCTAATATTTCGTCATATATTACAAACGTAAGCTATTATACAATTTATGACTTTCACAAACTGGCATTCCACCTGGTCAAGAAGTCATATGAAGAATAAACATCAAGGATATTTTTATCAAAGTTAGAGTGTATAATTTTTTTCTGATATATCGGATGGTAGACATAACTTGTTAGGAGTATGTTCATGTTGGTAATGAGATACGCAGAGATGATATTTTCGTACGTGATTATGTATGGCTTGTTGTTGAAATTTTTTTAATCCATCAGATGTAAATTTCGTTGTCTATTTCTAATAATATCGTCAAAGACTTAATTACTTACTTTACGATTGTATCTATATGATTGCTGTTTCCTAATGGTGACAAATAAAATATTTTGCACACTTGCTAAGCTTCTTCCCTCTCATTTTGTAAATAAAAATACATAGTTTTGTTCCTTCTTAAGTTTTGACTTTTTCTCTTATTTTTTTGTGTTGGAAAAAACAAACAACCTCCTTCTCTAATTCCAAAATTCTTAAAAGTCCTCAAAAAACTTTAAAGAAAATTAGGTTATGTCGAAATCCAACTAAAAACGATTAAGATTTTGTGCGGTTTTAAATTCGAGGAGTAAATTTTTTATTTTGCGGAATTCTGATAATTTTTGACAGATTTAAGATCTTGTTAGAATAACAAATTACGTAGAAATGAACAACAAACTTGGCAAAAACATACAATCGAAAGTGAGCAGGTAATGTCGATTAATTTTAATAAATTTAAAAATAATAAATATTTACTTACCAGTGTCTATCTAGTTATTGTCTAAAACATACTTAAACACTAGAAGGCAGCGTTATAAATTAGATGTAGAATAGATCCTAGAATCGGTAATATCTCAAAAATAGGTGTCTGGAGAATAAATCCAATAATACTGAAATTGCGAATGAATTATTGTGGATAAAAAATTCTTAAGGCTTTGTCACTCCAGTTACGGCATTTTAAACTTGTATTTCACGATACGAGTTTCTAAGCAATGAAATGCTTTAAATATTTGTTACTGAAATGTAAAATAAAAATTGAAAAGTTCCAGATAGGGCGATATGGGAAACATTTGTTAGTAAAGTTTTTTTTTTACTTAAAAACTTGATATATTTTGGCATTATGTGAAAAACGAATATAAATTTCAAAATAAGAAATCGATTTAGTATACCCTTTAAACGTAAGAATAGTACCCAAACAGCACGTCTTAAAGACGTCCATAAAACGTTTGATCTCAACATTCAGGACGTCTTATGGATGTCCATAAAAGACGAATGACGTCCATAAGACGTTGTATAGACGTCTCATGTTACAAAAGGTAACGTCTTTAAGACATTTGCTTACAACGTCTTATGTACGTCCCTTCCCAACATTAAAACAACATATTCCACCAATAAAATTATGTACATTAAAAAAGGACCCTTTAATTTTTTTGCTGGTCTTGTTTACAAAGTCAAACCGTAATTATTCAAAAGTCCAAGAAATAACTTTAATTAAGAAAAAATCAAGAGCAAAATATACACTACCATTTTAAGTAACTACAAGTTCCGCATGAATAATTTGCTTTAAAAAATATGTTCAACATAATCTCTTTATACAAAATAATACATAACTTAAGCATAATGTAAATTTTTTCTAATTTGAAATTGAGGAAGTGAGGTAGAAGAGCGAATATTTTCAGAATTACTACTGTTCGAACTATAAGTGAACCTATCAAATTTAAGCCTTAGTTTATCCCTTCGATATAATAACTCTAAAAGGTAGACTATCAACAAAATAAAAGTTTGTTGATATAAAAAGTACAAAAATCTTTAAATAGTTTTAAAAACAAGAATTTTTATTTAGTCGAATAACAAATCTGGTCTGATGCCCTTTTCAGCTATGTTTGGATTGAAATTTTCTCATTCTTCCGCCTTTTTGCCAGTCCTGTTGTCTCTGTAGATCCTAATAACAAACTGATTTTTATTTTATAGGATAAAGTTTATCATTTGTGGGAGTAAATTTTTTGATATTTTTGCGATTTTTTATAATTGTCCTCTATTATAGATTCGTGACTTATGCTATTTCAAGGTTAATATGTATAATGAAAGACAGAACTTACTCATAATAAGTCTCACCAAGTTGGAATCGTAGAACTTTCTCTTTCCTTTTCGTACTAATCAACTGTACATGGTAATTTTACAAGCTCGCTTTACAAAGTCATAAATGCTCCCTACTCCCAGTTTTGAAATTTCTAAAACGTTAAACAAAATTACTTCTTGTAATTAACAAAACTCTATTTTCTATGTTCTTTAAATATAAACCAATCATCAGGAACAAAATAAATCTTACAGGTTTCGTTAGTGGAGCACTCCATAAACAAACATTTCGCCTTCCACTTCATTAGTAATATTTCTTGTAATATTTAGGACCGGGTCTGGATGAGCTGTGCAAGCCTTTTTCGCACAGATAGTATTTTTGAAGATTTCATTTCATACTTCTAACATAGAGTTACTACAAAAATATAAGTGGTAAAGCATTCGGGAATTTCCTGTAACACAACCTATAAATAACGTTACTGTTTTTCCTAAGTACATATGATTCTCGATCTTACTTTAAGTACTACATAAACTCGAATAAAAAAAATTTTCAGAGGCACATAGATAAATCAACTATTTTAATAAAATTCTTTCAAAAGCTAAATTTTCACAGTCGGCACCCCAACAATATTAAAATTGAATAACGACATGACGAAACAAAAATACAAAACTGAAAAATGACAGTTGACAGAAACAAATGGCGTGTTTTTTAAAGTTATAGTTTCGTTGGCATCATATATATATATATATATATATATATATATATATATATATATATATATATATATATATATATATATGTGTGTGTCATTGTTAACGGTACATCAAACAGTCTGTGACAAAAAGCACCAAAGTATTGACAAAAAAGATCATGCAAAAGTTTTATTAACCAAGGTCGTAGTGAGGCTACTAAAAATTTGTCGTTCAATCAAAAATTTTAACCTCAATTTGTATTCAGCTGAGCTCTGTGCGGCGTTGCAAACTTATTACCCAACTGCGACAAAATCCATAGGGAAGGAAATGCTTTTTAGTTTTTATCAACTAAATTGTACACAACTGTATTTATTTTCATATAAAATGTAGTATGGAGACTTTTAAAAGATATCTTAAAGACGTTGTATATAGACGTCTTATGGACGTCTTTAAAACAACGTCTTTAAGACGCCTTATTTATGTCTTAAGGCGTTCAGACATAATCTGGATATAAAAATGACGTCTATAAGACGTCTAGTGCTGTGTGGGTATTTATGTCACAAATGCAGAAAATACGGATAGGGTACTCTTTGTAATGACAACAGTATATACCCACATGAAAACCAATGTCGCTGAATTTGGAGTACATGTTTGCTCCATCAGATCTGTTTTTTTTAATCTTATAAAGGAAAATATCAACCATGACCCTGTTCAACAAAAAAGCGATCTGTAGATTTAGACCTACCTGTGTGAAAACCACAGAGCAAACGTTCAGTCTTAAATATAAAGTGCTTCGTCACCAAATTATTGTCCTTGTAGATAGGTCCAATAGTAGATGTGACTCAATAATTTAGTATTTTTTTCACATGTGAAAGTTATTATGAACTGGCGGCTACTACAACGACACAGTGATGATTATGTGATAGCTGCTTACGATGTAAAGCTGCAAAATCCAGAAATCTGCAATGTATCGATAATCATTCAAAGATAACAAAATGATTGAAATAATGATTGAAATAATAGTCTGAAGACTTTGATAATAATAATAATAGCAAAACAAACGACATACTATTCTGAAACATACAAATCAAACACAGATAAGTGATCGAGAAAGAAAAAAAAACAAAAAGGAATTTAAAATTAAAGAAGAAAATAAAAAATAATTTAAAAACTCTTATAAACAGATAAAGATAGACACAGATATAGGAAGCTAGAGTTCAAAGTAAATTCAATACTCCCACTCCGTTCGCCTGATTTATGTGCTGACTTTGATAGCAGTGATACCCCTCACGTGGTTATATCGATTTAGAAGTATGGGTTTACTGCATTATCAATAGATCGGTTTCAGGCTAGAAAAACTGTGAGCTTTACCCAATTAATGGGCATATTTTACCATCTCAGCATATCGTGGAAAATATTTTCTGGACATCAATAGGCAAACATGAAAAAAATTCTTTTTCTTATGATGATATTCAAAGATTTTTATCTATTTTTGATGTTTTTGTGTAAGGTTAGATATAAGTTTCACTTTGTTTCGTTCATACGTGTACTCGATTCAGCTACAGTACATCGTGATAAATATTTTACGAGAATTAACAAGACAGAAAATAAGAACTGCTTTATATTCAGTTGATTATTATTAATTTTTCGCATTTTCGTCGATTTTCTGAGGTCAGAATGAGACCGGGAGATGGAGCAATTTAAACTTCAGATTCCATATTAGCGTGATTCAATTTTTTTTTTTGTAAAATTGGATCATCTTTGGTTTTATATAGGAAAAACTGAAACCTGCTAGACTAATTTGAACCTCAAATTCAGCTGTGGATCAAAAAATGCGAGGCTGTGTAATACGTCAATGATCTGAATAGCCTAATATTTAGTAATAAAATCTATCAAATCGCATAAACAGAAAGTTACTTCAACGTAATACTTTTTTCGATGAATGTCTATTTATACAGTATTATTTTAGACAGAAATAACGGGTTTGAAATTTGCCAACAAATTTTTTTTTAGTGGCTCTGAAAAAACCCAGCATATGCATCACTCGTGTTTTCTTAAAACGTAGCCGAGAAAACTTTTATTTATCAAAATTTAGATTGAATAAAAAATTAATAATAGCGATATTAAGCCTCAGATTTATTTCCATAAAAATAATATTAATACACCTATATTTTGTTACCAAGACAACATATTTTATTGTACAAATTTAGAGAGGAATTTACACTCATAGTTTCAGTCAGCCTAGAAAAACACTTTATTGATCAATTTTCTTAACAAGAACTATTAAGCTGATGAAATACTTATTTTATATTTTCAAAGTGTAGTAGTGCTGTAGAACTAAATAGTTGAAAAAGTGTCCGAACTATTAAAAGTTTTTTTAGTGATATGAATTGCCACACTTGCTCAGGTTCATGATGAACATTTTTTATACTTGGCGGAAATAAATTTAATTTTATTTTCGTTATGTAATATATTTTGTGATGTGGCTTATTTTTTCATGACAACAGAAAAGTTTAATTTTAAATATTAAATAAGTTTATTTTTTGTAAATCATATTTATACAAGTGCCTTACCTTAATGAGTGGATATATCTAAAGTAATTGTTTCTGATTTTGTAACATTATTATTATATTATGTTTAACAATGTTTTATTCATTTCAGATGTCATACCTAATTTCTCCACCAGCTTCGTCATGAGTTTGCTGCGAAGACGCCGAGGCCGCGCCCGCCGCAAACGCATCCCGTGACGTCATGAATGCATTAAGTTCGCCGAGCGCCGCCGCTACGTCGCCACCGTCGATAGCGAAGCCATCGACGGGTTCCGCGTCCGCGTTTTTCTGTACGACATGTTTGTTTGTGGTATGTATAATATTGCTAAATTAATTTTTAAGATTTATAAGGTTTAAGGCTTTTAAGAAAATTTTCTGCAAAAGACATTTACTGCATAAAATTCATACTATAAATATGAGTAGGTATTTTTTAACTTTTCCTTCATCTCGATATTTCTGGTCACGGAAGAAGAACAATACCCATCTTATATAACGTTATTTAACTTTACTCGGTTTTTCTGTTTTTCAAGCAATTTTTAAATTTTTGTGTCTAGGACAACTGAGTTAAATCGTTACTAAATTTTCACATAAATTTTCCTAAAACTTTTATCTCTACAATATTACTCTTATATGCCGTTGGCTTCTAAAGAGTTGGTCAGTCAGTTCTTTTTATCAGTTACAAGAATGAAATAAATATCAGAACTTTTAACCACAGTTTCTTGCATTTGTTTTTCAGATAGCTCTGATATATTTTAAGTTAATATTGTTGAATATTTTGTTGCAAAGACGTTCTACAACGAAAAAAACAGATATTTGAAAAGTTACATTTTAGTTCAACGATTCTCAATCTTTGAGGTGCGCCCATCTTAGGGAGTCGCCGTGTAAAAACGGGAGTCCTAATTTTACCACCTGGAAGATATATTGAATATGATGATGTAACGAAACCAAAGAAAAAATGACGAAGTACTAGTGCTAAGACTCGTGTTTTTTTAAAATATAATTTTAAACAAAGAAATAAAGATCTGAAGCATTTTGGTTTCTTTTCATACTATATACGTAATATGGATCTTCATTAAGTAATGAGCACCTTAATAAATTATTTGAATAACATAAGATTGGTCACTCTAAAAAATTGTCAAAAGAGTGGGTGCTATTAGAACTAGTATGGAAATTCGAATAACGAGTATTTAAAGGTTGAGAAAAACTAAGAATTGAAAGAATACATTAAGAAAAATCAAGAAAGTATAGAACCAGTACTAAAAATAAACCTGGAGGACATGAAAAAGGAACTTAGAATAAGTCAAGAAGATATGAAACAAGAACTGAAAGAAGACATTAGAAAAATCAAGAAGATATGATGAGGCGCATAGAACAAGAAATGCAACAGAAATTTTGCAAAATTAAAGAAGACGTACGTTTCGAAGCACAACATGAGGTGATAATATGAGAATCCAGAAACAGGTGCAACAATTACATTTGCAAATCGAGAAGGTAGTCAGTACAGATATAATAAATGTAGATGGTGTTCTTGAAACTAGTGTGATGAAGCCACCTACCTTCGACAGCAAAGTACCTTGGCTTATCTATGTCCGTCAATTCGAAGCCTCCGTCACCGGCAGTAATTGGAGTTTACTCGAGAAGGCACGTGCTCTTTTTCTAGCACTACAAGGTGAAGCTATGGAGGTTCTCTGTAATATTCCCGAAGAAAAACAGAATGATTATGAGTTTATTCTTAATTTTCTGAAGACGCGTTATGGGGAAGCTCATTTCCAAGGAGTTTATAAGGTTCATCTCCAAGGAAGAAGACAAAAATACAACGAAAGTCTGTAAGAATATGAGGTTGATCTAATGAGGCTAATAAATTTGACTTACCCAACATGTCCGGAACAAATAAAGCAAAAGCAGTAAATAGTTTTATCGAAGATTTACTCGACCCAGAAACAAATAAAACTATAAGAATGGCCCGACTGAAGAAAATTTCCGAGACTCTTGTTTATGCTCTTCAGTTTGAGATAGTCAAACAGACCTCATGGAATCGAGAAAGAATCATAGGAAAAGTCAATGTTTCCCGGAATTATCGCTAGACCACCGAGAAAATTTTCATGAGGCTAATGAGGAAGTTGCAAGATTTTTTCAACAAACGGAAAACACGACAACAAAAACACAATCTTTCGTAGCAGAAATAGAATTTGTTTTTGGAAATGTGGCCAAGAGGGGCATATACAAAACCATTGTACTTGCAAGTACTGTTCCTGACAGAGATCCTGATGGCCATCGGCATCATACTGCTAATATAGATAATGAAGTCCGAAGCAACGACTTGGAGAAAGTCTTTGCTCCTTATGGTGAACTTAAAGAAATATAGTTAATAGTATCCCATATTTTCGATTTGCTGTTTATAAGGATAAAAAAAATTCTGCAGTTTCCGTCAAACTTGCGGCGACCGTGGAGAACGAGACTAGAGGGATCGTGACCTCGAAAGGGGCTATGGAAGAAGAACATTCTACAGGTCATCCTTGAGAGTGTACGTCAAGAAAGACTACGACCGCGAAAGGGACTGCGGAAGAAGAACGTTCTACCAGTTATCCTCGGAAAGGTACAGAGATAAATACAAATAGAAAGTGACAGAATTAAGACCCGCCATGACCTCAAAGCCAATACTGGTGGACTCATGATTGGTGAAAAAGTGTCGTACAATACGAATGAAATCAAAGCTTCAAAAGTCACGGGAATGTCCGTACAACGTAATGACCTGTCTAAACGATCTGGTGTACCGAATTCAGAACAGCCCTCGAGCGAAGATTAAAGTCGTGCATCTTGACAGATTGGCCCATTATCAAGATCAAGAAGGTTGATCGTTACGATCAAGGTTTGGAAGGGGGCAATATAACGAACTTTTTAGTAAATTCTATTTTCTTATTTTGAACATGTGACGCCTATGATAGAAGGCCTACAATTCGTTAGATTGCTCCCTTTTTTATTTTAATTACACCATGTAGTATGAAATCCTTCTTGAAAATTAGGGAATCTTTTGGTATCGGCTAAAAGGGTATATAAAGGGTCCAGATCGGCTTTCGTGGACAGTTTAGTTTGAGAGATCATTGAAGTAGCTTGAATTGCTGACAAGTTGTGATAATAAAGGTTATAAAAAGGAAACAGAGTGTGTATAAAGATAGGCCGTCGGGAAAAATATTTTGCAAAAAATTTAGATAAATATTTCCATTTATTCTGTTTGGAATCAAAAAGGATCAATAAAGCAGCAATCAATAACACCTATCTAAACATTTATTATAAAGTTATGCTGCTTTAATGGCATATAGATTTTCATTGGGATAAAAATGTTCTTTGTGCGGGTTTATGTCTCCAGATCTTGTAAAGCACGCCTCGTCATTAAACCATATTTTTATACACAGATTTGGACCACGAATTATTTTGTTTCAAATAAGTTTAAAAAATCAATCAGTTAAAGTCCCTGAACCTTTTGAACTTAATATGGATTTAATAAATGTTCTTTTAAAAACATCATTTATAATAGTTTTAAGGATATCCAACTAACATTCTAAACGGCGGGTACTAATATTTGGTTCTTCTTCGAATTTCCTCTACTTTTTCGAGTGTTCGAGTTATTCGAATACGACCCCTACCTTCAAATTTTCTCTAAAAGCTGGCCATTTCTCGAAGATGATGCTCAATATCGGCAAATGTTTGATGGTTTGATATTCGGCGTTAAACAAATCCCTCCATGTAAAATCGAACATTTCGACGCCCATTTCCTTCACAAAATCCATACATCAGAAGCACGTTAATCTTCTCAGAGAAACTTAGAATGTTGATCTTAATTTAGTTGACTTTTTGAACAATGAGGTTAATTTGTCCATCATTAAATGCCATAGCAACAAAGTGACTCGAAAAATTAGAAGCGATGTTTATAAATGACGTCAATTTTATAACACACTTCTTTATAGTCGGTCACTATACCACTAGAAAACGTCATATTATAGTTTCAAACCACACACCAAAAATCTGCTTTGGACAAAATTAATATTTTATTAAATCTTTAACGTCTTCTACCGCTTAAACCAAGAAGAATCAAGTATAACTAAGTTGGATTAAATCGACCTATTTTGAGGTCAAAACTCTGTCATCAAACGTGGTACACGTATTATCTGTTCACCCTGTATAATATAACAATAATATTAAAAATACAATACAATAAATTTGCACAAATAATACATCCGTTTTTTTTCGTTACAGTAACGTATGAGAATAACACTACGATTTTTTTTAGGTTGCGTTCTTGGTCTCGTGTAGTGGAGCCGGTTCTTCTTTACTTGTACACAAGTATAGTACACGGGTAGTGAAGACAAAGTACGGTGCATTACGAGGGGTCATGATTCATATACATCCACCAGTGGAAGCATTTTTGGGGGTACCATATGCGACACCACCCGTTGGAAGCCTTCGGTAAGTAATAGTTTTTGTAGAAACAAAACAGTTGATAATAATTAAACAGCATAATTTGTAATTTTCTTGTTGTATCATATTATGTTCTATGGATCTTTATTTCCAACACGTTAAAGTTTTTTCAGAAAATTAATTTAAATGAACTTAAACGTGTCATTTAATTTTTTATATTCGATGAATTTAGTGCAGGAATTCAACAAAATTTCTCTAAATTATTTTACTCTGATAAATACCTATCTAAAGGGTGTTTTTTATAGAGGTATAGAACTTTAAGTTGGCAACACTTTTTTAACTGGCGGCCATTTTGTCAGCTGTCAAGTGATTTATGTTTAATTTGGTTTGGCATTTCAACATGAATAGACTGACGTCGGAACAACGCTTCCAAATTGTGCAAATTTATTTTGAAAATCATGGTTCTGTGTGAAATACGTATCGCGCACTACGTCCAACATAATCGTCCATCAGAGCAATTAATTCGATTAACTATGGAACGTTTTCGCACCACGTATACTCTAAATGATAATGCGCATCCACAGAGACGTCGTACAGTGTGTACAGAAGAAGTCATTGCTGCTGTAGAGCGTAGCGTAGAGGAAGACCCGAATTAGTCTATCCGCCATCGTGCACAGGAATTGGATATGTGTCCATTCACTTTATGGAAAATTTTGCGGAAAGATCTTGGTTTGCGTGCTTACAAAATCCAACTCGTGCAAGAATTGAAGCCACACGATCACCTAGCAAGGTGTAGATTCGGTGAATGGGCCCAAAATAAGATTGCCGTTGATCCCGATTTTCTTAAGCAAATTTTGTTTAGCGATGAAGCTCACTTTTGTTTGAATGAATACGTCAATAAACAAAACTGCCGTATTTGGAGTGATGATAATCCTCAAGTGTATGTTGAGACACCGTTACATCCAGAAAAACTGACTGTTTGGTGTGCTTTATGGGCTGGTGGAATCATTGGTCCGTAATTCTTTAAAAACGATGCTGGTCAGAACGTTACAGTCAATGGTTACCGCTATAGAGCCATGATTACTGACTTTTTCGTTCATCAATTGAACAACCATGATGTGCTGGAGCTGTGGTTTCAACAAGACGGCGCAACATGTCACACAGCTCGTGCCACAATTGATTTATTGAAGGAAACGTTTGGTAACCGCATAGTTTCACGTTTCGGACCCGTGAATTGGCCTCCAAGATCGTGCGACTTAACGCCGCTAGACTATTTTCTGTGGGGATATATGAAGTCGCTAGCCTACGCCGATAAGCTCGAAACGATTGATCACTTGGAGGGACAACATTCGCCTCATTAATGCCAATATACGGCCACAAATGTTGGAAAAAATCATCGAAAATTGGACTTCCAGATTAGACTACGTCCGAGCCAGCCGTGGCGGTCATATGCCAGAAGTCATATTTAAATTATAATGCTAGAAGGTTATCTTTCGAATAAAGTAAATTTAATGTCAATTTAAAAAATTCATCTTTGTTTTATTCCATTTAAAAGTTCTATACCTCTATAAAAAAACACCCTTTACTTAAAGGAGCTTATTAAATTTGTTTGTTTGCTTTGGATTAAAGTTGCTTCGGTAACAGAGACCATTTGACGGTTGGACCTACAGTTTAAGGTGTGTTCCAAACCACGGTTATGTTGTCTTACCCCTTCCAGCGCCAGTTCAGTTCATTGATCAGACGTGAAAAAGCCTGACCACTGAAGTGAACCCACGCCTGAGCTTATGACAAATAGTTTTATATAAAAGTTTATATTTTGTGGAATAAAAACGTAAATTTCACATTTGATGATTTACAGTAACTTCTTAATAACTTTATTTTAAGGGCTCTTTTAGAAATAAATCAACAAATACTAAAATTGTCGAACAATATAAAGATAATATCGTTAAGTTAATATAAATTAGATCACTATAACTAACAGATAACGCGAAAAATTATGTCTTAAATGTTTTTCCTTGTTTTTCATTTATTTTTACTTCTTTCTATTCTAAGGATAAGCTTGAAAAGCATTAACCTTTTAGCCCGCGATTTGTGGTATCGAATTTTCGGATTTTTTTGGATTGACAGTGCGATTTACTTTTCTTTTAGAGGATAACACGATGCTTTTAATAGACGAATTGATCCTAGGCGCCTTTGAAAGGCAGTATGCTTATAATATGCTGCCATAACTTAAATTGTTAATAGACTGAAAAATTTTGTGGCTGTGACTTGATTGTTACCACAAAACCTAATTAAATTTGTTGTTTGTTGCTCATTTCTGTATCATATGGATTTTAGGTAGATGGAGTATGAGTAGCTATAATCGTGTGCTGCTTGATAATGAAAAATTATTTAATTTCTGGTGAACAAGTGCTTTTTAAAAGTTATGAACTTTTTTTGTTATGATTACTGGGCTGAAAGCAGGTCCTGTGTTTGTAAGGTTTATATGAGGTTATAGAATTTTGTTTTTTTTTAATCTTGCCATAGTACTGCTAATAAATGACATTGATGACATTTGTAAGATCGTTGCTGATCAAATTACCACAACAATTTTAAGCGAGCAATCTCAAAGCAATTTGATCGATTCTCTACTCGAAATAGTTGACCATAACTTTACCGAGAAAGTCGAAAAGATTCAAAGCAGTATTGTTCTATTACAAAATAAATAGAAATCTAAGGAGTGACAATCACTTCCTTAAGTTGAAATTAGATTCTCAAGACCAGTATTCCCGTAAAAACAGCATACGAATATTTGGAGTACTGAATGAAAAAATGGAGATATTTTCATAATTATAATTGATTTGTTCCAAAATTGCAAGCTCACATGAACACTCCTGAGATTAGAAATATTCACCTGGTAGCAGTAAAAAACTCCATTGCTGATCGGCATTCTCCAATTTTGATACCGTTTGGCGATATCAACAAACATACAATGTTGCTAAAGCAGATGTTTAAAGATACTCGGGTGTTTATACGCGAAAATTTAACTCAAGTTCATTTAGCATAATTTAAAAAGCCATCGGAGAATTTCCCAAAAAAATGTGGGGTTGTTATATGGAAGTACAAATGTAAATAATGAGGGCGATGTTCATCATATAGAGGCTAAAGCAGGTTTAGCCAATATAAAATAGAAAAAAATTAAAAACGAGGTATATGTATGGGAGCTTTGGAGGGGATAAACTGTTTATTTTCCTTAAATTTATTTTTAATTTTCGCCAGGAAAATTTAATGGTTTCGATTGTTTGTTTAGAGGTACATTTAATTGTGTTGTTTTTTAATATTTCCTTTTTGAAAAATACCTATATATTATTACTCCATTTTATATACATTATGTGATATACAGATAGATTTCACGTGTCACATATTAATACTAAATCTTTGCTAACAAATTGCCTTTTTTTCAAAATTAACTTATGAACCAGGAATGCAATGTTGTGGTTGCGGTTTGGTGCAGATAAGGGTATTGTATACATTGAGAAATATAATTTTTTCAGTCTAAATTGCTTATATAATTGTGGAGAATATTATTGATAGCTCATTTTGCTTAGATGTGTTTCAGACTTTATTTAGTAACTGTGACTGAAAATAAAAAATTATTTAATAATAATTTGTAACATATATCGATCGCCTAGTCTAAATATTTCCCAATTTTTAAAGTACTTTGAAGATACCCTGTCTAATTTTTACTCTGAATATAAATACATAATATGCGTGGGTGATTTAAATATTGATATTGTTTATATGAACTCAAATAGCACTTACCGGTTGGAGTCTGTTTTTACATTTAATATGCGTCAAGTAATAACCCATCCTTCCATAAAATGTCTCCCTTAAATTTATTGTTCACAAATATAGATAATATAGCTGACTCCGAGGTGATTGATGTCGAGGTTGCAGATCATTTTTTAATTTATATAAAAGTAAAAAAAAAATAAAACGTCAGCTCTAACGCTACGGTAAGCTTTTTTTAATAAACCTATAAAAAATATTGATATGGAGCAATTTGAGCTAAAGCTGAAGCAGTCTGACGCCAAATGATTTCTGTTTCTTGTTTTTGTTATACCATGTAGTATAAAAATCTTCTAGAAGATTAAAGAATCTTCTAGTTTCGGCAAAAAGGGTATATAAAGGGTCCGTATCGGCTTTCGTTGATAGTTTTATTTGAGAGGTCGTTGATGTAACGGGAATTGTGCGACAAATTGTTGGAATTTTGAAAATAAAAGGTTATAAAAGAATACAGTGTATATAAAGATCGGCTCTTCGGAAAAAATTAGTATCGGAAGTAGATGAAATAAAGAAGAGGTTAAAGAAAAAAAAAAGGAGATTTGAAATTATATGCCAGTAGAAACTAGAAAATAGAAGCAAAAATGGGGGAGCAACTTCAAACTAGTTTAAATCAGATACTGATGATGATACAAGACATGGAAACAAGAGATGAAACAAGAATCGAAAGAAGATATGACTACAAATCAAGAAGATACGAAAAAAACCAAGAGGAGATTAAACAAGAATTGAAAGAAGATATGACGATTAATCAAAATGATATGAAACAAGGATTAATGATACTGAAAACAAGCCAAGAAAATATGAACCAAGAATTGAAAGAAGATATTAAGAAAACTCAAGTAAGTCTAAAAGAAGAACAAAAAATAAGCCTGGAGGATACGAAACAGGAACTTAAGACAAGTTAATAAGATATGAAACAAGAACTGAAAAAACACATTAAAAAATCAAAAAGATATGAGGCGTCTAGAACAAGAAATTCATCAGAAGATTAGCAGATGATATGAGTCAAGAACTGAAAGAAGACATTTAAAAAATTAAGAAGATATGAAGTGCATATAACAAGAGATGCAACAATTACATTTGCAAATCAAGAAGGTGGCCAGTGCAGGTATAATAAAGGTAGATGTTCCACCGGAGAAGGCACACGCTCTTGTTCTAGCACTACGAGGTGAAGCTATGAAAGTTCTACGTAAAATTCCCGAAGAAAAACAGAATAATTACGATTTATTGTTGCTTTTCTGGTGATGCCCTATGGGGAAGGACACCTCCAAGAAGTTTATAAGTCCCAACTACAAGGAAGAAGACAAAAATACAACGAAATTCTTCAAGAATATGGGGCAGATATAATGAGACTAATAACTTTATTTTACCCAACCTATCTGGAAATAATAAAGCAAGATTTAACAGAAAGAGATTTATCGAAGATTTTCATGAAGAAAATTTTGCGAGGCTCTTCCTTATGGTCTTTAGTTTGAAACAGCCAAGCAGACCTCAAGGAATCAAGGAAGAATCATAAGAAGAGTCAACGTTTCTCAGGATAATCGCAAGACCAACGAGAAAATCTTTATAAGGCTAATGAAGGAAATGTAAGAATTTTTAAACAAATAAAAGCACATGACAACAAAAATCCAGTCATCCATAGCAGAAATAGAACTCATTGTTGGAAGTGTGGCCAAGAGAGGCATGGACAAAGCCGTTTTACTAGCAGTACTGTTCCTGACAGTGATCCTGATGGCTATCGGCTTTGTATTGCTGATATAGGTGATGAAGTTCGAAGGGGCGTCCTGGAGAAAGTTTGTGTTCCTTACGGTGAACTTATAGAAGTCTGGTTAAGTAATAGTATCCCCTGTTTTGGTTTTTCTGTTTACGAAGATAAAAAAAAATGCTGCCGTTGCCATCAAGGCTTGCGATGAAGTATGTGGTTGTCGGATTCAAGTGAATTATGCCAGACCACGAACAAGGTATCAGGGTCGCCGGTACTATTCGAATAACATGCATTACCACCAGTGCGGATACAACGATAACTTTTACCAAGATTTCCCGGAAAATACTACTGGTGGAGGCGATAGCAGAAAGGACAGCTACGGAAAAGATAAAAGAAGTACTAGCGGCGACCTTAGAGAACGTGGCGAGAGAGACCGCGACCCTTAAAGGAGCTACGAAAGAAGAACGTTCTACAGGTCATCCTTGAAAAAGTAAGTCGACAGAGACCGCGACCATGAAAGGGACTACGCAAGTAGGTCCTACAGATCATCCTCAAGAAGGTACATCGAGAGAGACCGCGACCGCGAAAGTGACTACGGAAGAAGAACGTCCTACAGGTCATCCTCGAGAAGATACAGCGACGACTACAAATAGAAGGCGACAGAATGAAGACCTATTATCACCTCAAAGTCAATACTGATGGAGTTATGGATGGTGAAAAAGTGTGATTGTACTACCCAAAAAGCTTCAGAAGTTATGGAGAGGTCTGTAAAACGTAGTGGCCTTACTAAACGATCTGGTGTAATGAATTCAGAAAAGCCCTCATGCGAGGATGAAAGTCGTGTGTCTTGACAGAATGATCCATTATCAAGATCAAGAAGATTGATCGGGACGATAATGCCCCATAGTCGTCGAAGGGTCAGCTACTTATCGAAAGTCCCCTGTAGACATGAATTATGTTGTCGCTTCTGGTATTCTCGATACCCGATGTTTCTAGAAAATCAGATTTACGAAATGGGTATATAGGCCGGTGGTCGGAGGATCAGCATTGGATATAAGAGCGAAGTACAAAGATCTAGCATATGGTGATAGCGTTGTAGTAATGCTAATATTTTCGCCGTGTCTATTCACCAGGATATTCGCCCAAGAATAGCAGACTTGGTGATGGCAGATACTGGTGCCGATACAATAAATGTGATAGCAGACCCTTAGGTTGCAAGTTACTTCTCTTTTTGATTACGTACCATATTCTTGTGTTCTAATATTCATGCAAGAGTAACCTTGTGTGATGATAAAGTTTCAAAAATAGTCTCTGACCTATTCAGATTTAATCTAATGACATGAACGTGCTTTCAGCGCTACTTGACTGACAGTTTTGCTCCTGTCAACCTATGGTGTGCTGCCCCAGTGCCTCATTTTACCTAGGCCGTTAGTAATATCTGTGTGTAACAAACTTGTTCATTATTTATTGTAGTTTTTTATGAGTTTGAGGTAAGTTCTTTTTAAAAGTTAATGTTTTATTTAAAATAAAATATTTTTTTAATATTTCACTTGTGGAAGATCATTTTCATAAGAAGTAAATATCTTAGTATGTCTGTTGAAAAGTACAGTATTATACTCTGCCCACTGGACAAATAACATTTTAAACTTAATGAACCTCTGAGCAGTTTAAATAAGGACAAGAAAATAAGAAAAACTAAGGGCGTTACCCTTCTTTTAACAATAAAATAAATGACAAGATTATGTTAAGTATACCTAATGGTTTTGGGGTGTAACGCTGCAACCGCCAACGGGATGTTGAAATTAAATTAAATTGCATAATCCTCAGGCGCTTTAAGAGGTCGGAAATAGGTCTGGAAAAATTCGTGGCAATCTGATAAATGCTAATCTCCTGTTTACTTCAATGTAGGTTAGTTCTCTCTGAAACTGTAATGGTGTAATATTACCTCCTTGTTATGCAAATGGACGCCTTCTAAATTTAGCTCAGCTTCTTAAATACCGCAAAACTTAAAATATTAATAAATTTCTGGAGCCAGGTTATGTATAATTCTGCTTACATTGTATTTTAGTTATTTACTGGATTATGATTTTGATAGTAGTAGTAAGAAATTTCATTGAAACAAATATAAAAAAATTTGCTATTTGATAAATATTAAAGTTGGTACTTGCATAAAAATATTTTGGTGAATGTGAATATTCAATGTATTTTATTTAATAGTGAATTCCAAAACGTGATCGCGTGGCTAACCCAATTAGCCAGCATCCGTGTGGATTGCTATCAAAATACATGCATAATTGTAATTTTATAATTTTGTAAGTTCAGTCACCACCTCGTGATAAATTTAGAAAATTATCCAAAGATAACTAAAATAATTTTTTGAATATTATTATTACTTACAATCGTAACGCAGCATAAAGGGGAGAAAAGTGCCTCCTTGATTCAAAAAGTATCCACCAAGTCAAATCTTCACTGATTTGGATAAATTTTATGAGTAGCTACTGCGGCATTGTAGATCATAGTCAATCATAACCACCTTGATATTGAAGGAGCATTTGATCACACTTCTTTCGCCTCCATGTCAACGTTTGTCAGAAGACGTTGCATTGAGGATACTCTATGCAGGTCGATATAAAATATGTTGCAAGGTAGATGAGCACAATCTTAACTGTTGAGGAAATCGTGGAATCGATAGGCAAGGGATGTCCGCAGGGCATCCCACTTCCGTGGGATTTGGTAGTCGAGAAGCTACTCGTACATCACGATGTCTTAGGCTCCTATACCCAGGGGGTATGCTGATGATATAGTCATACTCATTGTGGGGAAACATGACAATATATTATCAGAGCTCATGCAAGGGGCTCTGATTATAGTGGAGGAGTGGTGTACTAAGGAACACATCAGGGTAAAAGCAAACCATTGTTCACTGGCTGTATTCGGGGTGGTAAGACTTATGGTAACCTATGGCTCAGTTGTGTGGTGGACAAAAATCACACAAAGACGGGCCATTCCGGAGCTCTTTAAACTCCAAAAACTGGGCTGCCTATGCATTACCGGTGCCATAATAAGCGTCGAGAATGGTGGCTTATTGATTAGAATGAAACAACGTCTGGTGGACTGGAACTGCTCTCGATCCAGGGGCGGATCCAGCCTCTCTCTTTGGGGGGGGGGGAGTGGCGGTGATATCACAAAAGTACAGAATGGCAAGCGAAAGCAAGTTCTTGACGGGGGGGGGGGGGGGGAGAGAGACACCAGCAACATTCCCATTTCTAGTGTGAAAGGCAGAGTCGGGTCTATTTTTCTGAATTTGAAGCTCTTAGAGAGGGGGGAATGTCGGCAGCATACACAATCCTAATATAAAAGGCAGAATCGGGTCTATTTCCCTGATCTCAAGGCCTTTGGGGGGTGGCTATAGCAAGAAAAACAAGTTATCAATTGGGAGGAGTGCCAACAGCATACACATAATTATATAAAAGGCAGAATCGGTTCTATTTTCCTGAACTTAAAACTCTAGGGAGGGGGGGGGGCGGTCACAAGTATACACATTCCTATACTCTATTCAAAAACTAGAGAGAGTAATAAAACTGATAACGAAACCTCCAACGTACCTGCTGCAGTGCCGCAGGGAACTGAGGACTGCCGTGAATCTAATTATATTTAAATATTATAAGCTTTTATAAATTTACTGCGACAATAAAATTTCTGATAGTTCAATTTAATTTCTGTTAGTGAGCAAAGTACACCTTACAGTATATCCTTAGTGATTTATCTTGTTTGCGCTTATTTTTATATATTATTTGAGATTAGTAAGATACCCAAAAATTTATCCTTCCACCTCTATATTTATTCCAAAATCGTTAACGTTAAAGGTTGAGATGTATTTCAACATGACAGGAGTTGGAAAATCTACCATGTACCGAATACTGAAGGAGAAAAAAACGACTGGAATTATTAGTACTTCCAAGCCACATTCGATCACAGGCAGACAAAAAATCTCGTTGGAAGAAGAGATGAAAACTGCAATAAAAGGAGTTGTACATACATTTGGTTATGAGAAGTAGGTCTCAGCCGTCATCAAAACTCTAACTAAAATCAATGAAGATCAGAATTTACATAAAATTGAAAGAACTGGCTCTGGAAATTGCTCAGTAAACTTAATTTTTGCTGGGAAAAACCAGATAGGAAATCTGTTCTTATAATCGTCCGGAAACTGTCCGTTGGAGAAGGAAATATCTCTCTCAAGTAAGAGGTAGAGTTGCTAGAAATAACACAACTTGCAAAATTAGTAATTTAACTGAATTTTTGGAAGATATTTTTAATTAAAGTTACTGCGGAAAATTGGGAAAAATCCGTATAATAAAAGAATAAAGCAAAATGTGGAAACTAGATATCATAATCGGTGAGATACAGGAACTAATTATAAATAATTTGAACGAAGATAGCTTCACTAATTTTGATTACGAATTAGATACGTAATGTTTATCAGTGTAAAAACAATTTATTATTTAAATTTTTGTTTCATTGTTTACATATTTTTTTATATATTTTTATTTTATTGTATCCCACTCTTTAATTTTATATATATTTAATTCCAATTAGCCGTATTTTTTTATTATTTTATTATTGTATTTGTGTCTTTTTCTTAAGCGTGTAGAATTAACACGTTTATTTTATTTTTTTGGGGCTATCGGATTTCCATATAATAAAGTAAATTAAATTAAGATGTTAGTGCAATAGAAATAAAAATTAGTAAGTCTTATTTGAACTGGAACATATTAAAATTAATTGCATTTGAATCCCCTTTTAGTGTTTTATTGTAATTTTGCATATGGTATAAGAAATAATAAAACCGAAAGGTCAAATGTCCTAAAAATGTTTTAATTAATAATAAACTGATCGAAAGCCCCAAAAAAATTTTAATATTATATATACCAATTTATTTTTTGTATTTTTGACAATGAGAATTTTGTAAGTATTTAAATTATTTTTTGAGAGAATAACGCTACGTTTTAGTCTGAATGTACCTAAAACGATTTCTATGCCAAAATTAAAAATAATAAAAATACAGTTGTAATTTGTGTTAGATATGTCAAAATGTGTGTGAATTATTAAGATATCATAAGAAATAAAATAATATTATAAAAACTTTTTATTTTAAGTTTATTACCGAAATAATATTATATAACATAAATACTTAGTGATAAAATAAACCTCCTTCCGACGCCTATGAAAAGGATTAAAACAACCCAAATAGTTTATTATTTTAAACCGGTATTTTTGATTAAAAAATTTCTAACCCACTCCTATGAAAAATATAGGTGTCTAACAGATTTTTGCCAAAGACACCGGACTAAAAACATAGGTGGTTTGCGAAGAAAAAAAGGGTAAAAAATAATTTATTACTCTCACTAGTTCTTGAAAAAACTAGTATAAGAAGTAAAATCGGATCTAATTTCCTGAACTCAAAACTCTTGAGGAGGGGGGGCGATCGCCCCTACTAAATTCACGCTATTGATGTCTATCTTCAGGAGAATTTGAAAAAGGGTTAGAGGAGCAAGACCGTTCTCATCTTCTCTGATAGTCAGGTAGCGCTAAAGGCTCCAGCGTGCTGTCAAATAACATCAAAACAGGTCTGGGACTGTCTTCAAAACCTTATCGCTTTGAAAAAACACAACTGGGTCACGAAAGTGTCATGGCACAAGGATATCTCGGGCAATAAAAAAGCGGACCAACTTGCAGAACAAGGGTTTGCCACTCTATTTATTGTACTAGAGCCAGCATTTGAAAGTACTAAGGCTGCTACTCGTGGATGACTGTTCTCGTGAACAAACCAACAACAACAGACCCACTGGAACCACTTTACGGGCCATAGACACAGCAAGCTATTGCTGAGCAGAGTATCCAGCAAACTAAAACGTGAAATTCGACTTCTCAACAGACAACAAATCCGGCTGGTGACAGAACTTATAACTGGCTACTGCAGCTTGAGAAAACCTTTATAAACAATGGGCATTATTAAACGAAGAACCACTATGTAGACTATGTGATAAAGATGAAGAGACGGCCTCCCACATCGTCTTCGAGTGCGAAGATTTGGCTTACTGGAGACACCCTCAGGGATCAATCTATCCAGAAAACTTATAATCAGAGGACAAACTAGAGAGCAGGTTATTAAACCTGATCAAGGCAACCAACCTCTTCCCTTAGAATGGATATGGCAGATAATACAATAAGTTTCAGTGAAAGGGTTTTTCAACCCTGGCCTGCTACATCATATAATCAATCAATCAATCAATCATTAACGTCCAAGAAATCGGCTCTAAGTGCAATACAGTATTTATTAAAAAGTTGCTAGGGTTTATTACGCAGAGAAAGGTGTGTTTTTATAGATTAGACATTTTCCTGTGTATATTTTTAGGACTCTATCCTACTGCTTCCAAGATTTTTGAACTCTTTACCTCAAAATTTATAAATGTGAATTTGGAGTTCACCAATTACAATAAGAAATATTTCATGAAAATTTGTTCTCAGAGTAATTTAAGGTAACTAAATAAAAATATGTCTGAACAATAATTTTACGTTAGGGACAATAAATAACTTTAAATAAATGTTCACAATAGCAGATTCTAAGTCTTTACGCAGGAACAGGCTAAAAAATTTTCTTAACTCGTTTACAATGTTTAGCTCGATCTCAAAAATGCATCTTATGAAGCATAAGATTATTCATTCAAATGTCTAGGATAATAGAAATTGAGGATTTTGAAGAAGCTGAACTAAATTTCGGTAAATTTATTGATACGAAAAAACTTACGATTATACTTGTAGTAACTTTTATTGAATGTTATGTATGGGTCTTAAAACCTAATATTAGTTCACGCGTCAATCCAAATTTATATTTAGCGAACTTAAAATAGTGGCAGGTGAGAAACTGTAACGGATACTAGGTATTTTAAGACAAACACGGTGAATTGAAACACTTGAAAGGAAAAACATGACAGCAATAAGCTGGCCTGAAATAAAATAAAAAACTCAATGACCAAATAAAGCAACCATGCCAGTAATGCCAAAACAAGTGGTACTTCGACTTTTGTAAATGGCAAAAGAAAGCGGAAAAAAAATCAAAATAAGATCAAAAAAGAGATAAATCTGTTGAAAAAACGACTCATGCTTGATGAACTCGAAAACAGAATAGATGTAATGAAAAACGGATAATCGCCTTGGCTGGCTGAAATCTTAAATGAGTAAATTAAACACTTCGGCTTTAAAACAAAACAATGGTTGCTCGAGGTTTTTAAGACCTATAAGTTTACTTCTCAACTTCCAAAATGCTAGTGCAAATTGAAAGTAATGGTCCTTATGAAATCAGATAAAGCCCAGATCAGCCAAGTAGCTATCGCCTACTATCCCTGCTCTGTCATCTGTTTAAACTGTTGGGACGTCTTGTTCTAAATCGTCTTCAAGAGTAATTGGACTCAAAGCATATAACTTATTTAGATCTGGAAAATCCTCCAAAGACCAGGTATTAAACCTTATTGTATTTATAGTTTACAGCTTTGAATACAGGCATAACGGGAATAGCTGCGTGTTATACCATCAACCATAAGACAATTTTGACTAAAATATACAGTATGCTAGTGAACTATAACTAGAAAGAATTATTGGGCGATTACTGCAAAACAGATATTTTTATGTTAGGCTGAATAGGAAAAGAGGTAGGTGGAGTGCACAAAAGAATGGGCTACCTCAAAGATGTTTATACCCCTATCTCTTTTAAAGACATTTTTAAAAACGTTGGGTTTTCAAATCATACAGGGTGATTCACCATAAGCTGTGTTATAATCAACTGATTTCTAAATATTTAGCACTAATTTAAAACTGAAAATGAGGTAGTAACAGCAATTAATATATTATTTTATTATATGTTGCTATCCAAAGTTCTGTAATGTGCTACCTACCTACTTTTGAAAAATCCATGCTACCTATCACTAAAGTTGTCATGCATCAGCATATTTACCATAATACTATTTAAAAATCTAGGATACACATTTTGGCATTAACTTTTTAACGAAATAACAATAAATAAACTTTTTGCTGGGAATCTCTTGAATTTTAGCTTAATTTGGCCAATCTAAAATACCTATTTATTATAGTATAACAAGAAATAATCACACTGGAGTTAAACTGAAAATATTCGAGCCACCAGACCTATCACGATGTTATAATATTTTGTTTTCATAAATATACTGGATTAATTAGTTCCTCAATAAATTGTAGCCATTGTGATACGCTTAGAAAGCAAATATGTATATATATATAGTAAATTTTATAATAAAGAGCAAAGGCTATTCTCAAAATTCACCTTTACTAATATAAAAGGATTAATTAAATCATTATCATAGTAACATCTTTTGAATTCTAAGAAAATCCAATAAAAATTCGTCAACATTCATACAAAATACAATAAACGGCCTTAACACCCAATAAAAAACTTAATAATCTATAAATGCAGTTAAATTTAGATATTCAAAAGAATATAATGGGACATAAAACAACACATCATGGCTAAATTCAAATGGTCGTTAATTTCACTCACTAAGGAATAATTTTAGGCACAACCATTAATAAACAAAAAAAAAATTTATTGGAGATTGCTTTAATAAACTGCAATTAATGGATCTTACCATAAGTTCTTAGATGGGATTAAAAAATTTCTTCATTGAAACCTGTAAAACTGCTAAAGTCTCCCTCTCCAGACTTATTCTAGTAAAAATAACGCAATAAATAGCAAACAGGTAAAAGATAAGGTAACTAAGCAACTAAACTCAATTACTGCGACAATTTTAACTACTTTCACCCTAAAATCCTAAAGGAAGGTTCAAAAAAATTGAGATAAAAAATCACAGCTATTTTAGTTGTTGCAAAAAGGGAACTAAAGACATGGCAAATGGCCATACTTTATTTGAAATATTTAACCTTGCACAGAACATTGCTTTCTTCAGGCATGTCTAAAATTTAAAACTGGTGAGCTTAGAAATACATGGGTAAAAACAGTCGGCTAAAATAAATTTATTAAATAAGCCAACTCCTAAGCATTAACATTTTCGGAACAGAATTAAATACATAACCTATTACTTATTCTTAAATTAAATAAATACATTTCCCCCGGTCATTACCGACGCACACCAAATAA
Source organism: Diaprepes abbreviatus (assembly GCA_034092305.1). Classification (NCBI taxonomy): domain Eukaryota; kingdom Metazoa; phylum Arthropoda; class Insecta; order Coleoptera; family Curculionidae; genus Diaprepes; species Diaprepes abbreviatus. The sequence goes on from JASJET010000055.1 coordinate 30,960,599, forward strand.
AGAATAAGTTTCCTGTCAACTACAAGTTTAAAAGGTACAGCGGAAGAAAGGAATTGCTCTTTCTCTCTCTCTCTCTCTCTCTCTCTCTCTCTCTCAAAAATTATCGATTTCCTGAAAGTTTGAAGATCTTGCAAACTAGATATCACCCTAAACCGACAACAGTAACACAAGTTACGGAACAGAAATTTATAATACTCCTATAAAAAGGACAACTAAAGGAATTCCTCTATAGGTAGTGTATCGATATAAAGTTTGTTATGCCAGTAAACACAGAGAGGAAGGCACTGACAAGGGTGGAAATTAAACTAGAGCATGGGAAAATTAATTATGACGATTACTATACAATGGATTCATTTAATAAGATTAAAACAGCTCAAAATGGGAAATGTAACATTTTTTTTCAAATTCAACAATTCCAGAAAATCTAACCAAAAAGAAAAAAATACCATATACAACGCATGATCTTAGGAACTAATCTAAGGAATTTCAAGAAACCTGCAATACCAAAGGGTGAAAGGATGAATTTATCTGGAAAAAGGTAACAGGAAGTTAAACAATAATAGAAATATATGCAATCACCCACAGTCTAGTGAAACAACCTAAATAGGAGTCAAAAAGTGATAACAAAGTGTAACGTAAAACCTTTACTTTGTAGTGTACGAATGTAGGTATAATTCAGGATTTTTTGTTTAAAAAGGATATTGCATTTAAAAATTAAAATATAAACGGTAACATTGTTTGTTATTCCCAAAATAGAAACATAGATAAAATTATAATATTTTACTAAGGAAGGTGATCTATCACACTCACTAATGCAAGTATTTTTGAGGTTACCAAACTTAAATTAATCAACCAATTAAAGTTTTCTTTATATGTTACTAACCACCTTTTGTTTTATGGCTTTTTTACACTTTCCAAACGGATTATCAGATTATTTCTTCTCCTCAATGTACATCTTTTTAAAAATACAATTCCTTCTTCCTGTGACGTTGGTTCAACCATTTAAGGCACCAGACTAGTGGCGAACTATCATGGCCAGCACAAGTTCAACCCTAGTGCGCAGAGCCTCAATAAAAAAGTTATCAGACTATTAGAGTAGATAAAGTCCCAATAGTTAGTGGATATGCGGAACTGACAGAATAAAAACTAAAGGTTGGTAAAAGTTTCGAGGACATTGTTTCGGAACTTAGTCGCCAACCAGTCTCTATTACCCATGCGATTTTAATCGAAATTAACCAACAAGCAAGTTTCTTTCTAAAAACCTAGCTGCTTAATTATTTACACATAAAGGTCATTTTTGTGTCTTGGGTTCCAAGATATGAGATAGTAAAATTTCAGTGACAAAATTTTCATCAAATTTTGTATTAAGTATTATGATAGATGAAGGCGATATATGTTATACTTTAAATATAATGTAAAAGTATATATATACCTAGAAATTTTTCTAATGGATATAATACTAATAAAAAATTCACGTCCCTTAAAGTTATAGAGCTTAAAGGAAAATTTATTATTTTTCTGATTTTTAAAATTATTTACTTCACAAAAGTTTACTCTGGTATTAATGAGCTAGTAACCTTTTATTTCATGCACATAGTTGTTTAGTTTTCTACGATAAATATGGCGTTTGTTATAAAATTTTACACTGTAAATCTTTTAAAACTACTGGTGTGTTTAATAATTCACATTTCCAGATGAATGAAAAAGAGATAAAACCAAAAACTTTCTTATTTTCAACTTTTGCTGCAGTAAAGTAAATGGTAAGATTACGCGAGGCGAGTAAACTGGATTTATTTAATCTGTAATACTGTAACCACCAGTGCTGCATGAAAAATAAAATTTCATCTTTTAATCAAAATGTTTTTGATAAGGCTAACATTTACTAGACATTTCAATTTATTGCAACATAAGTGGCTTGTCTTGTCATGACGGTAAATTTATTTAAACAAACCTCTCAGTTAACTAATATGTTAACTAATAGAGGGTGTCCGGTAAGTACCTTCTAATTTTTCAAGAGCATACAGGGGAGGTCAAAATAACCCTACCTTGATATAGAAAAAAAATTCTTGAAGTGCCCCTTAACGAAGCAAAAAAGACTAAGAGGGGTACCCATCGATTTACCTTATCGGCTCTAAGTTTTTAACCGACTTATATAGTTTAATAAAATTTTAATATTTTATAGGGATTATAAGGACTCATTAAACAGAACTACAGTAGATGTTTTAGATCATCAGAGAAGTCAGGAACGGACTGGCAGCCACACTCGTTGTGTTTTAGGCAGGTATCAGTTTACAGATATCAAAAATTATTTTTTAAATACTTTGGTCATTCCTCTTGAAAAAAGCTACTCTTAATTTATTTTGATAAAACTGGCGGTTTTCGAGATAAAAAGGTTTTTATACAAAACTGAAACGTTACTAATGCTAAACACAATGTGTGAAAGCGGTGTTTAACTCTTCAAAGGCAAGAAAATGTTATGGTGAAAGATTTCCAGCTCAGACATTATCAAGTTCAAAAACCTTTCAAAGAGTTGATCGGGGCTCAATTATTTTAAAATATTATTAAAATGCAAAAATAGTGAAAAAGTTTAAATGTTATTTTGGCAAATGTTCAATATGAGTTCCACGTACTTCAATACATCTTCTTATTCTCTGAGTATTTTCCCGCTGCACTGCAAATAATACTGATGTTGAATAGACTAATTATTTTAGATGTCCCCAGAAAAAAAAGTCTAAAAGATTTAGGTCCGCATATCTTGGTGGTCACAAAACAGACCCACCTCGACCGAGGGCCAAAAACGTTAGATAAGTGTTGACGTACTATAGGGTTAAAATGAGGTGGAGCACCGTCATACATGTACCACATTTGCATTCTTCTATCAAAAGGTATGTCTTCCAATAAATTATTTAAAGTTTGCTGCAAAAATTGTAAATAAATCTCACCATTGACTCTTCCTTCCAAAACAGATGGACCTATGATGTTATTTCCGATGAGGCCAGCCCACACATTTAAAATAAACCTTTATTGGTGTTTCTTCTGAATTATAACGTGAGAGTTTTTATCAGCCCAAAAAAGAAAATGGTATGAGTTTATTATGTCATCTGTTGTAAAACCGACTTAATCAATAAACAAAATAAGGTTAAAAAATTTAGATTTAGGTTATATTGCTGTATAAACCAGCTGAAGTATTGAAGTCTTGCGGGATAATCATACGGAGACATAGCGTGCATTTTTGCAATATGGTACTGGTGAAGTAACTGTTCTGTTAGAGTTTCAGGTACAATCCATTTAGTAACTTTGTTTAGGGCGCGAGCTTTCTTATGCTGTTTGAAGGGATGTCAGCAATATCTTACAAAATTTGTTCCTCTACGTGAGGATCTCTTGCTCTTCTGGGAGCTCCCTTACCGCCATGTCGCGGCAAAAATTACCCTGAATAAAACAGGTAAAAAATTAATTCGTTAACTCTAACAATTCTTTTCTAATCATTTTTTACCTGTTTCTGTTAAGCTTCGATCAATCCTTTGAAAGGTCTTTGGACTTGAGAATGTTCCAGATGGAAATCTTTCAGCATAAAGTCTTCTTGCCTTCGAAGAATTTGAGTGCACTTCACCATAAATTAAATGCGTATAAGCATACTTTCCGTAAGAATATATTTCCATTTTCTAAAATTATTTTTACTTGAAGGCGGTTTTGACAAGTTCCGTTAATAGTAACTTATTATATAGGTATTAACAATAACCAAATTTTTACTTGTTTATGTATAGGATTAGTAACTTTGAATGTTTCGCTTAATACCGATTTATCTCGAAAACCGCAAGTTTTATCGAAATAAAATAGGATTACCTGTTTCGGAGAGGATTGATCAAAGTATATAAAAAATCAGTTTTCAGCTCTGTAAAATAACACCTGTCAAAAATTATTTCCAACGAGTGTGGCTGCAAGTCCATTACTGCCATCTCTAATGATCAAAAACTTCTACTCTAGTATGGTTTATTCAGTCTTGATGGTCTCTATAAAATATTAAAATTTCATTAAATTATACAAGTCGGCTCAAAACTTAGAGCCGATAAGATAAATCGCTGGGTACCCCTTTGAGGTTTTGTATCTCCGTTATGGTACACTTTAGAATTTTTTTTTATGACCGAGTAGGGTTATTTTGACCGCCCCTGTATTCCCCCAAGAAATTAAGAGGTAATCACTGGACACCCTGTATATTATATTTTCTATTTTCACTGTTTACTTACATTGTCTAAAATCCGTACTATTATCAATATGTAAATCGAATAAAATTGTTTTAAAAAAATTTTGCAAATCATTTTAATCGATATGGGCACCATAATAACTTATAAAAGTTAACTATTTTATTGCGAATTTAATAGCTTTATGGTAAGAAGGCAATTTTTTGATATATTGTTTATTTATAAACTAAGGCTAAGTCCTCATATCACTTAAAATATTTTAACTCATATTGAAATCCTTAGGTAACAAGATTTCGTAACTCTTTATAATCACTAATTCCGAATATTTTTCAAAGTCGTCATAGACCAAACACTAAATATCATTTAGTAATTCGTTTTACTCATTAATCACTTCAAATATTGACAGACGTTATGGTCCCATTTTGAAAGTTGCAGCTGAATCGAAAATTTCTTGGATTTCCAGGACACATCTAACGGTGATATTAAATTTGACCTTGACGGTTACCTTGATGTTTATTTCAAAAGCTTGTTCTTAAATTGGAACTTCTATTTTCATTGCTGAAATAGGAAGTAAGAAAAATTGCGCAATTAAACAACCTTTTGGAAATCTAATGTGTTAAATATAGGTTTCTATTCAATTAAGCAGGCTTGAACATTTAAATTATTCAGATCAAGGTTGATTTTTATCGAATGTGTGATCCAACTGTAACCTTGACCTCAGTTTACATTCTTAAGAATGTTTTTACATTCAGATTGTTTCATGAATAGAACGCCTGAATTCCATAGTGGAAATAATAGACGTTCACATCAAAGGAAGTTAAAAAATTGGATGACCTTGAACCTCACATTCTAAGTTATTTGGAAGTCACATGGCGCTAGTTATATGAACACTCTTATTTGTTAATCGATAGATATGTATTTTTGTCGTGAGTGATAATTACCTGCATAAGTAATTAGTAGTCCATACTTATTTGTAGGAATTTTCCTTTTTATGACTGACGGAGTATGAAATTCACTGTTTTGATTACTACGTGTATCAGGATTCTTTAGGTATAAAAAGGCTACTCACGAAGCCTAGGATCCATGGCGTAGACATAGTAGAATGGAATTTTCGGGCATCATTTTGGTTCAGCTGATAAAGGCAATAGTGAATAACCCGATTAATAAAGGCACGATTCTAATGAAGAAGTTTACTTGTAGAGTTAATTGTTACTTATAAGATTTGTAAGTTTATGGATTTAAAAATAGCGGTTCTTGTATGATTAGCACGAAGTTACCCTCAAAAGATCAGATCACTGGCTTCTTAGCTCACCTTGAGTGCCAAACTCTGTTATTTTTATTGAAAAATTCAAGGGTTCTATGATCCTTTAATATATCTTCTTACTTCTGAAATACTGTGTTCCAATATGTACCAAGCTTTCCGATTCCATTTATTATGGGATCTTTATTCATTTGACGAATGGATCGGGTAACTGCGGCAGAAAGCGCTTTTAAAAATGATGAATAAGCATGAGTTATTTCAACTTTAGAAATAAATCAAAGTCTTAATGATTCATGTATGGACTTAGAGTGGAGGAGATAATACTAGTCAAACGTATTCACGCGGCTTTTCAGGTACGATACTGGATACGTGTGGGCGAGCGTTATCATGGAGAATGAGTGGTCCAACCTCGATCAACCGAGGTCGAAATTTGTGTATTTTCCGTTCAAGTTTGAATTAATTCACGATAATACAGTTCTATGACACTTGTTCTATATAAATTGTGTCGGTTATGATGATTTCGTGATGATTGTAAGAGATCATCATTTGTTTCAACTTGGATTGACGAAATTAATGACATTTTTCTGAAAATACGGGAAAAGTTTCCCTTAATTTTCATCTCTCATTCAAAATCTCTAATCTATGTTTCATCAATAGCGGGTATTCGAGGCAGGAAAGCTTGACCTTCAAAGTCACATCTTTGTTTCAGCAAGGTCACAATATCTAGGCATTTTTGTTTCGGTTCAACGCTCAGCGAACAAGCAGTGAGAGACCTATAGCCCACAATTTTTTTTCTTGTTTAAATCACTTCAGAATCGGAATACGGACGTTGTTGAAATTCCCGTTGCCGCAGAAATTCTCGTTGCCGTAGAAATTTTCTCACATGTCGCACGACAATCTTTTTCGAGAGCGTCTGCTAGAGGTTTCACGCTCTTCTGCCTGTTGGTGTCTTTGACCTTCTTGGTCTTCCGTCATCGTTCATGCTTGTACGAATTTCATGAAAACGTTTAGCCGAACAAGAAACTGTACTACTGTCCACTGTTAACGCATCGCAGACTTCACTTCCAGCTTTCTCAATTTCCGTAGTGGTTTTTGCACGTAAAGTTTCGATCTTAATGTACGATCTTTTATCGACAATCACAGTACCTGAGACCGGTGCAGATTCCATCTCTAAATCACGTAATTCAACAATAATACACACTATTAACGGAATAAAAACATTTGCGTATTTGTCAAACCTTAAATTAAAACTGATGTTACTTTCGACGCGTCATTCACTACGCAGTGTTGCCAACCTGTGCAGTAGTTATGAATATCCCTCGTAAAGATAAAACAATTTGGACATCAAAATAACGTGGAAAAATTAAAGGTCTAGGTCACAGTTCCAGTTAGGTTAGACACTCGATAATCATCAATCTTCATCTGGATAATTTAGTGTTTCGGCCTGCTTACTCGAATACACACTTAGATTGAATACATTTGATCTTCAAATAAGCTTAAATGAAATGGAAAGCTATAAGTCATTTATATAGTGGGACGAGCAAAAATACTTTTCCTCAAGGTCAAATTCAATGCTAATTTTTATTTGATTAATTTTTTATGAACATGCTTCAGTAAGAACATATTCTGCTGCAACTTGGTGCCTCCGTGCTAGGTTTAATGAAAGGAATACTCAGCATAAAGTCAATGTAAGATTTTTACATACGTTAACCATTCCTTGACATAAAACTTCCCAGCTGTATTCACTAAGAAGGTTTAATACTGACATTTAGACCTAATCTACTCGTAATTGCCATGGAAGTAAAATTTTCTAGTTAGCCAGTTTTGTTTTATTTTATGGTTATAATTTATATTAGATATTTTAATAAGTAGCGCTAATATACGAATATTACCTTTTGCTCGCGACTTCGTACGCGTGATGAGCGACATCAGACCTCTTAGTTGGTACAATCAATCAACCATAATTCTATCCCCAAAATAGTAACTTCGTAATTTTCATTCACTATTTTCCCCCCTAAGAGATGAATTTCCAGAAAAGGGTAGCACAGTAAATGTTTCTTTTCAACCATAAGCCTATATATTAATTTTTAGATTTCTAACTATCAAAATGAAGAACGTGCATACAAACTTTCATCCCCTATGTTACTCCCTTAAAAGTAGAATTAAAAAAAATGATATAGTAAACATTTTTTTCTAACTATAAACCTATATACAAATTTTTACATTTCTAACTACCAAAATGAAAACTTTCATCCCCTATTTTACCTTGACTTTCTCAACGGTTTTCTTAACGGAAAACGAATACAATTTTAACCTTGTTTGTTTATCCTCAAAATCTGACAAATGATGCCTTAATAACACAGTTTATTATACAGTTCTAATACCGGAAAGATAGTTTTATCACTGAGTCCAAGCACTTTCAGCAACCTAAATTGTCGACGGCCTCTATAGAAGCAATTGTGTGTTATAGGTCGGACTCTGACATGGAAATATAATCGTTAGATACGAGTGCAAAGTCCAGGTTTAATAAAAACTACCGTTTGTCTTTAAGAGTGTATCAAGTATTAGTAGTGACAACTTTCACTACAGTTTTCTGAATGGAACACGAATACGGTTTTAACTTATCTGTCAGATAATGCCTTAATACATTAAACTATGGGTTTAGCTGCAAACAGGGATGAAATTAGTATTGTATTCTTAGAAAAAAATTGCTTAATTCAGCTTAAATTTAAATGTTATATTAGAGCAGTCATAATTTATATTATATATATCAACAAATAAATGTTTAGATATCTTGTATCATTATCATAAAAAATGCTTAGATATCTTGTATCATTATCATAAAATTTAATAAACCTAAAGTAAGTTTTGAAACTGTTGGAAGCTTTAAAAATCTGAACAATCATCAGTTTTACATGGATCTTATATCTATTCCATGGAAAAATATATTTGATTTAGAAAATATTGATGAAAAGGTTTGTTTTATATGTGACAATATTAAAATTTTGTTGGATATACACGCACTGGCACGCTGCGAACCATCAAGAAAGATAGAGATAAAGCTGTCAGTAAGTTTAACAAATCTAGAGATCCTCTTGATTGGTCAAGCTATAACATCTTTAGCAATAGTTTTACTGTGGTAGTGGGAAGGGAAAAAAGCTTTTTATGATAATATATTTTTAGAGAATAATTCAAAAATATTGTGAGGTAATTTAAAATTAATTAATATTAATAATACTAGTAATTAGCTATTAAACTTGTCGCCAGACATATCAAATTCAAATATTATTAATAATTATTTTATTAATCATGTTCCGAAACTATCCCCCGATTCGTATCAAATTTCGGTGTATAACAACAAATAATTAAACAATAATAACTATCAATTTGCATTAGATACCGAAGATCAAGTACCAAAAGTAATTTCTTCAATTAAGAGTAAAACTACAGGGGTCGACGGAATAAATATTTTTCTTGCTCTGTTTTATAAACTCATATTGTGAATAGTTGTAGATCACGTCCGTTTTTCCGAATATATGAAAAAGAGCACATGTGATCCCTTTAGTTAGGATCATGCTCTTTGGATATATTGCGACCTATTAGCATTCTGCCGATTTTATCCGAGATTTTAGAAAAAATTTTTGATGGACAATCGCAAATTTATTTTAACCAAAATAATATTATTCCAGAAAATCAGTCTGGGTGTTCGAAGGACCGTGGATGTTGTACTGCATTGCAAAATATTACTGAAAATCTGATCCGTGCAGTTGATCAGGGAAAGCTGACAGTATTGGTACTTTTAGAGTACTTTAAAACTTTCGATACACAGAATTATTAAACGTTGAAGTCTTTATATAGATATTTTCGTTTTTTTTTTACTCAAGAAATTAAGTTAATGTGTGACTACTTCGGGGACAGATTGCAAGCAGTATTTTATAATGACTGCTTATCGGAATTTGTAGCCGTTACTAATGGGGGACCTAGCCAAATAAAATCTATGTTGTGCGACTCACTAGTCCTCTCACATTTTGCGTGCTGCGATGCAATTTATGAGCCCTGTTTAACCGAATATAATTGCCAACGTATTCAGAAAATTCAAAATTCTTGTTTAAATCTTATATTTGATATAAAAAAAATATTATTATATTAGTTCAAAATTAATATAAAGCCAGTGGTTAGACATGCACCAGAGACGTTATCTACACATCGCTTGTCAATATTATGGAATACTTCAAAGTAAATCATTCTCTTATCATCATAAAAAAATCAGATTTCGAACAGATGTACACAATTTGAACATTAGATTTCAGGGTAAATTAACTATTCCGCGACACAACTTACATTTTTTCTAACGATCTTTTTAATACAACATTGCTATTTTAACAAATGCATTTTTTGAGGAAGTACTTAGTATGTCGAAATTTCGATTTAAAAAGTATGTTCTGTAAATATTGTGTAGATTTTAGAGATTTATGTGCTGGCTTGATTTGAATTGAGTAACTATTCTGTGTGTTATTTTAGTATTTAATTTGATTTAGTTAAAAATTTAGAATTTTATATCATGTTCCCTTTTCTCTTTTTTTCCTGAAGGCAAGGAATTAGTTGAACAGGCGATTTGTATTATACGCACCGATCGAACTGAACCTCGCCCATAATATAAATGTTGGTGTAAATTATTACTTTTATTGAATAAAGGCCTTTGTGATCATTATTATTAAATAAAATAGAAAAGATTTTGGAGCCGTCACTGTAATTATATATTATAACGAAAGGATAGAAATACAATGTCTCTTAAGTCCCTGTTTCAGCTTTAAGCTTTAATAAACAGCACCCACTTTTCTTCGTTAACGGCTTCTTAATTAAATTTTAATATTTTAATGTTTTCACGCGTTTTAAAATTAGATGCTGTTTATTACTTGAATATTTATTTATTGAAAATTCGTACTCTATATAAAAACAAAATTCATTATTATTAAGTAATTTGTGTGGGCAGGTCTTCTATTCTAGTGAATTGTATAGCGTATTATGTGCAAATTTTGTATTGCCTATTACTGTATCTGAAACATTGAAAGAATAGTCCAATTAGGTTAAGTATAAATCATTAATCTCACAATTTGATGGCTTAATAAAAATGAGGAATGAAAATTTTCAAACCCATCAACCTCACTGGTACATTGGTACATTGGGTATACACCAGTGTTGTGAGACCAGCCATCACTTATCTGGTGGCCCAACGTAATGCAGAGAACAACCATGACAAAGCTGAGTGGAATACAAAGGGTCACCTGTTTGTGTATTACTGGGGCCATGAAATCAACCCCCACTTCGGCAATGGAGGGTATTCTGGATCTGCCTCCGCTACATATAGTGATTCAGGCAGAGGCAAGAATGGGACTCCACCGACTAAATCACTCAACATTAAAATCGCAAAGGACGTTGTCAGGGCACAAAAACATATGTAAAAAAATCAGGAGCCCTGAGTTGGAAATGGACACAGACCATATGAACTCGAGCTACCGTTATAATATACCGTTTGATATGATAGAGGATCGAATGGCAAGTAAAAGAGAAAAACCGGAAACATTCTCGGGTGCAAGTATCTGGTACACTGACGGTTCAAAAACTAATGAGAGTACTGGAGCTGGGATATATGGGCTACAACTGGGAAAGGAATTAACTTTTCCCCTTGGGAAATACCCAACAGTATTCCAGGCAGAAATATACGCAATCTTACGGTGCGCAGACGAGATAAACAGGAGAGCTTACAAAGGGAAGCAAATCCTCATTTACTTTGACAGCCAGGCAGCCCTAAAAGCCCTCAAGGGCCAAAAGGTATCATCGATGCTGGTTTGGGAATGTCAGAGTGAGCTGGAAATTCTGGCAAAGAACAACAGAGTTATGTTAAAGTGGGTACCAGGACACGAAGGCATACATGGAAATGAAAAAGTTGACGAGCTGGCTAGAGCAGAGTCAGCATCTCAATACATGGGTCCAGAACCGGCCTTTGGGGTGAACGCGGTGCGCGGCCCGGGAAGCAGTCAAAAAATGGATCAAAAAAGAATATAAAAACCACTGGATGACCAGACAGGGTTTAAACCACAGCAAGCTATTTATTGGGAATCATGACCCGAAACTAGCAAGGAAATTACTACAAATGAGTAGGAACCAATTAAGGACTATTACGGGTAAAATGACGAGACACATGGCCGTCAAAGTACATCTGAATATAATGAATCTATATAACGGAAACCTCGGCTGCAGACTATGTGGACAAGCCGAGGAAACGGTGAAGCATACCATATGTGACTGTGAGTCACTGGTGAGATTTAGACAACAAACTTTCGGGTCAGTAAGATTGGAACCGGGAGAAATACTCACTCATTCCTTAGCAGGACTGTACAGATTGAGCCGGGGGGCTAGGTTGACAGAGTGGCTGTAATGTCTAGGGTGAGCACAATAGGCCTACTCTGGTCGCAGTGCATCCGGCTTTAGGACTGACCCAGGAATATAATAATAATAATAAAAAAAAACCTATCAAATGACAAAAACTGGAGAGTTTGAGCTAGTAAAATAAATTTCTATGAATTTCAAGGAATATTCTGCATTAAGTTGGAAAAGTTTCATTAGGATATCAGTACAAGTGATTTATTGCTCAGTCTCTAAAGAAAGGATTATACCTTAATCAGTTACATATATTTTTTTAATTTTTACAGCACGTATTCGTTTCATCTTACAATACTAACTCATCAGCTGATGTGATATTTTTTATATCATCCTTTTTTGCCAGCAAAATTTAACAACAAAAATCTCTATGTAATTGAATCGGTTATTGCTAAAATACCATAAATTGTTTTTAGATCAAACTGAAAATTAACATTTCTACATCGATTGTTGCTAAATCCCCTAAGTTAGCGAATTGTAAATATAAATAATGGCAATATTTCACTGAACATGTGCTGCTAAAATACCCTAAGTCAACGACTTAGGGGGTTCTTGGGGTCCTTACAATAAAATACTGATAAGTTGAAACTTAACCTTTTTTACCTTTGTTTGAAGATTGTGGACAATATTGAAGGTTGACTAAAGTGTATTCGTCTGACTTGCATTTTCTTTAATTTTGTTTATTCTTATTTTCTTTTGGAATGGTTTTAGTTGATCGATATGGACTCTATAGTAGTGATGGAAAGTTTAGTTGCTTTTAAGGACTTGTAACTACTCGTTACTTTCGTCTCTAGGACTCGTTACTTTGGAATCGTTATTTTAGTTACTTTTATTTGAATAAGTAATAGTGCAAGTAATATACGACATATATTTTAGGCCTTTAATTGAATACTGAATATTAATTATGTATTGGTTTTAATTATTAGTGTCAAAAGGTGTTTAAATTATAAGCGTTAAAAGGTAATATATGGAAACACATATACAAATTAAAGAATATACCATTCAAGAATAACCAGATTTATTTAAACGGATAAAAATAAAACAAAAAACTCTTAAATACGTAACCAAAACAAAGAATATATACATTTTGAAATACAGACAAAAATGTTATAAATATTTATTTTGGTATAAAAATAATATTTTTTCGACGTGTTTTGTCTTTAAACGATCTCTTCGTTCGGTTATGACTTAATCAGCTCTTAAAAAAACTCTTTCGCAGTGTACAGATGTGGCAACTATACATAAATATATCCTTGCCAATTGAGATAGCCAAGGGTGTTCTTTTTCTCTGCCTTGCCACCAAACTAGAGAGTCTTTTTTTATACAAAATAGGCTCTTCTGTGTACATGCGTATTTCTGCAAATGCTAAAGCGGTTGAACTACTTACAGGTTCGAAAGATATTATAGAATTATCTAAATCTTGCTAAATAGTATCTTGACTTTCTTAGCATATTGTCTTTTCTTCAGATATTTCTATTTCATTTCTCTAGCCTGCAGCAATTTGTCCATATTTCCCTTTTATTATAGTAACTAATTCGATTTGGAGTTCATCTTTTACTCGTTCGAAACAATCTTTTTTAACAAAACCCCTTGTTTTGAAACGAGGATCAAGAAAAGTTGCTTTACTCATTGTTGTATTATTTCCTGGGTCTCCAAACGAGAAGCAAGTGAATCCAAAAAAAATTATCAAATATTCTCTCACTTGACTTAATTTTAAGTTTAATTCCCTCCAACGTTGACTTGAGCTCTTTAACTACGAGAATAACTTCTGGAAAAGTGATTTGTTTTTCAGCGTTCACTTAATGACATTGTTGAGTGTTTTGATTTAAAATGGTTTTTTAAGTTTGAAATATTGCCTTTTTTATAGGAGTATACAGATTTGCAAATATTACACTTTATTTTGGCATCAGATAATAATGTAAAATGAATCCAAACAGAACTTCCCTTCTGCGTTTCCAATTCTTAACCCTAAAAATTTTTGTGGCATTACTATTTTTGGTAATTTCAGAATATATTTATTATTTACTACCTACCTAATTGGAAATATTTCAATACATTACTACCTACTTATGTATGCCATACTTGAAATAACTAGCAAGTAAATAACAAACGAAAATGGACAGACGTAAAACGTTCCAAATTCAATACTGAACTATCAAATATGATAATGGTTATAACGTCAACAAAGAATAAGATTCATCCCTTCTATTTCTTATCTTATTTGGGCGAAATTCTTTTAATCTGTTGAGTCCTGCATCTAAGCTCAAAAAACGCTTCTGTCCTGTGGACTGCCTCTCAAAAAACAACTATAACTTCGAAATTGCCGACACCTTAAATGCCTAATAAACAGGTAAAATAATCCAGTGCCTAGCGGAGCTGTCCTCGAATTTCCTCGTCTATTCCTCTAGTCAGCGGTTTCGTAACTATACACAAGATCGCCATGTCGGCCTGAGTTCACGACAATAAATTAGTAGTTATATTTCTTTAGTTATTTCGGTTCTCGTCCCGGACTAAGGGTGATTCGGTATAGTAATGAATTGCCAAGGTACGAGTCTTTTCTAAATAGAGGACTCGTTACTTTTAGTGACTGATTTGTAATAGTTATTTTGTAACGATTAGTATCATTACCTTCCATCACTACTCTACAGAGCTTATGATGCCTAAAACAGGTATGCTTTTAGATATTACTGCGAAACTAAATCCCTTGCGTAATAGGTCTTCCTCTGCTGCTGCGACTATTCTTTTTTATGGTGGTTTTTCTTGAAGTTGTTTCAGGGTCGGTTGTTGTTGTGATTTAAATTTTTCCAGTTTATTCCGGTGTTTCTTCGCCGTATTTCTCTCAACTTGTTGGATATGTTGTCTATTTTATGGAAAATTGGCTCGTGATCATCTGACACAGCTTCGGCTTTGATTTTCTGGTAGCGTTATCTAGCTTCATCCAGAAGAAGGGCTTTTCGCCATCGGTAACAATTTATTTGTATTAGTGGTAGTACTTTACTAGTGTTGTCCATAGTACGGCGTGCTCTATTACCTGATGTTGGTGATTTTAATCTGAAACCAATAAGAATGACGTTGTTGTCTCGAGATTGTAATAAAAATGAAGAGTGGGCTTCCTCCTTGGTAAGTTTGAGCCGAATTTTCTCGCACGCTTTGGTTTTATCGCTGATATATTGTGTTTATACTGAAAATAGTCAGTATAAACATAAAAGTCAAAATCCCAACGAAGTGTTCTCGGTTTTGATGAACTTCATAGAAAATTATAAATCCAGGAATGCTTTACAACTCCATTTATTTTCAGACAATTGTCCAGGGCAAAACAAGAACCAATGAGTTGTTCGATTTTGTAAGGTCCTGGGTGACTCAAAAACACAAAAGAAGCCGACGACTTTTGTAAAATATATAGGATTGAATTACATTATACTACACCCAAAAACAGTAGTTTTAACTACCATGTAGAAAGACTCCATTCCATTTTAATAGATATGCGTGATATTTGGATACAATAATTCAATACATAGTGTAACGAAATTCACACCATTTGAAATAATAAAAGGTCATATAAATGGCATATATTCATTCGATCCAAATGACCACCACCATTGTGTTAAATTATGTGCAAACTCATAAAGATAACGTGAAAGAATTATATAGGCAAATCCAAGGTAAAAGAAAAAATCATAAAATAAACGAAAAACGGCCTGAAAACCCTGATTTTGACAAACAAAACACGGTTTATATAAAAACTAAGGCTCTAAATAAATGCCTACCAAAATTTTGTATCTCAGACTGACATAAAATCAATAAGGGACAAAACTATTTATCATACGCATTTCGCAAGAAAACGGAAATTTAAACAAAAATCCCCTTTTCAAGTGAAGGACGCAGTTGAGACTCCTGACTATTATCTTGGTCTTAGTATCGCAGACACTAACTACAATGACATTCAAATGTCAATTATAAAAAACCACATATTAACCATACAATTAGGAAAAGTTAAGTTAGTATATAGTAAACATACATTTATTCATTTAGACTTATTATTAAAAATTACAAGATATAGGAGAGCAATTGCTACGTCACGGGAGAGAAAAAGAATTAAAACGAAAACGAATCAATGAAAATTTAATATGTAATGCTTCTGTAGAGGTGGTTATTTTTTTAGTGTTGATCGCTTCTTCTTTTAGGGCAGTGACTAGGCTAGCATGCCAGAGATTAGGGGGGGGTTATATAAATTCAAAGCGCCACCTGTTTTAGGGCCGGCGGTAAGAAGAAGCGATGATGTTATCGAAAACAGGAAACAACTAGATCCCAAAATAAAACACACCGATTCCAAAAACTATTAATATCTATATTTAACAATAAAAAAAAAGGATTCTGTTTTACAAACTATGTGAATTTTAATTTAATCTAAATAAATATGCGACTATTTGCTACCTGGATTAGAACAAAAAAAAAAAAACAAAGAAACAATAAACAACACTACTGCAAGTATGGCGTCATCTGCGCCATACGCCAAGTCGGTTTAGATGTAGGTCAGGCCTTAATTTTCACTATCGGCTGAACTGAATAACCTTACTTTTTATATAAAGTTGTATTTTGCACTAATAAATTATCTAGTAGGCCGATTAAGTCTAAAATTATGTTTACTTAAGCCTAATTAAAAGTGTTATACTATTAATATGTGAAGTGATGTTTTAAATTACCTAGTGTATACGTATATCTTCGGTTTACAAGGTACTTTAAATGAAATTTAAAATAAAGTGTCCTGTAATTGCTCGCATAAAGTCTTATTAGTTCCCAATCACAGGAGAAAAAGGAAAGTATACAATAAAACTGGTAATTTCACTGTTTATTACGAAGTTCTAATACCTGAAAGGCAGTTTTGTCATTAAATCCAAACACTTTCAGCAGCTGGATAGAAGATGGCCTCTATGGAGTAATGGTGTGTAATATGCCGGCTCTGGCATGCAAATCTAATTTTAGGCAGGACGGCAGTCCCAGTATATTAAGAACTGTTTGTAGCATATACCTGATTGTCTTTAAAGGTGCACCAAGTAGTCACAACGATGGTATGTTAGCTTTTTAGGTGAGATCACCTTCACTAGGACTTACTTAACGCACACGAATACAATAATAACTTTAATTTTCCTCGATATCTGGCAAATGACGCCTTAACATTCTAAACTATGGTTTTTGCTACACACAGGAATAAAATTAGTATTGTATTTTTTGGAAATCAGCAAAAAAACTCTGCCAGTTTTCACAACCAAGGCTTGGCCCAGACTCTCTCTACTGACGCTTTTTTAAAATCTAAAGAGCGCCAAGAAAAAAACAAAAGATTAACTAACTACACCCTTGATGAAAGTGGCAAAAGTGGAGTGTTTGATACATTTCTAGGCACACTTGATCTTCTTTTTTTCTTTTTACAAAACCGGTTTTTGATATGACAGTGACAAGAACTTTTAGCTTTTGTTTTATATGTATTAAAGAGACTACTTGATGGAAATAAGAGTCGAATTTATGGTGAGTATTGGCTTGATTGTTGGTATTTTAGTAAAATTATTTATAGTTTTGTCCATAAAATAACAAAACTGTAACACAATTTAAAATTATTAAAAGTCATTATAAAAATCAAAATACTACTAATCCAATTTCATGTCATGGCGTGTTCGAAAACTCTCTTCTTAGAACAGAATATTTAGTTAAAATCATGCAAGATGAACTAGCAAATCTTTATCTTCATATACGTAATAAAAGGGGCCTAGTTAAGTTTATTGGCGATGCATAAAGGTGGCTTTTTGGAACACTAGCAGCTGATGATGGCAAACATTAAGGACAAGCAATAAGTAACCTTTAAAATAATCAGAAAAATATTATGAAAGAACTAAATTTACAAATATCATTATCAAAAAATTTAATAAATGTTTATAATAAAACTATTACCCCTCTGTGTAATAACTAACACGTATTACAAAGAGGTTTAATAATATTCGAGGCTACCGTCGAAAAAGAAATTAATAATTTAAATAATTATGTAGTTTTCCAAGGGTTGTTAACACAAATTAATTTCGATTGTCAAAGTTTGATAAATTTTATAGATAATCTAGAGAACGCGATAATGTTTGCAAAACTAGTATAGTTTATAGAGTTTCTATAATATCAAGCTCAGAGCTAAAAGAAATGTTGTATTATTTAAAAGGTATATATATATATATATATATATATATACATATATATATATATATATATATATATATATATATATATATATATATATCCTATTAACCAAAAATTAAAAATTTTCGTCCCAGAATACCCTTATAAGGTACGTACATACGAATAAAGTCAATTTGAAGACAATGCCTGCCCTCAATTGGAAGAAGTCTTCTTCTGTAATGAAGCGTTCCGCCCACAAGACAGCTGTGTCTTAACACTACTAGATGGTTTACCCTCGACACAGGTGATTTTGGGGTCATTAATTCCGTAAGGTCAGCCAGAGATTATTTTAGGGTCATTTCAAGTTCAAATTGAAAAAAATCCACTAATTAAATCTGAAAAAGTAGTTATATAGGTTTTTGGAGTCGCTAAATCCAAATTCGAAGTTTGTTTATCCCCTAAGGTCAACCAGAGGTTATTTCAGCATCATTTCAAGTACAAATTGAGAAAAATCTACTAAATAGATCTGTAAACGAAGAGAGGTGGAGTTTTGAAGGCGTTGAATCTGAATTTTTGGTGAAGATACTGAATAATTGCTATATACAAATAGGGCCCAATAAATTTACCAATAAAGTAGAAACTAAAATTGGAAAACCACCGATATTACCTGAATTACAACTTGCTAATCTTACTTCAAACAAAATGCAAGATATAAATTAAATAAATCTTGATGAAATATATCATCTTAAAAACTTAAGCAATCAACTCCAGAGCCGAAGATAAATGCCAGTCAACCGAATATTCATCAATAATAATCAATACATTGATGTTCTTAGTACTGAAGAAGACCAGCATTAAAGAAAAAAGTGAAAACATCCTCGAAAATATACCCTGTATTTCCGCATCTTAAGGAGGGAGGAGTTGCGTGCCCTTACTTATACAGGAGCATACTTGGGGACATGCAGACTAGGTGCTTCTCATAGAAACCACTAACGAAGAAGACATTCAACGAAGTTATAAATATAAATATTTTTATAATGTAAATCATTCTCAAACTCATTCTTAAATTTGAATTGTATTCAATACAGTTAAAACTGCTTTAAGATATTTTCAAAATTAAAAATTATTTTTGAAAATATAAATTGGTGTTCAATGCTAATTAGTAATTATGTTAACACTTTTCAAAAACGTTTAAAAAAATGTTTTTAAATTATTTTTTAAATAAATATCAACTTATTGTTTTTTTATATATATTGTAAATGTTTATCTTATGAAACTAATATTTTGTTGTTTTTAAAAACAATGTGTAATTAGACTAAAATGTGGTCGGAATTGCATTGTTTTTATTTTTATTTTTACGACGTTTCGATTAGGTTGTATCTCTAATCGTTATCAAATATAAACTGAATGTTTTGTCTTAGACTACGAGCTTATATAGGGACTGTGTCCATTGTAACGCTACGTTTCGCTTCACTGTACAAACCTCAATGATTTGATGTTACAAAGTAGTGGTTGCCAAAGATTAGGTATCTCAACACTCGGTTTACTGAAGATTCCGTTAGTGTTTTGAATATATGCTGCTTCTATAAAATTTCTTTTTTTCATATTGGGTTCCATATATATTGCCGCAGCCTCAGACCATTTTATATGGTGTTGTTTATCCCAGGAGTGTTCTGCAATACCTGATCTCGACGTTTCCCATTTTTGTGTATCAGTTTTATGTTCCTTAATTCTAACTTCTAGCGGTCGTTTGGTTTCTCCAATAAACATTTCACCACACTCACATGGAAGTTTGTAAACATATTCTTTCTTATCGGTAGTTTTAGGTTTTGTTTTTGTTAAATGAGCTCTAAGGGTATTTCCTGATTTAAAGGCTGTTTTTATATTATAACTACTGGCAATTCATCTTATTTTCTCCGAAGTTCAATTTATGTACGGAACTGTGAAGAAGAAATGTGTTTCTTGCTGTCCAGTGGTCGTTGTTCTAAAATTATTTATAACATCGTCAATAAGTTTTCAAGGATAAACATTCTGTTGTAAATCAGATTTAATATTTGCTACCTCTTTTTCTAATGATTCGACAATATTGCATATAGATATAGCGCGATTATAGAGCTAGCGTATAATTTCTTCTTTTTGTTACAACAGAATGATTAGAACTATGATTAAGATATTGTCCAGTATGTGCTGGCTTTCTATATACTGAAGTTTTAATAGTTTCGTTTGAACGGTTCACCATGACATCTAGGAAGGACAATTGATTATATACCTCTTTTTCCATGGTAAACTTAATTGTAGGTCGAATGGTATTCATATGTTTCAGGAAATCATTAAGTTCTTGATCATTGCTCTTCCATACGATGAAAGTAACATCGAGAATGTGTTTACAAAGTTCCATGTGAGTGTGGTGAAATGTATATTGGAGAAATCAAACGACCGCTAGAAGTTAGAATTAAGGAACATAAAACTCATACACAAAAAGGGGAAACGTCGAGATCAGGTATTGCAGAATACTCCTGGGATAAACAACACCATATAAAATGGTCTGAGGCTGCGGCAATATATATGGAACCCAATATGAAAAAAAGAAAATTTATAGAAGCAGCATACATTAAAAACAATAATGGAATCTTCAGTAAACCGAGTGTTGAGATACCTAATCTTTGGCAACCAATACTTTGTAACATCAAATCACTTTTAGGTGTGTACAGTGAAGCGAAACGTTGCGCTTCAATGGACACAGTCCCTATATAAGCTCGTAGTCTAAGACAAAACATTCAGTTTATACTTGATAACGATTAGAGATGTTGTATAATCGAAACGTGGTAAAAATAAAAATAAAAACAATGCAAGTCCGACCACATTTTAGTCATTCTTCGACATCGTCTACAACTTTCAAACAAATGTGTAATTTAACAGACTTTTAATAAAAAAAAACAAAATATTTTAGGTAGAGGGTACAACGCATCCTCTACAAAATATTATTTATTTTATAGATTTAGATAATTTCTTTGAATTTTATCCATAACAGATACGTGTGTTTTTTCTCTTGACGTTAGTTGGAAAATATTACGAATTTTAACGCTGTTATAATATTTTCTTCAATTTATAGATTTTTCCATTTAATCCACCAACCCTGCAAAAAATGTAAAACTAATTTCAGGCTTGTATAGATATTTCTCTGGGGAATCCATATTTTTACATATAGTTTCTCTTCAAAAAAAAATATATTTTTGCTCTCGAATTTGTTTTACAACTTTTGTATAAAATATTTTTCCTTACTTTAACAATAACGGGGCTATTAAACTTGGTCACATTGTTGGACCTGCCGGTATATGGCAATAGTGTTCGATTTTTTTTGACGATTATTTAAATAAAAGTCTTTCCGAATAGTTCATATGAAAATTGTCTTGCCACTAGACTAAAAGCTAAAAATTAGTTTTTTCCCAGGAAAACAATATATTAACAAATAAAATATTTTCAACTTAATCAATAATTACGTAATTACTTTTTTATAAACTTATTACTCATTAGATATTATTTGCTAACTCGGAGGATCATGAAAGTGCTTGCATATCTCCAAGCACATTGAGGAAATACTGTCCGCTTTACTAGTTAGATATTTTGATAAAAATTATCAAAAGTTCTCGATGCTCAATAAATCTTACTGACTAAAGACATTGAGAATGACTTTATATTTTCGTACTCGTTTGGTAGATAAATCTTTGTCTTGTGTTTTTCTACCTGCAGATTACTGGAGTGCAGATTTTACAGCTACAAGGATTTGTTCACATATTTTCTTCGACAAACAGGATTTTTAGGGATAAACATGTAAAATACATGGTATCTAACTTTTAACGGAATAATATGTCACGCTTTAAGGGCCATAATGCGCTTTAGTAATGGACTTACCGTAAACTTTATGAGAAATGGCTTTTAGATGTTGCTTTTATTAAGCTTAATAAAAATATATGGCATAGTTTTATACTAATCAAATATTTAAAAGATGTGAAAGCGGTAAAAACCGAATCAGGAATTTCGTATAATTTTTGAATATGTTGGAATTCCTGAATAACAGCGAAAAGAGCTTCGAATTACTGATACGAATAACTCGAATTATTTCCTTTTTTATTGCAGAAAATTGTAAAATCCTTTGATTAATTTTTGCGTATTTGTGATATTTTGTATTTCTTTTTAAAAAGTAATTTATGATGAACTGAAATAAAATTTTTATTTAATCCTGGCCTAGCATTTGTATACAGGTATGGATCAAGTAAAATATAAGGCCCATTGCTTTCATGCAATGGGTTTGTTATTTGACACATAAAAATTGTGTTATCCACATTTTATTACGACTTGTTTGCGTCTAACCAAAAGTGAGATTTGTTAAGCATTTCTTAACCCATCCTAGTAGTTTATTGTATATTATTATTTGCCACTAGAGATCATCATCCGCCAACAATGTTACATTTTTATTATCACAGATATCTGGCCAACGGTTAATAAATATCAGAAATAAAAGAGAACCCAAGACGAATCCTTGAGATACGCCGCAGGTGATTCTAAGCTTATGAGATTTAAATTGATTAATATCAACAACTTGACGATTAAATAAATACGACTAACTATGCGAAAGAAAATAATTAAATATTAAAATACTCAAAATTGCTCCATACAGGTGGTTATTTTCTCGTGTTGATCGCTCGTTCTTTTAGGGCAGAGCCTAGACTAGCATGCGGGAGATTAGGGAAGGGGGTTATATATATTCAAAGCACCACCTGTTTTAAGGCCCCCCAAATCCAAAGATAAAATACCCCGATTCCAAGAACAATTAAAATCTATATTTAACAATAAAAAAAAGGATTTTTATTTACAATCTATGTGAATTTTAACTTAATCTAAAAGAAATAGGTGACTCTTTGCTATATATAATTAAAACAAAAAAAAGACAAGAAACAATGAACAATAACACTATTACTAGTATGACGTCATCTGCGTCAAACGCCTAGTCGGTTAGCTTTAGGTCTAGCTTTAAACTTAAAAACCTGCATTGAATAACCTTACTTTTGTTTTCGTTCAAATGTTTACATTTATTTTGAATAAAGAAACTATCCAGTGGGCCGATTAAAACTAAAATTATGTTTATTTAAACCTAATTGAAAGTGTTGGATTATTAATATGTGTGTGTATATTAAAATGATGTTTTAAATTACCTAGTGTATATGCATACCTTCGGTTTACAAGATATTTTAAGTGAAATTAAAGATAAAGTTTACTGTAATTGCTCGCAGAAAGTCTTATTAGTTCGCAATCACAGGGGAAAAGTGAAAGTATACTTTAAAATCGGTAATATCACTGTTTATTATGGAGTTCTAATACCTGAAAGGCAGCTTGGTCATTAAATCCCAACACTTTCGGCAAGCTGGATAGCCGAAGATCTCCATGGGAGTGGTGGTGTGTTATATATCGGCACTGGCATGCAAATCCAATTTTAGACAGGAACAGAAGTCCCGGGATAAGAAGAATGGTTTGTGGCATGTGCCTGATTGTCTTTAAGGGTGCACCAAGTATTAAATGTCACAAAGATGGTGTGTTAACTTCTTAGGTGAGATTACTTTCACTAGGGTTTACTTAACGAAAAATGAATACAATGAAAACTTTATCCTTACTATCTGGCAAATGATGCCTTAATACACTAAACTATGGTTCTAGCTGCAAATAGGAATGAAAGTACTATTGTACCCTTAGCAAATCAGTAAAAAATCTGCTTTCTGGGTTTCTGTCAGTTTTCACAGCCAGGGCTTGAACCAGACTCTCTCTTTACTAACGCTTCTAGAAATCTCCAGAGCGCCAAAAACAAACGAAAAAAAAAAACAAAAGATTAACTACACACTTGATGAAAGTGGCAAAAATCTAGTGTTTGATGCATTTCTGGACGCACTTGTTTTGTTACAAAACCGGTTTTTGATGTGACAGGTGATGAATAAACTTTTAGCTTTTTATTTAATATTTATTAAAAGGACTATTTAATGAAAATAAAGGATTAATTTATGGTGAGTATTAACTTTGGTAAAAATTCGTAAAATGTGAAAAGCATGGAAACTATGCTTTTTTGAAAAAATTTCGATACATACCCCCTATTTCGAGATCGTAGAACACGATTCTGGCCTTGATCTTTCACTATTTTTCCTCACTTTCCCGGGAAACTAAAAAAGAAAGCGTCACTTCACAAAGCATTTTTATTTCAGTTAAAAACCGAATTTACGTATTTATTTTCAATGGAACTAGTTAAAATATATTGTACATAATATATTTCAATTAGTTTTGCACAAATTTTAGCAAATCAATTTAGAAAAATTCGTATTTTCAGCGAAAAATCAAAAACACATCTCGGAAACGTCATCAACCGTCAGACCATCTAAACTGGCCGCCGAATCATGTAAAAAGGCGCAACGTTACCAGATGTTAAATTTTTTCATAATATAAACTATAAAATTTGTCCTCAGTCAACAATATAGTTAAATTTTTTTAATGTTCAAAACAATTTCTGAGTAAAAATAATCTTAACCCCTCAAAATTTTTGGTTGGTTTTGGTTACGGTAGGTTGGTTCAGGTTTAGCTTAATTTTGGTTAATTTGGAAAACAGAAACTAACCTGAACTAATCTAAATTAACCTAGATTTATACTTTCCTGGTATAAACTTTAAAATTTATCCATTACAGTTAACAACATAGTTTAATGTTTGTAATGTATAAATAAGGTTAAAATTAACTTTAACAATTCAAAATTTTTGGTGAGTTCTGGTTAGTACAGGTTAAGCTTGGTTTTTGTTAGTTTAAAAAACTGAATTACCCTAAACTAACCTTAATTGACAATATGATCAATTCATATTATCCGCTTAAAACTATTTGTATTTGGAGGGAAACAGACAAAAGTAACTATAATTCTTAAAACCTTTAATATTTAGAGTCAAAATTGCACATCAATGGCATAGACATTCGAGTAATTAATAGTACTTTAATAATCAAAAGAAAGGGAAAAAGTCTTTTTGGGACTTTTTCTTTCCAATTCAAATAGAAAGAGAAGAATATATGAATTTCAAAGAAATCATTTTTGGAATCTGGCAACATCGCTGATTTCAACAAGTACGCCATCTATGCAAACTATTATTTGTTTATGGCCGTCATTTTGTTTTGTTTTGTTGTGATTTTTGTCGTGATAATTTTTGGGATTTTTTTCGATAAAAAAAGTGCATATTTCTAAATTATTATATAATACAGAAGCTTCTTTCACTGTGGAATTTGTGGTTATAACAAAAGTTTTATTGAAAAAAATTGAACCTAAAGTGAAAAGTGTTTTCCCTGTTTTCCGCAAAATTGAAAAAAAATTATGGAAAAGTGAGATCAGATTCGTATTCTACAACCTCGAAATAGGGGGTATGTACCAACATTTTTTCAAAAAAAAAGTCATTTTTCTAGCATTTCACTCTTTACGAATTCTTACCTTAACTTTATTGTAGGTATTATTCGTATAAATATTTATAGTTTTTATTGTAAAATAACAAAACTGCAACAGACTGCAACTACTCGTGAACGATGCCCCTCAAAATATTTTTAGAAGAAGAGCATGTTCAACAAAGTCAAATTGCTGATGTCGATAAAAAAGCCGCTGTTTTTATTTATATGATTTAAATTTTTATATAAATTATTTAAAAATTCAGAAATTGCCAAGTACTCAGACCGGCCACTACAAAAGCCATGCTGACAATACAAAAAGGTTATAATCTGGTCATATCAATAAGTTCTATTAATGTTAAAAGGAGTATAGGCCTATAGTTTTCAAGCAAAAATTCTTTTTTTTTTCTTGAAGAAAGAAACTACTATGGCTAATTTGAAGATATGAGTGGAAATCAAACTCATAAGCGACCAGTTAATAAAATACGTAAGCGGAAAAAACAGAAGTAGTATTTTTAGTTTTTTGATCGCTGCCATGATTTCATATTCATTAACATGCTGTGCCTCAGTGTGTTAGAGAATAATCTATTCTATCCAGCGTTAGACCTATTTCGACAATTTTTTAGACGCTGATAAAGCAATAAAATATTGATTACAGCAATTCATAATTTTCGTTTTATCATTTAATATATATCTTTGTTCACTTTTTTACAAGAAATTGGACTTTTTACGCTTTTACCGTTATTATTGTTCCATGTTGCTTTTGATTTATTATCTGATTGAAAGAAAATACTGTTGTTATAAAATTGTTTCGTTTTCTTAATAATCTCTATCATATTCAGATTTAGTTTTAGTTTTATTATGAAACAATATTTTTAATGTTCTTGAAGATTTTTCAATACCCAATGTTATTTCGGGCATTGACACATTTTATCTATGCTCTTCTGCTTTTCGTAATGGAAATGCTAAATCTAGGTAATACTGAAGAAAATTAAAAAATGAATCAAATTCCTGATTGACATCTGTCGCCTGGAAGATGTCCAGCCAGGCCTCTCTACCCAAGTGTTCCATAAAAGTTTTAATATTATTTTGGGTGTAAAATTTTTTGAGTTTAATATTTTTTACAGATTTGGTTTTAATGGCAAAATTTATTATTTGTGCGGAGTGATCTGACAGACAGTTAATCCATAGAGAACAATTTCCCTTTTTAGAATTGTAATTTGTAAATCAATAGTGGATCAACGTGGATCATCTCTCCATTATGCGAGTGAGCCCACTTGCAATGTCAGATAAAATATAAGATTAACAGATCCTTCAATGTGTATACAGTATTAGAAGGTTCAAAGTAGTCAATGTTAAAATCATCGCAGAGTACCACCTTGTCATTCATTAACTGACACACATCAAGAAATAAGTCAATCTTATCGGTATCTGATGCTGTATAATGGTTTACAATATGAATTTTTTGTCTGCATAATTACCAATATTAAAAATAAGTGCCTTTAAATACTCAGTTACAAGCACACGTCTTAATTTTGGATAAAGCTTTAATATATAAATTTAGTTTACTGTTATATAAAATTAATATTCATCCACCTCTCGTACTATGTTTACAATGAAAACTACCTACTTTGTAATCAACTATTTTATATAAAGATGCCTCTGACTGTTTTGTTAAACAAGATATTTTTTATTTCCTTTGACTTCAAAATAATTTCGATATTATCTATTTTGTTTCTGAAACTTTGAATGGTGTTTTTACTTTCCTTATTCACTAATTGCTATCCATAAATTGTATAGTTTATTTTTTTCCTCTTTATAATTTTTTTTCTATTGGACATTGGACTAGTATTTACGAAACAGTTTGCTTCTTTACGGTCAATAAATTCATGATTTTTCTTCATCACTGCACTGCCTTACATTGTGATTATAAGTGCCATACTTAAAACAACGGCATACTGAAAGATGCTCAAAAACGTGGCAAACATCAATGATCGATTAAATTTTAACAAAAAAAGGAAGCCACAAAAGAAGTTTACACTACAGCTAAAGAAAACAAAAAAACGTAATTTTATCGCTTTAATATCTTGGTAAATGATCAATAAAAATTAAAACGTTTCTAAGTAAAGAAGGTACTAGGATAGTCTTTAAAACAAATAATCCAATAACAAAACGTTTAAAAAATTATAAAACAAAAACAAATAAAAACTACAAGTCTGAGGTCTATAAACTTAAATGTGGAAGCTGTCTAGAACTATACATTGGTCAAACAGGTAGATCCTTTCAAAAAATAACTCAAGAACACAAAAACAGTTTTGAAGTTCTTCATGTAGAAAGGAAAGGTTGTATGTAAACTCAATTTCTTAGAAGCATTATAAATAAATTGATTAAAGAACATAGGTAATCTGTTAAATGATCAAACAGATATTAACATCTCACCCTTATTAAATATATTTTAACCGAAGCCAGTGTGGAATTTCCAGTTATTTAAAGAATATGTCATCATCATCATCAATCAGCCCAATCTTGTCCACTGTTGAACATAAGCCTCTCGTAAGTTTTGCCACTTATTTCTGTCCCGTGCCGCTTGCATCCACTTTGATTCTATGCGTCTTATATCGTCAGTCCATCTGGTAGGTGGGCGGCCTCTTCCTCGGTATGCCTCATGTCTTGGTCTCCATTACAAGATTTTTCTCGTCCATCGATTGTCCGTGTTCCTAGCGACATGTCCAGCCCAGTTCCACTTTAACGTTGTAATTCTCCTGACTGCATCTGCAACACCCGTTCTTCGTCGTATTTCTGTATCCGGTATTCTATCTCTGATGCTAACTCCCAGCATAGATCTTTCCATGGCCAATTGTGTTACTCTCAACTTATTTACGCTTTTCTTTGTAAGTGTTAGCGTCTCTGCTCGATATGTCAAAACGGGGAGGATACACTGGTCAAACACCTTTCTCTTCAAGCAAAAAAGGATGTTCGATTTAAGCATATTTTTCAGTTTTCCAAAAGCTGTCCACGTCAGCCCTATTCTTCTTAGTATTTCGCATGGTTATCTCGGCCTAAACGGATTTCATGTCCTAGGTGGTGACTTGTTCGATCTTGTGGTCTCCTATTGAGACATTGTCGTTTAGTACAAGGTTGGTCATAAATTTAGTTTTCTCACAATTTATTTTTAGACCAACATCACTTGATAGTCTGTAGAGCTTTTCCAACATTCTTTCTGCTTTATCCGTGCTATCTGATATGAGGATAATGTCATCGGCGAATCTTAGGTGATTAAAGTCCTCCCCGTTTATGTTCACTCCCATATTTCCTTCAAAAGAAATCTGCTTGTATATATATTCCAAGACAGTGGTAAACAATTTCGGTGAGATTGTATCTCCTTGTCGAACTCCACGTTCTATTCTGAAGGTATTTGTGTCTTTGTGGAGTCTGACACAGGCTGTGGCTGTATCGTATTGTTCCTGTTCATTATTATAAACCTAGGTATAATAATTTTTCATGTAGCTAATATTTTGATATATATATATATATATATATATATATATATATATATATATATATATATATATATATATATATATATATATATGATAGAACTGCGTCAAGTTTTTAGGTTAAATATAGTGGAAATTTGACAAATATTTGTTTTTATTCATTGTTGAATATGGATTTTCGTCAAATAAAAGCCAGCACCCTATTTAGTTGACTCAAATATTTTAAGATCACATTCTGCAATAGCCATGTATTTTGTTTTTATCTTGTTGATCACTGTAACATCAAGAAATGTATCACCATGCATGAAAGTTTGGTTCTGCTTTAATATGTTGGCATCTACATCTTCTTTTCTCTGTTTTTACTCAATATCCACTATTTTTATTCTGGGATTTTTATTTTTGATGCTTTAATATCATATTTATTTTTTAGTTTCTTGTTTAGAGAATTTTTTAATTTATTGATTTTCTTTTTGGTGTTGCACTTCATCAATATTCCGAAATGTTGCACTTCATCAGTATTGATTGGTAAAATTACAATACCCAAATCAGTAGTATTAATAATACTTATAATTGTCTCCTTTGTCCTCTTATGGTCTTGCTTTAATTTGATTTTAATCACTAGAACTTCTCCTTTAGATATCCTTCTTATATCTTCATATGTTCGAGTTAAAATTTTTCTTTTTCAAACTGCCACCGCAAGAGATATTCTGCTTGTGTTTTTACTCAAAATTTTATAAAACCTCTCATTAAATCCACAATATTAATAAATATTAATTTGTTAAGTGATATGCTCAAAAAATGTATTAATTTTATTTTCCGTACAATAAGTTTTATCTCTTATTACCTCTGATCCTTATTTTCATATCCTTCGGGATTATATATGTCCCAAATATAATTGAAAGCTTTTTTTGACCTATACAGTAATTTCACAGAAAAGGAATACATCACGAATAATTAGTAAAAATATATATTTTTGAACTCGAACAAAAAACTCTATTTAATTACACTACGTAACAAATTTTAGTTTGTTTGTTGTATCTTCCACGAAAAGTGCATTTTTTGTTAATTTTGGGCGCTGAACACAAAAGTGACAATGAAATTAAAAACTTAGTTGTAATTTTCAAGGACATTTTTTTTTATATTTTATTTTTAACAAAATAATAAAAAATAAATACATACATTTGTAGAAATTCTAAGTATTCTCTCTTTTTGCTTTTCTTTTGTGAATTGTTTCTGTAGTATCTCTAATAAGGGTCCAGCAGTAGTCTGTAAGCTTGGAAGCATTCCGCTTTCCCTCATACCTTTTCTGTATTGTTGATATTTCCTGATAGAAGTGTTCGCCGTGCTCATCACTTACAGCTCCGTAGTTGTCCGGAAAAAGTTCCAGATGTGGATGAAATGGATCTTTACAGATATCTTGCAATCCATTAGTTGATACGATGTTCAACATATTTTCAACAAAAGTAACATAATTGTAAGCTATTTTATTTCCGAAGAATATAGTGACCAGGCGGTGAAAGTCATTCCAAACATTTTATTCAGTATCTGATAGAGTGCCTAGCTGCAACCCAAGTAAAAGTGCAATTAATTTTAAGTCGCCACAGATCTGCCATTGGTGTTCATCATATTTTATACTTGTCAATAGGTACTTCATATTGTCTGATGATTCTTTCATGTGAACTGCATATCTAATAGGAATTGACGGTAAAATATTTGCCATATGCAATTGTACTGCTTATAAACTCAATGTTGAATTATCTATAAACAATTTCCATTCCTCTGGCTTGTAGTTTAAATTTAAAGACGCCAATAAACCACTAATGTTATTGCATAAAACTAAGTTCTTTTCCAAGTTAAAAGATGGTCTTTATGGCGTTTATGAAAAACACATACTGAAACATCATCTTCTAATAAGTTTCACTGTTGTAGTCTTGATCCTAGTAACTCTGCTTGACTTTTTGGAAGTTGTAAGTCCCTCACAAGATCATCTAATTCTGATTGAGTTATTTTGTGCGGTTGACGGAATAATGTGCTGGGTGTGAACTCAGGATCTCTTGATGTTGATGGCATATCTTCTTCTTGAGAAATCGTTGTGCCGTAATATTCGTAAGTAAATGTTTCTGGGGGTTCAGGAATAGAACGTTCGTCACTATGACCGCAAAAGTCACCTCACCACAAATATAACGGAAGTGATCTGGATTCTTTACACACTTTCGCGACATCTTACAATCTCAACTATTCGATTCGACTAACTAGCTTCGACTGACTAACTTCTCCCTTTTGTAGCTGCCTATATACCTAAATACGGCTTCTACATTTTTAGAGAATATTCGTGAATTTTCTATTCAATTTTATAAATATTCGCAATAGTAGTGTTTGTCCTTTGTTTGCATATACAAGCTGTTCAGTACGAAGCAGATATAAAAGTTGATTTACATGGGTTTAAATGGCTATCTCCTTTATTAAGCCATGGGGGTTGGGACTTCGTATATGGGGGGCCATCCCTGGAGAACCCCCATGCGGTGTTGCCAAGTTGTACACACTTTTCTTAACCTGGAGAAAACGTATATTTGAAACGTCACACATATTAATATAACAACATAAATATACCACGTGCATCCTTACGGTTACATTGTTAACATATAGGGAGATATGACATCATGTATCTCTGGAACTTGAAGTAATATTAAAAAGATAAGTTTAGTTTCGATTTTAGCACACCAAAAATGGTAAGATTTAGTAGATTTTATTTTAGATACAGTTTGGCTGTTGTCCAGTGTTATTATAAGCGTTGCCATGTAAAAAAAATCCAATTTTGCCTTGGAAGTAATAAATTTCACACATAACAATTCTCTAGGAGCAATATTTGCCTTCCTAGTAAAAAGCTTTATGAACTCAAAAGGACTTTATTTCAATAAACTCTATTCATGAAGTGATACACTTAAACAATAACTTTAATTTACAACTTAGAGGTTTCATATTCCCCGAAGGACAAACAAATATGAATTATTTATTTCACAATGTGTATAGTACATCATCAAATAGCATTTTTCCATCCAGTTTTAATCTATCACGGTTATGAGTGTCGCAATTTTAAACGAGAATTACCACATGACAGGAACATCTTTCATCTTGATTTCAGTTTTGTTTTAATTTAAATTATTATCTCTTTTGCCCTTTTTACCACCGCAAACTTTCTAATTGATAATAAAATTTTGGGGTTAAAATCCATCAAGTCGGGAGAGATAATTAGAATTTATAATTGGCCTTCCAATTACTAAAATTTCATTACCTATTTTTCCAACTTTGAGCTATAGAGAGGAAATTATATTCACTCTTATCCGCTTAGGGCTTCTTAATTGATTTTCAGGGTTTGAAGATTTCCTTATATCTTTTCGTTAAAATAAAGAATTGATATTTTTCTTAACTATTCAAAATAAGTATATATATATATATATATATATATATATATATATATATATATATATCATATCAGTGGCGGTTGGTGTTTCAATTCCAGTAGTACATTAAAAACATAGATATGTATAAAAAAAAAGTATTTAAAAATTGAGTTAGTATGAAACAAAGCAGTGTATTTTAAACAAATGAACATAAAGAAGTAGCCAAAACAAAATGCACGTACATCTTACTTTTGAATTATTTGTAAAGAAAATCCATACGCTGATCTTTGGCATTAGCAAACTTATTAATCTACTTATTGAAATCAGGTATGCTTTCGATAAGATCCCTTTCATTAGAAAGCATTGTCAAAGCAGAAAGTCTTGGTTGGCTCATAGTATTCCGTAAAAACGTTTTTATTCGTTTGATCTTTTGCTGGTCAAATAATTATATCACAAACTTCTTTTGCTTCACCGGAAAACTCCTCGGAATCATAGAGCTTACGTCGTTTTGAAGTAGATGGAAATGGCTTAACGTCACTAGAGGTAATATTATTTGTAATTTCTGATATATATATATATATATATATATATATATATATATATATATATATATATATATGTAATTGTTTTCTTAGTTGGAACTGCCCTGTTCGAATCTCCTTGCCTAATCCTAATTTTCCTTTGTACATCATCAGATATATTTTGTTTGTTTTTTCACCTCAGAGTAGTTTAATAACTACCTGGAAATTTTACCGTTTGTGGTTACATTCCATCATATTTAAAAGAGATCATGGGGCAATTTTTGATAAATTTGTCTGATTTTTTGCTGATTAAGTCTGAGCTGCTAGAGGTTATGGCTCCAGCATCTTTATCTTGACTGACTATTTGGCTAGCCAATCAGCAATGCCCTTTTTATCGGATGAATCGTATTTTTATTCAGCTTAAAGTGACCACATGCTGGAGCTGCAGGCAAGGCAGGGGCTCATGTTATTCCAGCATTATAGTAGAACAAATGCATGACCTGTTTAAGGTTAATAGTAGCTGTCTGCTGTCTGTATATGTTTTTACCTTGTTCCTAGTAATATTTCTACTGGTAATTTTGCTTGTTGTTAAGTTACTCTGACATATTTTCTCATTGACCAGCTAATTCATGGTATGGGATAATTAAACAATAATGACTCACCGATATAATATTTCTATAAGGACGCGTCAAACTAATTTTTCTATAAGGACGCATCAAAGCTATTCTGGTACTTCGTTACAATTATGTTTACTTGTACTATAATCATAAAGAAACTTACTCCTAGTATATACATTTTTTCTACCTCAGCTTTCTGCTCGACTACTTTGCATTACGTATCATTGTATTATATACCAAGGACTTCCTCTGAAAATGGTCTAACCAATAGTATAAAGTAGAATAATACATACTCAGCAATTTTTGAAAAAAATTTAAATCTCATATCTAACTTAAACAAGGGTACACTGCAATACCTTCGGGATGTTAAAGTTGAATCAGTTATAGTTTTGTTTATTTTATTGCAGAATATACTTAGAGACCATGAGAATAACTTTAGGAACATTTCTTTCAAAGATTATTTCTGACTAATATCTTATTTAAATATACACATAGACAGGAATATTTAATACATTTTGTTGATTGTAATATATACAGCAACAAATTATCGGCATTTTATTTGCCAGCATTACATTAAAAATTATTATGGCTAAAAAAATAACCTATTAGATAAACGTAGTACGAGGAAATTAAATATATACAAAAGTACTGTACATACTGTATAATTAATAGTGTTTTGGTAATCCGTAGCGTATAATCATTAATAAATATTCAAGTATCTAAGAGAAAAATGCAAATATTCCTTCAGGTTTTGTATTTTGCTATTAGATATTATTTATATAACTTAAAAGCCTTGATATATTTATCAAAAAAAACACATTTTAGACAAATTAACGTTTTTTAATTCATTATCTCCTTATAGCTTTTATCGCCCACCTTATTAGCCTTATTAATACATAATTTACTTAAATGTAAGTTTAAAATGTTTAAATAACACTCATCTAAATTTCGTTAGTAAATTTGAAAATAGACAAATACATAAATTCAACAAAAAATATACTAATATGTTGTTTTTATGATTTCTAGTGATGACGTCACAAATTAAAGTTCTGTTCTTGTATTATAAGTGTTGTTGGATTATCTCGAACATATGGGTATTGGTCATCGGAAAACTTTCTTTTATGATATGTAGTGATATAGCAGAAAAATCACTGAAAAGTACATAGGAAAGATAACGTACCTATTAAACAGAAAAATTAAAACTTTGTTAAAAATAATTATTTCTACCGGACCAATTTATAAGGGCAGAAATTTATATTCTTGTGTTCAGATTGTGTTATCTTAGAATTACTTTTCTATTTTCTACATTTCGTTTACTATTGCATGGGACACTGAAATTATCTAAGTAGTGTATTTTGTCCCTATTTTACTCAAAAAAGTAGGCATATTTAGCGTTACAAGAAATTCCAACGAATGGATGAAGTCCTATTAGATAGGAAACAATTTGTAAGCTTCAGCTATCCTTGACTCAATCGCATACATTCAGTTAATTTTACATCCAGTATGATCACGAGAGTGGAGCTGAGAGAATTCAGTTTTGATAACTTCTATTTAGTTTACGTGTAAATGTTTTAGTGTGTTATACGCAGATAATAGGTGTGTTATATTAAATAGATTGAATAACATATTAGCAGACAAACAAAATCATTTATTATTGGATTTAAATAAATACTGGATTGAAATAAATCTCCTACATTTTTTAACAGATAATATGCACGCTTCAATTATTATTTAATCAAAACTCATGTAATTATATTGATAACTGTATGACAGTTTAATGTTAACCCAAGCTAAATGTTTGATTTGATTAAGCTTTTGAAGTAGAAACTCTTAAGTGCTACTAAACACTTCAGCAGTTTAAGCTTTAAGATAAGCGGAAATTGTTTTCTATTGCAACTATGTTACAACTTTAACAAAGTCAGGTTAGTGTTGCACCAAATCTATTTGAATAATCTCATTAAAAATATAGCTATGTATATTTCTTATTGTAAAATTTGTTATTTTTATTTGTTTTTAACTGCTATAAACTAAAAGGTTGTAATTATCGTCTTGGAACTTTAACCCTTATACAATATTCCAGATACATACTGTGCACGGTGACGAATTTTCATTTAGAATATTTCTCAGTAAACGTTACTCAAGTCTCATTTTTATTCTAAATTCTCGAATAATAACATTTGATATACTCGTACATATTAGCAAACATTCATCTCAATAATGCCTTAGTCAAATTCTTTATTTGTTTTGTGACACTAAACAATTTAATGCTAAGAAAATTTAGGTAGCGGGTTTTTCCATCAAGTTGGCATTGCAGTGTTTGATTTTATCAGCAGTTGAAAGGCAATACCTTGGCATAATTGCATGTACAGCAAGGGTAGTATCTTGTCACCTCAAAAACTAATTCGAATATGTAGTTTGTCTAGTGCAAGAACGCGTCATTAATCTACGAACATATCAAAGACAGTTTTGAAATGTGTTCATCTTAATTTGTATAATTAATTAATTAACGGACAGAAAATGAAACATAATTCTCTTAATCCTAGCAATTCGACGGAAAAATCTAACATTATGGGTAGATCAAGATAGGAAGAGGCAATAGAAACAAATGAGTTATTGCGTTGTATGAATGCAAACTTTCTTTGGACCTCAGGAAAAATATTATTTTATTGACAGACATTTATATTGTGTTACCAATATAAAAAAAAACTCCTGAAAGAAATGCTACACGTTCATATAAACTTTTTCCGTATAGGTCTCCTCTTCGGAGATATGAGCTCCCCAAAACCTGCAATGGAATCAAGTTTTTTACATATAATTATTGAACTACCAGGTATATTTCATTTTTTTTAATATGATGTATACCAGGTAAGACCCTTCAAATTACTATCCAACAAAGTGTTGCAAATTATTCACAGCTGCAGGGACGGACTAGCTGTGACACTCATGACCCCATCTTTTTTACGCATTGTATGATAAGAACTTTAGACAACGTTTTTTATATACCTTTAACTATTTCCTAAAAATTAAGAACTCTTTATTCATGTCGCTAATCCTAACCATTTTGGAGAAAAACGTCATTCTATTTACATCATGTATTTGGCGTATTTCGATAAAAGATACATATTTGTTCCTATCAAATGTTCAACCTTCAACCTTATGATAAAAAAATTTCATTCAAAATTAGAGTTTACCTCTTTAGTTAAAAATCTAATTCTGTGAATTGCAGTTCGACATAGGTTCGTAAAAAATTTGCGTTTTATTTTATAGGCACCAAAAATAAGGTATTGTTGTTGCAAACTTTGCTAGGTACGAAAGAAATAAATATCCTGCACTTTAGAACTTGTCAACTTTCACATCGCTGACACATTGATTCTTTACTTGGATATTAATTTACTGATTTTTGGATTTCGTGGTAAAATTAATTGTGAAATAATTTGAAATATAGAATACACGTTTATTGAGTATTCAGATATAAATCTGATGTAAGGTTCCTGTATCTTGTAATACTTTGGAATTCAGGAAGTTATATCACTGACTGATATCCTAATTGCACTCTTCCAGACCAGAAACCATTTCAACGAGTTACCCAACGTCTAAGGGAGAATGGTAGATAATTCCATTTAATAAGGTATTATTATTAAATTTCTTTATAATTTTAGGAAATGTTTGGAAAAGAAGTATTAATGCTGGTCGAGGAAGAACAGTGCGTACGCTGCAATTAGAGGAAAATATTTTAAATGCTGTAGATGACACTAATTCAACGAGCACTAGAAAATTATCAGCGCAGGTCGATACGTCGAAAACAATAGTACATGAAGTTCTCCAAGAACAGCTGTTATATCCATATCAATTGAAGAAAAGTACATGAAGTTATTCCTGCAGATTTTTCCCGTAGAATGCAGTACGCAAACTGGCTATTGGATCAGCAACGAAATAATGTAAACTTAATTAGCACTATTTTCAGGGCTTTTTGCAACTATTGTTTAGTATCATCATCAGTTCCAATCAATTAATGTATTGCAGGAATTATTGGCAATTTTTTGATTGTACCATTTGTATTGTCTGCACTACTGAATGGAGAGCTTTATTTTAAGTTCTTCAGAACGCTTTTTACGATTTAGTAGAGCACCTATGACTTTAAACCCTCCGAAACATGTACTACATGCAAGATGGGGTACCACCTCATTACAGCGTCGCTTTGCGAGGGCACGTAAATAACATCTGTTCAAACCGTTGGTTATGTAGAAGAGGACCTATTGCCTGACCTCCTCAATCTCCCCACCTAACTCCGCTGAATTTTTCCTGTGGGGACACCTCAAAACCTTGGTGTATTCCACTCCGATCGATAATTTTTACGGGGAATAACGTTTTATTGTGACCAAATAATGAACAATGTTGAGTTAATGTGGCGGGTACACTAGTCCTCAATTTGTCGTGCCTGATAGTATCAGACTTCAAGGAGCCCATGTTGCACCCTCTTACGAAGTTTTTAACTAAGAAGTTAGTTTCGATTTTTATTGAAACTATGATGACAGGGGAAAATCCCTCGTTTTCACATTCAATCCGACAGAAGTTAAGGGACCAACAGTGTAAATAAAATGACGTTTTTTCGGAAACGGCTAGGATTAGCGACATGAATGAAGAGTACTTAATTTTTAATCAATCGTTAGAGGTATGAAAAAAAACATCATCCAAAGTTCTTATCCTACAGAGCGTAAAAAATGGGGTCATGAGTGTCACAGCTAGCCCGTCCTTGCAGCTGTGAGTAATTTACAATACTTTCTTGGATAGCAATGTGAAGGGTCTTACCTGGTATACATCATATTAAAAAAATTGGTGGTTCAATAATTATATGTAAAAAACTTGATTCCATCGCAGCTCTTTGTGAGCCCATATCTACGAAGAAGAGGCCTATACGAAAAAAAGTTTATATGATCTTGTAGTATTCTTTTTACGTATTTTTTTCATATCCGGAAAATTTCCCACATTTTTCTGGACACCCTGCATAAAACATGTACTTACAGTAACTAGTGATTATTTGCTATGGAATAAATTGCAAACAAAAGGAAATAATGAATTATACTATTGCAAGTATTACGTCGTCTGCGTAAAACGCAAGATAGTATAGTTTTAGGCCCATCTCAAACATAAACTGTAAGCTCATCTTGATTATCAGTGGCGGTTAATAACCTTACTTTTTACATTCATATATTTATATTTGAAGGAATTAATTATCTAGTAGGCCGATTACCAAAAAGTTATGTTTATTTAAACCTAATTAAAAGTGTTGGATTACTAATGTGACAAATAATGTTCTAAATTATATTGTGTATACTTATACGTTCGGTCTATAAGATATTTTAAATTAAGTTAAATATAAAGAGTCCTGTAACTGCGCACATGAAGTCTAATTATTTCCCCAACACAAGTGAAAAATGTAAGTATACGAAAAATTGGTAATAACACAATTTTTTATTGATTCTAAATGCAGTTTTATCATTAAATCCAAACACTTTAAGCAATTGAATAGCCGATGGCTACTACAGGAGTAATAGTGTGATATATACCAGGCTCTGTTGTAGAAATGCTACAATTACAGGCCAGTGGCATACAAGGCTACGTTAAATTGTTTACTTCAAAAAGTACCTGACAATCTTTTTAGAATTTAAAAATGATGCGTTTTTAATCTGTGAAATATGTATTTTTTATTGTTTACTCTTGATCTGATATGTTATTGCTTTGTTTCTTAATCTTTTCCAACACTTTAGAGTGTAAGCTTTTAAAATTTTAGTAACAATTTGGATTATATAGGTATATCTAGGAAAACGACGTTTTTTTTGATAGTTACCTCCTATTTCGAGGTCGTAGAATACGACTTCAGCCTTTATTTTTCTCTATTTTACTTCACTTTCCCGGACTGCTCAAAAAACCCCAAGCATCACTTTACAAGGCACTTTTATTTCTAACCAAAACACCAAACTTACGTATTTATTTTCAATGGTACTAGTTAAAATATATTGTATATAATAAATTCCAACTATTTTTGCACTAATGTTAGCGAATTAATATAGAAAAATTTTCATATTCAACGAAAAATTTGCATTTTCAACGAAAAATGAAAAACACGTCTCAAAAATACCACCGACCATCAGACTCGCGAAAATGACATATTCGTTTACGACGTTGCCAGATGTAAAATACTCTCGTGGTAAAACTATAAAATGTATCTATCTCAGTCAACAGCATAGTTTAATTTTTGTAATGCTTTATACCGTTTCAGGATAAAATTAATCTTAACCACTCCAAATTTTAAGTTAGTTTTGGTTAGTTCAGGTTTAGCTTGATTTTGGTTAGTTTGAAACTAATCTGAATGAACCCAAATTGACCTAGATTTATACTTTCTTGGTATAAACTATAGAATTCATCCATTACAGTTATCAAAATAGCTGAATTTTTGTAAGGTATAAAAAATGATAAAATTAATCCTAATCACTTAAAATGTTTAGTTAGTTTTAGTTTAGTTCAGGTTTAGCTTGATGTTGGTTAGTTTGAAAAACTAAAACTAACCTGAGCTGTCCTAAGGTGATCTAGATTTTTTAATTAAAAAATGTTATTGGCCAGCAAAGATTACGTGGGGCGGATCAGTCTCGGAAAGAAAAAAATACGTGTAAATTTCACACAAATCGTATATACAATCTGGCAACAGCGCCTTCGGGCTTAAGTAACGAGTCACGCTACTACTTAATGGTAGCAACTATTTTATTTTTATTTAATGTTCTTGATTTTTTCAAAAAAAAAGTAGAAATTTGTCTGCGGATTTGCACCTCCAGATCTCTGTATTTGGCGATCTTCTCGTTGTACCTCGACCTTAAGTTGTTGTTGTTCGACACAGCGATGTCGATTAGTGTAGTTCGCCTGGAAATTTTATCTGTTAGTATAATGTCTGGCCTGTTATTAGCAACTGTTTGATCTGTTAGGACCGTTCGATCCCAATATAACTTGAACTCGTTGTTTTCAAGAATAGGCTCTGGATTATATTTGTAGTAAGGCACCTTTCCTACCTGCAATAGTTTTAACTTATCTGCTAACTCTTGGTGTAGTATCTTAGCGGCTGAATCGTGTCTTTCCTTATACTCGGTTGCGGCAAACGCTTGGCATCCTCCAGTCACGTGCTGGATCGTCTCTGATGTTCGACAGCTATATCTACATTGATCATTTTCTATTGAGGGATCTTTGATAATGAATTTCCGATAGTTCTTCGTCGGAATAACCTGGTCTTGGATAGCTAACAAGAAGCCCTCCGTTTCCGAAAACATCTGTCCTGAAATCAACCAGTAGTTCGACGCTAAGTTGTCGACATTGTCCTGGTTGACCTCATTTGGATGCCGTCCATGAAGTGGCTTCTGTAGCCAAGCTTGTAACTTATCTTGGTCTGTTCGGTGGTGAGAAGCAATATCCCGTTCCCTCAGCTGTAGCGGCGTTGAATCGTCTGCCTCGCATATTGCTCGATGCAGTGTGGAAGAGTCCGCCAACCTATGGAAATAAGAATGTAAGTTTATTATTTGTTGATCGAGCTGCTTATCGACCAATCCTCTTCCTCCTTGGTGTCTTGGAAGTATTGTACGTTCAATAGCACTCCGATGGTGGTTGTGTGCTTTTATTAGGAGTTTTCTTATTTTTCTTTGCAGGCCTTCGATGTCCGTCTTGTTCCATTTTACTATTCCAAAAGAGTAGCTAAGCGCAGAGCATGCGTACGTGTTGAGCGCCTTAAACAAATTTCTACTATTTAGACTAGTTCGTAACACCCGTCTTACCCTCCTGATAAATTCGGTTATCAATTCGTCCTTCATAGTGCGATGGTCAATTCGTTTAGCTTGTTTCATACCTAGGTATTTGTATGTTTGTTCTGCTTCCATTGCAGCAATGGTTTCACCGTTCTGCATCTCAAATGCACCCGGTTGTATCTTTCCTTTAACGATGTTCAAAATACGACACTTGTCAAGTCCAAACTGCATTCCGATATCCCCGGAGAACTCCTCGACAATTTCGATCATTTGCTCCAGCTGGTTTTTGGTAGCAGCCATCAGTTTAAGATCATCCATGTATAGAAGATGATTCAATCTTGCTACCTCTTCGTTGTTTTTTCTAATACTAAAGCCGTACCTGGTCGAGTTCAAACGGCGTGACAGAGAGTTCATTGCAAGGCAGAACCACAATGGGCTCAGTGAATCGCCCTGAAATATTCCTCTTCGTATTGGGATTGTATTAGTTTCGATGGTATCGCTGGATGGAACTTGTAGTTGGATCCTAGTTTTCCAGGTTAACATGATGCGCTCTAAAAAGGAAACAAAATGATCATCGACCCTATATATTCTCAGTATAGTTTTGAGCCATTCATGTGGTACTGAGTCGAAGCTCTTCTTATAATCCACATAGGCAGCAAAGAGGTTTCTTCGGTTGGCACAGGCCTGGTTACATATGACAGAGTCAACAATCAATTGCTCCTTGCAT
The DNA here is from genome assembly GCA_034092305.1 of Diaprepes abbreviatus. Classification (NCBI taxonomy): domain Eukaryota; kingdom Metazoa; phylum Arthropoda; class Insecta; order Coleoptera; family Curculionidae; genus Diaprepes; species Diaprepes abbreviatus. Next base: position 31,002,657 of record JASJET010000055.1, read on the forward strand.
CCCATTGCTCCCCTGGTGCATCCTCTCTGTTGAGTTGCGATGATGTTATTTTTTTCACAATGTACATAGATGCGTTAGGTCAAGCAGGAGGTGATTATCTTATATAGTGTGGAAAGGCAGGTGATCGGCCTATACTTAGCTGGGTCATGTGTGTTATGTTGGTCCTTTGGTAAGAGATACGTTATTATTATTATTATTTTACTGATATTTTTACTTACCTAAACCAATACCGCAAATTGTTCCTTTTCCTGTTAGCGAATCCAAAAGTATGACAGAATTTTTAATATAGTACCTAGTTCCATTCGTCGATGCAATAGATACGTCTTGATGAATATAAACATTGTCTTGACGAATTAATTTCCTTTTAGTTTAGATGACAATCATTGATGAAGCATGGGTATTCTCTCGCTGGACCAACTGTATAACAGTTTTAATTGCTTTACAAACCCTAAATTCAAACATTACTGAAATACTGTTCTCATCTCGAAAACGCTGCTCCTAAAAACAACTGAAATCCATTTAAAGAAATAGTAGACATCGCAATGATATAATCATCCATGTTAAAAGACCTATATTGTTTTACAATGATAATATTTGTACCTTTTTTAACTATCAGCATTGTGATAAATACATTTAGGACACTTGATATTGCCACGTTACGGGAGAGAAAAAGAATTAAAATGAAAATGAATGAAAATTAAAATATTTAATGCTTCTGTACAGGTGGTTATTTTTTTTAGTGTTGATCGCTCCTTCTTTTAGGGCAGTGCCTAGGCTAGCATGCCGGAGATTAGGGGGGGGTTATTTAAATTTAAAGCGCCACCTGTTTTAGGCCCGTCGGTAAGAAGAAGCGATGATCTTATCGAAAACAGGAAACTACTGGATCCAAAAATAAAACACACCGATTCCAAAAACAATTAAAATCTATATTTAACAATAAAAAAAAGGGATTTTGAATTACAGTTTTAAACTAAAGAAATATGTGACTATTTGCTAAATGGATCATAACAAAAAAAAAAAACAAAGAAACAATGAACAACACTACTGCGAGTATGACGTCATCTGCGCCATACGCCAAGTCGGTTTAGATGTAAGTCAGGACTTAATTTTCACTATCGGCTGAACTGAATAACCTTACTTTTTCTAGTAGGCCGATTAAGTCTAAAATTATGTTTACTTAAGCCTAATTAAAAGTGCTGGACTATTAATATGTGAAGTGATGTTTTAAATTACCTAGTGTATACGTATACCTTCGGTTTACAAGGTATTTTAAATGAAATTAAAAATGAAGTGTCCTATAATTGCTCGCATAAAGTCTTATTAGTTCCCAATCACAGGGGAAAAAGGAAACTATACATTAAAACCGGTAATTTCACTGTTTATTACGGAGTTCTAATACCTGAAAGGCTGTTTTGTCATTAAATCCAAACACTTTCGGCAAGCTGGATAGCCGATGGCCTCTATGGAGCAGTGCTGTGTAATATGATGGCTCTGGTAGGCAATTCTAATTTTAAACAGGATGGCAAAGTCTCGGTATAATAAGAACTGTTTGTGGCATGTACCTGATTGTCTTTAAGGGTGCACCAAGTATTTAAAGTCACAATGATGGTGTTTTAACTTCTTAGGTGAGATCACTTTCACTAAACTCTACTTAACGAAAAACGAATACAATAAAAACTTTGTTTATCCTCAATATCTGGCAAATGATGCCTTAACGCACTAAACTATGATTTTAGCTGCAAACAGGAATAAAAGTAGTATTGTACTCTGAGAAAATCAGCAAAAAATCTCTGCTTTCTGGGTTTCTGCCAGTTTTCACAACCAAGGCTTCGCCCCGACTCTCTCTACTCACACTCAAGAGCGCCAAGAAAAGAACAAAAGATTAACTAACTACACCCTTGATGAAAGTGGCAAAAGTGGAGTGTTTGATACATTTCTAGGCACACTTGATTTTTTTACAAAACCGGTTTTTGGTGTGACAGTGACAAAAACTTTTAGTTTTTATTTTATATGTATTAAAGAGGCTACTTGATGAAAATAAGAATATAATTTATGGTGAGTATTGGCTTAATTGTTGGTATTTTGGTAAAATTATTTATAGTTTTGTTCATGAAATAACAAAACTGTAACACACCTCCCCTCCCTGGAGAAAAGTTTCTTCGAAACTTTTATTTTAAAAAAAATAAGGAATAAAAAAGAAATCTTACACTATTTTGACAACTAAATTAAAAATATGGAATATCAGGTTGTTAATTGTCATTATCCGGTGGGTGTGCTTTTAGGTCTTTAGCATGCCAAACGCCTAAATTTCTTCCTGACTCATCAGAAATCTCGTAGGACCATGGTGATAAAATTTTAGTGATGGTAAAGGGTCCAGCAAATTTAGGTGCAAGTTTAGCAGTAAACTGATTTAATATCTAGCGTTGTAAGAAATCGAGCGTCTCGCAGTTTATCTAAAGTGGCAGATACGTATGGAATAGGATAGGCATCTGGAACGGTGACTTTATTAAGCGCGCGATAATCTACACAAAAGCGCCAGCCATTACTCTTCTTTTTGATCATAACTATGGGAGATGACCATGGAGAGTCAGATGGTTCAATAATATCGTCAGCTAACATCTGCGCTAACTCTTTGTTGACTTCGTTTTGAAGTGCTCGCGATAAAGGGTAATACCGTTGTTTTAGAGGCGGTGAGTCCGTTTTGATAACTAGTTCCACTAGATTTGTGCAACCGAGACCATTGCCCATAGTGGAAAATGTTTCGTCTATCAGTGCATCTAGTGTTTGCTTTTGTTGAGGTGAAAGCATTTCTACCGACTGAATTGCAGAAAATTGTGGCGTTTGAGTTTCTTCAGTCCTAAAGCTCCATTCTCCGGCGTAAAGATCAGGAACAATTTCCATTCGTGTCCAAAAATCAATTCCCAATATAAGCGTGTGGGGTAACGCGGGGATTACTAAAGTCTCTAGCAAAATCACACGGTCACGCAACTGAATAGGTAACTGTACCACACCTAAAACTGGACAGGATTGACCATTAGCCACAATACACTCGGAAGTTTTCGATGGATTAAGTTTACTTAAGGACTGCAATAAGTTCCATCCGGTAGAGCCGAGGATAGTTCGAGAGGCTCCACTATCAAGAAGACCTTGTAACGATTTACCATAAATTTGCACGTTCAAAAAGGGACGCTGATCACCCTTAGCATGTGCTAACACATAATTTAATACAGCATTTCGAGATACAATGGCCGTAGAGTTCTGGCAAGGAGTACGGCCTATGACCTTGCCACGAGGCCGTTTTTTGAACAAGATGGCCAGTTCTTGCTGGTAACTTCCTTTTTGCCACATCGGAAACAAAACTTCTTACGAGCTTTATCGCAATGACGAAATCGGTGTCCTTTTCCATCACAATTCCAGCAACTAAGTGGACTCGTTGCATCATTTGCATTAACTGTCGTAGTTGCAGAACGTTCAGCATGAAAATCAGGGGATGACTGCATTGACGAGTCTAGAGGAGTTAGGTTTGGGTATTCCACTGAGGCAGCATGATGGATAGGCTTATGGTATGCTAATTCAGGTTCCCAAAAGTTGCCTGTAATTAGTAGGTGGTGGAGCGAAGCGTTGGAGAGATAACTCTGTTTCCTCGATAGCTCGACTAATTCGGATTAATTCAGATAATGACGATATTTGGTGAGTAGCCAGACGGCTCTGAATATATGGCAGAAGGTTTCGGCGGACCAGTTGAAGCTGTACTGCTTCAGAAGGTGGTTCGGATAATTTACGGAACAAATTTTGCAAAGCAACCACAAAATTGAGGACACGTTCCTGAGATCCCTGAGTTCTTTTACGAATCTCATCCCAAAGACTAAACTCGTAATCATAAGGTTGAAAAGCTTCCCGTAATTGAGAGGTTAAATCATCCCAGTCATTAAATGAACGGGTTCGATACCACAAGAGTGCATCGCGGGTGAGTAATTCGGGTGCTGCACGCAGTAAATGATCTTTAGATACACCTCTTGATAATCTTAGCTCCTCAACTCTTTCAAGAAAATTAGTAACGCTAGACTGGCCATCATATGTTAAGTTCCAACGACTAATGTCGTAAAACTGAGGTGGAGTCGCATAAGTAGGCAAATCATTACGGTTAGATTCACGGAGAGGGGAAAACGCAAGATTATCCAATCGATTCGTTAGATCAACAAGGGGCATGGACTGAGAAGGGATCTCTGAAGGTCTGGTTGAGTTTACATTGGCTTTATTAGGGGTAAAGGAATCAAAAACGTTCATTCTGATTTGTGACGAGTAACACTCATTATTAGGCAAAGGACGGTCATGCGCTCTCAAATTTCTGCTAGGAGAATCAAAATTTCGCAACTGCTCAGCAGTAGAATATACTGACGGATTCACTTGAGGCTGAGTAACATTTATATTTGACCTAGACTGAATTATCGTCATGGGCTGGTTGTGAAATTGAACATTATGAGTGTTACTAGGCGTAGCCTGTAAGCGAGAACTAGTCAGTGGCGGAGCAATAGGAGATTGAGGAACTACTGGTCTGTCGGAACGTCGAAATTCGTCACAGGACCGGTTAACGTTTCGTGGAAGGCTCTCAGTAACGGGCTGCCGAAACTGTTCAACGTAGTGATGAGGGGGTAGCGCAGTGTCAAGCCTTTCGGGCTGTAACTGATCCAAATGTTGTGAATGAAAGGCTGGTTGTCTAGTTACTGGAGTGGCTTGTGACTGAGGGGCACTTTGAACTACATTCACTACGGGATGGTGAGGATTGTGCTCGATAAATGACATATGATCTTCAAGTAATGTCTGACTTCGAAAATGCACTGGCTTGTTATGAGTGCTAAGATCTAATGGACTTGAACTAGTAAAAGCAACAGGAGCTGAAGGGGCAGTAGAAGCTGCAATTTCACGGTCTAATAACGACTCCGTAAAATTAGCGCTATATGGGGAAAATTCAGATATTGTGGGCTGTGTATTACGAGCGTTATGAAAATATATGGTTGGAGCTGGTACCTCACTATGAAAGTTTATTAAGTCAAACTGGGAGTTTTGGTCAACATACGCATGATTAGTGATAGATGATGTTGTGTTGGTCTTTGGTAAACTTTGTTGATTAACAGGGTTACCATCAAAATTATTATTATCACTCAGATCTATTAAGTCATAAGAAACAGGTGTCTGGTGAATCTGGGGTTCAGTTTCAGACTCGCGCTCCAGACGCAAAGCATTTCGTAGGTCTTCCCGTTTTTGCGCAAAAGTACCGGTAAGAGCTAAGCCACGAATATATAGTTCGTACTTTAGCTCTTCATTGCCTAAGTAGTTTACATCCATTTTAACCAAAAATGTCTATAGGCAAGCCAATATGCACTAAAATTATTAATAAAACTATTGGGAGTTTATCAGTGACACGAAACCCGCCCTCTACTAATAAAAAAAAATAAAAAAAAAGAACCACAGGTTCTTCTAGGCCAAAAAGAATTCCTAAAAATACGTTTAGCCACCTATTATTTCAAAAATTTACTTAATCTACAAGAAACTAATTAAGGAATCTAAAATGTTCATCTGAAAAATTCGTTTTTGTTTTGCGCGTACCCGATAGCTTAATTTTCAACAAAAATGAAAATTTTATAATACAGTTAGAAATCCAAAACGATTGTTGGGCTAACTAAAAATCACCAAAAATGTACTGCACAAAACAAAACAATACTTTTCTTACCCTCAAAATACACAGTGCAAATGCCACTTTAGCAATAATAAAATACGTATTAGCTACAGATGACACTCAGATTTGTTGTTAAAATCTCAAGCAGCATTGTTCATTGTCACTGTATGTGTCTCAAAAATTTATCACAAGAAATTAATTGCGGTGAAAAAAAAATGTCAAAAATTTAACAAATAGTCACATAAATGTTGTCAAGAAACAACCCTTAACACGTTTAGGGCGCCAAATTTTGCCCCGTTACGGGAGAGAAAAAGAATTAAAATGAAAATATTAATAGTCCAGCACTTTTAATTAGGCTTAAGTAAACATAATTTTAGACTTAATCGGCCTACTAGAAAAAGTAAGGTTATTCAGTTCAGCCGATAGTGAAAATTAAGGCCTGACTTACATCTAAACCGACTTGGCGTATGGCGCAGATGACGTCATACTCGCAGTAGTGTTGTTCATTGTTTCTTTGTTTTTTTTTTGTTATGATCCATTTAGCAAATAGTCACATATTTCTTTAGTTTAAAACTGTAATCAAAATCCCTTTTTTTATTGTTAAATATAGATTTTAATTGTTTTTGGAATCGGTGTGTTTTATTTTTGGATCAAGTTGTTTCCTGTTTTCGATAAGATCATCGCTTCTTCTTACCGACGGGCCCCACGTTGGGCGCCAAATTTTGCCACGTTACGGGAGAGAAAAAGAATTAAAATGAAAATGAATGAAAATTAAAATATTTAATGCTTCTGTACAGGTGGTTATTTTTTTTAGTGTTGATCGCTCCTTCTTTTAGGGCAGTGCCTAGGCTAGCATGCCGGAGATTAGGGGGGGGGGTTATTTAAATTTAAAGCGCCACCTGTTTTAGGCCCGTCGGTAAGAAGAAGCGATGATCTTATCGAAAACAGGAAACAACTGGATCCAAAAATAAAACACACCGATTCCAAAAACAATTAAAATCTATATTTAACAATAAAAAAAAGGGGATTTTGAATTACAGTTTTAAACTAAAGAAATATGTGACTATTTGCTAAATGGATCATAACAAAAAAAAAACAAAGAAACAATGAACAACACTACTGCGAGTATGACGTCATCTGCGCCATACGCCAAGTCGGTTTAGATGTAAGTCAGGACTTAATTTTCACTATCGGCTGAACTGAATAACCTTACTTTTTCTAGTAGGCCGATTAAGTCTAAAATTATGTTTACTTAAGCCTAATTAAAAGTGCTGGACTATTAATATGTGAAGTGATGTTTTAAATTACCTAGTGTATACGTATACCTTCGGTTTACAAGGTATTTTAAATGAAATTAAAAATGAAGTGTCCTATAATTGCTCGCATAAAGTCTTATTAGTTCCCAATCACAGGGGAAAAAGGAAACTATACATTAAAACCGGTAATTTCACTGTTTATTACGGAGTTCTAATACCTGAAAGGCTGTTTTGTCATTAAATCCAAACACTTTCGGCAAGCTGGATAGCCGATGGCCTCTATGGAGCAGTGCTGTGTAATATGATGGCTCTGGTAGGCAATTCTAATTTTAAACAGGATGGCAAAGTCTCGGTATAATAAGAACTGTTTGTGGCATGTACCTGATTGTCTTTAAGGGTGCACCAAGTATTTAAAGTCACAATGATGGTGTTTTAACTTCTTAGGTGAGATCACTTTCACTAAACTCTACTTAACGAAAAACGAATACAATAAAAACTTTGTTTATCCTCAATATCTGGCAAATGATGCCTTAACGCACTAAACTATGATTTTAGCTGCAAACAGGAATAAAAGTAGTATTGTACTCTGAGAAAATCAGCAAAAAATCTCTGCTTTCTGGGTTTCTGCCAGTTTTCACAACCAAGGCTTCGCCCCGACTCTCTCTACTGACACTCAAGAGCGCCAAGAAAAAAACAAAAGATTAACTAACTACACCCTTGATGAAAGTGGCAAAAGTGGAGTGTTTGATACATTTCTAGGCACACTTGATTTTTTTACAAAACCGGTTTTTGGTGTGACAGTGACAAAAACTTTTAGTTTTTATTTTATATGTATTAAAGAGGCTACTTGATGAAAATAAGAATATAATTTATGGTGAGTATTGGCTTGATTGTTGGTATTTTGGTAAAATTATTTATAGTTTTGTTCATGAAATAACAAAACTGTAACAATATTTAGGATGGTTGGATTACTATACCCTTATTAATAAATTCATTTCGGGTCCATTCAGTACAATTATGGGTTCTATCTTTTACCAAATAATGTTAACAGGCAAAGTGTTTCTTGCAGTTGAAATAGGCATAACGTCATTTTACAGGCCTTGATTGGAGTCCTACACTAAATCTCTATGAATGAAAAATACGATTTCAACCAACGAACATATTGCAACAACAAAATAGTTTATGAATAGCAAGCTTTTTTGGCACTGAAGAGATTAAAAACCAGAGACGATATTTTTAAAATTGAAAACATATAAAATAGCTTTTATCCATTATTCGAGCTACTATTAAGTAAATTTATTCGATGAAATGGTATTTCAATGTCAAAATAAAACGTTCTAAATAAAATGCAACGAATTAATCCGTTTACTGGCAAATTTAATTAAAGCGGAATATAGAAATTGACAGGCGGTAAAGCCAGCTGCCACATTCAGTTAATTGCGGTGAGCTCCATTAGAAAATGTGTAAATATGTTTCCGTATAAAAGGTATTATAATTTTTACATATTTCAGGATACGCTTTTAAAGGTGATATACGAGTATAAAAATGTAAAACTAATATTAAGGTGTTATAACCAAACATATAACTAAATTTTCCTCCTCTATCTTTTTTTCTGACGAGGCAACAATAAAGTTACGATTGATAGATTGAAGAAGTGGATTAAGGAACGACTTGTAATTAAATGGTTTCGTGCATAATCTACCCAAACAGCACAAATACGTCTTAAAGACGTCCATAAAACGATTGATCTCAACATTCAGGACGTCTTATGGATGTCCATAAAAGACGAATAATGTCCATAAGACGTTGTATAGACGTCTTATGTTACAAAAGGTAACGTCTTTAAGACATTTGCTTACAACGTCTTAAGGACGTCCCTTCCCAACATTAAAACAACATATTCCACCAATAAAATTGTGTAAATTAAAAAGGGTCCTTTTAATTTTTTTGTTTGTCTTGTTTACAAAGTCAAACCGTAATTATTCAAAATTTTATTTTAATTAAGAAAAAATCAAGAGCAAAATATACACTACCATTTTAAATAACTACAAGTTCCGCATGAATAATTTGCTTTAAAAAATTTGTTCAACATAATCTCTGTATACAAAAAAATACATAACTTAAGCATAATATAAACATTTTCTAATTTGAAATTGGGGAAGTGAGGTAGAAGAGCAAATATTTTCAGAACCACTACTGTTCGAACTATAAGTGAACCTATTAAATTTAAGCCTTAGTTTATCCCTTCGATATAATAACTCTAAAAGGTAGACTATCAACAAAATAAAAATTTATTGAAATAAAAAGTACACAAATCTTTAAATAGTTTTAAAAACAAGAATTTTTATTTAGTCGAATGATAAATCTGGTCTGATGCCCTTTTTAGCCATGTTTGGATTGAAATTTCCTCATTCTTCCGACTGTAGATCCTAATAACAAAATGATTTTAATTTTATAGGATAAAGTTTATCATTTGTGGGAGTAAATTTTTTGATATTTTTGCGAGTTTTTATAGTTGTCCTCTACTATAGAATCGTGACTTATGCTATTTCAAGGTTAATATGTATAATGAAAGACGGAACTTACTCATAATAAGTCTGGCCAAATTGGAATCGTAGAACTTTCTCTTTCCTTTTTGTACTAATCAACTGTACATGGTAATTTTACAAGCTCGCTTTACAAAGTCATAAATGCTCCCTACTCCCAGTTTTGAAATTTCTAAAACCTTAAACAAAATTACTTCTTGTAATTAACAAAACTCTATTTTCTATTATCTTTAAATATAACCAATCATCAGGAACAAAATAAATCTTACAGGTTTAATTAGTCGAGCACTCCATAAACAAATATTTCGCCTTCCACTTCATTAGTAATATTTCTTGTAATATTTAGGACCGGGTCTGGATGAGCTGTGCAAGCCTTTTCGCACAGATTATAGTTTTGAAGATTTCATTTCATACTTCTAACATAGGGTTACTACAAAAATATAAGCGGTAAAGCATTCGGGAATTTCCTGTAACACAACCTATAAATAACGTTACTGTTTTTCCTAAGTACATATGATTCTCGATCTTACCTTAAGTATTACATAAACACGAATAAAAAAGATTTTCAGAAGCATATAGACAAATCAATTATTTTAATAAAATTTTTTCAAAAGCTAAATTTTCACAGTCGGCACCCCAATAACATTAAAAATGAATAACGACATGACGAAACACAAATAAAAAACTGAAAAATGACAGTTGACAGAAACAAAAGGCGGATTTTTTAAAGTTATAGTTTCGCTGGCATCATATATATATATATATATATATATATATATATATATATATATATATATATATATATGTGTGTCATTGTTATCGGTACATCAAACAGTCTGTGACAAAAAGCACCAAAGTATTGATAAAAAAGATCACGCAAAAGTTCTATTAACCAAGGTCGTAGTGAGGCTACTAAAAATTTGTCGTTCAATCAAAAATTTTAACCTCAACTTGTATTCAGCTCAGCTCTGTGCGGCGTTGCAAACTTATTACCCAACTGCGACAAAATCCACAGGGAAGGAAATACTTTTTAGTTTTTATCAACTAAATTATACACAACTGTATTTATTTTCATATAAAATGTAGTATGTAGACTTTTAAAATATATCTTAAAGACGTTGTATATAGACGTCTTTTGGACGTCTTTAAAGCAACGCCTATAAGACGCCTTATTTATGTCTTAAGACGTTCAGACATAATCTGGATATAAAAATGACGTCTATAAGACGCCTAGTGCTGTGTGGGTAATTATTATTTTTCTTAGCTGAATACATAAATAAAATGGCATGGGTGAATCTAAGGAGGATTGCGAAATGGAATGGAATGGAAATACCAGGAAAAGTAGATAAAGTGCCTCTTAAAATGGGAAATCCTAAAATTGATGTCCTAGGTATAAACGTACAGTAGATGGGATCAGAAGAATGTCCGATGCACATCAGAATTATGGATTATTCCTGCATTCATTAATAACTCATCATGATGTTGTTGCCATATTGATTACTAGGAAAATCTATGTCTCTCGAATATATAATATACTCTTTGTGTAAATGTATGCTCCTACGGCAGATAAAGGTAATGAAATTGAGTAGTTTTACTCAGATCTTAAACAAATTTTGATATTAACAAAAATACACCATAATACAATAGTAATGGGAGATTCCATTTACAAACTTCAACGAGTCCAAGTAACGAACTGTGTGGGTGAACTTAATAAACGAGAAGACCGTACGATACAATTTTGTCAGACTTAAGAAACGAGAATCATGAATACATTATTTCAATTGCCCGCATGAAAATTATACATCTGGTATTTATAGACAGACATAGATTTTAAAATTCTATAATCTCGGCAAGACTTACCTGGAAGGGATAAGAATAAAACTGAAATTGATAGGGAAATCTAAAAAGAAACTAATAAGAATAGTGAAACTGAAGAATGGATAAAGGAGGGGATATTGATACCAGTGAGCGAGAGGGATTATCTAAGACAAATAGTACATATTAGTATAAGAAGATTAATTTTTTTTTATTTTCAAAATATTGCCAAAATTTAATTAAAAAAAAATTAATATATATTTGTTGAGCTCCAGGTAAAAAATAATTATAATAAATTATAACTATTCTTTACCAAATTGTAGTATTTTCAATTTTCAAATTTTCTATATAGATATAGAGGTGTTCGTACCTGTAAATTGACTCCTTCTCAGGTGAGTTCAGTTGTTTATCAGATACCAATCAGACAATCAATACACAGAATAATTAAAACACAAAACATAAATTTTATTTAGCAATATAAACAAATGGTACAATATTATTAATAAATATTAGATGAAATTAAATGACCAATACTTTTATGTTTCAACCAACACTATTTCTAATCAATATTACTTATTATTTACTTTTATCTACCATGCATTGTCTTTTAATAACCTGTGTCACAAAATTTGTAATTGTCTACTAGATGGCTATAGTGTAATTTTAAATGGAAAGGGTCGTTATTTCTTAAAAATGATATTATTGTAAACAAATTATCTTGTGCAGTGTTGTGATTCAAGTAGTTAATATGGTTTCACACATAATATTGATGATGATAAATATTATTATTATTCTAACAGGTTAGTATAGCAAACTATTATTTATTAATTTCATTATTTTTTATTTAAAAAAAGTTAGGTTATTATTGGATGCTAGTTTTCAATATAAACAAAAAAATTTAAGGCTTTCTACTGCCTTATCTAATACAAATACCTTGTTATATTTTCTTTTACTTGGTTCCAATATATTATAAAGCACAATTCCAGTTTTATTATTTATTTTCTTCTTTAAAAAACTTGAAACTACTTTCAAGATGTAAAATAAATATACCTAGCTCTTTTGAAGAAGCTCACTATGTAGAGCGAAACGTCAGAAAAAAAATTGTTGTCCTTTGTTTCTCAAATAGAAAAACCTATACCCAAGAAAATATAAGAATATATATATATATATATATATATATATATATATATATATATATATATATATATATATATATATATATATATGCATATATAACAGGAAAACAGAGGAATTTGGAGGCTTATATTTCTGAATTTGAGGACTATTAGAAAAACATAATGAACATATAATTCGTTCCTCATCGATACTCATAGAAGTACGGAATGAAGCTCCCTCTATATGAGGGAGCAAGTGATATAACAACACTTGAAGAGCTCCTAGTTGGCAATGGAATCCTAATAAAAATGTGATTAAAGTTTTTACATTTTTTTAATATCTCACAAATTAGTGAACGTAGCTTAACGGTAATAATTTCCATTCCTTGTTAATGTGGTAATAGCTAATTGGTCGCATTTTTGCGGATTTTAAATTTATCGTTACAAATTCTGAGGAGGGACGATATTTTGGAGGCTCATAATTTGCAAATAAGTTCACTAATTTAAAAATGTATTAATTAATTGCATTTTGGTCACTCCTTGTGCAAAGGAGAAAAAAAATCCTACTTTTTACATAAGTCTTTTTACATTTTTTTTTTCTAGTTCACTTCATTTCCAGTTTTGGATTATTTAAGAATATATATCTGCATAATTTTATTGCAAAAGTTAAAAACTGACGAAGTTATAAGACTGTGACACACCGACGAACGGGCAGGCAAGAAGAAATTATAAGAGTTTCTAGCTGGTTTTTGAACTCTAACAACAGATAAATTCACATAATTCTCTGTAATAAATAAAGCTTCTATTACCATTTGGTTACAACCACCTTGACATTTCCAGTTAACAATGACAGATTTATTATGCTCTTAAGATCATTACCGCTCTCCGAATAATATCCTATTACTTTGCGATTAAAAGAGACAAAAACTTTTAATATCAAACTTTACTCTTTTTATCCTCTATTTCAATTTAAATAATACGCACGAAATATACGAGCTAAAATTGTGAAATTCGTTCACGGGTATCTCGACTTTGATTGATAAATTACGTCAGAATCCAAGAAACGAGTAATAAATCTGTATGAAAATCAAAATAAGATAAATGCAGAAACACATTTATTTTAAAACATAGGGCATGGAATGAGAGAAAACATGAAGCAAGTTAATTGTGTATTATGTAATAAATCTAAAAGAACAGAGTGTAAAAACCCAAACCGCATTAAGAACACTTGACACAAATCGCAATGAATTATGTAGTAAAAACTCATACAGAGAAGTTACGGAAAAGTAGTTTCATTAAATTAATTATAATTTAGTATGATATAGTTATTTTCATTGTATTTTTTCATTAATATTAAAATAAATCAACACGTTTTTGAAATACAAGCTTTTCATAAACTTCAATAACCACCTATATCAGACATTCAGCTTAATCTCTAAACGTGTCCGCCAGGTCTCTAAAAATAAACCTTTAAAAAATTACCCTATAACCCACTTAACCAAAAATGTATGAAATCCAATAACCCCGTATGTCGACCACCTAACGGTAGGTAATGGATCATAGCTTTCATGCCATCATGGCAGACACAGGCAAGAAACATGTTACAATGCAGGGACTCGGAATCCTAGTATCGGCGGCTGGTAAGGGTGCCCGCAGGCGTCGTCATCATGCGACCGTTGCTCTGGATTTGTTGGTGACTTGGCCAATGTAGAGTACAACACTTGAAGAAAAAAAATCGTCTTGCTATCGCGTAACTATGACTGTAATCACAATATCTTTTGTTATATTTAATCGGACATTTTTGGTTTATAAATAGATAATGTGGGAATAAAAAACTTGGCTCCAAACATCATTTGCAATTATTGCAGGAAAATATTGAGTCACTGGAAGCAAGATAAGAATAGAGGTATATCAAGTACTCCGTCCCAGAAATTTGGAAATGGCCCTATAGTAAAAATGATTGTTTCTTCTGTTGTAATCAGATCGATGGTTTAAACATTACTTTTCAAAGTAAATACGAAATTGCGTACATCACTGTTCATCAGTAATTACTCCAGTGCCAGCTGTACGAAGCGGTGTTAAAACTGATATTGATCATGTTACTAGAGCTTCCAAATTGATGGACGAACCGATGGACGTCGACGAAGTATCTATATCTGAGATCGACAATGATGATATGGTGACATAAATTTTTCTTCAACCACCAGTTCCATCATTTATATTTCAGTCTAAATTAAATGATCTTGTCCAAGATTTGGGCTCACTAAAAGATGGTTCTGGGTTTTAGCGCCATTTTTAAGCGAGAACAGTCTTTTGGAACCAAAGTCGAAAGTTAATAGATGTAGCTGATGTTTGATGGAAATTCATTGTAAATAATGATAATAACACAATGGTTATAAATTTCCATTAAATAGTGGAAATTTATAATCATTGTGTTATTGTCAATAAAGACAAAAATATCTTTAATAGAAATCAAGAATAGCAATTTCGAAAATATTTTCTAAAAAATTAATGATTCATCACTTGTAAATTGCACAGAGGTGGAAGGTTTTATTAATAAATTGAAAGAAAATTGTTATGATGCTAGGAAATCGGGACTCTTTATAGATTCATTCAAGTGAAATATTAAGACTATTTTACTTCAAAACACGAATATATATTCTCTAATCCCAATAGCTTATTCTACAGTTATGCAGAAAAAATATGAACAACATTCTCTAAAGAAAAATCAACTATGATAGCTAACATTGGCAAATTTTCGGTAATTTAAAAATAATAACTAAGTTGCTGGGTCCTCAATCGGGATTTACCAAATATCCATGTTATTTCTGTTTGTGGGAGATTAGAGATCATGTCAATCATTATGTAAGAAAAAAATGGCCAGTTAGAACATCGCTTTCTCCTGAAACTCGAAATATCATTCATGAATCGTAAGTAGATCCATCCAGAATCATCATTTCTCCCCTTTACATCGAACTTTGTCTCATGAAGTAATTCTTTGACGTTCTCGATAAAATTAGTGACTGCTTTAAATATCTTGTTATGAAATTTTCTAAACTATCAGGAGCAAAATTAAAAGAAGGTCTGTTTGACCGACCACAAATCAGGATCATGTTTAAAGATATTGTCTTCATTAGTACAATGAATCTATTGGAAAAGGAAGCCTGGCAAAGCTTTAAAGCAGATGTCGAGAAATTTCTGGGAAACTGAAAAAGTCTATTTTACAAACAAATAATTGCGAGAATGATTGGAGACTTTAAGATGCTTGGATATCATGAATTTAAAATTACATTTTTTAGACTCCCAGCTTTATATGTTTCCAACAAAACTTGGTAATTTTAGCGAGGGGATTTAGTGGATCCCGAAAACATATAGTTGACATAGTCAGAACCCCAGGCCAGAATTTTTTTTTGTGCGGCTCTATTATTATTACTTTGACAAATATTTTATTATCATATACAAACAATGCTTTCATCAAAATAACTGTTAGCTTAAGACATTATAACGGATGGCACTGAGCATGAGTTATTCGAATAACAGTCGTTGAAAACCGAGAGAAAATTAAACAAGTAAACACCTGTTTTTCTCCTTCGCCCCAAAATCTTTTTCTGTGTCTTCTTAATGTAAATCTTGGCCCCATCCATGACAATATATTTTAGTTACTGTCACGGCGAGAGGTTCGAAGTTTAGCTACAGTTAGCCCAATCTCTGTTCTACTATGATATTTGAAAGCACTCTAATATATTAATTTATTTAAAGAGTATATAATTATATAAATGAACGTTAAATATTGGAGAATTTTATGTGGATATTAATTTATGTTAATATATTTTTAATAATATAAAATATGTTAAACAAATTTACCATACCAAGCTGCTCTAACTGACCGTTCAACGCATCACTCACTAATTTCATTCTATTGCTTACCAAATTTTTCGATTAGTTTTGAAATTTTTAAGTCGCCCGAAAGCGTATACTATGATACAAGAAATATAAATTAGCGTAAAAAAAAAATATTTGAAGAAACACCATAAACTATAGCGCTTTTTGATGTAGCACCAAATGATATAAAGATTTTTGGATTTTTTTTGAAAAATAAGTCTACTTTAGAGGGCTCCAGGCTGACCTGGAACAATCACGTGGAAAATATAACAAAAAAATAGGAAAAAATCCTTTATAATTGTTAGAAGATTATGTGGGAAAACATGGAGCCTCCCACCGAAGATGGTGCATTGGTTCTACACCAGTGTGGTGAGACCAGCCATCACATATGCTGCCTTGATCTGATGGCCTAAGGTAAGGCAAATAATAATCATGACAAAGTTAAGCAGCATACAGAGAGTCGCCTGCTTGAGCATGACGGCGGCCATGAAATCAACCCCCTCTTCGGCAGTGGAGTGCAGTCTGGATCTACCTCAGCTATACTTAGTGATTCAAAGAGAGGCAAAAATCAGGAGCCTAGAGTTGGAAATGGATACGGACCATATGACTTCGAGTTACTGCTGTAATTTACCGTTCGAAGTCATAATAGAAGATCGAATGGCGAGTAAAAGAGGAAAAGAGGAAACATCTTCTGGTACAACTATCTGGTACACTGACGGTTCAAAAACCAGTGAGGTTACCGGAGCTGGACTATATGAGTTACAGCCTTGGGGAAATACCCAACAGTGTTCCAGATGGAAATATATGCAGTTTTACAATGTGCAGGTGTGATAAAACGCAGAGCTTGCAAAGGAAAGCAAATCTACATTTATTCTGACAGCCAAACAGCCCTGAAGGCCATTAAGGGCCATAAGGTATCATGCAGATTAGTCCGAGAATGTCAGAGTGAATTCTAATGGGTACCAGGACACGAAGGCATACATGGAAACGAAAAAGCTGACGAGCTAGCGAGAGCTGACTCATCATCTCAAAATATTGGTTCAGAACCAGTTTTTGGGGTGCCTCAGTGTGCGGTCTGACAAGCGGTCAAACTATGGATTTGGATAGAGTACAAAAACCACTGGGAAGCCAGA
Source organism: Diaprepes abbreviatus (assembly GCA_034092305.1). NCBI lineage: Eukaryota > Metazoa > Arthropoda > Insecta > Coleoptera > Curculionidae > Diaprepes > Diaprepes abbreviatus. Next base: position 31,020,081 of record JASJET010000055.1, read on the forward strand.
CAGCGATTGAACCACGGCAAGCTATTTATTAGGAACCTTGACCTGAAATTAGCAAAGAAACTACTCCAAATGAGCCGAAATCAATTAAGAGCTATTGCAGGTATAATGACGGGTCAAATGGCCGTCAAAGTACATCTGAATAAAATGAACCTGTACAACGGAGACCTTGGCTGCAGACTATGTGGCCAAGCCAAGGAAACAGTAAAATATATCATATGTGACTGTAAGTCAATGGAAAGATGATGACAACAAACCTTCGGGTCAATAAACCTAGAAACGAGGGAAGTACATACTCACTCCTTAGTAAGTCTGCAAAAATTATTTCAGGAGACTAGAGTAACAGACTCGCTGTAGGTCTAGGGTGAGCACAATAGGCCTACTATGGCCTCAGTGCATCCGGGTTCAGGATGGACTCGGAAAGAAAAAAATCCCTAAAAAAGGAAATTTTCTAGGATGAAAATTCACCAAAGTATTTCCATTTGATTATAACTATTTAAGCCAGTGTTAATTTTGAATCGTTCTACTAATTAAAAATATCAAGGTTTTCGAAAAAGCTTAATAAATATTATGCCAAATACTAATTAAGAGCTGAAGTTTTTCGGAAACTAATTAGAGTTGTTCAATTTTCATAAAGTGACAGCGATTGCTTTCCCAGGGTATTATTCTACATGGAGAGGGGCATAAATTCTGAAATTTGAAAAATGTAGTATTTGCTATTTAAAGAAAAACGCATTTTTCCTTTTTTCAAGCGATTTTCTAGTTCTTCGAAAAAATCAGGTATATTGGAATAGTTTATTCTAATGTAAAATTCCACCAGAATAATAAATAATAAAACATACTTTCTGAGCCATTCTGTTTTTTTTTATTGAGGAGGTTGATTTTCTCATCCAAGTTGTTTAATAAAAGGTTAGCACAACTTTTTCGCAAATACGAAAAATATATTCTTATTTTTCGTGATATTTAGAACTTATTTCATAAAAAACCAGTCTCCGCCTTCAGTTTTCTGTTTTAGAAGATTTTCGGCTTTTATCGCCTACAATAAAATAGAAAAGGGAGTAGCTGTCAATGATGCAAAATTTTACGATAAACAGATTAACTATATTATGTGTCGGCGTAAATTGTTTTGTGCAAACTTTGAAAGCAGATAAGAGTACAAGCGGGTAAAATAAAGTTCAAATTAAGAGTAATATGTTATAATTGGCGTTTAAGACACTATTAACTAAAAAGTATGATCGAAAAATATTTAAGAATATATCACCTAAAAGGTATTTTAATTCTGTATTCAACACTACATCGTTTTTAAAATTTTATCCTTCCAAAGATATACCCACATTTCAGAATAGCATAAATTTTAGCTTGAAATACCGTTGCGCGCTGTCCCAAAGATTAAAAATCTCTGACTCCAGTATATTTTTCGAACACCAGCTCTGGCTCTCCCTCCTAATCCTTTTTGCTTGGCAAAAGTATTTCAAGAAAGGTGTTTGGTTTCAAAATCTGCGCAATGTTATTTTCTATGAATAAGTGGAGAGAAAGGAGATTCATTAGCCTTCGTAAGGGCAGGCCTCATCATTCCTGCACAAGTCATTCTTTAAACTTTGTCAGGCTGAAGATGGCATTTGAGCTTGGCTGTACTAGGCCACCATACATAACGGCGTACGTATAAGACAGATCATTATAAGTTATAACCTATATATCATGAAGTCAGACTCCATGTGCACTCAAAAGCTCGCATACAAGCTCAGAAAACACTATCGTAATAATGTAGGTTTTGGTGTTGATGATTTTTGAATGTTTTCTGAATCAGGGTTGCCATATCGTGATAATGAAGAATTTTCTAATCCGATGTCAGAGATGCCATGTACTTGGTACAAAATTTCTTGATTTGGTGAATGATGTTTCTTTATTTCATTATGATGAACAAAACCTTCGCTATACGCTTTGGGGTTATCAGAAAATTGACCGATCGTGGATAAAAATGGGCGTGACGCCTGTGATCGCAATTATTCAGAGGAACGCGATTGATTATTATAATCCGTTGGTCGCAATGAATGATGTGAACTCTGAACTTGATTTTCAAATGAATAATGAGTCACCGACGCGTCATTTGTTGATACCTCGGAGAGAGTGTCAAAACTGTCGATGAAGTCATCAAGGTCAGGGTTAAGACAACTTGTTGGTCTGGTATTAATTAAACCTTCCGATCTAATCATGGGTAATGAGCGAGTTCTCTGTAGTTGATTCAAAAGTACGTTTGGTTTTGAAAGAAAGGAAGCGCACCCGGCAGGGGGTGCCGGAGAGGACCCACCGTAGCCACCCGACCTGGAGGAAACCCAAGCCGCCTCACCTTTCTTTTTTGAGAATTGGGGGAGTGAAATATCTTCGGTTGACATGATGGATGGTACTTGTCTAATAATGGAAATGTTTATTTAAACAAGCAGAATTGGAGAAATTTGAAAATATTTCTCAATGATAATTTATGGTACTCGTATGAGAAGAGAGCTAATGTGAAATGGGGTTAATTGTGTATGATGAATGAATAATTTGAGAAGTAGAAAAATTCTAAATAATTATTTTCTTTGGATAATTTTCAGAAAAAGATTTATGGGACAAATGTTCTAAGTCTTGAATTGAAAAAATGCAAGAAAAAGGGAAAATTGTCTGTCAGTCTATTTCCGAAAAAACGCGAAAACTTTTATTTACCAAATTATGCCGATGAAACTCGAAGATTTGGAAAAAGTTCGGCCGCTAAATTATCCGAAAAAATTTGTTTCCTTTATTCTAATTCCCTAATTTATCTAAAAAGCCTTTTTGAATTTAAAATTTTAAATAATTTAAAATAAATTCAATGCCGCAAAATCCGCTTTAATTTTTTTGTCAAAGTCCGAAAAATTTTTTTTCTATCGCAGAGCAAAGAAGTTCGTATCTTCTTGACTAAGTGGCGAGAAAAATGTCTAACTTAATAGAACTTTCGATGTGCTGAAAAAAGATAAAGGTAACAAGAAGATTAATTTATTATGACTTTCAATTGCGGAAAAAATGTATGGGTAAATAGTAAAATAAAATTATTTATGATGAAAATTATTTAACTAAAAGTCTAATTAAATGAATCTTCTTAAAAAAAATTAACTGAAGATGATAATGATGGGCAAAATGGAAAAAGCCCAAAGTTATAATGTGGATATGCGCAATTTGTATCGGTGATCCGTGATTGCAACCTGAGTTCAGGTATGCAATCACGAATAGCGCCCGATTTTCGAAATCTAGTGTACCGGGCTCTGGGAATTGAAACCTATTTTACCTTATACCTGTTAGTAATAAACCAGAGGACTCCTGATACACCGTATTTAAACCGATTTTATGCAAAAAACAAAAATATGATTATTATTATGGTCTTCAGGCGCCCCAGCCTTTGGCAATTTCCCGGGAAAAAGCTACTAGTTCGTCCAGGGGCTTCGGATGTAATTTAGGGTTAGTAAAAATTAATTTAACACTTATCAGCCACGCAGCCCTATAAAAAGATCGTCGTTGTTGTGCGTCTTCTTGGCTGTTCAGCCGTCCTAACAGCGATGAAAATTCGGAAATTGTCGTCTCTTTTGGAATTTCTTTAATAAAAAACGAATTTCTTTATGAAAATCAAGAGATCTGACAACTCCTATTGTATCCTGCTTCTTTTCTCCTAAAAATCGTACTTTTTGAAAACTTTCTATAGTACTTAATAGCACTAAGAAAGACAACTGAAAACTGCTGTTGATGCAAGGTTTGGTACTATCTTTATTCTTCTCCTGAGCGGGAAAAGCGAAAACGGGTTTCGGCCAATGAGCTGGCTCATACCATAAGCTCTATGTTAATCGTTTTCGGCCAATCAAGAACGATGTCACTTTAACAAAACTAGTTTGTTTTCGTGCCTTTTTCATCAGTTCTTGTTGGATTGTCGTACTAACAACATCTGTTTTTCTATGTTTTTTCTCGCTGGATAGTCATTCTGACAATTGAATATGATGTATAAAGATATTATGTATTTATTGCAAAAAGATTTATGTTAATAACTTAATTGCCGCGTTTTTTATTCCTAAAAACCACTCGCTGTGTGCTTTCGGTAACATATTCTACAGGCAAGCTGTGTTGACGTTTCGACCGGCACATTTTTTTATTAAAATTTCTGTATTTTGATTCTATGAGTAATTAATAGATTATAATGTAAAAATATTCATGGCTGTAAAACATAAAATTCCTTACATTACCTTTTCCATGCAAATTCAAAGTCATTCTGACCCTTGAAAACGTATCTCGCTTGATATTTAAGAGAATCCTTAAGCCAGTGAGTATCTTATTTGCGCATCATGTGACGTGGGAGGAGCTTACTAAGGAAGTTGACGTCACTTAAATATGAATGCTTTGACGATGACCCTCAGATTATTGTTGAAATTCTTGATGATAAAAAATGTTTTAAATTTTTTTATGTTTTATAAAAATGTGTTTTTACAACAACACATATGGCAGTGGTGGCTAGAGCCTCAATATGATCATTCCAGCTCAGTTGTGAATCAAGAGTTACTCCGAGATAATTAACAGTTTCCTTAGATTGAACAGTCCTTCTCCACAGCGTAATTGTGGGTAGTCTCCCTATTTTCTCCTTTTTGGTGATGAGTATAACTTCGACCTTGTTCGAATTTATTTTGAGCCCCCTTCATCTGGCATCATCGTTCTGCGGGCCAAAAGGCCCACAGGCCTTCAGGTATCGGCCTCCAAGACGTGGACAGAGAATAACTACACCGTCGGCATTGGCCTGTGTATATAAGTTAGCTTTGTTTAGCTCTTTGACAGGCAGCCCACAAGACGACTCCACAATAAAGGTAATAAAACACCTCCGTCCCTGCGGACAGACCTTGCTTGACATATTTTGGGGCTACTTACTTTATAACGATTGATATAACAATCATAAAGCCTACGGCAGTGGCAGTAGTAAAAATTATTCAATCGATCTTTTCTTTTTAAATCGAGAGTGCCTCTCAGTTCTTAAAAACTTACCAAATAGTTTTTGATAGAAAAGGATAATTGAACACAAAGGTACTGCTAAATAACCAAAAACTATTTTGAAAATGAAATTTTTACCTTTTTATTTTTTTAAAAGAAATTTAAGAGGGTTCAAAAATATTGAAATCAAAGTTTTAAAATATTTTATTGCAGCCTATCTGGATAGAATGGTAGAATATAATTAATCTTTCAATTTAAGAAATCATTTTGCATATGTTGCCCAGATTGCGTCAGAACGAAAATTTAGTTATTTAAAAAGGCTAAGGCATAGGCATCTTGTTTCTACATAAAAAATATAACTCTAAAAAAAGATATACAGGCTTTATACTCATTACTGTTCTACCGGATGTTGCAGAAATCTTAAATCATAGCCACAGACTAAAATGTGATTCGCAGCAGCTGCACAGGACAACACCGTACTACTGAAGCTGTACTTTTTTCTATTCGTCTCTATAACCTCACGTCAAAGTCAACAGAACAATATATAATCTCGTGATGAAATATTGAAAAAAGAGACTTCGAAAAAATAGTAAAAAGCTAAATTGAAGTGAAGAATAAATGCCAATTACACAGCTCCACAAATAAAATCGAAGTATTGTTTGCACGGACCTGACCTACCTTACTATAAGTAATCGAGTATGCTAAAACCTAATCCGAAATCCAAATAATCTCATCACGTCAGATTTTCCATAACCTCATAAAAGAGGCTAAAAATCCTAAAATTTAATAAAAACCCAAAGAAACCCCTATAATCATATATTCCGTCAATCCCATAATCCCATAACCTTAAAACGCCAAGAGACCTAAAATTCCATAACCCTATAATTCCTTAACCTCAGAAACCTATAACCCAGTGAAAAAGAGACTAATGCGCGGTCAAGCTAGGAAAATCAATATATTTGAAACGGCTAAGACCTTTAACCACTGCCACGTAACTTTAAAACCCCATAATCCTAAAATCTCATAACCTCAAAATCTCATAACCCTATAACCCCGTATCCCCATAGATGAAGGGTCGCTTCTATGAGTACTGAAAAAAAACATTTGGGTTTGTGGCGTTGATGGGAAATATGATTATGGAGCTTTGTTTGGGTTTTTTATTGAATTTTATGATTTATTTTAAGCCCTGGGGGGTTGGGACTTCGTATATGGGGAGTCATTTCTGGAGATCCCACATGCTGTATTGCCAAGTTGTACAAAATTTCTTTAATGCATTTTTATCCTACGTAAAGTAGTCGTCCTCATTTAGTTTTCTTGACTATGTTCACCTTCTACGTATATTTTCATAAAATTTATATTAGTCCCAAAATTAGCAAAGTAGGATAACTTACGTGTATATGTCGGTAACGGTTTTAAGCTACTTTCTACACATGTTTTTTCCAAAATCATTACCACTTTTTGTGAAATCAAAATATCTCCCATTTACGGATTAAAGGCCAGCTTGTATAGGTATAAAAACTTTTTGTGAAATCAAAATATCTCTCATTTACGGATTAAAGGCCAGCCTGTATAGGTATAAAAACAAATTCGATCGTAAATCTGATCGCTTTTTTTACTTTTCCTCTAAAAGTAAATTACTCTGGTCGTTAAACACATACTATTTAATGAGCATTTGGCCTTTTTAAAATTGAAAAAGAAATTTACGCTTTTAATTAGTCCCTCAGAATTGTGCTTTCCCCAAACTTCTTTCTTCAAATTAATTCTGTACTGATAAGTCTAATTAAGCCAATATAATTTCTTGAAAGTCGAGCTAACTTTTTGGTATATTTCTTACAGGAAAAATAAGCAAACTAATTATGCATTCCAAATATCTTGCACATCGTAATCTATCGAAGTTTAAATAAATATAAATATTCGGTACATTTTCTAATTATTTCGTAGGAACTATTAAAAATTCGTACATTCAATAATCTATATTCAAATTTTTTTGTACAGAAGATAAGGCTTTTCAAAATGCTTATTTAAAATATACACTTAGAAAATAATAGCAATTCATGTCAGCATCTATAAAATAATACATTACAAATATACAGCTTGTCCGAAATTGGTGATGACAGCATTGCAATCTCGAAAACTATAAGAGCTAGAAAGGCAATTAAATAGAGAAAGTTTTAGGCAATTATATCACTAGATTATTAGTGTTTGTGAATCGGTTTTAGTTTATTGTCTTTTTGAGATATTAAAAATGAGTAAAATCTTGTATTTTCTTAGATTGGCTTTAACTTTTTTATTTCTCAAAATTTTTTTAAATTTGGAAAAAACTTTAGCACAGAATACTATTTAATAAAATTTTAATCACAACGTCTCGCTTTTCTCGAACCATAATCAATTTTTTTGTTCGTTTTGAACTTATCGAAAAGTACCTAATTTCTTGTTTAACACTATTTGAAACACTAATGCACAAAATCATTATTAACTGTAAGCAAACCCTAAAAATTGATTAAAATTCTTTAGAATCTCGTCTTATTATCCAGTCAGTGGACATGCATCGAAATCATCTATTCATCCCAGTATCTCAACGCACAATGTTCAGTTTTATTCGGGAGTTCTAAAAATAAACTAGTAAAATAGGGTGAGCCAAACTCAAATACGTTCTTTTTTTTTAAAATTTCAGGTTCTAATTTAGATATCTTTACAACATAAAATGGAAATTACATGCTATTTGAAATGATGTTGAACTATGCTATTTTCACCTCTAAAGATGTTATTCCTTATTTCTTATAACGGAAAAACATCTATTAGCACACGAAATTTAGTTCTAAAAATTACGAAATTTAATGAAATCGTATCAAAGGATTTTTTTCACGAATACAATAATTAACTTAAATTGATATGTTTTGGGATTTCGACAAATGAAGTAGTAAAAGAGGGCGAGTCACCCCCCAAATACATTTTTTTCAAATTTCAAATTCTTTTCAATAATTTTACATAACAAAGTGGAAATCATTCGTTAGTTGAAGTGAGATTATACCATGTTGTTTTGACCCCATAGATATTATCCCTTACTTTTTATAAGGGCTAATCTTGTAACCCTTTTACATAATTTAATTTTGGACATTGCGAAACTAAACCAAATTTGTTGATAATTTTTTTTTACAAATACAATATTACAGAATTAGAAATCAATATTTATCATGATATAATAATTTACAGACATGAATGCTTAACCAATGAAATAAGTTTATATTTTCTTATTAATTAAAAGAAAACATTTCAGTCAGGTCGGTAACGTTCATGTCAACTGAAATTTAGTAATTTGAAAAATAATTATACCTACATGAAATGACATCATTCTAATGATATGTTTGTGGTTGAAAATACTATAGTTTAACTTTATTTTAATTAACAAGTAATTTCCAATTTGTTTTGTAAAGGTATCATAATTAGAACTTGAGATGTAAAAAAAAAGTATTTGGGGGTGGTTGACCCTCTTTTACTAGTTTATTTTTAGAAAGTCCGGAACACGACAACTTAAGTGAATATTTTCACAAAATTCTTAAATTTCTTAATTTTTAAAAGTAAATTACGTGCGGAAATATATGGTTTACCCTATTAAAAACCAAAGGATAATATCCTTAGAGGTGAAAATAAAATTATTTCGGATAACAAAAAATTATCATTTTGTTGCGTAGAGTTATTTAAATAAGAACTTGCGATATGAAAGAAAAGTATTTGAAGGTGATTCGCCCTTTTTTTTTATTTTAATTTTGGAAATCTGAGTTAATTATGGTACTCGTGAAAAAAATATTTTCAAACAATTTTATTAAATTTCGTAATTTTTAGAATTAGATTACGTGAACCAATACATGGTTTACCCTTATGAATAATAAAGGATTATATTCTTGGGGATGGAGATACCTTAGTTCAACATCATTTCAAATAACAAGTAATTTCCAGTTTGTTTTGTAAATTTATCTCAATTAGAATTTGAGATTTAAGAAAAAAAATATTTGAGGGTGACGTACAATCTTTTAATAGTTAATTTTATAGACCCGATATTTTTAAACAGTTATATTTAATTTCGTAATTTTTAGAATTAAATTATGTGCGCGAATATGTGGTTTACCCTGATAAAAAATAAGGGATGATATCCTTGAGGGTGAAAAAACCATTGTTTAACATCATTGCGAACAGCAGGTTTTTTTTTTGTAAAGCTGTCTCACTTAGAACCTGGGATATTTCAAAAATACTGTTTTTAGGGTAGAACTTAAGGGGCTGTTTTCACCCCGTTAAAACAACTCTCCGCAGATAAAGAATGCGTGTCTGTTGTTTTTTTATCCTCTACAATATATTTAAGTTTTATTAAAATTGGAGCCGGACACTTCAGGTACCTTCCTTGTCAGTAGATAAATCCACCAAGCAATCCAACAAAGAAAAAAGCATCGTGTGAGCTAAGTCTAAATTACATTTAAATTTAGGTTAATAATTTGCTAAATTTTGTTCTTAGTGAATTCACAGTGATTTCTATATATTTAAATAGTTGGCTATTAATAGTTCAAAAACTTGCAATTGATTTGATTGATTAATAGAAAATTCACTACAATCGCGTCTTATCTTCAAAACTGCCACTTTACACCAATCGAAATCATCTACAAGACCAGCTCAGTAAGGTATGTGTGTGAAGAAAACAATGCAAATGGCCTATCACAACGTCCCGCTTTACTACCAGCTTGAAACCCAGCGGCTAAATGAAGCAAGCAATCCAACAGTGAAACAAACATCATATAAGCTAAGCTTTAGCTATAGTTTACAGTTCAACGTAGTTTAATTATTTGTTTTATATTGATTTGGACCGGCATACAACCTTTTTTGTTCTTTATGTTTTTGGTAATGTACAAATGCTTAGCTAAAGGAATTCTTAGGGGATTTAAAAAATATATATTTTCTCCATTTTCCAACGTGCAGTGGTGGTAAGGAAAAGAAATTTCTCATAACATTTTTCAGCAAAAATATTTTATGTACGGTGATTTTACATTAAATATATAAAAGATGAATAAAAAATAACACGACGAAACGTATACAATACAGTTAGGTTCAATTCAGTAGAAATCTGCATAGAAATTTATTTGTAACTTCAACGCCTTTTGTCGCATCTGATTAAGATAAAATAATCTCTAGCAACATTCTTTCCCATTTGAACAGTTCTTTCGAGTGTAATATAGTGGTTCGCGAGGATAGCAAGTCACAAAATTTGATTTTAAAGGGCAGCAGAATGATGACTTATAATAATATATTTTTAGCGTATTCAAAATAATTATAAAATTTATTTTTTTTCAGATATATGCCCCCAGTAACACCTTCCATTTGGAAAAACACAAGGCTCGCCGATAGGTTTGGCGCAGTGTGTCCACAAAGACCTCCTGATATAGGAAACAGGTCTGAGGCTCTCTTAGAGTTTCCTCGAGGACGACTGCTTTACCTCGAAAAACTGCTTCCTCTTTTGACTAACCAAAGTGAAGACTGCTTGTATCTAAATATTTATGTGCCCAGAACAGGTAAGTAAACAATAAATATAATCGTTTTATTAAAATTTAATTAGTAGAAATATTCTTGCTCAAGAATACTGATAAAAATTGATAAAAATATTTTTTTTGTTACACCCATATAAAATTGTATCTATTGACCCGTTTTTTCCTGTCAAGTATCTAATTAGAGCTGGAACTCTTTCATAAGCTCAGGTTTGAAAAAAATCACACATGAACCCCGATTGTCACAATTTTTTGACTTTTGTCACATGTGTATCTGAGGTTTCTAATAGAAAATTTTGAGTTATGAAGTGAATAAACTTTCAGAACGCAAGAAAAACCCGCTACATTTTCTTCTTTTTCAGTATACAAAGGTTCGATTTGTGCAAAAACTCTCTCTGTAGAGCACACAAACACATATTAACTTCCCCTTATGCATCAAAGTACTTTCAATAAAACGCGCGCTTTCTCTCGCATCGGAAAGGTAGCTCGGAGCTCTGCCGCATTTTTCTCATTCTTCGTAATAGCGCACACACGCACGTTGTTCTTCGGCGAATGAGAAAAACTTTTTTAAGGTCATAAGAATTTATGAGTCACAACTAATTGAACTACTGAAAGCTGAAAAAAAAAATCAGTGCTTCATTTTAGAAACTTCATTGTATATTTATATTTCAACTCAAAATAAAAACTTCCATTCCATATGAGCATGTTCCTGGACTTCATTATGTTGGTGCATCTATGTGAATGTTTCCAAAATCCGAGTCATGAATCTATTTTAAAAACTAAATCATGAGAGGGTGACCGTAAAATTTGCCTATTTCATGAACCTAGTATTTGAAACCAAAATGTGTGCTAATTGAAAGTTTATGATAAGATAATGCTTAAGAAAATTTTTAAGATGACCATCTGTTTCAATCTTGATAAATTAATTGTAAAAGTTGACGAAATTGAGTTGCATTATGTGCTGAATAAAAGTTTTGATATTCAAAATCTTATAGCTTGACAATGAAAAAAGATAAACAAGTTCATCTGATTTCATTTTAAAGCTTAAGTCACGTAGAATACAAAAAAAATATCAGCGACATAACCCTTAGACAGGGTAAAACAAGCTCCGTACAAAAAGTGAAAATACATTATAAAATATCTGAAAAAATTGTGTTCATGAGTCAATTTAAGCTGGTCATAGAATAGTTATCGCTGCGTATTTATAGTTCGTTTTTATGGATATTCACTCTCTCATGGTGGTTAGATGGTATAATTGCAAGTACGCTTTTGGTACATGTTCCCTGGTGCTATTGTTAAAAAACATCAAACTAGGTAGTAACACTTTAAACATAATATTGGGTTGCCGAAATACTTTAGCAATATGTAATTTAGATAATTAAAATAGATAATTTAAACCAATGACAGGTCTCTTAAAAGAGTTTCTTGGATTCATGCCAAAATGGCCTACTATGAATTAAGAAAATTTGTTATAAAATTAATATTTTCGCTACTTTCCAAATAAATATATGATCTGTAGATTCACTGAAACTTGCTTAAGTGATAACAAAAGTTAATATGTATCACAAACAAAATTATCTGCTAAATTTTGCAAAAAATATTAAAATAATAAATAAATGTACCATGATTTTGGACAGTTTACAGACCCGGAATGTATAATTCCAGATCCCCACCACATGAAAAAAATTTGCAACCGTTAAACAGTTTTTTTTTAATTTGACAGAACAAACTAATTGGATAAAAAAGATGACTAAATTAACAAGAATAATATGAAACTCTTTTAAACTAAAGAAGTTATAAACAAAATAATTACCTTTCGTTTTTTCATCGTTGCATGCTTTTGAAAACAAAATACTGATAAATGTGACAGAATAATTCAACGAATGACTGTTTCTTTGCGATCGTTAATGACGTGCAAAGTAGCTACTGATCATAGGGAAAGTATTTAGTTTTAAGTTTACCGAGGGTGTTAGGAAAAATAGGATGATCGAAATAAAAAAAAAATATGTAACATAGCAAGTATAACCAAAAAAAACTAATTTGTAAATTCGTTAAAATTGTTGTGACCTTTACGAAGCCCTATAACGAATAAAATTTAACAAAAATTACTTTTACACCAAATGCGTGTGGTCTTTATTAGGCTGTTTTGGATATTATTAATACAATTATGTAACATCTTTTATTTATATTAAAAGCTATGTACTTATATTTAATACTTTTGATATTTTTTTTACGTATAGTATACATACCACAGTTAATTAGTTCCAAAATGTAATAAGGGTTATCTTTATGACATTGGCAAAGGAAAATTATGAAAATAATAGAGAGGAAGAAAAAATCGTAAATAAAGCATTGACAACCTAACTCCTAAGGCAAATAAATTTTAATAGGGAATATTTCAAATATTAAACCTTTTCGTGAAATTTTATGTGGTAATGTGACTTAATCGCTACCGTAGTTTCCGCAAAATGTTAATGAATTAAATTTTAAGGAAATGTCGGCTTCTTTTCTTAACTTGAAATGCAAAATGATCAAAAGTATCAAATTTTCAATATTATTGCTACATAAGCCTATCATCTCCACATTTGCTACACTTCTGAACTAAGAGTGGTGTGACTTTTTTGATCTGGTATAAAATCAATAGGAAGTATTGGGTATTTTAGTTCTGCTAGCGGTAGTAGAAAGTACATATACTATGTCAATGTGCTTCAAAGGCAAATTAATTTCTGTTTACATGTATCGTTAAACACAAAAGTGTGCGCAGTTTTTTAAGACTATTTTTAAAATAATATCTAGAATATTATTTCTTTATGTGGTATTAAATTTACTTTACTTGCAAAACAAGACCAGATTTTACCGTGAGTCAGTTTGTCCATAACATACTTGAGCAGATTGTCACTTCTGATTACGTGTACATTTATGCCAGATTCCCACTATAGGACCGCTCTCGATACGATCTCGGCACGCTCTCGGTCCGGTAAAATATTCTTACAGAAGAAACAACCAACCTATTCAAATTATCGGTTTCGCGGAGATTTCGATATCGTAAACTCTTTTTCATTTAAAACAAATGTATCGAACCGAGATCGTATCGAGAGCGGCAGTATAGTGAAAGTCAAACCTTATCGGACCATATTTTATCGGATGATTCCATAACAATTAAACTCATCGCTAGAATTAAAAAAAAAACTTTTAATCGGGATAGTGCGTATGTGATTCAGGCATTTATTAAAACCTTTTAAGTAAAATTCTACCTTGATAATTACATTACTGACCATTTTTTTTAGAGGCAGTACCTCATAGTTTGAGATTTTGATGACAAAAATTTATCATCATCATCATCTTCATCGATGATTTGTAGAGGCTCCAAATGCTCTTAAACTATAATATTCTGACTGTCACATAGGTTTTGTAAGTTATTTTTACCATATGTGTCAGATATTTGTTATTGTTTTAGAGCAGCGTTTCCAAAGTGGTGGGTCGCGAACCCCTAAAATTCACGTGCTTTATAAAGGGGGTTCGTGAAAAAAGATTGTAATTTACAAGAATATTCTCGAATGAGCTAGCAACTTCTACTTCGGCGAACCACAACTTTTCCCGGATACGTACGAAAGAGCAAAAATAATGTTTGCTGATACAAAAACGTCGTAGCCACATATAAGGAAGACTAAAGTCAAACTGAATCATAAAATGAGCTTAAGACCCTTGAGTGATTTGAGAAAGATAAATGAGTTAGTAATTAATGTATAGGGTGTGCATAATTAGTAATGTAAACCAATTTAGTGATTTTTTCTTGTGTAAATAAATTACAACAAATACCAATATTTACAAATCACACATGCGCACGTCTAGCATGAAAGTAAATAATTATTGCGCCATAAACGTTCGATGGATCGTTGATTAAAAACAGGTAGTGTTGTCAAGTCTGACGCAAAGCTGAACGTGCAATCAATTGCTTCTTCTACTTGAGTCACTGATTTGGAACCAACACAGGATGGCAGTTACTGTGAGCCACCGTCTCGCCAGACTAAAAGCAAAGACAAAATATGACCGTGATTATTTACAAATCGGTTTTTATTTTACTGGGGAAAAAAAAGAATTTGAACCACTTTGTGCAATCTGTAATGAAATCCGGTCCAACGTCAGTTTAAAGCCATCTCTTTTTCGTAGACACTGGATCACAGTTATGACCCTGTTCAGTATTTTATAAGAAAATAGGCAGGTAATAAAAAGTCTACTGTTTCTTCTTTTGTAACAGATTTAAACGAAGATAGTAAAATAGTTCTCGAGGCATCATTTCGAATTAGATACACAATAGCAAGATCTGGACAAGCACACAAAGTGGCAGAAAATTTGATCAGAGCATCCATGTTCAAGATATCACGAAGTGTATACTTTAAGAGAAAGAGGCTAAGAAAATTGACCTTGTTTCCTTATCAAACAAAACAGTGTCGCGGAGATGATTTGGAAAGAAAATTTTAAAATAGAATAAAATTGAATTATTTCACTATTCAGTTTGAGGAGTGGACCGATGTAGCAAATATTGCTTGTCTAAGTTAAATATATTTTTAAGAATTTCAATCAAGAAGATTTACCAAGCCATAGAAAATCCATACGACAGGTGCAGCAATTTTCGATATGATCAATAACTACTTTGAAAAAAAAATTAAATAATTGGTGGTTGTGTGTACTGATGATGCAAAATCAATGATCTGAACATTTTCTTGTCTTGTGATGTGGATAAAGAAGATCAACGAGAATATTAGATCGAATTATTGCGATATTCATAGACAAACACTGGCATATAAATGCATTCCTTCAGAGTTATCCAGTACTTTAAGTGACGATGTAAAAATTGTAACTTTTTATAAAATCGCATGCTACAAACTCTCGTCTATTCCGTGTGCTTTGTGAGCGGTTTGAAAGCCTTCACGTTTCTTTATTTCTACACACAACAATTAGATATCTTTCTCGTGGCAAGTTTTTCACCTACTTGTTTAAATTGAAGTCGGTAGAGCATGAGACTCTTAATCTCAGGGTCGTGGGGGGGGAGGTTGGGGCCCCACGTTGGGCGCCAAATTTTGCTACGCCACGAGAGAGAAAGAAAATTAAAATGAATATGAATTCTTATTAAATGCTTCCGTAGAGGTGGTTGTTTTCTCGATGTTGATCGCTCCTTCTTTTAGGGCAGTGCCTAGGCTAGTATGCCGGAGATTAGGGGAGGTGATATAAATTCAAAGCGCCACCTGCTTTAGGCCCGTCGGCAAGAAGAAGCAATGATGTTATCGAAAACAGGAAACAACCAGATCCAAAAATAAAACACCCCGATTCCAAAACAGTTAAAATCTATATTTAACAATAAAAAAGGATTCTGTTTTACAATCTATGTGAATTTCAACTTAAACTAAAGAAATATGTGACTATTTGCTAAATAATAACTACAAAAAAAAAACAAAGAAAGGAACAATGAATTATACTATTAAATTTTTACGTCATCCGCGCCAAACGCAAAATCAGTTAAATCTAGGTCAGGCCTTAATTTCCACTATCAGCTGAACTGAATAACCTTACTTTTTATGTACAGTTGTATTTAGCACTAATAAATTATATAGTACGACGATTTAGGAACTAAATTAAAAGTGTTGCACTCAGGCGCGGATCCAAGGGGGGGGGCGGTGGGGGCGATCGCCCCCCCCCAGAGTTTTGAGTCTAGGAAAATAGACCCGATTTTTCCTCTTCTACTATAGTTTATTTAAGAACAAGAGAGAGTAATAAATCATTTTTTACCCTTTTTCTCTTCGCAAACTACCTGTGTTCTTTAGTCCGGTGTCTTTAGCAAAATCTGTTAAACACATATATTTTTCATAGAAATAGGTTAGAAAGTTTATAATCAAAAATACCGGTCTATAATAATGGACTAAAACGTCGCCTTATTTTCTCAAAAAATTCTAAGTTATAATTTAAATACTTACAAAATATCCATTGTCAAAAATGCAAAAAGTTAAACATATATAAAAAAATAAATTCGTTTATATAATACTAAAATATTTTTGGGGCTAATGGTCATTTTATTTAATTAAAAACATTTTTAGGTTATTTGACGTTTCAGTTTATTTATTTCTTAAACCATCTGCAGAATTACAATTGAACACTAAAAAGGGATTCAAATGTAATTACTTTTTATATGTTGTAATTAAAATTAGACCTACTTATTTTTATTTCTATTGTACAGATATCTTAATTTAATTTATTTTATTATATGGAAATTCGATAGTCCCAAAAAAATAAGATAAATATGTTAATTTTACACGCTTAAGAAAAAGACACAAATACAATAATAAAATAGTAAAAACTTACGGCTAATTAAAATTAAATATATATAAAATTAAAGAGTGGGACACACTAAAATAAAAATATATAAAAAAATAAAAAAACATATAAACAACATTAAACAATAAAATACAACAAAAACAAAAATTTAAATAATAAATTGTGTTTACACTAGTAAACATTGCGTATCTTATTCCTAATCAAAGTCAGTGAAACTATCTTCGCTCAAATTAATTATAATTGGTTCCTCTATCTCACCGATCATGAGATCGAGTTCTCACATTTTGTTTTATTTTTTAATTATATGAATTTTTCCCAATTTTCCGCAGTAACTTTATTCAAAAAAATCTTTCAAAAGTTTAGTTAAATTACTAACTTTGTTAATTATGTTATTTCTAGCAACTGTACCTTTTACTTGAGAGAAATATTAACTCCTCCAACGGACAGTTTCCGGACGATCTATAGGAACAAATTTTCTATCTGGTTTTTCCCAGCAAAAATTAAGTTCTCCGAGCAATTTCCAGAGATCGCGATCTTCATTGATTTTAGTTAGAATTTTGTAGACTGTTGGGATCTGCTTTTTATAATAAAATGTATATACAACCCCTTTAATTGCAGTTTTCATCTCTTCTTCCAACGAGGTTTTTCGTCTGCCTGTGAGCGAATGTGGCTTGGGAATACTAACAATTCCAGTCGTTTTTTCTCCGTCAGTATTCGGTACATAGTAGATTTTCCAACTTCTGTCATGTTGGAACACATATCAGCAGAGCTTTTAACATTATTATCTAGATATTGATATCTTAAGGTATCATAAACATTCATCGTAATAAGTTGAGGAAAAAATGTCCTGGTTTACCGATTTTGAAATAAATATGGAGGTGAAAGCCATATCTTTTGGGTATCTCACTAATCTCAAATAATATATAAAAACAAGCGCAAACAAGATAAATCACTCAGAACAAACTGTAAGGTGTACTTTGCTCACTGACAGAAATTAAATTAAACTATCAGAAATTTTATGTTGCAGTAAATTTATAAAATATATTTAAATATAGTGAAATAATTAGATTTACAGCAGTTCTCAGTTACCTGCGGCACTGGAGCAAGTACGTTGGAGGTTTTGGTAACAGTTTTATTACTCTCTCTAGTTCTTAAATAGAGTATAGGAATGTGTATGCTTGCGATCGCCCCTCCCCCCCCTCCCAAGAGCTTTGAGTTCAGGAAAATAGAACCCATTTTGTCTTTTATATTAGGAATGAGTATGCTGCTTGCACTCCTCTCCCCCCCCCCCCCCCCCGTTGACAACTTGTTTTTCTTGCCATACTGTACTTTTGTGATATCACCGCCCCCCCCCCCCCTAAAGAGAGAGGCTGGATCCGCCCTTGGTTGCACTAATGGGTGAAATAATGTTTTAAATTACCTAGTGTATTTTAAATTAAATTAAATATAGTGTCCTGTGATCGCACACAGAAAGTCTAATTAGTTCCCAATCACAGGGGAAAAATGAAAGCATACGATAAATTAGGTGATACTACGGTTTATTATATATAGTTCTAATACCAGAAGTGTGGTTTTATCACTGAGTCTAAATACTTTCAGCAAGCAGGATAACCTTTAACTTCTTTGGGAGCAATGAAGTGTTTTATGCCAGGCTCCCGCATAGAATTCCAGTTGGTAAATAGAAAAGGAAGATCCCGGTTTAATAATATCTGTTTGTGGCATGTACCTCTTTGTCTTTACGGGTGTAACAAGTACCAAAATTCACAAATATGATGTGTTGACCTCTTAGAGGTGATAACTTTCACTACACTTTACTTAAAGGTAAACGAATGCAGTTTTAACTTTCTTTATTCCCCAAAATTTGGCCAATGTTGCGCTAAAACACTAAATATGGTTTTAGCTGTTTACTAAGATAAATGTAGTTGTGTATAATTAGAAAAGTCAGCCAAAATATTGATTTCTGAACTTATGCCAGTTTTCACAAACAAAACTTGGCCCAGAATCTCTTTACTGACGCTTTTAGAAATCTCAAAAGTGCCAAAAAAAAAACAAAGGATTAACTCCACCCTTGATGAAAGTGGCAAAAGTGGAGTGTTTGATACATTTCTAGGCACACTTGATTTTTTTTACAAAACCGATTTTTGATGTGACAGTGACAAAAACTTTTAGCTACTTGATGGAAACAAGGGATTAATTTATAGTGAGTATTAGCGTGACTGATGGTATTCTGATAAAATTATTTATAGTTTTGTTCATAAAATAACAAAACTGTAACATATTCAAGCATTTTTCTTGACTATCCACTTCATTTGATATCTTGTGTCTCTGATATTCTTTAGCTGCAAAATTTTGCTCCTGGCATTTTTTCTAAATTAAATGATTTAGTTCTGTTTTTACAAGTTCCAGATATCACCATTTTCAATGTGCATGATAAAATAGCAGCCATGCTAAAAATGTTCAATTTTTGAATTAAATGTCTGCAGGTAAATGAGTAGAAAACGAAATTCAACTTAATGAAAATATTAAAAGGGATATAACTGAATATCTCAAATAACTCAATGAACGTTGATGGAGTATTTTCCTAATAAACCTATTATATCTGAATCGAACAACTGGATACGTATTCCTTTTCAAGAAGATATAATTTCGGATACTTTTTTAACTCTACGGGAAAAAGAAAAGCCCATTGACTTATTCTCTGACAATTTTCTAAAAACCAAACAGATGCAAATATCCCATTGAGGGTATTCTTTAAGTTCTGTATTATTTTATTCATTTTGAATTAATTCTTTTCTGTAGGTTAGGTTTTAACTTTAATAATGTTTGCCTGTAAATCTTTTATGATTATGTTTTAGTTTTTCGTTATGAACTGTTATTTAATATGGAAAATTTCATTTAATTACACAGGGAGTTCGCCAATTAGTGTCGGTTTTTTAGAAGGAGTTCGCAAGAAGAAAAAGTTTGGAAACCGCTATTTTAGAGTACTCTGATTTATTGATTGAATAATATAGTAGTCCAGGGAGGAAGCTCTTTTGGTGCATTCTGAAGACTTATTGCGGCGTTTCACGTTACAACTGTTCTATGTACAATATTGGTTTTCTTAATCAGATTTAAGAGCCTACTCACTAGAGAGAGTTTCAAAAGATTTCAGAAAAAAAAGGCTTCACATTTTACTTAATTTCATTAATACAATATCTCTAGAATTTATTTAGACTTAAGTGCTTTGAAGCCTATTAGCGAATTATTTATAATTTTTTTCATAAACTAACCACTGACAATTTGACTATAGATTCCATTGTTATCTAACATTTCAATTAAAAATACACAACTCTGCATTAGCATATTTATGATGTCAAAGATCTTTGTTTTTGCATCAATAATGCAATATGCTTAATAACACAGCGATTCGAATCAAACCAATGCGATTACGCTTTTAAAAGCAACCCTGCTGGCAAAATTAGCTTCATAGCAAAATAGGTACGTATTCGTGTGACTGAATTTACAAAAGCGTATTTAATTTCCCAATATTGCATTGAAGTATTTTGGTGTTTGTTTTGTATTTTGTGGGAAAAGTGCTAATGTATAGTTAACTACCAAATTAAAATAACAAATTACGTAGTATAAGGGATGGTAAACATTGCCAGATCAAAGGTGATTTAAACCTAAAACGCTTTTAGACCTCCATAATTGTGTATGTAAAGTGAATTGGGTAGGTTTTTTGTCTATTAATTAGATACCAAAGGATTTGTTTGTGCTTGATATATTGTACACTCTTGTATCAAATCATCTTTTGTATTGTCTCGCTAATACTCAAAAATGTATTTATCAGAAACTTTTTTTTTGTTTATATTGAATTCCTTCGGTTACTGTTAGGCATCAAAATATTTCTTTTGAAGTTAATGGATATTTGAAATATTTTTTATCTTAGTCTGAATTTGATGACATTATTTACTTTTCAGATATCAAAAAATTTTAGGAATATGTCACAACACAGCATGCAGTTTATTTAATCCAATCTTGGAATAACCCTATATTTAAATAAAGAAATAGGATTATTCAAGAATATTTATAATAGGTTTTATCTAGAAGGACGCAGTTATCCTTCAAAACCACGGATTCAAATATGTCATAAAATTACATTTCGGCAAGACTGTCAGATGAGAAACAAACGTTACAGCGGAAATTGAATAGCTGTTCCTGCACAAAGAAAGACAACATCATGAATATATTACTTTAATTTACTTCTTCTTCTTCTTCTTATTCTAGGTAGAACCAAGTTCTGTTATCTATACAATACCTCATCGATTCTCGTTTGAGGTCGAAATCCAGCTGTCTCTCCATCTTTTGGGGGGCCGTCCAGGTGGCCGTTTGGTGTTTGGTTTCTCTCTCATCACGGTTTTTGCTAGTCTGTCATCGTCCATTCGTTCCATGTGATCTCTCCACTGCCTACGACGGTCTCAAACCCACTTCACAATATCCTCCACTCCGCTGTCCTCGCGTATTTTTGCTTTTCTTATTCTATCTCTTAAACTTGTTCCCGTGATCATTCTCAGCGTTTTTATTTCTGTGGTTCTTATAATTTGTTTTGTCTTTGTGGTTTCATTTCTTGTTTCTGCGCCATAGGTCAGTATCGATCTTACACAGACCTTGTAAATTCTTGCTTTGGTCTCAACCGTCATATGTTTATTGTTCCAGATTATGTCTCTTAGTTGGCCTGATATCATGGCCGCTTTGTTGGCCTGTGTGCCTACTTCTTCCGTTACTGCCCTGTTACTTGTTATATGTTCTCCTAGGTATTTAAACTTCCCAACCTGTTCGATATGTTTGTCATCAACCATTAGTTTGCATCTTACCGGTTCTTTTGCTTCAATTTGTTTAAATAAAATGAAAATACGCATCATTTAAACGTTTTTTAATGTTATTTAAACACAATAAAAGTTCCTTATTCCCAATTTCTAGAATTTTATGGGGTGCCAGCCTAAATTGGCATTTATATTTTATTGGAGTAGCAAAAAAAGTTCCAGTAAGGAAGGAAAATTTTTCAAAATACATAAGAGTGTAATTTTTGAGATATTATCTAGTAGTTTTCAAAAAGTTCTGATCTAAGTAATATCTTTTTAAAAGGGATGTTAAATTTATATTTAATGTTTATGTTACTGAATTTTAAAATTTTTTTGCGTAACTATAAGTGACTAAAATAATTTTATAGGACAGATGTACGTACATGCCTGGGGTTGGGGGTCTGTACGCTGCCACCTGATAGATGTATTGTGCCCCCCTGCTGTTGCCCAGTCGTAAGAATTCCCTTATCGGCTAGAGCAGGTCCTTTAGTCCTATTTCCCTCAGGAATCTTAGGACAGCTTCAAGGTGGGTAGCTCCCCTTCTTCGATTTGGTCTGTTCCCAAGAACAACATCCTAAGGTTTTTTAGAGCGCTGCATTCTGAAAGCAAAGGTTTCATCCACCTACTCACAGAATCTGCACTCTTCTCTTTCCACCAGTCCGAGTTTCTTGAGGTGTCTCTTCAGGTGGCAATGACCCGTCAGGACCCCTGTCAGAGCTCTGAGTTGCTTTTTGCTTAAGCTTATGCATTCTTTGAATCTATTCTAGTCGCAGTTCCCCAGAAGTATATTCGCTTGACTCAATCCTTGCAGCTTAGTCCAATAATTGGATCTCCTGCTGTCTTCTTTTATTTTTTTTCCAGCATTACGCTGCTACTGATTTCACAGGAAGGCTCTGGCGTCAGAAATGGTATCTTAGCCCTTTCTTCGCGAGTCTGACTACTATTTTATTTCCCTCTATCCCAGTATGTCCCGGTTTCCACATGAGGGTGACTTTTTATTCTTACTCAAATTATTTAGGTCCTCTAGGCATTTCCAGACCATCTTGGATCTGATAACTTGACAGCTCAGCGCACTGATGGCTGCTTAACTATCCGACAAGATGATAATCTCTTGGCCGTGATAGTTTTTCTCCTTGTTAAATTAAATACATATTCTAATGGCATATATTTCTGCCTGGAGAATGCTTGGTGACTTATCTAAGCTTTCGTAGTGTCTGATACCGGATCCATACACTCCTACTCCAGTACCCTCCGTTATTTTCGAGCCCTCTGTATACCATTTAATGGAATTCTTGTTAAAGTTTTCAATCGTACTTCTGTATCATTCTTTTAGTGTTGACTTTTTCACACATAACAGATACAGAGACATAACCTTCTTTTTATACAACTAAAATGTTTCGCTATAGGGGATAACACTACACTTATTTAAAGATTAATTCACTCATTGATCTCAGAGAGGTTATTTTTCATTGTATGGATATATATCTGGAGTTGAACAGGGCAGCATGTTGATGTTTTCTATTTGCACTTTCTTTAAGTCTTGTTCTCCTTATCAATACGTGGAGGACACGCAACTTTGGATTGACGGTCACTCTAATCCGAAAATTATTTTATCAAGCTCTGAAGACTGAAATATTTTAGACACGGCTATTAAATTAAATTTCGTTGTATCTCCGATTTTGTCCAACATCTCTTATTGTAGCACAATTTGTTAGCCAGTTCTTTTTCAAAAAAACTTAGATTTTCTTATAACCTCCAGAAGTTTGACCATATTTTGAAGGCTATTAGGAAGTTATATTTAGAAGAATTTTCTAGTTTCACCTTTTAGTATTGCTTAAGAAGACTATTACTTTTAGAAAATCAACTTTATACAAAAAATTCGTTCTTCGCTCCCATGTTTATGATCTGAATATCCGTTACCGTGGTCTGTTTATTGTTTATCGACAAAATTCTGCACAATTTCAATATATAATAAAGTAACTCTCCTTATAATGCTATAAAAACTTACAATAAGCTCCCGCACGATATAAAGCTGCTCGCTTCCTCAACCTACAAACAGAAAGTGAAATTGTATTTATCGAAACAGAGTCCTGACATAAATCGCATATAGATTTTTTATCTGTTATTTACCTTTAATTTCTTTATTAACAATTATCTTTATTACTTCATATATTCCTTTATACCAAATTTTATGTAATAGTTTGTTAATACCAGTGTTAAATTTTTATTATTTGTTTTTTTCCAGGGCACTGTATATTCGCAACTAATTTGCATACAGCCTCTTTTCTTGATATATTCTTATAAAGTTTCTTGGTCATAAATAAAGCCATTGTTCTTTTTCGGTAATATCTTTAATTTAATAGATGTGCCCTCCACATTTTTTTCATAAAACTAATAATTAAAAAGTTTTTATGAAGAACGAAAGCTTTCACGGCTTTGGTCAAGTTGAAAATCACGGTTCTTGGGTTTAGACCGTGTCAAATTGGAATTATTATCCGACATTTCGCCTACGATTGCACGAGGCATCTTCAGGGATCAACAGGAGGAGCAACAGCCCGGTATTTATACCCGACTGGTGCTCAGTGAACCTTGATTCAACGTTATATTCGATTTCTACGTGTGATGTAGACTGTAACCCGCATCTCTATTAATATTATTTGGATATTTACAAATTTCAATTGATTCTCTAATTTTATGTTTAAAGAAACCAGGCGCTGATGCTAGTTTTTTTTACATTAATAGTGTGACCTGAGCAATGCTGGTGTACAGCTACTGCACATTGTACAATTTGTTTCTTTTTTATACATCTTTCATGTTATTTAAGCCTAGTGGATATAGTCCGCCCTGTTTCACCTACATTCACTTTACCAGAAGAACAAGGTATCTTGTAAACGCCTTCTCTTTGAAATGGAATTGCGTCCTTTGGAGATTTCAAATATTGTCCAATTTTCTTACATATGTTGAAAATTGTCCAAATGTTTGATTTTCGGAGCAATCTGGCAATCTTGTCGGTAGTTTCGTGTATATAAGGTAAGACAATACTGTATAAAAGAGTTCATTTATGACATTTTATTGAGGAGTTGGATTTTTATATTTGTTAATAGAACGTCTTATATCTTCAACGAAATATCCGTTGCCTTTCATTGCATTTGTCAGTTTTTCTGTTTCTGATGCAGCAATGGTTCGTCACATCTTGAAAGTGTTCTATGTACCAAAGAGTTTATGATGTATTGTTTTTGGTAAGGATGATGATGTGACGCTTCATTGAGATATCGATTTGTATGTGTTGGTTTTCTGTACACAGAATGTCTTAATTTGCCTTTCTCTTTCCTTTGCATTAGTACATCAAGAATGGGAAGGACATCATTTGATTCAGTTTCCATAGTAAACTTAATGCTAGGGTGTTGTTGATTTCGGAGATACAATAATATCATCCGAAGTAGTAGACAAGGTCAGGTAACGAGGCTGTCTGAATTCCCAAAGGCGATCGGCTTCAAATAAGCAGCAGCTATGGTGAGGTGAAATGAGTCTAATGACGCTTAAGCATCAACGATCTAGTACGACCACCTTTATTCATTCATTTATCCCAATAAAATGGTCAAGACAGGTTGTTAAATCTAATCTGCCCTTTCTATAAATTAATTGTGCGATAATGGATTAAATTCAGATAAAAATGTTTATATAATAAAAAAATTTTCACAAAACTAGATGATTTGTAGATTTATAGGTTCACACGTTTAATTTTGATATGTTTGGAGTATGAAATTTGAGGTTACTTAAGTTAATATAATCATCGGTACACGAAACGTGCTACCCAAAGGATAGAGGTTGCATCATTAGGCACCGGAACCAAACTAGCCACAAGTTTCCACGGTTCAAAACTAGCCACAAGTTTCCACGGTTCACGCAAGGAGTCGCACCTACGATCTCTCCATGAGAGCTGCTGCGTGTTTTAAGCCAACAAATATATAAAAAAGAGTTACGTTTTCGTTCGTGTAATTTAAATCTAAAAATAGTTAAGAATTTGTACAAAATAAAACATTATAAGTAGGCATGGATATTTTTACATCACCTTTTATTTGGTATATTATGCTTAAATATTTTTAAAATTAAAAAAAAAAAAGAAACGAATAAATAAATTTATGGATTTTATCTGAAATAAAATACATGCATATTTTAGTTCATTAGGAAATTAGAATTACAAAGGGATTATTCAGAATATCGGTTTCGTAACTAGATTTAGTTAATTTAATATTTATGAGTTGTCCTACGAACAATTTTGCAGAATATTTTAATATAAATAAGTAAAAACCTGAATGAAATTTATTGAGAGATTTTAAGATATGGTAAAGATATAAGAAGTAATTTGTAGTTATATTAGTAACGAGTATAATGAAAATAATATATTTGATTATTGGGTTGATAAGATATTTAGTGAGACTATGTGAATGTTAAACGTAAAAATCAGAGTTGTACGGCAAAGGTGAGTAAATTATCAAATCATGCCAAAAAGAAGGTGCATTAAATGTTTTAAAACACAATCAAAAATTATGATTTAAATCAATAGTAATTAAAAGTGAGTTAATTTACAAATTAAAGTTCGTTTTATAACGAAATGTGTTCATTTTAATACTGAATTAATCTGGATTGGAGCATCTGAATCTTATTTTTTTTATAAAATAGGATTAATATAAGTATTCTATGTCTTTCTATAATTAGAAGTAAGTATCTAACTCGTTATGTCTTGTGAATAGAAGAAATAAAACAGTAATTACACGAATTCTTTTTACATGTTGTCAAACAATATATCACATTACAGTGGGTTTATTTGATAATTATTTTATTTCCTAATAATTAGAAAATCGTTCAATATTATAATACATTTTTATCGGTATTTTGCAGATACTATATGTTAAGATTTCCCTCTTCTGTTTTAATTACATAACCAGAGTAGGATTTCTTCGACAGATTTAGTTATAAATATTAAAAGAGGGTACAGTCTTTTTAGTTTATGGCGTCATAAATTGTCTGAGTTTATATATTATAAGAAAATTTTTAAACGACTCCAGTGTAATAAAATTAAATTCAGGCCCAAGCACGATAATTAATTTATTTTTCCTTTAGACTTTCTTGGGTGGTAAAAAAAATATATATAATATCTCGTTCCTATGGATAAAATCTATCCACAGAGTGATTATTTAATTACTCATTTTAGCAGAATATGCTTCACGTTACACAGTATATTTCAATTATCTGTAATGTATCCGTAATCTGTAATTAGGGATATAGCCATGGAGTTTTTGCAATACTGGGATAATTTTTTGAGAAGGTGCTGGAGACAGTATTTTCGTAACACCCATAGACTATAAAATATCAGATGATTTTTAAAAACTTCGATCTTCAAGCATCTCCGAATTTTAATTGCCTTTAAAATGAAATAATACTAATTACTTCTAAAATAGTTTTTCATGTAGAATTCAGTGGCGAAATTGTTTTTTTTTATAATTGGTTTTATTTTCAAGCTATGACCAAAACTAGTATTATTTTTTAAATTGATTTTCTGTTGAAACTAATTCCCAAATTTGAAACGAGAAAGAGAAGTATAAAAGAGAGTCCTGTTACTTTTGCTTAATTTTTTATTTTGTTTCGTAGTAGTAGTGGTTGGTTTAATTATTTTGAGAATTTATCGCATGTAATAGGACAAAAATTTTGTTATCGGTGGCGACTTTAATATTTCAAATTTAAATAATTTCTATGAAAATGGTTTTAAAGACTTTTATGTAACTGAATAGACAGGGTTTCTGGATTTTTATGACTCCTCTCAGCACAATAAAAACGTTAATTCTTTTGGGACATATATTTGATGTTATAATAAGTAAGATACACTGTAAGGTTTCCAGAGCTGCGCGCAACCTTGTGCCTGAGGACCGACCTTGGGCTTGGTTAATTGAGAAAATCGGAACTTCAGCGAAGTATGACGAGTAACTACAACTTAGGAGAAGACATGTTTCTTAATGTGAACTGGTATTCTCTGGAAAATTTTGTGGATGTTAATAAAGCAGTTGAACTATTTCATGGTGAAATATATAATATATTTGAAATATGTGTGTCTAAGCCCGGTGTATGTAACAAATAATATTTTGTTTGGTATAATAAAGCAATAAAAAATTACCTGAAGAGAAAGGATCAACTAAAAATAAATTAAAAAGGAAATATAACTATGCCCAGAATCTAAATTTGTCACATCTTGGAAGAAAAATTAAACCAAGTATAACACAGTCACATAAAGATTATATAAATAAAATTCAACAAAATATATATAATGATCCCAAGTCTTTTTAATTCCAAAAATTAGCAATAAAAGAAGAAACAAAACATATACCAAGCAGGATGTCCGTTGGTGGAAGGCAATGTAGCACTGGTAAAGAGGTATGCGACGCCTTTACTGATTCCCTTGGGGGCGTATTCTGCGGATGTTTTTCTAAATGACGACCTGGTAGAAAATATATATTCTGACATGATTGTGATTGATTTCGTCAGTGACAGCGATGTAGTTGGCTCTATTGCAGCACTGGTCCTGGTGTCCCATTCTATACTTTTGCAGAAATTGGAATTGCAATATGGGTTTCATCCAAATTTGTTGCAGCTATTGTCGTCTTTTTTAATTAATTGAGAGCAATGTGTTGTTCTTAGAGGCCATACCTGCCGCTCTTTTTACCATCGTCAGGGATTCTTCTAGGTTCCAACCTCGGTTCGCTGTTTATCTTATATTTATCAGCGATTTCGCTGTCATATTTGTTGCAAATAATTCAAAAATAAAACTTACGATTTGAAACTTTACATAGTTGTAACTCCTTCGAATGATTATATTTTACTTCCATCTTATGTAGACAAATAAGCTACATTTTAACATAGACAAATGTTCAGTACTATTATATACGAGAAAAAAAATCTATTAATTATGTGTACAACATACAAAATTGCACTAAACAGAGTCAGCGAGATTAATGATTTGGGGATTACTTTTGATGAGTAGTTGACATTTAAAACGCATATAGAATTTATTTGTAGGAGGACGTCTCAACCTTACGGCTTTATTGTTAGAAGCGCTGGAGACTTCAGGCTATCAATGTTTAAATGTATTGTTTGAGACATGTGTTCGCATTTTAGAGTATGGTAGCCAGGTATGGAGTCCATATTATCAGTATCATCCATATAGTATTGAAAAAGTACCAAACTCAGTGTTAAGATGTATGTATTTTAAAGAATCAGGCCTATATGATTTTACGATTTCGAAGCAATTCTTACGGGAAAAATATAATATGAACACATTAGAAAAAAGAAGAAAAATTGCTGATTTGTTGATATTTATAAAATTTATTTAAAGTATTAAGGGTTTTACTGAAAATATAGAGACATTGAAGTCATTAAACTTTAATGTGCCAATGTATAGTTCGAGAAATCCAAACTTATTTAATTTACCCCATGTAAACTTCAATATTGCCCTTAATTTACCCTTATTTAGAACTTTTAGCTTATATAATACAACATAAACTGAATGTGATTTGTTTTTGGACTATTTTGGTGCTTTTAAGGCAACTCTACATAGACTTTTATAAACGAATAATGCATTTTAAAAATTATTATTGAAAGTACTTTGTAATTTGATTCTTTAAATCTGTTAAGTGCTTGTTTAAATAAATTTAGTTTCAGGAGGTCCATGTTTAAATATTTAAAAAATATTTTTAAGTCCAAAAAAGGGCTTAAGAAAATATCTAGAAACAAACAGGTTTATCGTTCTAAAAAACACATGCGCTAGTTTGCGTTAAAATTGAAGGATAGGAACATTTATGAAAAAGAACTTCGCCAGTGATTTCAAAATGAAGAACGATGGTGTTCTGCAACCTTTTTGTGCAGGCAATACTGCAGTTATTTCTATAGTGATAGGTGGGCCACTGTATTATTGTTTTATATAGTTAATATTCTAAAATGTGGCAAAAAATTATCCTCATGTGATTTCCTTTAAAAATCATTGTTAAATTACCGATTGATAATACAACTGGTTTACAGCTATGAAATTCCAAGATTCAGTTTATATTAAATATTCTACAAATTTTAACATTTTCTCTTCAGTTAAAACAAGTGAGAGAGAAAAAAATACCTTCTTAAAAAACGAATCTAAATTGCTGCAGCAATGCGTAGCGTAGATGTGGCAATAACACCAAACTCAACGACTTCCCAGAACATCGTGACTCGAATATAGAACATAAAAAATTACACAGCTTTAGCGAAAAACATCACGACCCTAAAAATAGAGATTTAAATAAAAAAAGGGAAAAAATTCTTAAAATAAATCACGATCTTGTATTGTTAATACCTAACAAATTCATAATCCAGATGCTTATGAAGACTTTCAAAAATTATACAATTATTTAAATAACGTACTACCCAACATGAATTAGACATAACGTTTAATAATCCAGCCATAAAATAACAAAGGCGGTTATTGTATTTTAATTTAATATATTTTATTCTTAGTCTTAAAATAGACTAAATAAATAAGTAATTGACAATGCAAGACATAAAGAAAAAAATTATTGAAAATATTAAACAATAAAATACAATAATTTATTTTTCCAAAAAAAAACTAAAAAGTGTAACAAAAATTGTACTAAAAAGTAAAAAAGTAATTATAAACGGTTTTAAATTGCAAACAAATCATCTACGCCCAACTAATGTATTATCTCGATAATTTTTATCTATTACACTGACCTGAAAATTGTTGTATCACATAGTAAAGTCTAGAGAACATCAATAATACATTATGATCAATTGCAAGGTATAAAGATGTACCTATACGATATAAAAGTTGTTATAGCGTATGGGTTATTACGTTGCCAAATCTACGTTTAGGGAAATTGTGCACAATCTAGCAACACCGCATGGAGGAAACGTCTGAGGATGACCCCTATCTCCTAAATCTTAAAGCCACTAGGGCTTAAAATAACGGAGATACCCAGTAAACCCCATGCAATTCCAGATTTCACCCGATTACTTCAAAGCATAAAATACGAAGATCATAAATCTGTGCAGATCTAAATGTTATTGCATTACTTAAAGAACTGTAGAGTGGCTACACCAAATATGGTAGTTTTTTATGTCAATGGGACAGCAGAGCTAAAAATCAACATTATGTCTGATCGTTAAAGAATGGTGGTTACGTGAAAAAATTGTGCCCGTTTTGAAAAGTATCCTTAGTAATACAGCAGAAAATTTATTAACCTCCTCTGCACATAAAACTAGGGCTTATAAAAATGTTCTTGGAGCCTTAAATAAAGAAGGAAATGCTTTTCTTTATTTAGGATGGACGTTCGCACGTATAAGTGAAGCAAAGTTTAAACAAGGAAGTTCGTTGGTTCGCAAATACAAGAATTTTTTAAAGACGAAAATTTTGAAACTACACTTTCGAGAAAAGAAAATAGGTAGTGGACTGTCTTAAAAAATGTATGTAGCACCTTTCTAGGTAACAAGAAACTACAGAAGAACTACAAAGATCTAGTTGAAGAACTTATCCAATCTTACAAGACGTTAGGTTGCAATATGTCACTTAAGCTGCATTTTCTTCACTCCCATTTAGAACTATTTCCCAACAATTTAGTTCAAATTTTAGAGCAACACATCGAAAGATTTCACCAATAAATGGTGGAGAATCAATATAGTGGAAAATGGGCCCCAAACATGACCAAACCGGACTATTGTTGGACCCTAAAATGTGAAACCGATTCCGGCGAACACAAGTGAAAAAAGACAGCAAAATAATTTATTCGATAATTTAAATTTTTTTCTTCTCCAAAAACTTATGGATGATAGATACAAAACCAAGCTCATATTTGAATTCATCACATTACAGTAGACACAAAAAACGCAGTTTTTTACAAATTAAGCCAATATATAATTTTATATCAAACGCTTATGGATCTGTCAACATTACACGATCTATGCTATAATACTGCTAACTATTTGTATATCCCTAAGCCAAGCATTTTATGAAAATTTGTTTGTAGCGCAGCTACTTCCCCCATGTTTGGAAAGCATCTATTATTCAACTCATTTCAAAGGTCACCAACCCTGGATCTTATGACGATCTGCGTACTATAAGTGTACTATCTTTTATAATTCCTAAAGCAGAGTCTGGTTTCAGAAAGAACTACACTACCAAGAGTTTTGGACCCTATTGAGAAAGAATTGGGTGATGGTATCTGCATTGATACTTTTGGACCTCTCAAATGCTTTTGATACTATATTATGGTTTCTACTAACTGACCCTGGGTTTTATTTTATTTTATTTTAGCAGATAAAGGCAAAGACCTGCATTGAATGAAAATATTTCATTATGGAAATCTGCTCTTAGCGGCTCAATTTTGAGACCTTTCTCTATTTATAATCTATTCAGCTTTTTTATCCAGAGAACATCATGAGGGTGAGATTATACTTAACAAGAAATGAGGAAAAATATGCAAAATCTTAAAAAAGAATTTGGTTTTATATCTCAATAAATTGGTGGTGATCTTTATCTTTGGTGGTCAAAATATTTTAGTTGATGATAAGTATGGGCTAAGGATCAGGTTGATAGTATTTATAAAGTAAATAAATATGTATTAGCAAGTAGGCATATGCTAATACAATCCATTTTCATTGTTGTTCATTCATTTTCATTTTATTTCTATCAGCATTTGACAGGTGTGTTAAAAAAGTATTTTACTTGTTAGGCTGAATACTTGCAGAATAAACTAAGTAAAAAACTAAAGTTTTTAAAACGTAAAATATTTAAAATCCGGTATAAACATATGTTGCTTCACGTATAACAGATTGCAAATCCCCTGAGGGTTATTACTCTTCTTTGGTTTTATAATTATTTTTTTTCTAACGCATTTAACATGTAGGTTAAGTAATTTTAACTTTTAATAATCCATTGTTTTCCAGCTTAGTTGCAAGGTTATCTAATAAACGTAAATCTTGCCTTGGTTAGGTCCTGAAATACAATTTTTTGTTTTCCTCTTCCTTAATAGAAGATGTTTTTATTATTTATTATTAATAAATATTTCTGTTTGCGACAGTGTTTTTTTTTGTAAAATGCATCCTCGTCTTCAAATCCATGAAGAGACCGGATACCTCGATTGGTTCAAATACACAGAAAAGATCTCAAAAAATACTTATTTTCGGAATGTCAATTAGGCCTCGATTGGTCAAAATAATATTCTCAACCAATCTAATGTTTTCAAAAGTAGACGTCATAACTAAATCAGCTTCATTTCATCTTTATTACTCATGATATTTGACAAGTAACATTTTAAAGAATTATTTAACTAGAATATTGTTTTAACTTTTAGAAATTAAAACCAATAAATTCACGTACAAGTTAAGACTTCTGTTTCTTCATACAAACAAAAGTCTTGAAACTTCGTGGTTCTTTTACATTAGGCTTAGAATATAAGGGCTGTATGGGAGGACCTTATGAATGATTGGAGCTTGGCTTATACATAATAAGAATAATTTTTGAATGATGAGTGAAACGAAATCAGTTATTACATTACTATTTTGATAAACTTTTTATCTTTCTGAGCCACTGTGAACAAACTGCCATCTATCTTTTACTATTTATTGTATTTGCTGGAATTTTTTGTTTCATTTTGATACCAAAAACGGTATTACTGCAATCCCCAATATTAATTCAGGAATTAAGAGCAGAATTACTAAAAATTATCAGTGTTATCAAATGGGATCTACTCGTAAAGAAAAGTTACATCACCTCTTTTGCTTTTTTATTATCATTTTAAAAGTTATAATTCACTGAAAAGTTATTTAAATGTTGATACTAACTTTTTGAATTCCACTTATTTATTTTCCATTTTGCAGGAATTCTACGTTTAGTTATTTATAAAATATTTTTGTGATTGCTGGGATTTTTTACAAAAAACGGGAAATAAAAGTATAAGATTCCGTAACTTCTCTTTAGAGGAATTTTCGATTTCTAGTCGTGAAAATAAAGCATTTTCCTAACTAGTCAGCATTTAGAAAAAAGTCACCATCAATCACTTTAACCTTTTCTGTCGTAATAGAAAATAAATCCCATTATAAAAATAAAGGACTACCGTTCCTACAAATTAAAATTTTGTGAGTAAAAAAAGCATATTCTAATAAATGGAGATTTTTTTGCCCTAGTTTGATAAAATCATACATATAAGTAATATTACTATAGAAATAAACGGAAGAAGATTAAAATACAAAAAAAAATCTTACATCCGAACATCCTACAAGACAACAATACAATTTAGACAAGAAAGAGACCTTTGTTAAAATAATATTTACAAATGTTTTTGAAATAATAAAGGTAGAGGAAATAAAAAGGCCAGATGAAATTATAAAGGATAATATCTTTACCAACCTTTCCCTTAGTCGAACTTTTTTTAAGAATCATATTTTTTCCACAAAAGCCGAATATCCTTTTCCGGACCAACGTATAATAGGTTCAATAAATTGTAGTAGCTGAAGCGATACAATTAAGTAAAATAAAAAAGAAGCTTTATAAGAAATCTTATTTTGTGGGGAACTTAATGGAGTAAAGAGTAATATTTAGTATAATTCAAAGATTACAGAAAAACGGTTTTAAAAAACGAAAAAAATTTTTAATTTCCCAAAATATACTTGAGGCTCAAAAAGATTTTATTATAAAACTCACATCCATTTTTTGTGTTAGCCTATTACAGTTTTTAACATTATGTGCAGTTAGTTGCATTATATTGTTATTTTGTTGCAGTAATGGTAGTTTAGGATTAACAGGCGACTACCGGGATCTGCAGTGCATTTGTTGGTGGGTCATATATGACTCCTATGGTTAAAAGAAGCGAATTTTGATTATTTACTTACTCTTCAGTTACTAATCCTTAGTGTGTATCAGTTCTAAAATTAAATATATATATATATATATATATATATATATATATATATATATATATATATATATATATATATATATATGTATATATATATATATATATATATATATATATATGTATATATATATATATATATATATATATGTATATATATATATATATATATATATATATATATATATATATATATACATATATATATGTATATATATATATATATATATATATATATATATATATATGTATATATATATATATATATATATATATATATATATATATATACATATATATATGTATATATATATATATATATATATATATATATATATATATATATATATATATATATATATATATATATATATATTATTAAAATTTAAGTATAAATTTTTTGTTACAAAATAATCAAAAATTAAAAATGTTTGATCAAGCTTTCTAATAATTTTTTTAAGTCCAAATATTTACAAGTTAAATGAAACAAAACCATAGAATGCGGCTTTTCAAACAATTTAATATTTACAAGATTTTCTTTTAACTTTTTTTAAATTTCTAATTTAATTTTTTCTATTGATTAATTTTAAAATTCAAGTCTTGAAAGAACGTCAGTGGAACATTACCCAGGATAATCGAAACTACGCTATACATACAGACCATGTTAATTAAAGCATATTGACTAAGTTTCCATTAAAACACTAATTTATTTTCAATAATAAGGTCAAATTTTTACTATATTTCTAAGGTAAAACATAAGTAAAGGAGAGGATAAAGAGGAGGAGCAAATTAAAAAAAAACAGGTGGTTTGCAGATGAATTTCGTAGTGTTCAGTAAAAGTACCGGCGTTAGAAATTTTTACTCTCTCTGATAATAGGCGACGTTATTTTAGTCGGAAATTTGTTCTAAGTATTTTTCGTGTGACCATCTCTGTGAAAAGGAGATAAACAAGAATGGACACTTGTAAAATCGCACTTGTGTGGTTTCCAGGTTTCTCGGATATACATGGAAACGAGGAAATAGATCATTTGGCACAGATGGGGTTTTAGGCTAAACTATTCGGACCTCAACCTATCCCCGTTACCCGTGGTAGGAGAAATTTAAAACTGTTACTATTATTAAATCCTGGTAAAAGGTTGTTGGACTGAGAAACATCAAGTAACATGAATGAATGCCTCCATTGGGCCCTTTACATCCCACCATATCTGCAGGTTATTCGAGGCCAGTCGCCTTTGCGAATCCAAGCAGCCTCGTTAGTTGAACTTGCCTAACTGCTTCCGGTAACAAAACTATATCTCCTAAATATCTCTGTCTCAGTTCGTTGAGTGCTGGGCACCCTCTGAGAACATGGTCAACAGTTTCATCCTCCTCCAAACACCATCTGCACGTCGGGTCGCCCTCGACACCGATTTTATGAAGATGGCCCCTGAGGTGACAATGTCCTGTCAAAAATCCCACCACAATTTGCAGCTCTTTCCTTCCCAAGGAGAGAAACTCCTTAGTACGCCGTGCGCCAGGCCCAGTTATATATTCCTTAGCACACCTCATTCCAGGAGCTCCCCTCCATGATTCAATAAATTTGCTTTCCAGCAACGATTTTATTTCCCTTTTGCCAATAGCAATTGGGACAGGTAATATTGGTTGAGGTCCATACGGTTCGATCGCTGAACCTAACTTTGCCAGACGGTCTGCTTCCTCATTCCCGCGTATGCCCGAGTTACCCGGGACCCATACGAGTCTGACTGTGCAGCCTTATCATACTATTTAGAACATCCTTGTACTCAGACACCAGTTGCGAAGTCACAACACTGGACTTCAGTGCCAATATCGCAGCCTTACTCTCTGAGCATATATTTATTAATCTATTCCTGTCTATGTCCCTCTCACAAAGATGGGCACACTGTAAAATAGCATTAATTTCCGCTGTAATAGTTGTCGCACTTTGTCCGAGAGCATAGCACTCTCTGACTCCTTCTTGTCGAGATCTATCAGTATACCACCAGGATCCATTTTTCGGCAGATTTTGTTCTCCCTCCCAATCCTCTCTACTTGGCATAAGTATCTCCAGGGAGAGGCTGGGTTTTAAAAGCAGCGTCATGTATTCTGTCCACATGGGGAGTGATGGACACCTCTCCACCACGGTTTCCCAGACACCTGAGTCGCCGCCTGTTCCAATTCTAAGATGTCCCAGGCAACTGAGACGATAAACAGTTTTCAGGGCCTCGTTCTCTATGTATAAGTGAAGAGGAGGCAGGTTCAACAGTACTTCCAGAGCCCTGGTGGGAGCAGTCCTCATCGCACTCAATATTCCCACACAAGCCATTCTCTAAACTTTGTCAAGTTGAAGAATGTGTTTGCGCTTTGTTGTACTACGCCACCATATAATAGCGGCGTACGTTATCATGGGGCAGATCACCATAGTGTATATCCAAAATGGCACTTTAGGTGTCAGTCCCCATGTACACCCAAAGGCTCGTTTACAAGCCCAGAAAGCACATATGGCTTTCTTGGTTCGAGCCTCAATATGATCAGTCCAGTTCAGTCGTGAGTCCAGAATTACTCCCAGGTATTTAACTGTCCCCTTAAGTTGAAGAGTCCTTCCCACCAATGTAATTGTGGGAAGTCTCCCCATTTTCCTCTTTTTTGTAAAGAGTACTATCTCGGCCTTGTCCGGATTTATTCCGAGCCCCTTCTTGCGGCACCATCGGTCCATGATCTTGAGGGCCCGCATCATTGGTCCCTCCAGGTCCCAGACATGGCGACCAGGACACAAAATGACTAGGTCATCAACATAGGCCTGTGCTTACAAACCAGCATCATTCAGTTCATTCAACAGACAGATCGTCCACCCAACAGCGCGCTTTCGACTCTTGTGACGAGTCGGTGTAGCGCCGTATCTGTGGATTTTCATGCCTGGTAGGCAAATTGCAAAGGATGTAAGGGATATTGCACCACTATTCCTTCCTTAATGTGTCGATCCACCAACCTTTCCAGTGTTTTTAATAAGAAACTGGTCTGGCTGATAGGGCGGAAAGACTTAGGATTTGTGTAGTCTGTTCTTCCTACCTTGGGAATAAAGACTACTTTTGTTTCCCTTTCGCTGGGTAGCTTATTATATCGGAGGAATTTTGAAGTAAAGCTGGAAATAGACCATCCTTACCAGGTGACTTGAAAGGGGGCAAAAGTTTCCATTGACCATTTTACCCTTTAATATGTCACTATTGTTTTAACTAACTTGTAGTCGTGGTGTGCTAAGGTGGGTCTCCGTTCTTTAGATTCAAGGAACATATAATTGAATTGAACGCGGAACTTACTAGGAAGAGGCAGGAACTTCAAATTATCGTCGAATTGTCGATAGAACATTGTCATAAGCGGGCCCATTTGGATGAGATTAGCATCATGAGTAATTCGGTGCGCAGATGGTATCTAGAGAAGAAGAAAATTATTGACCTTATCCTCAGAGAGTGTTATCACCAAAGGCAATATTTAAATTGACACATTATGAAAGCTGCTAAATAAGTGTCTTATCGAAAGTAGAATCCCAAATTCCTGGCATCTGTCAAGTAAACTGGATTTCAATAAATCAGTCGAGCAGGCAGGATTTTAAAGAGATTTCAACAATATCGATCACTTGCAAACTTTGCGTTCTCTTATTGAATAAAGTGACGAATATAATGTCCCAATATACCTAGCTTTATTTGGCTGCTGTAACGCCTTTGACTGAGTCGAAATTTAGACAATTTTGGAATGTTTGCGAAATGAACGAATTAACTCTAAATATATAAACTAATTGTACCACAATGCAACTCTACAGGTAAAAAATGACAAAAATACAACAACAAATAGGATACATGTTGAAAAAGATGTCCGACAAGGAAACATAATTTTTCCGAAGTTGCTTACTTTAGCATTATAAGATGTATTTCGAGAATTTAACTAGAACAAAGGGGGTTCATGTAATGACGGTTTACACTTGAATGACTTGCGGATGATGTGGGAATTATGTTGAAAAAGTTACATCGAGCATCATTACGTATAAGATTAAAAATTAACATGAACAACACAAAAATTATGAGTATAGTAGACGTGACCATTACCATTAAATTAAGTTTATATATCTGGAACATAAGATCATGCTGGGAAAGAAAAACCAAACTGTTGCAATCACACACAGAATCAACTTGGGTTGGCAGCATTTTGAAACCTAAACATATTGTGGGTAACATAAATATTCGAAAAAAGTCTGCGAAGAATGTATCATGCCCGTAATTACATATAGAGTGGAAATAATAACTTTTACGCAAGAAGATGCCAACAAATTAAAAACTGCCCAATGGAACCTGCGACGTTAGGACTTATTATGAGAGATAAAGTGCGAAACGAAAAATAATTCAAGGAACAAGAGAGCTAGATATAATTTTAAAGATACCTCTAATGAAAAAGAGAAGGACAGGTCACGTGGCTAGATAAACTCGATATAAATGGATCCTTAAAATATTACAAAAAGAAATGATGGTATACCGCAAAAATGTTGGCTGAATGATGGTAAGCAAATTGCAACTTGCGCAAAACAGAGACACAAGGATAAATTTGTTCATTCATTAGTTCAAGCTTCTTAGCATTTTTTGTGAAATTTACAAAACCTTTGAGCAAATTATTTAATTTTCAGAGAATAATCAAATTTGTTTTGATTTACATTTCATTGATGCCTAATTTCAAAACATATTACAAAGATTTTATAATAAACTCGTTTATTTTCCCAGCGTTTTAATCTAAAAAAGGGAGGCTGTATTAAGATTCGTTAAAAATATTGTTATGTATAACAGATCTTCGAAGTAAAATAATGGTAAACATATTATCTGTCTGCACTTCCGAGTAGTCTAAAAAATTTATAAAATCTTGATTTACATTGAGTAATTTTTATTAGTTCTTAAAATTTAGTAAGGCCAATATACAAGGTATTTCTAAAAGATTTATACAAAATGATGGTGCAACTTTCTGAGGATCTAGTCCTATTTATCTTAGTTCAAGAGTTTGTGAAATATCGGGACCCATAGTTATAATTTTTTTAAACTTTTTTGTAAACATTTATCTAAATAATGACTTGACCTGCACTAAATTCGGTAATCTGGAGTTTTTTCACATGAGAAATCAAGATCTGATTACAGTTTTAATGCACATTGCAGAGGGCGCCACCAGCAGCACTTAGTCTACATCTAGAACTGCATAACTTTTTATGCCTCGATAAATTAAATTTGTAATAAGAAATGCTTATTCTTTCACATCTTTTATTTATAAAAGTTATACCCAGTAGGTTTATGATTAGTCCAAGAAATCTGGAACTTGTTTAAGGCCATAAATAATAAAAATTAACCCAATGATAAAAATCGTCCTTAGTTATAACAGATTATTGTCAAACAATTCAGTCATTTCATTTTCAATTTATTTTATTGTTACTAACTTTACAATGTCAGAGAAAAAATTACAATACATATACATATGCATATATTTCTTCGTGTACGCCTCCAGTTAACAACAACTATCCTGCTGATGTGATCATACCGGTTTCTCTCTTGGTGGTAAACATCATTTAACTTTAATTATTGATTCTCTGCGGGTCTTACGGTATGATTTAAAACTGCTTTATAGAACGCCATGGCTTAAAAATTGCGTTTTGAGGTAGTGATTATAACAGATTTTCTATTTGTTTTCAAAGGAAAATATCTAAAAATTCTCAGAAATATTCCCCTGAGTATAGTACCTACAAGTAGCACACGTTTTTTTGCTAAAAACAGTTATAAATAGCCAAGAATCTCTCAAATATTCTAACATATCTCCCATCTCCACAGCGGTGTTGTGTTGCCACTATTTGTGTGCAGGGACAAAAGTGAGCGTTGTTGATAAATAATATTTACTAACATAATACATTACCGACCCCTCCCACTTAGAATTCGTAAAAGGGTCGTCTTCTGACGGGGAGGGGAGCTGTTTATTATCTACATATTAAGTACATTGTTTGTATTTATATTGTGTCATATTTCGTCATTCCGCGACTCCATTTATGTTAGGTGCGTTGTATCTCGACACACACATTATGCTAGTTTTTTTATAATATATTATAGTACTATTTACGTTTATTCAAGATTAAGTAGATCATACTCCAACACATTATGATGACTTGTCATCAAATGTTATGGAGCTATTTCATTTAATTTTTGTCTACCAAAATATATTCTATTATCTTATACAATGTCATAAATAATGGATAATAGATAATTAATGTATAATTTTTTGTGTAGTTCGTGGGCCCCAAAATCATTGTTCAATCTCATATCATTTATATCTTTTGTTATTGTGGAATATTTTATGTCATATTTGTAGCACTTTTGAGCTCTCAGAAATAAGGTACTTGTGTCATATCATGTAGTTCTTCAATTCTTGTGTATCGACTGGATGAGTTATACAACGCAGCAACTTATTTTGCATTATCTGATGCCCTGATATTTGAGTCTGACCAATGAAGCACCATCTAAGTGATCCATGGGACATTACAGGTCTAATCATCTGGCCATATAATATTGTCACATAGGAAAAAACATAAAAACATAATATTTCATAAATTGGTATTTTCCAATTTTACTAATCTTTTATTTTAAATTTAAACAATAACAATCGCGTTACCTCTTATAATTTTATAACCTTTAAATTATGAAACGTTATGTTTATTTACTGGTCGTCGATCGTGCAATTCACCAAGTCAGCCAGGTCGCTTTCCGGGGCATGATGAACCGAGGTTGTAAGAAGGCGATTCGTTGACTTGATGAAAAAAAAACAAAACAGGATAAAAAGGACGGACATGCTGGTTACAGGGTTCAATCGGTTCAGTTTAAGGATCAGTTGATCCGATGCAGAACAGCCAGTCTATTGTGAATTAGTTAATTGCTCGAAGGTTAGTGAAGCGAAAATCCCAGAGCAGGTCGACAAATAGAGAACTCTAGTGACAACCCCCTTGAAGAGTGCCAAGATGAAGATAATCTTAATGTAAGTTAAAAATTTAGTCATAAAGATGTACAGTCCAAAATGGTAATGTCGCTAATTTTTAATTAAACTATTTTTTATATACATAATCCGAAGTAAAGCGTTTATTTTGAGTGTAATCTCTGAAGACCAAATTCCTAAATGCTACATCCCTAGTCACACCTCAAAACTGGGCGTGACAATATACGCTTATTCTGCGGTGATAGACGAATCTAGATCTCAACATGGTGTATAAATGTTACATACCCACATAAGCTTTCCCAATAGCGGTGGTAGTACGATACATGAAGCTTAGTCTTGTATCAATAGTGTTTCACATTATTTTCCACAGGCATATTTGTGTTGTTCATCCTTATAGCTCTTATAATTTTGCAGTTAGTAAACTTCTTAGTAATCACTTTGTCTCACACTTGGTGATTCCGCACGACAGTGTACTACATTTTAGATTAAATACTAAAAATCATTTCAATGAGAATTTACAAAACCCACAGATTGGCAGAGGAAATGATGTTCCTGCTAATTGGTCACCTCACTCACCTGATTTAATTCCTATGGATTACTTTTTATGGAGAACTCTTAAACAGATGGTATACTTTAGATCAGTAAATACCGAAGAAAATGTCGGCATGAATACAATATTCAATAAACACTCTATGCTTCGATGTAGGGATGATTTGAAAGGGTGCAGTTTAACTTTTTCGGTACAATTATTCTTTGCGTATATGAAATCGGACGTCATTTTGAACATTTCCTTAGAATTTAGTTAAAAAATTAAATAAGTAAAAATTTTCTGTTGGCTTGTTATTGACATGTGTGTTGTTTTGTTCTTTGACAGTTCATTTTTTACATTATTATTATTATTGTAAGCTTGTTGCTATGTAAATTTTAATTCATGTTGACCTGACGGGCCTTTAACAAGCTCTAAATTGCATGAACGAGTCCTGTGTTTCGATAATGTATGAAAGGAAGCTATGATGAGTCTCACTACGTAATAAAACATTTAAATTTGATTATCTTAGAAGCGACTACTAAAAGCAACACCTAATAGGCATAACTTTTATAGATAAAATTTACCAAAAAATAAGAATATTTAATAAGAAATTTAATATATCGAGGCACAAAAAAGTTATGCAGCTTTAGATATAGGCCAAGTGCTGTTGTTGGCGCCCTCTGAAATGTACATGGAAAATGTAATCAAACCGTGATTTCTCACTCAAAGTACCAAGATTGATACAAATTGAATTGTTATTTGGGTGAATATTTACAAAAAATTTTTTTGTATTTTGGAAACTATCAACTCTTGGGCAGATTGGGCTAGATTCCTTATTTTAGCTTCAGAAATCCGCGCTAGTGCTTTGTTCAGACCTTGTAGAGACACCCTGTATGTAGCTTTACTTTATAAATATAATTTTATGTTGCAAAATAAAGTCGGGAAAATATAACAAAAATATAAGACATATTTCTTTATGATAAAAAAAGTTTGATAACAGTAATAAAAATTATATACAAAGTAGAGTTAATCTCAGTTGAGTATGTTTTTGTGAGAGGATATTAGTTTATTTGCTTCCATTCAACATTGATATTGTAAAAATCTCTATATACTTAAAAATGTTCATAATTATGTAATTTTACATGCATATACAATAAATTACAAACATAAAATTATTATCCACAATATTGAACTCATAAAGCTCCGAGCATTTCATACAATTATTGAAAATATGTGATTTTTTCCTTTTTGTGATCGATCAGATCGGCATTGAATCTGGCAATAAAAAATGTATGGCTATTACTGCAGCATGCAACTAATCGAATAAATTCCACTGTTAATAATTTTTATTGAATTTTTGATATGATTTAGTATTCCCAATTTAAAAACCATTAGGCGGAAAGCAATTTTATTGAATTTATT
Organism: Diaprepes abbreviatus; assembly: GCA_034092305.1. Taxonomy (NCBI): domain Eukaryota; kingdom Metazoa; phylum Arthropoda; class Insecta; order Coleoptera; family Curculionidae; genus Diaprepes; species Diaprepes abbreviatus. Next base: position 31,063,654 of record JASJET010000055.1, read on the forward strand.
AATTAATTTGTGTGTTGTAAAGTTTGAAAAGAATTTTAGCCATTAAAAATTTTTATACGTTTTGCAAGCTTATGTATTTTTTGACATTATTTTTAGAATGTAAATATTATATAATATAAATAAGTAATTACTGAGACAAGCAACTTAAATGATTGTAGTTTTTTTTTTCTTTATTCGTTACATATATTATTTAAGAATGAAAATATATATAGAATTAATCGATTAAAAGCTTATTCTGTGTTTACTTCAGTAATTTATAGCTAACATGAGCATAATGCAAATGTAATAAATAGATAAATAAAAAAAATGGAATAGTATTTGCCGGATACGCATTATGTAAGTGTCCCATAGCAGCTATTGAAATTTCGTTAAACGTATGTCTTTGAATGCATGGGCCAGCTTTATTTTATCACGAAACATGGACTTTTTGTCGAAAAGCATATGTAGACTTTGGAGATTAAATTTTAAACCATTTTGTTTTAAAATAATTTATTGAGGTTATCGTTACTTGAGGATCCATATTATGTATATAATATTAAGAGAAACTAAACTGTTTCAGATCTTCACTTTTAATTTTTATTTAAAATTATGATTCAAAAGGATATATTATGTTTCGTAGTACTGGTGCTTTGCCAAATATCAAATTGGCAATACAAACAAAGTTAAGAAATAAATATTAATAAATGTGTTCAGGTATCTATTTAAAAACTAAAGTTTTACTAATTTTAATTGTTCTACCTTAATAAGGAAAAACCAAAGCGAGTCTTATGATCAAATAAATTTAACAATGGTGAATTATTACAATCTAATTGATTATTCAAAATATTATTTGCATTCTTAATTGTTTTTCTCTAATAACTCCATTAAAGTGAACTTTTTGCTTCCATTTGCGGTATATAGTATTTTGAAGTTTTCATCAAAGTTGTGGTTTTGAAATAAAATATGTATTGCGTACGGTGCATTGTATTTTTTGTGTAAGTAATCTCTTTTGTGATCTTTAATTCTAGTATTAAAGTTGCGGCCTCTTTGACCTATGTAACTCTTTTGACATAAACGGCAATTTAATTTCTAAACTCTGCATTTTTGCTAGTTGCAGATCTTATCTTTATAATTTTTAATATATTTGTCAAAGTTATTATTAATTTTGAAAGCAAAGGTAATATTCTGTACTTCTAATGAATATATTTTTAATTTAATTTGAAACACTGTCTAGATAATTAATTGTTTTGAATATTTTGTTTTCTTTTGTGACATAACATTTTTCTTAGGATAATTTTTGAGAATACTGTCAATTAAATTTGAAGCGTGTCCGTTGATAACTGCTACTTGTTTAATTATACTGAGTTCTATGTTAAATAACAGCGGGGTTTATAGGTACATTGATGAATTTATCTATTATGGTATGCTGCTAATTCATGAGAGTTAGAATATTAGAATTTGTTATGTATTGTTGCATTTGTACGTCAGGGCCTGTAAAAAATTAAAAATTTATAGTTATTATTCTCTCTTTTAATATTAAGGCCTAGGAAATTTAGAGAGTTGTTTATTTCGTAAGCTCAATATTCTGATATAAGCTCTTTACATATTGCAAGAACGAATTTAATTGCTTTTGTGTTCCTGTGAAGTAGACCAAAATATCATCTGCCTATCTATACCAGTATAGGCATTTTGCAAAAAAGATAATATTTTGTTATTTTCTTTTCTAAATTGTTCATGAATTTTTCTGCAAAAAATTGACATAAAGGGCTATGCAAATATTTACAGTTGTTATAATTTTGAAACAAGTAACACAATTTATCCTATTTTTCGCTAATAAGTTATGAATATTGCCTTTCCTGTTGGAACACTAGGAAAGAGGCTTGTGACATCAAATTATACTAGTTTGGTATTATTAGGGATATGAACGGTAATAATCTTATAGATAGGTGCTGTTAAATTTTTTATATTAAATTTTTAAATAAAGGTTTATTTTCAAGGATAATATCAATACATCTTTTTAAATACTCCATAGGCTTTTGCGAATAAAAAGGATGCAACGGATCGGTAAATTTGGTTTGTGCAATTTAACGAGAGAGTAAAGTTTTCTTTTGAGTTGTAACGAAGTTACTAATTTTTTGGGCATGAGTATGTTCGACGGGATTTAATTTATTTATTTTACATCCGAAAAATCTGATTCTTGCGGGAACAGATTGCTTAAAGTTTCAATATTACCGGAATATAATTAGATTTACCGCGCTATGCCGGGAAATATCATTTTCCGAGATTTTCAGAGCGTCCGACCATAGTAATCGCTCGCCGCATAGAGCAGTATTGTATGCGCGATCACCGCACGCCGTCACACGTCAGCGTAGTGGGAGCTTGGGCAGTCTATTTAAATTCGAGCAGACCATTATTTCGCTGAGAACTGCACGTACTCCACCCGGGTCAACAATCCAAACGGACTGGACTGGGTCGCGTGCAGGACCGCGCCTTCCTGGTCTAGCAATGTAGGTGAGGCTAGGCTTGTGTATATATGTTGTTTCATCATACACTTCCTTTCTTACGTCCTACCCCGCTAATGGCCAGCATTAGCGAGGACCCTTGTAAGAATGGGCAATATCGTGTCATCCTACCGTCACTGCCGAGGACCCTTATTAGAACGGGAGTGTCAGTTCCTTTCCTAATTTCCTACGGCTATTGGTCGACATTGTCGAGGAACCTTATAAGAACGGGCAATGTCGTTCCATCCTGCTAACGCTGTCGAGGACCCTTATAAGAACGGGCAGCGTCAGTTCCTTTCTTTCCTTCCTACCGTCACCTATACATACACGTACTGATGCCGTAAGTTTAGTTTTGTTTCCGTATTGACCAGGAATGTGTTTTACCGCCAGGTGCCCTCCGATGTCCGTTGATCAGGGCGCTAAACAACTGCCGCCCCGAGGCTTATTGCCACCGCCGCATGTAAAGACCGTCGTCGTGTAGAGACGCCGCCTATCGCCGATCGATGCCGGGTTATTGTTACCGCGTATACCGCCGACGGTCGAATTTTAATACGAAGCGCCGTGAACCGTGAACGCGGATTTTAGATACGAGGCGCGATAATTTGTGTACGAGCCGTTGTGCATAGCGTCGCGACCGTATAGTACGAGGTACGTGAATAGCGTCGTAAATGAAACCGCCGGATTACCGTCTTTAGCGCAACCGAACAATACGAGCTATCGTGAACAGCTCTCAAAACATACTCTTTCCCTCCAGACCGTTTATTTGTTTATATTATTGTCCATCTTAGATTGTATATTAGTTTTAGGCCATATCCCATTTTTAACATTACCTATAACAATTGGCAGCAGGCAGCCGGCACTAATACACGCAATTGACTCCCGGTTTGTCATTTCTCCACTGTAACATACATGCCCGGTGCATAAGTGGGCCCTCGACCACATGAATCCCAAGGGTGGCGCCCGAGAACCGACCACCGAGTGGATGTTTTGACCTTCAGGTAGTCAAACCGTTGATCAGTTGAGAGAGCAGAGATATCTCGAATATAAGTAGATACCGCCGAACCGATACCCCTTCGCTGAGTATTTGACCGATGACTGTCTGCACGAGAAATATCCACTGACCGATGTTCCGCTGCCGTGAACGAAGTAGATCCGTAGAGCACAGCCTGCTCTCCCCTCTACGTAAAAACGCGTCACTGAGTCTAATATTTGTTTTTGACATTTGTTGGTTAGCCTTTTTAAAATATAATATTGTTATTAGAACTTTAAAAATCCATCGTTTTATTAACATAATCGAATTCATTCATAGCAATTTTTTGTTTTAACTCATAAAAAAATGTCAAAGACAACTAATGAAATTACGAAAATTGATTTTTGAGGATTCTAGTAAAGTCAATAATCGAAATCAAACTTCATTTTCAGACCACGAATTTATTCCATGTTTCATGTTTTTATTAGATTCAAACTTCAATAGTAATGAAATACACTTATAAGAAAGAAAGTTTAACCACATCATTAATTGAGATAATAATAATCAAAAAACTTTAGAAATTCTAGGAGTTGAACTAGATTTAGCTCTTAGTAACTGAAATAAGGCTCATAATAACTATACTAAAAATATATTGGCAAAAACTACCGTATAATATTTCTATACAACAAATATAATAAAAAAAATAGTTTTCAAGCCAGATGAAAACCTATTCAGACGAACATTATTATTTCTTGCCCATTCAAAGAATTTAAAAATAATGTGGGAGAGAATTAGAGTGAATTTCGACATATACCTCCACCAGGAGGTTTGAGACAAACCAACCTATTTACAGAACATCCCCACAATCATGATTATTAATTAAGCCATTTTCAGACTGAAGACATTTAATTGAGCTCAACTTATTCTTATTTATTTCAAAGGCAAATATTTGCAGTGATTTTCGTTCATTGATTTTTTATAACTAAATAGAAAGAGTTAATAACTTCTTTGTTCCATTTTGTATTCTTAAAAAATTGTGGAAGAATTAGTAAATTTGTGCCATATTTAAAGATCTTGTATATTATTAAAATTATTTTTGATGTTGGACTTACAAAAAAGCTCTTATCTGAACAACAGATTGATATGGTAAAAAAGATATATATTTTTTCTTAATTTGAAACAAGATTCATTCTAGAAGAAATTCTTAAATTACTAATTTTGAAATTACGAAATTTAAATATTTGACCGAAGTGATCTGATGTGAACTGGAGGTCAGTTTATAATCGTCAAAATTAATGACCAGTTGTGACATATTTTTAGAGCTAGTGCTTTGTTATGCAAAATATATCTGGAAATAGGATCGCTGTAGTTTAATCATTTTATTGACATTATGTATTAGGTATTAGGGTGCAATACTGAAATATTATTTAATTAGGTCATTTTCCTGCGATACTGTACGATATTCTAAATTTATTTTTATGATATTGCAACAGGGTGAAACTTCAAATAAAAGTAAAATTATGAGTACATTCCTCGGAAAAATATTACCTCTTTGTATTGTGTTTTATTAAAAATTATTCTGCTTTGACACTGACAAAGCGGAATATGGTTTAAGTGCCGCATTTTGCAGGCATTCAATGAAAACCGCAATAATAAATTTTTATTAAACTTTCTAGATGATTTTGTATTTAGACTGTCAAAACAAATTTTGTTTTTTAATAATTTTATGCGGGTTTTCCGTTAAATACATTGTAATTAAAAAAAGAAATAGTCTTTCCCCATCCAGTGGTTAACTTTACTGGAGTTAACAAAGTAAAGGCTATTTTTTCTTTTTTTCGGCTGAAAAAATTTAGATGTCAAAAATTAAAATTGTTTTTATTTTAGAACTGTATGCGAAAATTAATGAGATGTCCTGGCTTAGTAGAACAAAACGAAAACATCTCCCTCAACGTGACAAAGATCAAAGAATGGCTTCTGTGGGAACAATAGATACAATAAGCGCTGCTCCCATTACGGCTCTGGAGGTTCTAGTGAGCCTACCTCCTCTTCACTTATACATAAAGGATGAGATTCTGCGTGGTAGATCCTGGTGATATACAAATGGATCCCAACAAAATCAAAGAACTGGAGGTGAAGTGTTCAGTAGAAGCACGGGCGTGAGATAGTTGTACTCTTTTGGCCAACATGCCATGATCTTGACAGCAAAAATTTATACTTTCCTACAGTGTGGCCATCTTTGTGAGAGAATCTTAGGACAATAAACTATGCTCAAATATTAAGGATGAGACACTGACACTGAAGTCTAAGTCGTAACTTCACGACTAGTGTCTGAGTACAAGTATGTACTAAACGGTCTAACGAGGAACGGTTGCATAATCGCGTATATACGGAAATAAGAACGAGGACCGTCTGACAAAGATGGGTTCCGCGATTGAACCATATGGACCTTAATCAATTCTGTTAGTCCCAATTGCCGTTGGTAAAAGGGATTTAAAATTATTACCGAAAAGTAAATTTATTGAAGAGCGGAGAGAACCATCTGAAATGAGGTGTATCAAGGAACATATAACCGTACCTAGCCACCGTTTACTATGGAGCTTCTCTCCTCAGAAACGAAAGAGCTGCTAATTATGGTGGAACTGTTGGCAGAATATTGTCACCTGAGGGGCCAGCTTCATAAGATTGGTATTGTAGATGACCCAATGTGTACATGGTGTCTGGAAGAAATTAAAACTGTTGACCCTGTTCTCAGAGATTGCTTAGCACTTAACAGACTGGGACAAATTCATTGCGGAAACAAAATTTTGTCACTGAAAGCTGTTAGGCATGTATAATCAACGAGGCTGATTGTATTTACAAATAAAAAATTTAAGGATTATATTTTCTTCACCTTTCTAATTTTTTGATTTCTTCTTTTTAAGCAGTCCTTCATCAGCATCAATGAAAAAGAAAAATATTTGCAACATTATATTATAAAATATACAGTGTGTTTCCAAATAAGTATGAAAAATTTGAAGAGATATTTCTTGACCTCATTTTAATCATAATAGTATATGTAAATGCATGTTCGATAATGCATAGTCTTTAAATACAGGGTGTTTAATTTTACAATTTTTCAGTTTTTCTTAAATGTATCTGATTTGTTTTTCGTTAAAAGTTTTCTCTTAAGTTTTCCTCTGAAAAGGATAGTTTTTTTTTTACAGAAATAAATTAAATAAATATATGTTATTTGAAAAAACAATATTGTATGTGTGAACACATTTTACAACAGCTACTACAGATGTCTCTAAAGGGTTGGTACAAAACAGTAGCGAAACTTCCTGAGGCTAGTATATGAGGTCAAAGTTAAAATTTTTTTGGTATCTAAAAAAATTTACTTGATGGTTTTCGGAGTTGATGATGTTGAAAATAGAATTTTTTATTTTTAAGATGCTTTATGTAAACTATATATTGGTCCCTAAAAACCAACTAACAGATTCTTAAAATTGCATACAAAATTATAGGTAACTGCTCAATAACTTATTTTGAAGGGTAAGAGTAATGTTAAATGATGTGATTGAAAAAAAATGCCCGGAAAAATTTTGTACATCCTGCACATAAACTTCAAGTCGCCAAAAAACTCTTTTTTCGAGTATATAACCTGATTCGGATTTTATTTAGCAAATTACTTCAGAAATAACCCCTAACTGCCCAACAGAATTACGATCTCATTTTTTTGTAGAGCTGTCTTATAAAAGAAATAGACTTTACCAGCCCCTTTACTTTTCTGGCTCTAATTGGCATGTACACCTAATCAAAATAATAAAATTTATAATTCTATTATAGCTTGTGAAAGTCGAAAACTGGAATAAAGGACACAGGAACTTCTAATTGAAAGTTCCTTCGGCAGATAGCAGCAAGTTCTGCTGAATGGGATAGAAGTGAAATTTTACAGAAGTAATTTTATTAAGATACGTTAAACATTTATTTTACCACTATACCTCTATTTTGAAATTTCCAAAAATTTCCTATTGTATAGAAATAAAGAAAGAATATCGAATTCTTTATTATCGAATTATCGAATCTTATCTCCTTTATTATTATTTAAATGAAAATTATGGATCGTACGGAGCCTCAAACATAAAAAAATATTCTTGCATACACTTTGGTTGCATTTTATTTACTGTCAGACCACCAGACTGTTCATGGAATGTGACACAAATTTCCTGTGACGGAAAAAGAAACGTCAATTTCAAGAGTATGTTTTATTGTTTAAAAACAATATCCCCCTAATTCACCAACATCTCTATAATACGTATTCCTTATTAATTGACTGGTCTAGAAGTGATCAAAGTGGATTAGGTTATGATGTTGTATTCCGTTTATGTAAAAATCCACAGTGCTTGGGTCAGTTAGCTTTTATTGTCGTAGCAATTATGAATGAGCTAGGTTCTGATGATTTACTTACAAAAAAATGCAAAAATAGCACTTTCTGAAGTTACTCTTACCGAAAGTTCAAGGCGCAATCTGTAGTTTAAAACTGACAAAATTGTAACTCTCAGTTAGGACAGTCTCTACAAATAGCCTTTTCATATAATCCAAATAAAGCTCAAGATACTGTACTATAAAATTCACTTTAATAAAATACTTAGAAGCTATAATTAAAAATAATAAAGAAAAAATGACGGAGATATGAGTTGTACGTATAAATAATAAAGCAAAAATGACATAGTTTCTTTCTTCTATCTTTCGTCTCCTTACATATTCAAACAATACAGCTACTTATCTTTCTGTGAGTACTTGCTCTCCGGCTGCAGTCACTAAAAGGTGATCTCGGCTAAAGGTATAATTGGAACCAGAACAGTTCCTGAAAGTTTTAATATCTCCCTGTGGATAGTTTGATATTTGTTGCCAAAAAAGAATCAAGCGTAACGCATTTGCCAACAAACATATCTAATGTCGGAGATGTATGTAATATCTCTATTAAAGACGACAAAGTTTCAGGAACATGGAATAAGCCTCATATAAAAACATGAAAAAAAAAGCTTCAAAACTAGAATAATAGCTTACAGAAACTGAAGTTGAGCTTGCATAAATGATTCTAACGCTTTAAATGCTGGACAAAACTTGCAATAACTTATGTAGTTTTAAGTTGCTGGCCCCTGAGAGAAAACGAAAATAGCAGGGCTGAGTATTCTGAAATTTTTTCAAATGGTTATGGAGAGTGCATAATAGAAATAATTTAATTTATTGCACTTGACGACCATAAAAAATATATAATATACGTACTTGATTTTGGTGTAGATTGATAAAATTAAATAATAAAACACACAGATGATCACTGATTTTACTCTTTAACAATTCTACACAACATGCTAGAACGAGCAGTCACATAGAAAATGCTGAATTCGCCCGAAATATCAATACTAGACTTGTCAATATGCATATTTCAAAAGATTTTTTAAATCCGTGTCCTAATTATTGGAAAAACGTTCAACACGACGTATCCCCAAAATTCAATTTTGTTCACTTAAACTGCAACAAAAACAAATTCTTGAACACGAGATTGGATAAAGGATACCGACATTGAATTCTGGCAAAACCACGACCGCGGTTAAAACCGATGTCGATAGATCGCGAGAGGCATACGATCTCTTGCGAAATTCCAAGTTTCACTAAAACAACCTTAATAATAAGAAAGAGTCCGCTACAGATCTAACTTTAAGACCGTTCTAAATGAATAGCAGAGGGTTTAACAGGGTAAGAGCAACAACAAGTCAAGCAAGTTTTTAAACCCTAAAAGTACAAGCATAAAAAATAATTTTCTTTTATTACTGGACCAATAAATATGGAAAATTTTATTTATTTTTATTTCTCTTACACATTTTAAGATTTTATCGCTATGTTTTAATCCTTAATATCTCTATAAAAGCGTTTATTTGTTGACACAAGTAATATAAGTTATGAGAATATCATAATCAAAACAAAATTAGCTGACCAAAAGATTTAATTTCCAAGGCAACTAAATCGGGTTTAAGTATTGAATCTTCTTACTGAATCTGGTTGCATGTTTCTATAAACAAAGCTGAAACAAATGCCCACAGATTTATAAAGAAATATAAATAGAAGAAAAATAAAACTTAAAACAAAAATAATACTAAAAGATAAGCAGTCTGCACTACTGCTTTATTTTTACATTATGTTCAGGTATTCTAATAGAAAACTTATCACCCTCACGATCTGACTATAAAATGGTAGTATTGTCTGAAAACAAAGTAAAATGAACGCTGAACAAAGCTCTGTTGAAATCATTGAAGATAACTCACTACCTCTGAGTCAACCCGTGACGTATATTAGTTTGTTTTCTTCTAAATTCCAAATATCCTAAACCCATAATATTAAAGTTACTAGAGCAGTGTGTCATAATTTACAGTCAAGTGCACAAACAGTAGAGTTTTCAAGCGCTATATCACACTTATTTGGAAACACCTTATTTCCGTATTCTACAAAAGTCTATATACAAAACACGATGCGTCAAATTATTTTTTTTAATTTTATATGATAATTAGTTAGGTCAAATTTTAATAAATAATATTTTGCGTAAGTCACGATTAAAATATCAATATAATTTTAAAATTAAATTAAATTAAAGGACATCTTAATGCTATCATGTAGATGCAATAGCCATTTCACTTTTTTGGTCAAATCAACATTTTACCCTATTCAAAATAATAAAATTTATAAGTCTATTATGGCTTCCTAAATTCTAAAACTGGAATAAAAGACACATAAACTTCTAATTGAAAAGTCCTTCGGCAAATAATATCATGCTTTCTTAAATGGATAAGAGCCAAAATTTTACAACAATAATACACATTAGACATTTATTTTACCGCTCTAACACCATTTGGAAATCCTTAAAAAATATCATATTGGGTATCAGCGAGATAACTACTCGATTGTTGGAAGGCTATCTAATCCTAATGAATTCGATTACCTACGTAAAGGAAAAATATTTTTTAATGTAAATTGAAAAGATGAGCCGTATAAAGAGCCAAACATACGAAAATATAAGAAGAATATTTTATTTCCATTTTATTTCTTACCAGATCAAAGCCTGTCGACGGGATATGACTGAAATTTCCTGCGGCGGAAATCGTTGTATATTTTTTCGTTTTAAAAGAATAAATTCTTGTAAATAAAACTGATACAAAGGTCAACAGATTTACAAAAAATATGCAAATATAGGAAAAATAAAAACAAAAACTCAAACACTGCGAAGAGATAAGCAATTTGATTCACATCACTGCTTTACTTTTATAATATCCTGAGATATTGGAGGAGAAAACTTGTCAGTGCCACAATTTAACAATAAAATTTTGGTTTCGTCTGTAAACAAAATAAAATAATTAGAAATATTAATTGTTAGCAAATCATTTTTGTGTAACGAAACGACAATGAACACATAACAAAGCCCTGTGGATAACTCAGAACCTCTCAGACATCTAACAGTTTGTTTCCTTTCAGAGAAAAATAATGTAAACTATTTCTGGATAGCTCTCCTAATCTCATAACATTGAAGTTATTACTGCAGTCCCTCATAAGTCACACAGTCAAATGCTTTTGAAAAATCACAAACAACTGCTACAACTACTTCTTCTTTATTTAAACCATTATAAACTTTTTTCAAGAAACTAAAAATTACATCGCACGTACAACAAGATAGATAACCTTATAAAAACATATCTAGTCTACGATAAAACTAAATTTCTTTTTTGAGATGATCCTGCTAAAGTAATTTCTAGAGTAAAACCGAACATAATTCTTAGAGCGTTATTTAATTTTAAACACTTCTTCTAGTTAGACTATGTTTTAAAATTATATCAGTATAAAGTTTCCATACCAGTTTTAATCGCACCTCCTTTCAACGTTTTTTTGAAGTTCCGACTAACTTTATTTATTTTTTCTATGGTCCTGATACCACATCATAAGTTCATTAGTCCTCCACAATTAGTAAAACTACCCCCATCTTTTGTTAAAAGGGAGGGGGGTGACGAAAACTACAGGTTGATAATAGCTGGTTTATCGCAAAATCTGATTAATAAAATTTCAGCTTAAACCAGTATTGACATTACACATTTTTTGAATTAGGACACTGTATCCCAGAAATAAATAAACACAAAAATAAAAATAATAATCCAATCCAGACATTCATATCCTTTAGAAAATAACATTAGAAACCTATGTGGAGAATAAATTTATCGAAAATAGATATAGTTTCTATAATTTAAGTAGACAGATGCATTGGCATTCTTAATATTTCTTAGACAAGGTGCGCACTGAAGTAGTGTGGTGGTGGTGATATAAGACAGTTTTGCATATCAGAAGAATAGTAAAAGGATGGTGTGGCAGTAGAATGTCAGTGAAGTTATAACAAAGGAATTATGCGTATTGAAATGATAATCAAAGTATCGCGCCACCAATTGACCAGTTTGTAAAATATTAGTCAGAGGATTAGGGAGAAGCAATACTTTTGCCTTCGAACACCCCCTTAATGTTCATAATTATCTGTAACAAAATTATTAATCAAAAAATTGTCATGATAAGGAGTCAAAAGTTCGTTCACAATTTTTATTTGTGTTATATGCCCTGTAAGGTCGTATCATACATTTTTCCACCAGCGACAGATTGTGCTTGATTTTCCGCTATTTGATGTGAAATAAAATTACTAAACACGACGCTTGTGGAATCGCTATCGCGTTCAATATCGAGAATGTCGATATTTTGATTTATAATATTATTTAGTTGATTTAAGTTATGCGTGCTTTTAGCAAGAGGGAACGTGTGTGTGGCAAGGTCCCGCCAAAACTCCCCCACTAAGATAGGAATCCTAACTACCACACCAGGCTAATATTTTTTTGGAAAAATTTATAACAATTGAATAATGGTATAGTATTTGAAGAGGAAGTATAACTTTTGGCATTTTGATTGTAATGAATTTACGTAAAAAGTTATGTTTAACTAAATCAAATCTAAAATGTCTAAACTTTACTTAATTTTAATACTTCAAATTCAAAACCAGTATGTGTATCTCGATTTTGATAACTTAGATCAAAATGCCTTTTCAGAAACCTGGAAATACTTTATCAACTAATACTTGAATACTGTCACTCGCAGAAATTCAGAGTTTCAGGCTACAAAAATTTGCTGTCTTTCACCTAGCTGTATGCAACTACTAGACTTACTCGGAGAACGTCAGCAAATTTTCATGGCACCGTGACGAAGTGCAATAGACACATGTCCTTAATTTATTCCTAACTAGAAACTACCTAATTTTTAGATTCGTTTTCTTGAAGTCCTGGATGTTCACAAGAGGCCTTCTATAAGATCATCGTTATTGTTGAGGTCTAGTCGCTGAAACGACAATTTATTGGTGATGAATTTGAAACAGGGTTTATACGATTTTTTTGCCTAATCTATTACTTCAAAAAGACAAGCAGATGTGGAATTCAAGAGCAGAAGAAATAAATTTGTATTATAATCTGTGGCTTGAAAAAACCAAGCAAATACAAAGTTCAGAGACTGAATAAGTCTTCTTTCTTGAGCAGAAGAAATGAACTATTTATTTCTGTGACTGGAAAAAGGCAAACAGAAACAAAGATAATTTTTAGAGTGAAGCTGATAAATTCAACGAACTGGCTCTCTAAGCTAATTTGTTTGGCTTCTAGGAGATTCTTCGGTGAAATGTTAATTTTTCGGAAGCTGCAGAAAAAGCCTCTTGCGCTGCAATGATGCAGGAATGAAGCCTGCGGTTTTTGCATGTCGAGCTTCGCCCACTTTTTCCTGTACCAGCGGGTTCGTCAGCGGATTTTGACTCAACATTTTATTTGAGCAAAGCAAAACTTTGTTAATAATAAAAATAGAATCAATTTACCTCGTTTAGTTGTTTTTATAGATAATTTAGCGATATTGTATTCTTATTATTTACACAAAATTCCCAGAAATTGTGTTCTAATTTAAATTACAATAAATAAACTCTTAGTTCTTCAATCAAATACATACCAATAATTGTTTAAAATATAGTAATATTGTTGGCATGCGATATATTATAATCTTTTTGGATATTGTATAGGAAATAACTTTCTATCTATTCATTTTTAACACAAAAAAAATGTAAAAAAATATTTAACAGCTTAGTAAGAATAAAACAAAATATAAACGAGATAGATAAATGTTCAAATCTGTTAAAATGGAAGGAACTAACCTGCCAGCTACGTTGTACGAATCTTAGAATTTCTGTGGATATGGTTTGCCCAGTCACAATAAGATACAGCCACTTTTTCGTACTCGGATCGTATATTTCGATCCTCAACCAAATGTATCGGTACTAGCAATGTATTGCATTGAAAATATAAATGCAAAATATCGGACATCGAAAGAAAAATTATCGTATCATATAGCTAATCCCTACAGAAGATCGGGGTGATCGTTTAATATATACTGGCTAAACTCAAAATGCAACATTGACCCAGGAAATAACTTAATCATTATCCCATTTTTAGACTTATTATTATATTATATATATTATTATTAGTATTATATAAATCCAAAAAAAATATTTGTTATAGGATTTATTTTAACTTTGTTAGCAATGCTCCTATATCCATGTTTTGATATATGCTTTTGTAAATGGAGTATCTAACAATTTCTTATACCAATATTTCTATTACAAATTTCCTTTTTTATCCTTCCTAGCAAGGTTAAACCCTCACCTCCACGGTGGCTTTACTGGACAATTAATTATGCTTTTTTAGACAGTTTTTTGTTATTAAAATATATACCAAACTAAACTAATCATACTCGTAATTACTTTTTTCATGTACCTCTTGCAAAAAGTTTAGTTTTTTTGATCTAGTTGGGCTGACCCCAATTTTCATCGTATTTAGCCTCCTCAATTTTAATACTCATGAGCCGTCACTGACTGTAAAGTCTTTACAATTCTAAAGTGGGTCATAAAGGTCACAAAATATCAGTATATAAAAGAAAAATAATTGTTAATTTGCATCGGGATTATAGATCGCATCTGAAATAGTAAACGTGTTTAGAAAAGTCGTGAGTGAATGATTTTAAAAATTTACATGAGCGGGTTAACGATCAAAGCTTTTGGAAAGGGTATAGAAAGATTGTTGAGCAGCTTCATATCTTCCCTCCATAGGATCAAAATTTAGTTCTATGTTAAGGAAAGTTAGCATGAAACAGTTAACAATGCAGTATTTCTCAACCTTTCTGTATGCCCTTTCCCCGTAATTACATGGCTCCATTCCTCCCTGGTTGGGCTCGGTACATAAGTTGAAAAGGGCTGTACTAATGTAACTTTTAAGTATGATGAAGGCAGAATCCTAGTTTGGGGGTATATGACAGCATTCATTTAAGTATTTTGAAGAACAGTCTAAGTCAAGGTAAGCAGTTTATTTTGTGAAATGAAAATTAGTTTCCAATGTGGCTAACCATTTAAATACATCTCCACAACAACCATATCTAAACTACATGTTTTCAGTAAAAGTCAACTTGAAGATATTCTTCTTTAAGAACTAAATGCTAAGGGCAAAAAATTTATCAAAAGATTAATTTACCACACATATACTTCTGTGGTTTAACCAGGTTATATGCGATTATAGAAGTTAATCTGCGGATAGCGCGTAAGTACTTGGATGGGTGACCCCTTGGGAAAGACGTGCGCTGTATGTGTTGTGTCGGAATAAATATTGTGTAGTTTTGTGCTGGAGGTTTTAAATTATATAAATTATAGAATTCCCCAAATATAAATTCTGAACTTGAGACATGTAAATTTTTTAGTAGACCATATTTCAAGCTGCAGGTTCAAGTTGAAGAAGAAATTAATTTAAGATCCGTGATATTCGCCCGAAGAAGCCCCAATATCGATTAGGAAAAAATAAGAAAAATGTTAAATTTTTAGTACCCCATATTGTATCTGCCATATTAAATTGTAAAAAATTATCTTCAGATTCGCAACCGACGATCCAGAAGATCGGCTAAGTTTTTAAAAATGTGAATAACGCAAAATTTTTATCATGAGTTATAATCTTTTGCTTATTTAATAAAATGCTCTTTTGACGACTCAATTTCGAAATTTGAGCTATTTCGGGAAATTAATGCAGCCAAGGCCTTTGTGGATCATATTGAATGTAATTTGAGTGCTTTATATAACATATATTTAAAATCCATTAAACCTATGAAGCTGTTAACGCCTAAAGAAATAAGTGAGTTTAATGATGTTAAAATATGTGATATATGTGAAGATCCTTCTGAGAACGGTGATGTTAAAGTATGAGACCACATAACTGGTGCAAAAAGATTTGGTGCTGCACATTTCGTTTGTAATTTAAATTATAAAGTACCCAACTTTGTCCCTATCGTATTTTAAACTTAAGTGGCTACGGCAGTCATTTATTTATAAAAGATATATATATATATATATATATATATATATATATATATATATATATATATATATATGGGGATAAAATTAATGTTTTGGCTCAACGTAAAGGAAAGTACATATCCTTTACAAAAAGCATTTATGTACATGATCAATTCGATAATTAATGCGGAAAAGTCAAGAGGAAATATTTTAAACTCTTAATCTTATCTTAATCTACACGCTTAAAAATCCTCCAGTACCAGTATTGAATATAATCCGAAAATATAAAATTTTTAGACCGCCATATTGCACTTGCTATATTGATTTTTTTAAGCAGTTTGCAATTTTAAATTCGGTATTTACTCTGTTAGAAACCTCCTAACTTCAAAACTTCGTTATAACAATTTTGGATAAAATCGAGAGTTAAAAATAATTTCAGATTCATTATAAATACAAATTGAACACAATAAGTTTTTTATCACTATATTATGAGCGCCATCTTGGATTTTGCTAAACTAATTTTGACCAAAATAATATGGTACCACTGCAGCAACTTCCTGAACTTGCAGTCATTTAAATCAGTGCTGCCGTCGTGCAGGTCGATGTTGGTAGCTTGTGGCGGTCATGTTGGTTGCAGCTAAATGATAAATCACCATGGAAAGTTACACCATTGAGCAGCACGTCCAAATGATAAAACTTTGTTATCAAAATGAGTGTTCGTTAGTGCAAACGTGGCGCGCGTTGCACCCATTTTACGGCAGACGCGGGACCCTTCAAAATCGATTCTCCAACGTTCGGTGGCCAATTTGGAGATGACTGGTTCGGTAAATAATCAGCTATGCAAGAGAACCAGAGGAAGTCAATTCCTCGCCATACACAAGAACTCCCACAGACTACAACTTAGCGAATTTTGCATCGAGACTTGGGCCTATACCAATACAATATCCAATTGACCCAGAAGCTTAAAGCTAATGACCATAGGCAAAGCCGTTTGTTCGCTGACTGGGTTTTGGAGCGTTTGGAAGAGGACCCCAATTTTGGCCAAAAAATCATCTTTAAGGACGAGGCGTATTTTTGTATGAATAGCTATATTAACAAATACAATTGCCATATATGGGATGACAGCAACCTACACAAGGATCACCAGGTGGTAATGCATTCACAAAAGCTACTGTTGGGTGCGGATTTTGGTCCGGTTGCGTCATTGGTCCGTATTTTATTAAAAACGACGTTGACGAGGCCTTTACCTTCAATGGCGAGCTTTACAGGACTATGCTAACTGATTTATTTTGGAACAAATTGAACGATATGGAGGTAGACGACATGTTCCAGAAGGGCGTTAAGTGCCACACAGCGGATGTAACATTCTGCATGAACGGTTTGAGGGTCTGGTTACCTCTCGCAGACGTGACGTGAATTGACCACCAAGATCATGCGATTTGACCCCACTAGACTTTTTCTTGTGGGGGTTTCCTGCAGATGGAGGTCTATGGAAATAAGCTGCAATCAACCGATTCCTTTAAAGTCAACCTAATCAATGCCATCTTTCAAATTCGGGCGGATCTATGCGGCAAAGTCATTGAAAATTGAACCACTGGAATCCGTGCCACCATGAGAAACCGCAGCTGGCATTTGAACGATGTTATATTCCATGCATAATGGCATACATGAGCCTTTCAAATAAAAAAAGAGTTTCGTTAATACCTCACACACAGCTTGTTTTATTCCATTTCATCATCGACCCGCTATTATAGAAAACCTTTTACATAAAAAATGCTGAGCAATTTTATTTTTGTAAAAGGGTAAAAGAGTGTAATAAAAAGTAATGTGATTTTTTTTTATTTATTTATTCCTGAGATACACCGCTGTGATTCCAGGCATGTTTACTGTGCCAATACTTTTATCGGCCAGTGTATTTACCTACCTATACGTAATATCAGAAAATTGGATGTATGAGAATTCATCTGGCGGAATAATATGTGGTATCATATGCAAAAGTACACCGATGATTTCCCATATAAACATAATGTATATAACTGATGCTTATGATCCGCAATTACCCAAGGTCGCCTAAAGCAATTTATTCTGATCAGCATACTTATCCAGTATTCAGGACCTACAACTATGCATATTTTATTTGGGAAATCCACTTATTATTCGCCGGACTAAAGCACAATGGGATAAATAAAAGCTGGCATTTGAAGTGATGCGACTTTATACAATATGCACGAGACTAAATTTATTGGGATAATATCGTACGTGATGCTTAGGCAGTAGTCAAAGGGCAAAATAGAGTGGAAATCTATTGTTAATGCATGCCTCGGTGAGCCTTTTCTTTTATTTTCCCTATTGTGTTTCGCTAAAAATTGGCTCGCCTTGACGCAAGCAAAGAATGTGTGAATGCGGGTATAACTGCTGCTTTGTTTGATTTTATACGATGTTATGGAACATAATATTAAATATTTTTTCGAAAATTTCTCAATAATCGAGAAAATTTTGACTAAAAAATAAATAAAATTTAGCTCAAGTAACTTTAAAGATTAAACCATAGAAGGAAGACCTATAAACAAAATAAAGTCATGTTTAATTTGATTATCTATAAGCATCTTCTTCTTGCGGTGCCATCCGCTTAAATGTTATGTTGGTGTAGTCTTGTCTACTGAATTACGTTAAACATACCTTCTTCAGCCCTTCTAATGAGAGTGGCAGTATATTAGATATTATCTTCTTCTTCTTCGGCCTTATTTATTCCGGATGTTGACAATCATTATGGCTATGCGGGCTTTATTGGTTACAGTACGGAACTACTTAATAAGTGACGTCAAACCACTTCCGTAAGTTGGCGAGTCAGGATATTCTCCTACTCCCAGGTTATCTCTTTTCTTCTATTTTACAAGACAAAATAATCGTAACAGGCTATATTTGACAGGGTTTCTCAGGATATGGCCCAAGTACTCCATTTTTCGATTTATGGTGTGCATAAGAACGAGTTGGCAGCACATCCTTCTGAGGACCTCTTCGATTGTGACCCGATCAATCCAGGAAATTCTAGGAATTCTTCAATAAATCTACATTTCAAAATTCTGTGTTCTTTTTTCTGTTGCTGTAGATATCGTCCAAGCCTCGACACCATAGGGTAATATTGAAAAATATAGCATTCTATCATTCTCTTCTTGAGGATCATACTGAGATCTCAAGAGCAAAGAAAGTGCTTCTTTTGTGTAAACATTGCGCCGGCCTTCTTTTATTGTACATTTTATTTCTCTGGAGTTGTCTCACGAATCGTTGATGTTACAACGAAGGTAAATATAACTGCCCACTTCCTCGATAGCTTCGTTTTTCTAATATAGCACACCGTGTTGATCAGAGGACTTAGTTATAATCATATACTTCGTCTTATTAACATTTAGTTCAAGCCCGTACCCTACTTGTGTTTGTAACCCTATTAATCGTTCTTGTAGGTCTTTTAAGCTGTAGTCAGTGAGACAGCGTCGGCATATCTGATATTGGTTATTAGCTCAACCTAATGACATCGGTGGTGTCTTCTAGTGTATTTCGAAATATTTTTTAGTAGAGGTTAAATAATAAGGACGATAATATGTAGCCCTGCTTGATTCCATGCTTGATTTTCAAGGAGTCCGACTCGCTGTTTTCCAACTTTATTGTTGCTTTCTGATTCCAATATAAATTGGCAGTGATTCTTATGTCTTCTCCATCTAGACCCGCTCCATATAGAATTTTTACCATTGTTTCATGTTGACAACCGTCGGAAGCCTTAGCATAGTATATAAAACAAAGGCGAACGTTGCAGTTCAGATTCCTACAGCGCCGTATAAGGACTCGTATGACAAATAATGCCTCTTGACTACCGATGCCGTTGCGAAACCCGAACTGACCCATCTTTTCTTCGCATTTCTTATATAGGCGGGCATGAATTATCTTTGGAAAGATTTTTAAAACGTGTGACATAAGGCTGATGGTGCGGTAATCACCACACGGTTGGGTTCGTCGTAATTATAAATGTAGAGACAAGCCAGTCATCTGGAATCGTGCCACTATCATATATATTATCAAATAGTGATGTCAGGGTGATAATATAATGCTGATCCATAATCTTAAGCAGTTCTCCTGGTATATGGTAGGGACCAGGAGTTTTTTTTGGATTTAGCAGTTTGAATGGCATGTTTAACCTCATCAACTGATAAAATTGGCCTTTCCATATTGTTTGTTTAGGTTTTTCGGGAGGCTGATCATCCTCGACGAGCTTAAGTACATATTTCTACAATATCTTTAGTTTTCCATTCACCCCGTAGGCAAGCTTGCCCTGTTCGTCCATAATAACTTGTCCTTTTTTTTTTGTATCTACCTATAACTTCTTTGATCTTTTTGTACATATTGAACGCATCATGTTTACGATCTAGTTCTTAAATTTGTTGGCATCTCTCAATTTTTCATCTTTCCTCCGCTTCACTTATTTTTTGTTTGATGGCTCTATGAATTTGTTGGTAATCCTCGTGATCCGTTGCTTTTTCTTTTGCTGAAGTTTAACAGGAGTCAAAAATTGATTACAAGCTTAGATCACTGAACCCTTGAAAGCCACATGTCTTCTACTCGAAGATCTTCTAATGGAGTCTTTTCTAGTTCTATACTTATCGCCCTTTCCACTGCATGCCGAATATTTTCGTCCTGAAGATTGTTGATTTCATATTTTTTCTTATTCTGTGTGACATGATTATTCTGGGACCTTCGTGGTTTATCTCTTAGTACGCAAACTATAAAGGTGTGGTCAGATGAAACATCTGCCCCTAAGTAAGTTTTGCTATTTCGGAATCTCTGATCGATCAGGATATAATCTACCTGATATTATACCTCTTTCGCGAATATTGTTAAACCATGAGTCTTTCTTGCAGCCTGGTGATCGTTTTCTTTCGATTTTTCCCAGAAAGATAGTTTTTAAAAGGTTGTATCTAGGTCCTTATAAGATATGTCCCAGACACGATTTTTTGGTGTTTAATAATATCGTCCTCGTTAGTAATTTGTTGATCCAAGATATTCTCAAAATTGTTTAAAAGATCTATATCTCGAAGGCTTCAATTCGATTCAAGGACTTTAAATGACCAAGCTCCATATAAAATTCGTAAGGTTATAGTTAAATTTATTTACTGACGAAAATATATTAAATTTAGCTAATGCACTTTTAGTCACTGCTCCACTTCCTCGCTGTCCTACCTATCGTTCAGTGTAGTACCCAGATACTTAAACTTACTGACTCTGCCAATTTTCTGAATATTAATGTAGAGTTATACGTCTTCGAGCTTCTTGTCTGCTTATAATCATTGGCTTAATCTTACTAATATTTGCACTGTGGCCATATTGGTTAATATTGTCTGAAAAGCCTGTATGTTTTCAGGTAGAATCGCCGTGTCATTTATGTATCGTCGATTACTGATAGAGATGTTTATTTCCCTTTTCTTGATCTTCTAATGCTAGCTGAAATATTTTTTCAACATACGTGCTAAATATCAGCTGTAAAAGTGTGCAATGTTGTCATACTCCCTTGGTTATTGATGTTCTTTATTTATAATATTTCAGGAAATCTGACCTTTGTTGAAACCCAGCGGAGTTTATGACTGATTTGGATAATCTTCGCATCAATGCCTTTTTGTTTCAGGATGGGAAACAATAAGTAATGTATTACGTTATCAAAAGCTTTTGATACTTAATGAGACACAAATATATCCTTTCTCTGATTACATTTTTGTACCAGTAGTTACATACAGGACGTCTCGAGGCCATTTTTGAAACAAAACTGAGTAACATCAATTTTTCCGCAGATTCTTGATATATTTTCCTGTGAAGGAAAACCTTCAGTACATGACTCATGAAACTAATTAGTTTTAATGAGTTTTATTACTTCCGCGTGAATATTGTTTTAGCTTGGAGCTTTTTTCTTTTTAAGAGTTAAGAGAGCGCATACAACTTTCCGTTCTGGTATGGTTGATACAAATGCTTCATGTCTGATGTTGATGAAAGCTGTGGCTCGTAAATGATCAAGTATTTTATATATTCTTCCCAAGCTCTACAGACGTATTGTTGATCTGATAGAATTTTGTTATTTTTTGTGATTTTACGGTGAATATTTAGGTATATTTTTTCGCATTTTGGCGGACTTCTCTTCGTTAATCTTCTGTCTTCTATGATATCCAGAATTCCATCAGACCTACAGTTCTTTTTTGTTTATGTCTGTCTATATTAAATCAGTTCTTGCATATCGTTTTTAATATTTTCCCATTGTTCTCTTAGGGTCTATTCTGAAATATTGTTAACTCTGATACGCTCCTTAGGTTCAACTTTTCATGCCTCTTCTTCTCATTTATTAGAAACATTTCATATACGCTGGTCTTAAGTTTGTTTGCAATCGGTTTTCCTTTAAATTTAAATGTTGCTATTAGAGGATTAGAGTTTTAACCTATATATGCTCCATAGCAAGTTGTTACCCTTTTGATGGTATTTTCATAAATCTTATTTATCAAATGTCGTTAATCTGATTAAAAATTAATTATTGCTCATTATCGTGTAGCGATTTCCATGTATATAATTTTCAAAGTGGTAGGTAATAGTATGTACTTTTGACACTTTTAATAGAACTGTATAAGCATTTTTCCTCGCCTATTTCTGTTACCTATGTCGAAGTTTCCTGTCAACTACTCCGTTTCCAACTTTAGCGTTAAAATGATCAAGAATTATATCTCTCTATTTAATTGATTGTAATAGGGGCATAAATCTGAATTATATTTATATTTATGGGTACTCCTGCCAACTGATATCGTATTCTTTTTTCGAGCTGGTCTACTATATTCCTGATATATTTTGTAAGAGAATATTTAGTAAAAATTTCTACTACATGTCTGTGATTCGCATTTGTTGATAGCCATCTTCTTTTGTCGATGTTCATGATGTCCATCTACAATTTCTGAATTTCAGTAACTGCATTTGTGAGTGTGCCTGCGTCATCAAGAGTATACATTTTCTTCGTACGTCTCTTGTTCTTTATCTTCACCATGCTAAGATAGGAAATTCTTCGCATCTCCTGGTAATTTCATTTCTTACCTGATGATATTTAGAGCTAACCTCAATAAAAAATATTAAATTAGAAATTTTTAAAATAAAAGGTTAACTCATTTAAATCAAATTTGTTATATTTTTAGTATTTTCTTACAGATTTTCTAATTATTAAATTAATAGACTTTAAAAAACAGATAAAAGTGATCTCATTTGTTGACTTACTTTCGATGAACTACTACTAGATCTATCGCCTGATGAATTAACCCTTCTCGAATTAACAGAACTAAAATCAATTCCATGTAGGTAATAAGGTAATTAGTAAGTTACTGCTAATTAATACTTATTTATTAATTAACAATTTTTGAAAATTCAATAATTTCTATTGTTTTAATTCTCATTCAAAAATGATTAGTATAGAAACTTGTATATGCTATGTATATAATGAATTTAAATACAATGTGGGTTATTTTCGTAGGTTGACATCTAATGGATCGCTAGTGAAGTTTGACAGTTTCACTTTTATATAATTTACAGTTTGAAGCGCAATTCTGCCGTTAGGTAAATACCTTTGTTGGTTTGTTTCATGGTTCTGACTGATTATTAACTAACAAAAAATTTTATATAAATTTTCTAATTACATTATATATCATTTTTAATTTAAAACTATATTTCTCTCTTCATAATGAATATAATTTTATTAGCAGTTTAGTGCATTTATTAGAAATACTCTTCTATATACATATTGGTTCTAAATCCCCTGATATTTATCGATTCAGCTTAACTAGGGTAGATGTAGTCGCTTGCACGCTTTTTAAAACGTCGAGGAACTATGAAAAACCATTAATGAAAAATAGAAAATCTTGAAAAATTTAATTCCACTGTTTATATCAGTTCTCAACGAGTAACGAGACGAACCGCACTTGAAAATGCCAAATGAGAGTTTGGCCAAACGTCGTGAAAACGATTTTTTGAAACCCGGAATAACCACACCATATATAATATATATATATATATATATATATATATATATATATATATATATATATATATATGTATATATATATATATATATATATATATATATATATATATATATATATATATATATATATATATATATATGTAAATAAAGAGTACGCCTGCAGGATGTATGGTACGTCCACAGCTACATCTTAGCAATATTCAGGCGGCATCCACATAAGAGAAAAAATCGTTTAAATCATAATATTCCGTATTGTACCTTATTATGGCTTGTGGTCTTTGATTTGAACTTTCGATCATCGCATGCAAACTTGTATTCAGTCAAATGTTCAAAAGTAATATTTTTCAAATGTTTAACATGATTTAACTAGAAAACTAAAAGTTGTGAAAAAAAAATTTATAGGAACTTTAATTGTTCAAAATTCCCCAAAAAATACGATTCAATGTATTATTATATATTAAAAAGATGATCACACCATAGGAAAAGTCATCCATATGTCATACACTTTATGGCTTACCCAAAATACACAAGCCTGGAGCTCTTTAAAGACCAATAGTAAGCTGTGTTGGCGCCCCAAATCAGGCCCTAGCTAAAATATCTAGCCACTATTCATCGAAAAAACAGCCTCCTACGTAAAAAACTTGCAACATTTCTGCAAAATAATCGAAAACATACGTTTACAAGGAAAAGATTTTTTAGGTAATTTCAACGTAATGTCACTTTTCACGCAAATACCAGTCAAAGAAGCTCTTTCTCTAATAGAAAGCGAATACAATCTGCCAAAATATATTGCTAAATTAGCTAGACACTGCATTGATAACACCTATTTTACTTATGAAGGCCAGCGATATAAACAAGTCGAGGGGGCCCCTGAGATCTCCGCTATCTACTGCACTCGTCAATTTATTTATGAAAGACTTCGAATCAAAAGTTTTAGAGACCTCCTCAAAAAGACTACGACTGTGGCTGGGTTATGTAGATCACATATTCGGTATCTGGCAACATGGCGAAGAAATTGTCAAAAATTTCCTTAATTACACAAACAATATATACCTAAAAATTAAATTCAACATGAGAACAGAACAGGAAAGAAAACTACCTTTTCTAGATATCCTACTGAAAAGAAATATGTTTACAGAAAATTCATTCATACCAACAAATATCTCAGCGCCGATTCACATCACCACCTTGCCCAATTATTTGCCGGAGTGAAATCACTTGCGTTTTGATTGCAGTCCCTCACAAATCAAGAAAGTTACCACAAAGAAATGAATATAGTGCAAGACGCCCTAACAAAAAATGGTTATAAAAAAGAAACTAACACAAACCAGGAAAAGATCCCAAAGTTTTTATTCCTTACGTCAGAGACACAACAGACTCCATGCGGAGAATGCCTCTTATCTTATGTAGGCTAAACCAACCATAAAACGAGCGCCAAAAGAGACAAACAAATATACGCTGTCAAGCAAGAAACAATTTCTTCTGCACTGGCCCTACACTTGTTAAACACAGGACATAAGATAAATTTTTTAGGAACAAAAATGCTATCGAGATGTGAACACCTGTCCACAAGAGTTTTAAGGGAAGCCATCGAAATTGCAAATAGGTCCAACAACTTAAATAGCAGAGATGATAACCAGAGATTGCCTAATACTTGGAAAAACCTGCTTACGAAGCATCAACCAGTAGAAACGGATTACAGCTCGGCAACACGACCCTAAACACAGGGTTGATAACATGCAGCAGGGCTCGCAACCTTACTGGTCATATATATATATATATATATATATATATATATATATATATATATATATATATATATATATATATATATATATATATATTGGGTGTACTAAATTAAGTACGCACTATTGTTAGCTCTTTTATTATTATGGACTTAAAGTCGGCGAAACTAGAAAAGTAGTACCATTTTTCCTGTTCATTAAGATCGTGAAAGCAGAAAAACAATTAAACATAGCACTTCCGAATAAATATATTGAAATGATATTTCACTCATTCCTTCCCGGTGAGCGAAAAGAAAGGTGAGGTGGCTAGAGTTTTTATTCTAGTCGGAAGGTTTGGCGGGACTTCACCAACAACTCCTGATTTGTGTAAAACTTTGGTTTTACACAAATAGTTGATAATGCGAAAATTCTTAAAATAAATTTATCTCAACGCGAACGAACTTCCACGTTTCCTGAAGGATAAAATTAATCCAGTAAACCCGGTAAATAGGTCCATATTCTCGGAGATGAGTAGAAAAATTCCAAATAATGGCGAGATGCATTGACGTCTCGTTAGAATTGAAAAATAGTTAAAATCGTGAAAGGTAGTTGAAAGAGACCCTTGGAAAAAAATTAACAAAAAATTCGGTAAAGTAAATTCATAATTAATTTTAAAAAGCCACTCATCATCCGTTAATACGACACGGCACCCGAGCAGGGACTTTGCTGAATTGGGGAGTTCGGTAGTCCCAAAGATAAAATAAAATTGCAGAGTCGGGACAGAAATGCCCAGATGACGCAAGTTCTTGGTTCAAAGAACTGAACCCTAAAATCGTTGTAGATATGGATCTAAAGAACAGTGACCAAATTTATGAATTAAGTTTTGAAAACTTTTTCATAAAACACTGAATAAAATAAGCTCTTACGTGATACTTCCATCATGTCCTTTCTAGCAAAAGGATTAATGGAAAATCACTTTGCGTCAATCTTCCTGATTGATCGTTTTTAAAAGAAAATTCAGGCAGTATCACGTCTAAGGAGGGGGGGGGGGTGTTTTGAATACACGCTTATTTAACGACAAAATATCAAATTTCAGATTTAATATTGTCCCAAAACTCCCTAAATAAAATACTCTAAATAATACGGCATACAGTGCTAAAACTACAATTCTTCTGCCGAAACGGGGAAACCCAGAGAATAACCGGCGCGGTGGCGGTTTGATTCGGTGCTTCCCCGAATTCCAAGTGCGACGTCACTACTGCTATAAACGCGGAAAGGCAGCGGCGTAATTAAGGACATTACGGGTTGCTCTCTTAGGGTCAACTTGTCCTTTTTCCGATCGAGCGTAGCTCTCGGGGCCACGTTGACTATTCTATTTTTTAGACAACTCGTGCTTCTTAAAGTAGGTTGTCTTTGACAACATATCATACTACAGAAAATACAGATTCTGCACGTATCTTAATTCCTGATATTGACACCGTCGATAAAAAGACGAAGTCAGTGGCGCGTACGAGTTACTGAACCGACGCGTTTACCAGAACGTGACATAGTCGAGAAAACCTAATATTGACTTTGCGCCTAATAGTCAACTTTGTGTCGGCTATAAAGTTATGAATACCGATCTTGACAAATAAAACCCGAACGTGACAGCCGAAACTGAAATAATCCCGAACTTGACTTGCGGAAAAAACAGTACTGATCAAAAAAAAAATGAATAAAAAGTTAACAAATAGTCAAGGACGAGTTACTTGATAACCTTTTTCTAATTGGCTCATTCCTTAGAAGTGTTCCCTTGATAAAATAAAATTCCCCTTCTATCCCGGTGAGCGAGAAGAAAGGTGAAGCGGCTAGAGTTTTTATTCTAGTCGGGAGGTCTGACGGGACTTCACCAACAACCCCTGATTTATGTAAAACTTTGGTTTTACAAAAATAATTGATAATGCGAAAATTCTTAAAATAAATTAATCTCAACCGGAACGAATTTCTACGTTTTCTGAAGGATAAAATTAATTCAGTAAACCCGGTAAATAGGTCCATATTCTCGGAGATGAGTAGAAAAATACCGAATAATGGCGAGATGCAGTGACGTCTCGTTAGAATTGAAAAATAGTAAAAATCGCGAAAGGTAGTTGAAAGAGATCCTTGGGAAAAAATTAACAAAAAATTCGGTAAAGTAAATTCATAATTAAATTTAAAAAAAAAACACTCATTATCCATTAATATACCATCTACAAAACAAAAAAGTCCATGCGCATTATTAGCCTAAGATTGGAAATAATGGAATTATTATTACAATTATCTTTTGGGCAAGTTGGCGGTTTATTATTTAAATAAAAACTGAATTTGTTGCATGTGCTGTCAAGAAAAACAAAAATTTTATGTAATTTTTTCAGAATGGTAATACGTTTGAGGAGAATCTAGTGTGTCGAGAAAATTTTTTTCGAGGAATAAAAATATGATCAAATGTACCATGAATGTAATCAACCAAAGAGAAGGTATTTTCTAAAGCTGTACAGAAAATTTGGGAGTTATGAAGGGGTTTCTGAAAAGAATAGAACTAAATATAAATTTACTTAAATAAAATTAGTCCAAAAAATCTAACTATATACTAGCCTAAACTGTTTATAGCAATTACTTGTTTAACTCACGAATTTAGAACAACCACATGAAAAAACTTTTCCTTAGCGAGATCCCAAGCGTTTCGATTATAATTATTGAAACCATCCGCATTTAACCGTCTGTGAAAAATATACATCGATTAATTACAAGTGGACTGCAATACATCACTCCTGACTGGCTGGACAGTTCCATAATTTTTAAAGATAAACGGAATTGGAAGAAATCGATGACGAACACGCAATTGAAAGACTTTGCGGTTATTGTCAGAACGATAGATAGCAGTACAATTTCGAAATATTATACTAAGTAGCCCCAATGAAACCTCATAAGATTAAACGTTTTCTTTAGTTTCTAAGTCTTTGCCCAAGTTTAATCCGAGAAAACAGTTTCTTTTCTAAAAAAGGTGTTAAAGGATTTTCCTTAATAAATTGTGTAACAAAGCCCGATCGTTGGCAGTTTTTTAGAACTGCGTTTCCTTTCGATAAAAGCGAGAAAAGTTTTCTCTCTTTTAGAAGGAAATTAATTTATAAAAAAGCTGGCTGGGGATAAATCGATTTAAAATTTAACTTTAGTGCTTCTAAAGGCTTTTGCAGTCATTCTGAGAGAATATTTTTACAAAATTCTTTAAAGTAGGTTATTGAATGGATTATACCACAATCTTCTCTATCTCTGTTTTGTGTTTTATATATAAAGGTCATACGAAAACATTTGTGAAAAATATAAAATTATGTTTTTCAGAAAATTATATTTTCAATTACTTCAAGGCATTCCAGAATTGAATAAATAATTTTTTCTCATCTATTACATAAGTAGAGGTTTGTTTGATCCATTTTGTTGCCTTAAACTGGAACTTAATTATTTACAAGATCATAGTAATAATAGTCAATAAAAGAGAAAATTAAAATAAATGTACCAATCTATGTCCGACAAACGTCTGCAATAAAATGTAGTTACCCTAAGGTAACAGAACCGTCGCACAGTGATGCATGTATAATGTGTCAAGGTAAGCAAAATAAAGTCTCTGTTCAGTGTTTTTGTGTGATGCAGTTGCTTAGAGTGATTAGCAACGTGACAAAATTCGAAGTAAAATGAATTTCAGTGTGTACCTACGCTTATCTAGGTAGGGAGCAATGCTTATGTAGGTGCATGCCTGTTGGAGGCTCTCTACGTGGACCATTATTAAGGCAACTTTCGAGAGGTCTGTACAAGAGTCTATTGCACCAATATGAGTTTCGAAAAACGGATTTAATTTATCTGTAGAATGTAACTACTTTTTATAAACATATGTTAAAATTCGACGACAAGGGAGTGCATGAAACGACATCAATGACTTCTTTCCACTAGAATAGCACAGAGAGAGAGATAGAACAGGACACGATTGTCCTCTGTATTGCCAGAGGATGCCCTCAGGGGGAGTAGCCTCTCCACTTATGAGGATCTGTGATCTGACTGACCTCGGCATATTTTGTCAGGACTATACCGATGATGTGGTCGTGATCGCAAGAGGGAGATTCAAGAATACTCTTTACACTAGGGAATGGTACCAGATGATGGGACTAAACATCAACTCAACCAAAACCACTCTAGTAGCCTTCACATGGAAAATAAACCGCAATCTGAAAACTACCAAAATGGATATTACTGAGTAGAAGTCAGAGATTAAATATCTGGTACTGACTCTAGATAACAAACTCCTCTGGAACAAGTATGAAACAAAAGTAATCAACAAGACTACAAAAGTCTGGATGATCTGTAGAAACTTTGCGGGAAAAAGATGGGGTAAAAACCCAAAAATTCTGCAGTTGATGTACACTGCAATAGTGAGACCAGTCATCACATATGGGGCAGTAATCTGGAGCAAAAAAAAACAGTCTGGCTTATACGAGAGCTAACCTCTCTAAAGTTTAAAAATTGGCCAGTGCATGTATAATCAGGGCAATGAAAACCAGCCCAATGGCCGACATGAAAGTAATTTTAAACTTCAAACCTCTTCATATACTTCTAGGGAATATGGCGAAGAGGACAATTTATAGGATAATGCGAGATAAGATCAAAAAACGAAGACCCAATCTCTTATCAACAAATCTGGGACATGCTCAAGATTAAATTAAAAAGTAATTCAACTTTGTGGAAAATTTTAGCACAAAGTTGAGTCGCAAAACCAAATGGGACAGAAACACCATTGAAAAACTCAGCAAAATATCTACTATATGGTATACAGATGGCTCCAAAACAACAGAGTGTACTGGAATGGAAGTGTAAGGACCCAGCAGCAGATACTACGAAAGCTTGGGTAAGTCATCAAGCATTTTCCAGGATGAAATACATGCCATTAGGATTAGTATTCAATTCAACAAGAAAAAAAATATCACGGCCAATAGATTACCATTAAGTCGGATAGTCAAGCAGCCATCAGTACGACGAGCTCTCAAGTTATCAACTCCAAGATGATCTGGGAGGAGGTAAATAATTTGAGTATGAATAATAAAGTCACCCTGATGTGGATACCAAGACACACTGGGATAGAGGGGAATGGAATATTAGACATGCTTGCGAGGAAGGGGGCTGAGACACCATTTCTGGAGCAGAGTCGTTGTGTGGAGTTAGTAGCAGCGTAATGCTGGAAGAATTAAAGATAGAATAAGAAAGCAGGAGGTTCAATTATTGGACGGAGCTGTGAGGATTGAGACATGTGAAGATACTTCTTGGGAACTACGATCAGAAGAGATTCAAAGATTGCATAAGTTTAAGTAAAAACCAACGTAGAGTTCTGATAGGGGTCCTGACAGGGCATTTCTACCTGAAGAGATACTTCAAGATGCTCGGACTGATAGAAAGAGAAGAGTGTAGATTCTGTAAGGAGGGGGGCGAAACCTCTATTCATATCCTTTTAGAGTGCAGCGCTCTTGAAAATTCTAAGATGCGGTTCTTGGGAACACTCCAAATCGGAGAAGGGGAGCTTCCCAACTTGAAGACGTCCAACATCCTAAGGTTCCTGAGGCAAAGAGGACTGGAGTACCCTCTCTAGCCGACAAAGTAACTTTAACGACTGGGCAGCAGTAGGAGGCACAATAGATCTACCAGGTCGCAGTGTACAGACTCCAACTCTAGGTACATACATGCTTCTAAAGTAGAAACCCCTCTTCAATAAGTGGCTTTAATTCAAGTTTTACCAAGACCATAAAGATGAAATTTTTTTTTTGACAATCGTTCAATTTTTACCATATCTGATTTTTTTGGGTTTACCTTATAAATATTACTCAACGCCATTTCTTGTCCAAGAAAAGTTATTTTAATTTTCAATAGCTAAGTTTCAGCAAAACTACAGACCTGGCTCTTTATTGTTTTGCAAGTCTTGCGAAAACCCTTTTTTTGTAAATACGGGTCTTAGAAGACTTTTTGTACACGGTAATTTACTTAACGATTTTAGACCGTAAGCAGAGTTTTTTTCAGCGAATTTTTCTCTCAATGCAAGCAAAAAACTTTTGTGATAATTATTTAGGGATCTTTTGAAAAGCTTCAAAGATTTCATGAATATACTAATTAAATTAGTAATATTATTGGCTGAGCGGAAGGTGCCCAATTTAAATATTATTATTTTTTATGACGGTTGCAATTGTTTGTGTTTTAAGTTGCTGGGTTACAATTTATTTTGATATATAAGCAAATGCTGATCTTTACTTTGGACAACAAAAATATTCTAAATTTGATTTCGTTTTATTTTAATTAATAATTATTTTTCACAAAAAAGTATGACTTGAAAATATAGAATTTTTTATTTTGTTGATTGATTGATTGAATAATATGGCAGGCTAACGTTAAAAAGCCTTATACTGCAGCCTAGTAACTTATTGTATCGCCTGTTACATATGTTCTATGCGACCAGCTTGGTTACCTTAATCAGGTCTAGTAGCCTGTTTACTTATTTGTACACTGGGTATATACTGGTGTAAATATTCGGATTTGGATATGGATGAATTTAATATTCGGATTAATTAACAATCCATATTACGCATCACTTTCTGATTTACTATACATCCATCCGCAATACAATGGAAATGCGTACTCTGTCTGTTAATATGGAGTGATATAGATGGTCGGTTGAAAACCCAGAATGCGGAAGGAGGCGAAACAATACGAACTAATACGAGTGAAACATACCGTCCGTGGCATTTAAAATCCCGGCTCTGCTCCAACGAGGGCATGAAGAGATTTTACCACACATAGTGCGCATCAGTCAATGTAGCCTAGAACTGGGCTATATACCAGAAATATCGAGAAGGGCCAGAGTCTCCTTCATTCCGAAGGCGGGGAAAGGGATACTACAAACGAAATTCCTGCAATCAGTCTCACTTGGTTAATATGTGACTTTCTTGATATAGAAGGGGCTTTTAACAACACTTCATATGAGGCAATCAAAAGAGCACTTGACGACAGGGTAGTTGACGAAACTACATCCAATTGGATAGCACGACTTGTCTCCACTAGAAAGCAGAGAGAGAAATAGGATATGATACTTTCGCCCTATGTATTACCAGAGGATGTCCTCAGGGGGAGTAGCCTCTCCACTTATATGGACTTTAATTGAAGATCGACTCCTCTGTGATCTGACTGATCTCGGCATATCTTATCAAGGCTATGCCGATGACGTGGTCGTGATCACAAGATGCAAATCCGAGAATACTCTCTGTGACATAGTTCAAAACGGGCTTGAATATACTAGGGAATGGTGCCAAAGGATGAAACTAAACATCAAACTCACCAAAACTAACCTTGTATCATTCCCAAAGCAAAACTCAATCTGAAAACCATCAAAATGGGTGGAAATGTTATTGAGTGGAAGTCGTAAGTTAAATATCTGGGACTGACCCTAGAAAATAGACTCCTCTGGAAAAAGCGCGAAAAAAAAAATGATTAACAAGGCTATAAAAGCCTTGATGAT
This sequence comes from Diaprepes abbreviatus, assembly GCA_034092305.1. Taxonomy (NCBI): domain Eukaryota; kingdom Metazoa; phylum Arthropoda; class Insecta; order Coleoptera; family Curculionidae; genus Diaprepes; species Diaprepes abbreviatus. Next base: position 31,096,857 of record JASJET010000055.1, read on the forward strand.
CTGTAAAAACTTTGCGGGAAAAAGATGGAGTATAAACCCAAAAATCCTGCAGTGGATGTACACTGCAATAGTGAGACCAATCATCACTTATGGAGTAGCAATCTGGAGCAAAAGAACCAGTTTGGCTAATACGAGAGCTAACCTTTTGAAAGTTCAAAGATGAGCCTGTGCACGTATGATTAGGGTAATGAAAACCTGCCCAATGGCCAAAATGGAAATAAACCTCACATCTCTACATATACATGCTTCTAGAGAATATGGTGAAGAGGACAATTTATAGAATGAGTAGAGGTGAGTTCATAAAAGGAGGGCCCAATCTCTTATCTATAAATCAACAGATCCTGGACATGCTTCAAGATGAAATGAAAAAGAAATTCAACTTTGTGACAAACTTCAGCACACATATTTTCACATCACTAGTTGATCGATACTTGAAGGCATCTCCAGCAGATTAGAGTCTCGCATTAAAAAATGATGTTTTAGGTTGTTTCTTCCTCTTCGTCACATAATTTACATATTGATTGTTTATTACAGATGCCGTTTGTATGATTTTTGTTTAAGTTGCAGTGGCCAGTTATCAGTCCTGTTATCAGCCCACTCTGTTGCCTGCTTAAACACAAAATTTGGCAGCTTAGTTTGCTGGATGCGTCACTCAACAATAGTTTGCTGTGCCTGTCGCCGGTTCCAGAGAGTCTGGTGTTGATAGTTTATGCGCCAGGTTATCTATCCTTTAATAATGTTATATGCTGATTTTCGTCCAACAAATATGGTAGCAGACTCGTGTCCTGCAAGTTGGTCCACTTTTTCATTGCCTAGGATACCCTGTGTTTTGGTACCCAAGTAAGGTCTTGAAGATAATCCAATACATCTTTACATTTTATTTCGATTATATGCAGGTGCTTTTAGCGCTGCCTGACTATCGGAGAAGATAAAGGCGGTCCTGCCCTGTAACCTCTCATCAGATTCTTTCGCAGACAGAAATTTTTCCTGAAAGTCAGAGGTGTACTTCCTCAGTCTGTCATTTCGATTAAGTCAGAGGATGGCTCTATAAATTCTGACTCCTATACTGTGGTCAGTTTTAGACCCGTCTGTAAACCAGTCTAGGTTTGCTGGCTGACTTAGTGATTGGTAAGCTAGTAATTTCCTGTCAGTTTAGATGAAGTAAGGCTTGACAAAGTTATATGTTCATGGCATGGTATCACTGCTCATCATCTACAGTGTGTTCGTTATCATGACTTTGATTCTGGTGTTGTCGAGGGCAGGTCCAATCCATCAGCCCTTGCTTTGTTCCTACCCTTGTTTCAGCCTTGATTATTATATAAAGGGAAGGATAAAATTTTAATTTAATTTTTAGTTGATTGAACAGAATAGATTCAATTTTCCCTTAAATTGTTGAATCAGATTAGCATAGCGTAAAAAGATTTAATAGCTCGAATCAAATAAGATAGCTGATGATTTTTAGGTGGCATTTCTTTTTGTAATTCTATATAGTTTCACTCAAGAGACTACTAGGTGATTTAAACGCATTGGGAGGGAGAACCAAAGAGAAATTGAGACAAATTTTAAGAAAAAAACGAAATTTTATGAATATTTTATGAAGTATTTTTTATTAAATATATATGACTTATTAGAGAACTATCTGCATGTATAGGATTTATGGCTTCACAATAAAATAGATCAAATATTTAGTTTATAACCAAGTTTATCATTGTTGTCTTTTTATGTCTCGCGTTCCTGAGGTGCTAGGATCATATAGTCGAAATCGATCTAATATTAACATGTAATCCGAAAACATTATTTGAAACTTGGACCAATATTAATGGTTGGTTTTGAACATAAGACAATTACACCTGCTCAGATATTAGTCAAATTTATCCATTACTTTGAAGTTTAACCTAACCTGTAGTTTTGCTTGGATATCGTATCAGTAACTGCTGTCTGAAAGAAATATCTTCGTATAAAAGTATATGAATAAAAAAAGCCATTATCCTTTTTTATTTTATTATGTTAAGCTACTCAGGCCTACGCATTATGGTCTAAAGATGATATCATCATCGTGAGAGCGAATTGTATTTAAAGAAACAAATGTGGTAAGATAATCTAACTTTAGGGTATTTTTCTAATAACATCGAAACACCATGAGTATTTTCACAAATTGAAAAATTTATCGGAGAGGACTTGAATAAAAAAATGGAATAGTCAATTAATTAAAAGTTGATAAAAGATCAATTTACTCTTTAAAAAAAGGATATCTTAGATAATCTGGAAGATGACAATATATCTTTTCGTTATTTTAAAACCTTTTACCATACCTTTGATTTTGATAGCTATCTTGATATTGATATTTATTTTCTATATAATCTCATCGATCAGTCTAGTATACCATATTATAATTACGTAATTACAAGTTAATATATATTTCCTAAAATTTGAGACATCAGATCCAGAATGGGGACTCATATATTATAATTCCATTATGTATCAGTTGGAAGTTTCAGTAAAGTGATTAAATATAAATAGAGTTTGCCAGTAAAATAGTTAATATTTGTTGTATTAAGTTAAGTGAATTATTTTACATAACGATTATTTCAAAGCTCTTTATAAATCTGATATTGACATTGGGATAGTAATTTCAATTTAAGTTGATACTGAAAATAGCGATTACTTAATCTAATCAAGCTCAAAATTTGATGAAATCCTCTGAGACCTGAATGAAAACATGAATTTTGTAACAGATTCACTACATAAATTTAAAATTTTCCGGCAGAATCAAAAATTAAATTTGTATGAACTTTTGTTGATTTGAATAAAAGCAATATATAATAGAAATAACAGCAGCTGGATAATTTTTTAGAATTAACCTTATTGTGGTATACGAGGTGTTTTAAAAAACATGCACCAACACAACAGGGAAACTTCCTATAAACATGGGTTCGGAATGGACTGTTTATTAAAATACAGGATGATGAAAATTACAAAAAAAAATCATGTTATTCATTAATTTGAGAACTGCCTACAAGTGTTTTGCTGCAACGAAGGGTAAATTATTCATCACTAGAAGTTAATTTCTAGCATAAATGAATCTTTTTTTGCATCAGTGGCATGCACTGATATTATATGATTATATTATATTAGAAAAATGTGCTATTCCACTGCTTTTGCCCAATTTTTAAAGCATTTATGAATTTGTTTTTTTTTTTTGTAAAGAATGCCATTTCAGAGAAAACTGACAAAATTATATTCCAGTACATCGACAACACAGAATCGACACAGGACGCGACAACAAAATCTCATTTAACAGCCATGGTCCAACTCGATTTTTTTTTCTTCGATAATTCACTTTATGCTAATTAAAAGTGGATTATATAAAATGGATCTAAAAATCCAATGATAATTAGGCAAAACAGTGGCATATTACAATTTCATCAACCTGCAGTTCAATAACGACACCATTCGGGACCGCAGAAAATTTTCTTTTTTATTGAGATGACAAAATTCCAGCCCAGCGTTAGTGCATGTTTTTAAAACACCTTGTATGTAAATTATAACCTGCATATATTTTATGTAATTAAATATCTTTAATTAAAAAAATAGGAATAGAATACCCACCAATAAATTTATAGACTTAATAAACAGTCATCGAGAAAAATGTTATACTTATCTATTTGTTGGATTATATTTGTTGTTAAATATACAATTTTACACAAATGAGCAATCTCATAACGTAAGAATAATAATATAAAGATGAGAAATATGTGAACGAACTGAAAGATTATTGCATAAAAGAGAAGGAAAGATGACTCTAAAAATTATATTTCTATATACAGGGTGGCCTGGAAAATGTGGGAAATCTCGCAGATATGAAAAAAAAACACATGAAAGGAATACTAGTTCATATAAACTTTTTTCGTATAGACCTCCGCTTCGGAGATATGAGTTCCTAAAGTGCTGCAATGAATTAATTTTTTTTCACATAATTATTGAACCACCAGGTATATTTCATTTTTTTTAATATGATGTATACCAGGTAAGACCCTTCAAATTGCTATCTAAGAAAATATTTTGAATTACTTACGGCTGCAGGGATGGACTAGCTGTGACACTCATGTCCCCATTTTTTTTTACGCGCTGTATAATAAGAAGTTTAGACAACGTTTCTTACATACCTATAACTATTGACTAAAAGTTACGTACTCTTTATTCATGTCGCTAATCCTAACCGTTTTCGAAAAAACGCATTTACATCATTTATTTGGCGTACTTCGATAAAAGATAGATTTTTGTTTCTATCAAATGTTCAGCCTTCAAACTTAATAAAAAAACTCATTCCAAAATTAGAGTTTACCTCTTTAACCAGAAACGTGTATTTCTGTAAATTGCATTTCGACCTGGGTTCGCAAAAAATGTGCGGATGTACGAGAGAAATAAATATCCTGAATTTTAGAATATGCTAACTTACACATCGCTGATACATTAATAATTTACTTGGATATTAATTTACTGATTTTTGTATTTCGTGGTGAAATTAATTGTAAAATAATTCGAAATATGGAATACACGTTTACTGAGTATGCGGATATGCATCTGATATATTATCTTGCGTTTTGCAATGCTTTGGAAGCCAGAAGGTTATATCATGACAGATATCCTAATCATACTCTTCCAGATCAGAAAACATTTCAACGAACTGACATCTAAGGGAGAATGGTAGGCGATTCCATTTAATAAGGTAATATTATTAAATCTTGTCATAATTTTAGGAAATTTTGGGAAAAGAATTATTAATGCTGGTCGGGAAAGGATAGTGCGTACGCCGCAATTAGAGGAAATATTTTAAATGCTGCAGATTACACTCCTTCAACTAGCACTCGAAAATTATCAGCGCAGTTTAATACGCAGAAAACAATAGTACATGGATTCAAGAACAGCCGTTATATCCATATCATTTGCACTATTTTCTTCACGGATCAAGTCAGCATGTACCAAAAATGGTATCATAAATTTACACAAATTACATGTTTGGGCTGATGAAAATACTCCTACAACTATTGTTTTGCATCATCAAGATCAGTTTCAATCAATTAATGTCTGGGCAGGATTCACTGGCAATTTTTGATTTTACCATTCGTATTGCTGGCACGACTGAATGGAGAACTGTATTTGGAGTTCCTTCAAAACGCTTTTCATGTTCTAGTAGAGAACATACCACTTTAAACCCACCGAAACATGTACTACATGCACAATGTGGCATTATCTCATTTCAGTGTTGTTGTGCGGCACCTAAATAATGTCTATCCAAATCATTGGATGGCTAGAGGACGACCTATTGCCTGGACTCCTCGATCTCCTCACCTAACGCCGTTGGATTTTTACCTGTGGGGATACTTCACAACCTTGGTGTATTCCATTCCGGTCGATAGTAGGGAGGGACTTCTATGAACAATTCCGTTTCATTGTGATCAAATAAGGAATAATGTTGAGTTAATGTGGCGGGTACAGCATTTCTCAATTCGTCTTGCCTGCGAGTGTATCAGACTTCACAGAGCCCATGTTGAACCCTCTTAGAAAGTTTTTAACTAAGCAGTTAGTTTAACTTTTTATTGAAACTGTGGTGACATTCCTCTTTTTCATATTCAACCCGACAGAAGTTAGAAAGCTAAAAGTGTAAATAAAATGACGTTTTTTTCGAAAACAGTTAAGATCAGCGACATGAATGGTGGTTCAAAAATTATGTGTAAATAACTTGATTCTATAGCAGCTCTTTGGGAGCTCATATCTCTAAAGAGGAGGCCTATACGAAAGTTTATATTAACCTGCGGTATAACTTTAACGTGTTTTTTTCATACCCGCGAGATTTCCCTCATTTTTCCGGACACACCTAAATTTGTTCTATAACATTTTATGAAACACTAATGTAAAAAAAAGTTATAACCTAAAAATAACTAGAAATACCTTTTTAATAAAAATTTGAATATTTGACAACAGCGAAATTTTAAATAATTCTTTTACTAAAGAATAATTTCAAACTCACAACAACAGCTCTCCATTTGACTACGTTCCCTATTGTATGTGTCTAGGGTGTGATGTTATTTAATAATTACAAACTACATAGTAATACTAAGCTTCAAAATGTCTACCATTTTTTTTTCAATACACTGTTGACTTTTTTCGAAATGGCTCTGGTTACACGATGAATGGTATGTCGATTGATCGATCTGGTCCAATGTTTCATCCATCGTCCAACTCGTGTTATTTATCTTACCATAAATTGCCTTAAAAATAAATATTTTTCGTTTGCTGGCGACATATACAGACAGATAGATGGCGTTGCGATAAATTCATCATTATCTTCAGCTGTGGCAAATCTGTTCATGACTTATTTCGAAAGCAAAGCTTTCGAAGATTTTCACCTGAAACCCATACCTTGATATCGCTACGTGGACGATGTACATGGCAAACAGCAGCTCAACTGCTTCCATGACCATCTTAATTTTATCCACCCGAAGATACAATTCGCTTTGGAACTTGAGGAAGACAATCAGATTCCGTTACAAGACGACCCATTGACCATGAAAATGGATGGACACTTGTGATATACAGTATATCGATAACCAACCCATACAGACATGTAGCTTAATGCTGATTCTCATCATAACCCCTTACAAATACAGAGCGTAGACAACATCTTAATAACAAAATTACTTCGTCTCACCGACAATCAAGGGAAAGAAAAGGAACGGAAACACATAAATAGGGTCCTCCAACAAAATAGCAACAAAACATTAACCATAAATAAAACAATAAAATTGCAACAAAAACCCACGCAAGAAATAAAACAACTTGCCGAAAATAGACAAATTACCATACTCCCTTAAATAAAAGGCACAACAGATAGAATCGATAGATAGTTTCGGGAACATAATATATCTACATTCTACAAACCACACGAAAAATTAAAGCTTGTAGACCAATAGAAGAATATCGGTAAATCTAGAAGAACATAAACTTAGCATAAGAAATAAACATCAGCTCGAGACAGGACACAAAATTGAGGTTGACATCTGCCAGCAAATCGCTAACACAGAACACTACAAGGCCAGATTGATTCGCAAGTCCATCGAAATTCAAAAGATCGGTACTTTCAATAAGAAAGACGATACACTTAATCTTCCTATCATCTGGAAAACTCTCCAACGGTGCTCGAAAAGGGGCCGGAGCTAACGCCAATCAGCCGGTATGACCTATGACCGCGTATAAAGCACGCTGCACACTGAATTTCTTTCAGGTAATCTACAACCAACAAACCCCGAAACATGCCAAATGGAATTTTGACGAAACGTCTGCAAATTTCTACAAGAAACTAAACAGATGAACGGATATATCCCTGGATTATTACTGAATCACACTATTCTATTCTAATTAATATAGGCGTATTTTAGTTTTATAGCTTTTGTTGAAAATTTTATTAATCTTTTCTTTTTCAAGGATAATAAAATTCACTGAGTTCTCCGGATATCTTCCATATTATTTTTTTCGAGATAGTTGTGAAAATGAAAAACTATGGCTAAATAAGAAAAGAAGAAAACACTTGACAATAGTCCACACGAACCGAACGAATAAGAGATATTTCTTATAATGAAAATAAAATCAGCTGCTCTAAATTTCTATATTAACGAAAAGTGAAAAGTTCTCATGCAGAATTTTGAGTGTTTGATAATTTGTATGAAAATATTTCTAAAATATTGATATAATGTTATACAGGGTGATTCAAAAATCGATCACGAAACTTAAGGGAGTGATTCTACTTGACAAAATAAGGGTAGAGCTTCATATAATTTTTTTTCAAAATGTCATTCGTTTTCGAGTTACAAGCCGTCCAAGTTCAAGTTTTTATTTTTTGTTTTTTGATTTACTCGCTTACAGGAAAACCGATTTGACTAATATTTGAAAAATAGGCTAAGTCTTCTGCGCTTCATCATTTTAGTAACAATTCACATTGATTGTTTGCCGCTAGAGGGCACTTTACCTACATTGAAAATTGTTTTTTGTCATAATTTTTTAGTGTTGACAGCTACAGTAGTTTTTGGTATAATTTCTGAAAGACTGATGCCAGGCCTTTAAAAAAGGTGCTCTTTATTTACATCGCTAAACCCAATGGTTTAGACGTAAATCACCCTTAAAAATTAAGTGGTAAATTTCCTTTTCTCATTTCATTACCACCAGCTACCAGGTAAATAGCTATCAAAGTATACTAGAGCTGTCAGTTTAACATCAAATAAATTCGCTTTTTAAACTATTTAATTTATAATCTTAAAATAACTAATAATGGCTAATCACCAATATTCAAATATCGAATATTGTGATATCCATTTTTGTTATGGAAAAGCAAATGGTAATGCAGAGTTGGCAAGAAGATATTATATGGAGAGTTATCCGGAAAGAAATATCCCTCATGCTCAAACATTTTCCAGTGTGCACAGGAGGCTTGCGGAATGTGGTTCCTTTAAAAGTTATAATGGAAATAGGGGAAGACCTAGAACTGCTAGAAACGTGCAACAAGAAGAAAGAGTGCTTGAAATTATTGAAGATAATCCAGGTATTAGTACTAGAAAAATTGGGAATGAAGTGCGGCTCTGTCAGGCTAGTTCATGGAGGATACTAAGAGAAGAACAACTCTACCCGTTTCATTCAAAAAAGGTGCAGGCTCTTTATGACGATGATCGGCCGAGACGGTTGGAAATGTGCAATCAGATCCTAGCTAAGTATGAACACGATAATCGATTAATTGGCGTCATATTATTCACTGACGAAGCTGGTTTCACTCGTGATGGCATAACAAATCTACACAACATCCACACATATGCTTACGAGAACCCAAACAATGTGGTAGAAACGAAACATCAGCGTAGATTTTCACTAAATGTGTGGGCAGGGATAATAGGAGATTACCTTATTGGTCCTCATTTCTTTGATGGCCCATTAACTGGTGACGTATACTTAGATTTTATCCAAAATCGTCTCCCATTGTATCTGGAAGATGTGCCATTGGAAGTAAGGGCCAACATGTGGATCCTCCAAGACGGAGCTCCGCCCCACTTTAGTATACGTGTCCGACAGTATTTGAATGCAACGTATCCTGAGCGATGGATAGGACGAAGTGGACCATTGGCATGGGCAGCGAGGTCACCAGACCTTAATCCTATGGATTTTTTCTTTTGGGGTCATTTGAAACAATTGGTGTACGATATTCCAGTAATCAACGTCGAGGATCTTCGCTTCAGGATAATCTAAAAGTGCCAAATTATTAAAGAAACACCAGAAATTTTTCATCGAGTTAGGCGACATTTTTTGAAGAGTGTTAGGAAATGTATTGAAGAAAATGGGGGATATTTTGAGAATCTTTTTTAGTTTGTTTAGTACTGTTTCATTAATTTTTATCAATTAAATGTAACTCGCAATAATCCATAATATGAATATTTACTGATTAGCCATTATTAGTTATATTAAGATTATAAATTAAATAGTTTAAAAAGCGAATTTATTTGATGTTAAACTGACAGCTCTAGTATACTTTGATAGCTATTTACCTGGTAGCTGGTGGTAATGAAATGAGAAAAGTAAATTTACCACTTAATTTTTAAGGGTGATTTACGTCTAAACCGTTGGGTTTAGCGATGTAAATAAAGAGCACCTTTTTTAAAGGCCTGGCATCAGTCTTTCAGAAATTATGCCAAAAACTACTGTAGCTGTCAACACTAAAAAATTATAACAAAAAAACAATTTTCAATGTAGGTAAAGTGCCCTCTAGCGGCAAACAATCAATGTGAATTGTTACTAAAATGATGAAGCGCAGAAGACTTAGCCTATCTTTCAAATATTAGTCAAATCGGTTTTCCTGTAAGCGAGTAATTCAAAAAACAAAAAATAAAAACTTGAACTTGGACGGCTTGTAACTCGAAAACGAATGACATTTTGAAAAAAAATTATATGAAGCTCTATCCTTATTTTGTCAAGTAGAATCACCCCCTTAAGTTTCGTGATCGATTTTTGAATCACCCTGTATACAAATCACTACAACTGCTAATTGAAAAAAAAATATTAACTTATTTTACTTTAATCAAAGAAAATTACTAATAAAAAAAATTCGCGTTCACTTTTTGAAGGAAGATCACAATATAAAATTTCTAAATTTATATTTTAATTTAAAAACCTACTCAACAAAATTTTCTTTAAATTATTTATAAGGCTTAAAATTAAACACTGTGGATTGTATTAAGTCGCTTAACAACTTCCGGGTATGAATTCAGTTTCTGTTTTGTTTTTTCCTGAAAGGCAAAGTGGTTACGCTTTTCTGTTCTCTGGGGGGAAATAAATTTATTTAATAAGCTGTCTAGCAACGTATTGATTTAGAAAATAAATTGAGCATTTTAAATTACCCTACAGATAAATTTAAAAATGCAAATTTATTAGTATTTTGTTGATTTAACCAAGAGTGCCTGAAGAAAATTTATTACTGTAATTTTTAATTCTGATATTTTAGCACTTGGTATAATTTCCTCTAAACTTTTCTTATCGTAAAACAATCTGTCTAAGGTTCTTATCCCCTAATTTATTTTCACAGTTTAGCTTTAAAATTGATCTAAGTTTACAGCAAATGTTTCAATTGACAAGAGGAACAATATTTCAACCATATTTTCAATCAATAAAAATTGATTTCTTTTATTATCATATCGGCAAAAATGGAAAATTTTGTTTATATTATCAACATGAATTTAAAATGAACATTGGTCAGGGATTATTGACAGATCCTGTTATCTTAATAACTTGTTTAAATGTTCCGAATTACCTAGAACACCTACTAAATTTGCCAATTTTATTGGGTGATCTTCCATTTGCTATTAGACAAAATACGTGGCTCCTGTACGATCCACTGACCTCTACTATGGACCCCTACTCTTGTCGGCTGCTAAAGCCAAAACATGGCAAACCATGGGCGAAAAAATGCGTTTCTGTACATTGGGCGCCAGTCATATTTTTGGACGTTGATCAGATACGGGCATGCGCATAAGCGACTTCCTATTATTGATCAGTTGTTTCGTAGCGCCACCCGTAAACAGCACAGTATCGGTTCAACGCCATTTTTGTGTTTATTTTTGCTTTGAGAATTGCGTGCGATTTAAATGGATTTATAGCGTTTTAGGTGATTTATTTTATTTGTTTTTGTGTTTTTATTTAATATAATGGAATGTGTACATATTTTATTTGTTTCATTTTCCTTTTTCTCTATAGGGTAAAAAATAGTGTTGCTTTACAACGCTTTTGGATTTATAATGTTTTCGTATAACATTAAATTTCCAAAACATGTAGTATGATATATTTTGAGCACTTTCCAAATGATTACCTAAACATAAAATGAACTTTTAAGCAATCAATTCTTAAAAAAAAATCTGAAAATTCGCACCAAACGGTAGAATACTTTATTCTATCGTACGAAAAAAGTACATTCATCAATATGTCAAGAAATGGTACAATTTCTCCATCTATTACATTACTTACATAAATAAAAACATACATCCTCAAAATAAAGCTGGAATATTTTAAAACATACATATATAACTTACAATAATTATAATGCATTATTATTTTGTTATATACGGAAAATATTTCAGTACAAGGTTTATATTTTAGGCAGAATCGGCTATTGGCTCTATAATTTCTAAGCTCTGTTTGAATTATTTTTTCAAATTGTCAACGACTTTTTTCTAGTTGCTAAATTGCACAATATCCATATTCTTGCATAACTTCATCTACCTTATATTTAACCGAAGTTTCCACCCAGCTCAAATGTTTTTTTTTTTGTTCTGCAGCCATTCTATGATTTATTATTTTGTATGTCTGAAGATTGAGGACATAACGTTAAAATCGTTGTTCATTATTAATACTGGTTTTGGAAGTAAATTCAGATTAGTTATGTTCATACTCATTTTATGAAATTGTCATGATTCAAGTGGTCATGGCAATCCTCACTTTGAAATCGTCAAATTAAAAATTCATTAATATGTTAACAAAAGCAAAATATTACGAAATAAGTTAGACAAATGTGAATTTCTTTTGTTGGTATATTTTTTTTATTCACCCTCAGCAATGACCTTGTTCACTTATTTTATTTGAAATAACATTTTCATCATTTTGTCGAAAAAATTAATACGATAAGAAAATATATGCTCCGTTCACCATTATGGCAGAAAAATATTACATAAAATTATTTTTAAATCCGGCATATCCTTTGATAAACCCATTTCGTAACAATATTTTCTTAAAAAATGAAAAAAAAAAGATAAGAAAAAGAAGTTCATTATTTTTTAATAATTAGAGAATAAATTGCCGGACCTTAAAAATGTTAATTATTCACTCCCACCCTACAACAAGAAAGTTAACGCACACAGACGGAAACAATAGATTAGAGAAATAGTAAGATACATTTTCTTCACAATTTTACTTTCACAGTATAAGAAATGACTAAACTAACTCCCATCGGTAGACACAAACCGGATTATTCCCTTCTGCTTCAGATATTATTTGTGCTCATATGATGTGACTCCCAGAACAAGAAAGTTACATGACACCAACTTTTTTACTAAAGATTTCAACCATGGTTGCAACTTTGATAACATGCTTGATTTAGACACCATTTATGACTAATTGAACTAACTAAATAGATTTTCGAAGTTCGGTCCTGTCGATGGTCACCTGATTATTTTGTACTGCGCATGCCGACATCTGATCTACGATGTTTACATTTTATTGTCGTAAATTTGCCGTTTTTGGGATTAAACTTTGCGGATCTATAAATATTTTATCTATGGTACGATCCAGTCCATAAACTGACATTCAAACCCAAAGCATAATATTACCTGTTCCGTTTATGTTACTTTTAATACCATTACATTAAATGCGAAGAAGATTAATGCTATTATTGATTTAAAAATTTAATTAATTACAGCCACTTAAAATATTCCAACACAGTTACTCAAAAGCTATTAAATAAAAATCAATAAATCGCAAGACAGTATTTTAATAAATTAATTTTCTTTTAAAAGTTCGAAAACTTTATAAAATTTGCTAAAAATTTAAAAGTGAAAACATTTCCTTCATAAAACATGAAAAATATTATTCAAAACAGTTTTGTAATATCATTTAAATTAATTGATGTTTAATAATCGCATTAGAAGCTCTTTTTCGCTAAACAAATTATTATGAACCTTTAATCTAATTTAAAATTTAAAACGACTAAAGGACAGTAGTTAAATTAAGTGAGTAAATATATTTGTTACATTGTTCTGCAACTGTATGAAAGAGTGTAATGTTCATATCAAGAAATTAATTATGATATTTGGAGCTATTTCTTTTTTATCAAAGTAACCATCTCATTTTTTTGCATTTTAAAATACAACCTCTGGAATTTTGTTGCAACAGTAAATTATCTGAAGTGTGGTCATCCTAGTAACTGCTAACATAATATTAAAAAAGTACTTTTACAGTCATTTATGCATTTATTTTTCAACATTCTTTTATACAGTTTATTAACGAAAGTATAACCCCCAATATGTTGAACTTATCCAATGCAAAAGGTTATAAATTTTTTTTTTGGCATTACTCTGTAATACATTTGACTGATTTTAGGGTAGATATGACAGTAGCAAACGAGGAAAGGTGTGATTGGAAATAAGATCACACAGGGTGTCCAGTAAGTACCTTCCTTCTTGGATGCATACAGGGAAGGTCAAAATAAGTTTTGAACCGCCCTGTATATTTTATTGAAATTTAGTATTTTATAGAGGCCATAAAGACTCATTTAACCGTACTACAGTAGATGTTTTAGATCATCAGGGAAGTCAGGAACGGACTTGCAGTCACACTCGTTAGTTCTAATTTTTGACAGATGTCATTTTATAGAGCTGAGAACTGATTTTTTAGATACTTTGATCATTCTTCTTCTTCGAAAAAAGTATTCTTAATTTATTTCGATAAAACTGGCGGTTTTCGAAATAAATGGGTTTTTATGTGAAATACTCAACAACAAAGAATTCTAAATATATTCCATAAGAGTTGAACTTCTTTAAATGACATAAGGTTGCCATGGAATAACACCAGTTGGATTTTACTAGAACGTTTAAATAATAAAGCCCAGTTGTTATCCAGGCCTCATATGAAATTGCATTGAGTTGCAAAAAACAAGAAAGCTATATAAGCTAGATCTTGGAGAAGCGAGTGAGATAAAAATGCGTAAAATATGTGAAGTGAAACTAAAAACGGCTAGAGATAACTACTAACCGAAACGTCGTGATATTCAACAAAAATAAAGACAATGGAAGTCCAACAGATATCTACTCCTTCGCATGGAATTTTATCTATTCTGCAAATCAAAAAAATAGCCGGAAATAAGCAGGATGGTTAAGATGTATATCATCAACACTTGTTACCAATCATTTTTGTCTTATTGAAGAAATATGGCAGATCGGAAAGGAGAGTCGCGAAAATTTTTAAAAAATTGATAGAGGGTGGCGATAAAAACAGGGTTGGTCTAGAGGTTTTTCTTTTTTTTTTTCTCTTATTGAGATTGAAAGATTGGAGGGTGTGATGAAATGTTGATCGGTCATTAACTTGACCGAACATTTTATAGTGTAACAAAGTTACTGAATTTTTGGGTATGAGTATGTTCGCCGGGATTTATTTAATTTATTATACATCCAAAAAATCTGATTCTTGCGGCAAAATAATGCTTAAAGTTTCCATATTGCCAGTATATAATTAAATTTGCCGCGCTATGCCGGAAAATGCGATTTTCTGATAGTTTTCAGAGCGTCTGTTTATGGTGGTCACGCGACGTACACCGGAATACTGTATGCGCGATCACACCACGCCGTCACTCGTCGGCGCAATGGGAGCTGGGGAATGCTATTTAAGCTCGAGCTGACCATAAATTTTCTGAGAGCTGCACGTTCTCCACCCTGGTTCACAGTTCCGACGGATTACGTGGATCGTCCGCCAGACCGCGCATTCCTGGTCTAGCCATGTAAGTGAGGCTAGGCTTGGTGTTTCATCATCTACTGCCTTCCTTACGTCTTACCCCGTTAATGGCCAGCATTGTTGAAGACCCTTGAAATTACGGACAATGCTGTGTTATCCTACCGACACTGCCGAGGACCCTTATAATTACGGACAGTGTGGGCTCCTTTCCTAATTTCCTACCGCTATTGATCAACATTGTCGAGAACCCTTACAAGTACGGGCAGCGTCGGCTCCTTTCTTTCCTTCCTATCGTCACATATACATATACTCTTAACAACTGCTGTCTCGACGTTTATCGCCGCCGCCGCGTGTAGAGACGCCGCCTACCGCCGCTCGATGCCGGGTTACTGATAGATATATTGTGTGTCCTAATGCCAGTTGAATTTTTAGTATGAGGCGCCATGAACAGCATCACGGATTTTAGACATGAAGCGTCGAGAACTTAAATACGAGCCGTCGTGAGTAGCGTCTCAAACATGTAGTACGAAGTAACCGTCTACCGCTGCCAATAATACGAGCTACCGTGAACTGCATACATAACATACTCTTGCCCTTTTGACTGTTTAATTGTTTATTCTGTTCTACATCTTCGGTTGAAAGTTAGTTTTAGGCCATATCTTTCTAGAAAGTATGGAATACAAAATTCAGGATGTTTCCACCTACCGATATTCCGCTGCCCTAACAAGAAGACATCCGTAGAGCATGACATGCTCCATTTTTAAACACCATCGCAATAGTAACATAGGTGAGTTTACAAAAGTTAAATTATGCCTTTAAATTAAAAATAATGTGAAATTACAAATAAAAATTAAGCAAGTAGTTTGTATAAGTATTTGCAATAAACTGAAAATATATTAAAATAGCATATTTCAAGATATACAGATCTTTTACCAAAAACCATCATAACCTGACGAAACATTACATCTAGGAAATATTTTGGGGATGTAAAGTGAATTTTAACTACGTATATTCGAAAGAAATTCCCGTGATATAACTTGCGAATTTCACAATCAGAGCATCAAGATGGGGTGTGTTATGCATGTATGAGTTTTTTATTGTCATGTAAATTTTGAAGGGCTGCAACGATTTAATAAAATGAGATGAAATAGTATATAAAACTACATAATATTTTTTCCAGCTGGCATTAACCACTCAATTTTTCACGGATTCTGATAATTATTTTAAATGGATCAAATCAAATTACGAATCGATTCCTCGAGCACGATCGTTGAGAAATTCAAACTCGTCGAATATTCTGTTATAAAAGGGTCAACTGAAGACTTTCTAAAATTTAAGGAATATTGCCATTGCTATCTCCAAAACGGTAATATACACAAAATCTGGTAAATTTTGTGAAAATGTACACTTTTTAAGGTTTATTTGAGATACCTTGACAGGGTTGCAAAATATTTATATTTTTAAATATATAAGAGAAGATTAAAAAAATTAACAAAAATTATTATTTTATATATCTTATCTAATTTTTGAGGGATATGCCTTTTAAAAATGTCTTGGCTATTAAGTGGAGTTATTTAAATTTTTGTGAAAAATATCTACCTAATTTTTGTAAATACAGAACTATATTTTTTCTTTAATTTTTTATCACAAATGTAGCAATGCAGCAAAAAGTATTTAAGTATAATATTTAATTGATTTTTTCGAAATTTTTACATTCACTGTTCATTATCCAGCTCTGTTCTCTATTTAAACCCTGATATTAATTTTTTTGCTTAAAATATATTATAATTAAATAATAAAAAATAGTAAACAGAATACTTATTATATCAAATTTATTGCAAGATAAATAAGTAAACAAAAAATTCAATATAATTTATACAAATTTAAATTTCTAATTAAATTTTGCTTGTAACTTAAAAGTTAAATTATATTTAATTTCTGAATAAAAATCCTCCCACATCTAAACTACATTGTCTGCATTAGCTCTACAAAAATAAAAGTTATTCGTTTGATTTTGAATTGCTTTTTTTGTTTGCTTTGACTTTTGTACTTAAAAGTAAAAGTTATAATGAAGGAAAAGTTAGACAAGACTTTGACGTCACCCGATTTTGTGATTTATACCCTGACTTTCTTTAAATCGAGCTCCTGTTAAATATATATATATATATATATATATATATATATATATATATATATATATATATATATATATATAATCGAAGGTTTTCGGGCATTCCGTATATGTGCTGAGTCCCTCTCAGGACTGTAAGGCAGCTGACGTTTCGGTGAAATCTCATTCACCATTTTCAAAGCTCACTGAATGGCGTCTACGAGCGAACTGACGCCTGCGACTCCGGTGTTGTCGGTACCGTGTGCACGTCGGACGCGTTCGTTTTCCGGACCATCAGGTGGCGAGACCTGCTGCGCGTCATCGGCTCTGTTGCCAGTGTTTGTGGTTGCGTTGCCGAGTTGTAATCTCTTTCGTTACTAAGTGGTACTGGTTGATGTTTTTTAAGCAGATTTTTCCAAGTATTAGGCACACGTTGTCTATCATCTCTGCTATTTAAGTTGTTGGGCCTCTTTGCAATTTCAATAGCCTCCCTTATAACTCTTGTGGACAGGTTTTCACATCTCGATAGCATTTTTGTTCCCGAGAAATTTATGTTATGTCCTGTGTTTAACCAGTGTTGGGCCAGAGCAGAAGAAGTTCTTTTTTGCTTAACAGCGTTTATATGTTCGTCTCTTCTGCCGCTTATTTTACGATTGGTTTGGCCTACGTAAGATGAGCTGCACTCTCCGCATGGAATTTCGTACATTCCCTGGTTTTCTAGAGGGATTCTTTCTTTAGGTGTTGGCAAGAGATCTTTTACTTTACGGTCTGTGGTGAAAATGGTTTCAATGTTGTGTCTCCTGAGAATTCTTGCGATCTTGTCTGTGGTGCCTCTTTCATAAGGAACAAAAGCCTTAGAGCAATTCCCTTGGTTTTCGCGATTTTTTGGGGCCAAGTGTTTTTTTTTTAGAGCCTTGTCTATATATATAACCGTTCTTTGTTAGAGCTTCCTGCAGTATGTTTATCTCGTTGTGATAATTTTCTGGATCTGTAAGGGACTGCGATCGAAACACAAGTGATTTCACTACTGCTAATAAATGGTGGTGATGTGAATCGGCGTTGAGGTACCTGTTGGTATGAGTGGGCTTTCTGAAGACAGTGTGCGAAAGCAAGCCATTATCTTTTCTTTTCAGCAGGATATCCAGAAACGGTAGTTCTCTTTCCTGTTCTATCTCTATGGTGAATTTAATTTTGGGATGTATACTGTTTATGTATTCCAGGAAACTTTTGAGATTTTCTTCCCCATGTTGCCAGATAACGCATGTGTCATCCACGTAACGTAGCCACAGTCTTGGTTTATGTGAAGAGGTCTCCAAAGCTTTTGATTCAAAGTCTTCCATAAATAAGTTAGCGAGTGCAGGAGGTAGCGGCGATCCCATCGGGGCTCCCTCGACTTGTTTATATCGTCGGCCTTCATAAGTAAAATAGGGGTTATCAAGACAGTGTCTAGCTAATTCGATGATATATTTTGGCAGAAAACGAACGCGTCCGACGCACACACGGTACCGACAACACCGGAGCCGCAGGCGTCAGTTCGCTCGTGGACGCCATATATATATATATATATATATATATATATATATATATATATATATATATATATATATATATATAAATATATATATATATATAAAAATATATATATATATATATATATATATAAAAATATATATATATATATATATATATATATATATATATATACTTTATTCACAAACTACAAGAGCATAATATGGATATAACCACTGCTATTGCATCTCACAGGGAGGAATTCGTGAAAGCCACATCAACATATATATATATATATATATATATATATATATATATATATATATATATATATATATATATATATATATATATATATATAATCTAATTGCTACATGTGGAACTATATGTAACAATCCGTAGAAATTAGTAAGATTTAAAAGACAAAATTTAATTATTTGTAACAAAGTTAGCACCATAAGACTCCGGAATATTTAAAAAGGTTTGTTAAAATACACAAATATGCTTAAGGAATAATAGAAATTTTATCTCTTATATTTATCCTCTCTATTTTTTTCTCTTTAAAAGTAAATTTTTTTGTTGTGCGGAAAATTCGAGTTATTTTTCTCTCTTCAAATAAATTATTGATTTGGCTCCTTGTTATTTTTTAAAATTAACACACATAAAATCCTTGCGAAGTAATAGATATCTGTTGGACTTCCATTGTCTTTATTTTTGGTTGAATATCACGACGTTTCGGCTAGTAGTCATCTTTAGCCGTTTTCAAGTGAAACTTAATAAATCTCTCAGCTACATGACTATTTATACTTAAAGTAAATGCTGTGGAGTGTGATTGAGATTGGTGCAGTCATGCCTGCTATTGCAAAATCCCATTTTTTATGCTCCATTTAGTTTTAGTTTACAAATATTAAGAAGTGGTTTTCACACTTCTGTTATATCTAAAGATGATTTACTAAAACAACTCGGGTTCTGATGTATAACCGCGGCTTCTTTGAATTTCCGTTTTCTCCAATGTTGTTCTCGGTGTATATTAGCTTCAGATCATTTTATGTGGTGTCCATGAGGCCAGACATGGTTGGTGGCTCCTAATTTTTCTGTTTCTCCTCGAGATGTGCTTTTTTTGTGTTCTTTGATCCTTGCGTCAAGCGGTCTCTTTGTTTCGCCAACGTAGGAGTTGCTACATTCACATGGTGTTTGATATACACAGTTCTTCATGTCCGTTTGAGTTGTTGGTTTGACCCTAGTGAGCTGACTTCTCAGAGAGTTATTTGAATTGAAAACAACGTTGGTTTTATATCGTTTTCCTTTCCTTCTAACTTTTTCTGAAATGCCTTTAACATAGGGGATGTTCCAAACTGGTTTCCGTTCTTCATTCGTTGTCGATATTTTCCTATTTCTGCATTATTCTAGAAATTTATCCACTAGATATACTGGGTATCCGTTGGCTGTCAGATCATTTTTAATGTAATCTATTTCTTTCATCAAGTTCTCGTTGGAGTTGTAGAGAGTTAAGGCTCTATCTACGAGATTTCTTATAATTTCTTGTTTGGTGTTGGAGTGATTAGATGAATAATTAAGATATTGTCCTGTGTGCGTGGCTTTTCTGTAAACCGAAGTTCGAATATGTTTGCCATTTCTTTCAACCAAGACATCTAAGAATGGTAATTTATTTTCTACTGCTCTCTCCATGGTGAGTTTAATAGTTGGGCTGATATTATTGAGATGAAAAAGGAAGTTTCGAAGTTCTTCGTCGTTTCCACTCCAAATAATAAAAGTATTGCCTACGTATCTGAGCCATAACTTTGGTTTCTTAGTTGTGGATTCAATTCCAAACGTCTCGAACTATTCCATCAAAATATTTGCGACCACCGGTGATAGTGAAGATCTCATCAGTAGTCCATCATCCTGGATGTAGAATTTTTCCTTTTCTTGAAAATAGGAATTAGTCAAACAACTTTCCAACAAGTCCATAATGGCGTGCGGTGGTAAAGATGTTCTTTCTGCTAAGGTCTGGTCTTCTTCAAGTTTCTTTCTTATAATTTTTAGTGACTCCTTAACTGGAACGTTGGTGTATGACGTGGAAAGCCTAAGTATTTCTTCTCGAAATGAACAGTCTCTTAGTCGCGTATTTACTCCATAGATTTGTGTTTACCAACCTTCTCTATCAGTGAGCTTAGCAATAATTCTAGATACAGACCTGCAAGAATCGTTTTGGGAAATTCATTTAATGGGCTTGTCCATTGACATTGTTTTTCGATTTATTATTTTGGATATACTGTATAATAATGCTTGCCTTGACTTCTCAAATATACATACATGACTGTCGATTTTATTTTTTTTTTTGAAACTAGGATATTTCTTGGTATGACTACTTCAGTACAGAAAAGCTGGCGACATTGACATTCATCGTTTTGATTATTACATGTATCAGAATTTATTTAGGAATGAAAAATAACTTTTTGCACCTGTCCCTGTATTTATTCGTCGATGTAATAAAATGACGATCAAGATCCATGGCATGGACGCAACAACATGGATTTTCAGGTCCAATTTCAGTACCGCTGATAAAGACATCCTTAAATAACCCGACATTAATGGCATACATGTATATGTATAGAAGTTTTAATATGATTAGCATCATATGATATTCAAATAACTTTGAATATGAATTTTAGAATCACTAGATTTTGAACCCTGTTTTGAGGTCAATCTCTGTTATTTTTTCGATTGTAACAGTCGTTTTTTACTTTTACTCCTGTTCTACTTAATTTTGGAATTTTGCATGAAATTGTATGCCTTTCACCATCGACTAACATTGTTCTTAACTGGAGTCGCGATTTTATGGAGGGCGGTTCCTTCATAAGTATCCTTATGGATTTCCCTGTCTGTAACTAGATATTCTTTTTCTGTTGCAGTTTTTGAGTCGATAATATTGAATTTTGGAAATGCATCGTTTCGAACATTTTTTCAATAATTAGAACCATAATTACGAAAATCTCTTTAAGAATGCTTGTTGAAAAGTCAAAATTTGACATTTTGGGAATTCAGACATTTTCTCTGTAAGTGGGCGAACTTGCTATTAAAGAACAAAATTAGCGATCATCGGTGTTATATTTTATTTGATTTGATAGGTCTACACCAACATCAATCGCCAGCTTTTTGCAATTTTTTTCAAGACTTTTTCAAATTTTCTTGACGCTTTATCTTTAAGATTTATCTGTTTTTCTTCAAGATTTAACGTTACTATTTTTCTTCAAGATTCATTTTATCCTCAAAGTTCAATCATTTTTTTCAAAGTAGTAGCTTCTAAACATAGAAGAGAGCCTCTATGTTTAGGTTCTAACATGAGTTCCTGGGAATATTAACGCGTCCAATTTGTTGTACTCTTTTACAAGCTGATTTATATTGCCAAAGACCATCCTTTAGTGACTGTAGCCCGAGAATAAGTACCACCAAGCAAATAAGTAGCAAAGTCGTTTTAATTTGTAAAATTCATTAAAATAAATTTATTACAAACCAAATTTTATTATGTTAATTCACAATTTCCATTTAACGTGAAGGAAATTGCAATTTTCGTTGACATATAGGGTTACTTGTTCTTTATCATTTTTTCTGCTACAGGTACCATATTTCTTTTACTAAGTTAAATTTTATAATTGAATACACGTATCTCGAGTTTTATTTGGATAATCCGAAACTAGAAGCTTTCTATATATTCTAAGCGTCCACGGAGTTACAATTTTATCAGTTTTAAACTATATGGTGCCTTCAATTTGATCTTTTAGTTGGAGTAACTTCGGGAAGTGCTGTTCTGCATTTTGCAGTAAGTGTATCATTAAAACCCCGTCCATTCATACGTTCTATGAAAATAATAGCTAGCTTATTCAAGCGCTGTGGATGTTTCAAAGAATGGCAAAATAACATGATTACCTAATTCACTTTATTAACTGATTAAGTACTTATACTATGACATTCGTAGGTTTTATTCACAAAATCAAAGTAACCTTGGAAAAAATAATCGAGAGTTAGTGGATTTAATACATTTGACCTGTATGTCATTAATATATTTAGACTCGCAATTTTTTGGTTTTCCATTTATATCCATTCAAAAATAAACATGCCCATAAGATCACTGTTAAGGTCACATTAAATGTCAAGGTTAGATGTCCTCCGTTTTCATAAAAAATTATGCGTTTTTTTATCAAAACATTCCCTTTCATTTGCCGGGTTGTTTAAGGATGCCTTTATTGACTGTACCGAAATGGGACCTGAATATCTATTCTGCTAAGGTCATCGTTTTATTATATCGTTGAATAAATGCAGGTCACTGGTGTGACTAGTTTTTTTTTTATACCTAACTGAATCCTGATACACGTAATAATCTCAACAACGAATTTCATCATTGTGAGGAATAATATTCCGTACGAATAATTTGGCTTGCTAATTCCCTATGGGGATGATTTCAATTTATACCATAGATAGATATCTAAAAGTGAAATTATGCAACTGCGAGTTTATGAATTTAAAAATTACGATTAGCTCATATGATCTTCAAATTCAGCTATTGTTTTCTGTGCTTTGTAGGTTATAGATATGTCATGTTTTAGAAGTAATCTACCCATCCTATCTGTTATGTAATTTTGTTATTTAGACAACATACTTATTTGTAAAGTGCTTTTCTAGAGTGTCACAAACAGGCGAAGAAACAAATCTTTGTTTCATTATTTAAAATTTTTATTTGGTTAATTATATTTTATTTCCAGTATTTTTTGAAATTTTACGCTAGATAAGAATCTCCACTTTGTTCGCCAGTCGCAAACAGCATTAATTTTCTGGTATTATTGAACAATTACTATCAAATGTTGGCTAATAACGGGACGTGACAGTATCAAATTTCCAATATTACATTGAGGGATATTGGTCGACCTTCATGTTACACATTAATTTGATAGTGTCAGCTGGCATTTTCGGTCTGTGTATTAATTATCGGGGATTATTTAGAACTGCTTGTGGTGTTTCGACATGGGTTTTTATATACATAAAGGCAGAAATAAAATTGAAATAGACAAAAGACCCCTTTCTCGTTAATTTTATCGACTTTGTGTGATTCTGTTAACCACGAAGTATTGATTATATATATATATATATATATATATATATATATATATATATATATATATTATATATATATATATATATATATATATCTATGCGGCTTTCACGGATTCCTCCGTGTGAGATGCAATAGCAGTGGATATATCCACATTATGCCGTTGTAGTGCTGAAATCACATTCAGCAAACGTACAACTATATGCAGCTCCGTGTATTAATGGAGTAAAATGCGAACAGTAAATGCAAACTTCATTCCAACCATATCCTTTCTGTGTTATAGGTTGCATAGTTTGAACAAATTGCTAAGGAACACAATTTATCCTATTCCACCACCATCTAGATAATGGCGACAATTTGGGCAAATCGTGTTCGGTCTTGGGCTGCTCTGAATAAGGCGTGGGCGTCTAAATCGGTCCATTCTCCGATGTTCTTGAGCCACGAGTGCTTCTTACGAACTATTCCCCGTTTTTCCTCGATCTTTGCCTGCATTATGAGCTGCAGGAACTGGTACTTGGTGTTACAGAACATGTGTCCAGGATATGCTGTTTTTCGGCGTCTGATGATTTGCAACATTTATCTTTCTCTGTTCATGCGTCTTAGGACCTCAGCATTGGTTATTCGGTCAGAGTATAAAATTTGCAATAATCCCCTGAAGACTCATATCTCAAATGCCTCCAATCTGTTCAGCGTGGCAGCCTTCAGTGTCCATGTCTCCATGCCATACATCAGTACCAAATGGACGTAACACTTAACAAAACGATAGTGCAGCTCCAGATTACGGTCGTATTCTGTGTCTAGTAGATTTTTTAAGTCGAGAAATATTTTTCTAGCTTTTTTTGTTCCGCTCCGTATCGCCACGTCTGGTTCCAGATCAGCTGTTAGCCAGATCTCAAGGTATTTAAATTTATTGACCTGTTGTATTGGCCTGCATTGGTGTTCTGCTTGTGGCCATCACCTTGGTTTTCATTATGTTAATTTTTAGCCTTATTTGGTCTCCTTCTGTCGTGATTTTGTTCATTAAGCGTTGTAGGGCTTCGGAGCTGTCAGCCATTATTGCGGTATCATTAGCATATCGGAAATTATTCACAAGGTGACCATTAATTCTGATGCCATCGTTTATCTTGCAGCGCTCGTTCAAAAATGTTTTCGAAGTACAGATTAAAAAGAAGAGGAGAGAGCACACATCCTTGTCGTATCCCGCGATCAATAGGGAAATTATCAGTCTCGTCTTTTGCAATTCTTACAGATGCAGTTTGATGTTTGTATAATATATATATATATATATATATATATATATATATATATATATATATATATATATATATTTATATATATATATATATATATATATATATATATATATATATTTTGAAATAAATTGCAGGTTCCTATTTTCACTTTTCTTCGAGTATAATATTTTCAGTTGCTGCACGTCATAAACATGATCCATATTATCGTGTTAACTGCTGATCTGAATAAGGCAGTTCAAAATAAACGGTCCATTAATGAAAGTTGTTTAGCCAAGAGCGTGTTCGGCGACCAGCTCCTTCTTTCCGTAGGTATTTGTTGCAGTAAGGTGTATTTGTTTTTTCTCACTATTTATCTAAATTATATAATTATTCTTCTCTTGATATTATTGGAGATTTCCTTTTCGGTTTAATCGCTGCAATGTGCTTTTGTTTGACACATGCTGGACTCAAAAGATTCTAGTCATGCGCCTATAACTTGAGGGATTCCAAGCATAAGAGTACAAGTTTCTGCTCCATTGTAAAAAAAGACCACGCAGCAACGTTAGAACCAAAGTCTATTTAAGGTACCAGAAAAGATTGTATTGTATTTTTTTCAAGAGACAGAATTTATTTCTTGCTTTTCTAGCAAAATCTGCTTATATTTAGAGCGATCTCAGTTGCATTTATTTTTAACTAGTAGGTACGATTTTAACATTTTTATAAAAGTCGGGTTTTTAATTCTGCTTACTGTTCAATTTTCGTTTATTATTTCTAGTCTTCTTTCTTTTTTGATTACTATTTAATTCGATCAATTATCGTCTGTAATCCCTCTGAACTTGTCCAGGGGAAGTTATCAGCATAATGGATGTTTTTATTTGTCACTTTTTTTACTAATTATTGTAATCGTTTTTAAGACTTCACTGAAGATCTCCTCATAGTAGCACGGGTAACAATATGTATCCCTTTGTCACTAATTTTTAAACATATATTTGGGCTTTTTCTACTAACGGATGCAATCTAGTTCCAATGTAGGTGGGAATGTGTATAAAGGTGGAGGCTAGTTAATCTTATGGAATTTCCACTGTTCTGTATGTTATTAAATACATCAAACATAGGTTCTAAATGTTCTTGAATTATAGATTTTATTATCTCGGTATAAATCTGATCCGGGCCAGACAATTTTCTATTCTTCATTCCAGTGTTACTCTCATCACGTCTGATATGTAATCCATTAGTTGCATTGATAAATGTAATTTTATCTCTGTTTTTCTGAGGATACCTCCTCTAATATATTCTTCTCAGGCTTTTAATCTCTCTCTCAGTTCTAAGAGTTTTTTTTGTCTTGATGTGTTAGTAAGGTTTATTCAATTCTTTAGATTTTTTGTTATCTCTATTTTTTATCTTCTGGATAAGAGTTCGTCCAACTTTTTTCTTTGCTCTGGTCTCTCTCTACTCTACGAGATGGAATAATCGGTTTTTAAATTCAACGTTTAGAATTTCATAGATTATCGATGGTTTCATTCTCTTAAAACAGATTTTGTGCTTATGGCCATAAATTTAATTATATATTATACTGCCCTTATAGTAAATATTTCCGGTCCTTTCAATAAGAACTCCATGTACTGACGAGATAAAAGTTGACTTTGAATCAAAAATGCCCAAATGTATTTTTTCTATTTGAAAGTTAAAATCAAAAAAGAATAGGTCATAGAAAAGATTTAATTGAAAACAGGTTTTATATTTATTTCAAATATTTGAAAGAATTTGATATTTTTTGTAAGAAATATATTTTATTTAATATAATAAAACTCACGGCTGATACCAAACATGTTTGTGAATTTTGTAAAGGGAGTGACCGATTTGTATTCAAATGGCTACTTTTGTTGGCATAGCTACGATTAGCTTTTAAAGGAATTATTATTTAGACATAGAGATAAAATATATACTCTTTTCTTTGGGAGAATATACCTTATATCCATAAGTAGACCTCTCAAGATTTAATGGGTGATAGGGTCACTTAAAGTCGTCTGGTCGATGTAAACGCTTACAAAATAAATTTCTTTTGAGGCTGTTTTGATGCAAATCATAAGAATGTATTTATTTTATTATTTTTGAGGACTAGGACTATTTTTAGTAAGCAATAAATTATCTAAAATTTGTGAGTACTAAAATTTTCTTTGTGACAATATAAGTACTGTGACCTTGATAAACAGTATTTTCATAATACCTAAACTTAGTGTTTAAGTTAGAGCTAAACTAAAGAAGTTTTTTTTACTTTTTCCAATGTTTTTGTAACAAATAAATTTAATAATTTTTAAAATAAAACGTTATTACACATTTTTGATAAGAAATTATGAATAGAAATTTAAAAACAAGTTAAAATTTTGCAATGGTTTGAAATGCCAAATCAAAAAGTAAATTTCAAATTATCATTTTATTGAATGTCATACTATTCTAAAAGATTATAATAAGCGAGGCCCATCAGTTCATTTTCAGTCGTTTTCCTCTTTATGTGTAAAAGCCAAAAGATTAATTAAATTAACCACGGGAAATCACAGTTAGATGGTTAAATATATAAGACATTTTATAATGGTATTTTAAATCCTTCCAGTCGATCGCAGCGCGGCCAAATTGCAT
This sequence comes from Diaprepes abbreviatus, assembly GCA_034092305.1. Classification (NCBI taxonomy): domain Eukaryota; kingdom Metazoa; phylum Arthropoda; class Insecta; order Coleoptera; family Curculionidae; genus Diaprepes; species Diaprepes abbreviatus. The sequence continues at coordinate 31,124,485 of JASJET010000055.1, forward strand.
TTCACTAAAAAATAGCCAATTTCGTAAAGCTCTCCGACATAGGTGAAGAATGTGATGCACGTGTTTATGTGCAGAATTTTCCGAGAATGTTTTAATCATAAGATTAAGAAGGATCATGACTCGACCGAAAACCATAGCTAGATGTCTGTGAATTTAGAATATACGGGGTTTGTCTCAAAAGTATCGAGCCTACTTTCATATCTCTGCATTGGTGTTATTATTTATCATTCGGTGAGTGACATCCTTCAAAGTAGTCCCCATTTAATTGAATAACTTATTCCCAGTGGTGTTTCCACTTCCTGAAGCAGTCCTGAAAATCAGTTTTCGGAATTGCCTTCAGTGCATTCGTCGAAATCGTATTCGTCTCTTTGTCATCGAACCGGTGTCCTTTGAGCGGCATTTTTAATCTGGGAAAGAGATAAAAGTCGCAGGGAGCTATGTCGGGACTGTACGGAGGCTGGCGAAGCTGTACGATTTGGCGCTTTGTTAAATATTGCTGCGCAAAGTTCGATAAATATGCTGGCGCATTGTCGTGGTGAAGCAGCCAATCACTGCTTGTCCAAAGTTGTGGACGTTTCCTTCTGACTGCGTCACGTAATCTTTTCAATATGTCAACGTAGTATTCTTTAGAGATAGTGTGACCTCTCGGAGCATATTTGCGGTGCACAACACATTCATAATCAAGGAAAACAGTCAACATTTTCTTCGCTTTGCTCCGACTTTGACGTTCTTTTTTTGGTCTTGGCGATTCAGAATGTTTCCACTGTAAAGACTGTCGCTTTGTTTCTCTAAATGCCTTATTGATCATATTAATTATTTCCGAGCAAGTTTTTTCAAGATTAAAACAAAACTAGATGCAAATTCGTTGATCTAATTTTTCCGTCATTTTTTACAATAACAAAATGCGACGAACGAATAAAAGGCACTGTAAACAAACGCACACCGTTCACGAACTAAGACGTCCAGTTGGTAACTGTACACACCAACGAGTTCGTGAAGACTTACTGGTGACGCTCATGCCCCACACAGGTCGCTCGGAATTTTTGACGCAGAGATATGAATACAGGCTCGATACTTTTGGGACAAACCTCGTATATAAGAATTAATCTTCTGACTTACGTAAATAAAAAAAAATATTGGCTGTTTTTTATCAATCTTCTTTGACCAGTCAGTCCAACTTGTTAAGTTTGAACATTATTATTAATTTTAACTTAATTTTTAAGAATTCAAAATAATATAGCTAAGTTCCAAGACGGAGTGTATTTAAATGTAACGGTTTATTAAAAGAAGAAATTTTACATTCTGCTGTTATTTTGAAAGATTGACAGAAACATGCTTTGTGTCCGAGAATCAACGTTTTAAGCTATTTTTAATGAATATTTTTGTGTATTATTGCCAGTAATAACAAATTGTATGAGCAATATAAATGGGAAAAATATTTTGCAAATTTTTACCTATCTCGAAAATACCTTATTCATTACATTTTCAGTAATGATATACTTAATTTTCTTATCTTAATATATGTAAAGTATGCTTAAAAGATAATTGTAGTCAATATATTAGCGATTTGAAAAAATATATATTTTACATTTGTGCTACCTGTAATCATTGAAATTTTGACATTTATTTTTTATTTTGTGTTTTAAATAAATAAGATTTGAAAATCAACAATTTCCATTTAAAAGGAGTATCACATTTAAACGGATTATTGAATTTTAATCGCTCGTAAGTTGATTCTTTAGTAACACTATAACTATATAAAAAATGTTGAGGAGATACTAAAAAAAAGAATCCCTGGGGACTGTACATCCGACGAGATTTTAGCAGTAATGAGAGATATGGACGCTGGAAAATCTACTGGCTTTGATGGTGTTTACCCGAAGTATATTACCCTCTCCTGTAAGTACACAAATGCGTGGTTGACAATACTTTTCTCAAACTTATTAAGAACGGGATACATACTCTACAAATTAAAGCATATCAAGATCGTCGCAATCTTAAATCCTGGCAAGACGGCAAACCACCCACAAAACTATCACCCTATGGTGCTATCGAGCTCAAATTATATACAGTCCTGACACCTCTGCGATAGTAAAATATTTACGTGAATGGCGGCTCAAAGCAGTTAAGACAGAAATAGTTTGAATAACAGGCTAGCTGTCAGCAAACTTGAAGTCTATTTTGAAGGTAAGCGTCTGAAAATCCTTACTTACTCTTTGATACCACCTAAGGAACTTTCGCTTCGCCTTTACATGCTTTAGCACTAAGCTTCGTTTATTTTGCAGTAGAATCCCTGTATGGCTGGACAGAACCCGCACAAGCAAGGTCGATGAGCTCAATAATACAGTGCATATTGTATCTGGAAGAATGGAGTCTATATCCATAGATAATCCATGTCTTGATAAACATACCGCTACTGCTCAGGAGAGATGCTCTTTTGAATGAGTATAACAAAATTTTTGCAAATCCGGAAGTACCACTGTATTTTTACACTTAACAGACTTCTAAACTCCGCTCAAGACCCCCCCCCCTCCATTTTCCCTTGCTATAGTCGGGTAAGTGGCTACAGAATTCCCTATTTTGATGTTGCGATCTACTGCGTATTTCTGAAGCAACATGTGGATTTAACCAACTTCGCAAGACATAGGCAGCTCTCAACAAGCTAAGTAACATGATTGAGGCATACGCAATCGTAGGCGACACGTTGGACAATAATTCCAATTTGACAGTCTAATCCTAAGAGTCGTGATTTTTAACTTGATCGAAGCCGTGAAAGCTTTCGTTCTTTACTGTATATGGTAGTCTTATATCTGTTAAGCATATTTAGCCAACCAGGTCTAATATTGCAAGGTCTTATGAGAGTTCTTCTCTGCACACCAACATGAATTTTGATCCTTATCTATTCTGTACCAATCAAAAGTAATAAAACAAGAAAATACAATTACAGTGAACAAATTAACTAAGTGCCATACGTAATAATTTAAGAGTGTCATGAAATCGAGTACCGATAAGTATATATAAGTTTTAAATTACTATATGCTAAACGTAGTTTTGATGTAACTTTAACAAATACCATTAAATGATTATGCTCAATTATTTTGTTTAATCTTTGTATTATTTTTATAAAATATTTTCTGACTTTTATTACCAAAATGAATGATAGACAATTTATTAGAATTGAGCAATGCAATGTGATCTCTGGATATATTATAAAATTGAGAAATGTTAGAATTTACTGGATTTGCAGTATAATTTTATGTTGTCGGCGTAAAAATTAAAATTTAAGTGTATAATATACTATGGAAAATTAATATTATAGACCGTACAGACAAAAGGTCGCCGAACGCTACCCTGTGGTACACCGGTAGTGACAGATATCAGCTCTAAATACCATCTTTTATTTACTACCCTTTGTATTCTGTCAAACAAGAAACATTTTATTAAACACCATTCGTTATTTTCGAAACCAATGAAGTGTAGAATTAAAAATATTATTTTATAATCAAGCATGTCGAACGCTTTGCTAAAATGAAGAGACACCACGCCAGTGATCTTTTGTTCATCCATAGCTTTTGAAGATATCACCTGATATGTGTGCTAAAGCTGTCTCACCATTATAGTCTACACACAAATTGTGTCTTAGGTAAAATGTTGTATTGGTAAAAAAATTATCATATTTGTTTTTGTATAATTTTTTCAAATAATTTGAAAGGGTTGTTAAAATACGTACACAATGTAGCTGTTTATTATTATTTACTTCAGGCAAGGGTATATAACATGTGTCCATGTTTCTCGAAAATATGATACTAATATGCATTAAACAATTATTATATGGGAAATATAAGGAATTAGGAAAGGGCAACAAAGCTGAATCATAATGAAATTGAGATGTGTTAAAATTTGCAGAATTTCATTCTTGTTACTTATATTAAAATGAAAAAAATATTTATATTTTTGATTACATCAGATTTACAAGCCAAATGGCTTCGCAATCTCTCTAGGGATTATTGACTCACACCAGGTATACAAAGACACAAAAAGTATGAAGCTCTGTGGGGACCTTTGGCATGTTGTCGGGTCCTAGGTGGTGTGGTCTTATGTACTTCCTACAAACTTTCCGACGATCCACGCAGTTGCAAGGAGATCTGCTTTCTGAATCGGTTTGTATGGATGGTCACTAAGGCCCAGTCCCTTGATGTTCTGCAGGAGGTTCTTTGGTATCACTCCAGTTGTTGATATTATTATGGGAATCATATGGACGTTGTTCATTGCCTACTGCCTGCTGATTTGAACCTCCAGATCTCTGTATTTGGCGATCATCTCATTGTATTTTGGTCTTAACTTGTTGTTATTAGGTATAGTAAAGTCAATTAGTATAGTTCGCCTAGAAATTTTATCTGTTAGCATAATGTCTGGCCTATTATGAATAATTGTTTGATCTGTTAGAACCGTTCGATCCAAATATAACTTCAACTGGTCGTTCTCAAGAATAGGCTCCAGATTGTATTTGTAGTAATGCACTTTTTCTACCTGCAATAGTTTTAATTTATTTGGTGGACTGGTCATGTCTTTGCTTATACTTGGTTGCGGGAAACGCCTGGCATCCTCAAGTTATGTGCTGGATTATCTCTGATGTTCGACTGCCATATCTACATTAGTCACTTTCTATTGAGGAATCTCTGATGATGAACTTCCGCTAGTTCTTTGTTGGAATAACTTGGTCTTGGATAGCTATCAAGAAGCCCTCAGTTTCCGGAAACATCTCTCCTGAAATCAATCAGTAGTTCAACGCTGAGTTGTCGACATTGTCCTGGATGAACTCATTTAGATGCCCTCCATGAAGTGGTTTCTGTAGCCAGGCTTGTAATTTCTCTTGGTCTGTTTGCTGGTGAGAAGCAATATCCAGTTCCCTCAACTGTGGCAGCGTTGAATCGTCTACCTCGCCTATTGCTCGATGTAATGTGGAAGAGTCCGCAAACCTGTAGAAATAAGAACGTAAGTTTATTATTTGTTGATCTAACTGTTTACCAATATCGACCAATCCTCTTCCGCCTTGGTGTCCTGGAAGCATTGTACGTTCAATAGCACTCCGAGGGTGGCGTTTCTGCGCTTTTGTTAAGAGAGTTCTTATTTTCTTTTGCAGGTTTTCGATGTCCGTCCTGCTCCATTTTACAATTCCAAAAGAGTAGCTAAGAGCACAGCATCGTACATATTGAGCGCCTAAAACAAATTTCTACTATTTAAGCTAGTTCATAAAACGTGTCTTACCCTCCTGATAAATTCGATTGTTAATTTGGCCTTCATAGTGCGATGGTCAATTCGTTCAGCCTGTTTCATACTTAGGTATTTGTGTGTTTGTTCTGCTTCTATTACAGCTATAGTTTCACCTTTCTGCATCCCAAATGTTCCAGGTTGTATTTTTTCTTTAACGATGATTAAAATACGGCACTTGTCAAGTCTAGACTGCGTTTCGATATCCCCGGAGAACTCCTCCACAATTTTGAGAATTTACTCCAGCTGGTTTATAGTAGCAGCCATTGATTTAAGATCATCTATGTACAGAAGATGATTCAATCTTACTACATATTCGTGTTGATTACATCATTATTATAGTATTCGAAAATTTCTGGATTTCAGTTTTTATTACTTTTCACTGAAATTATAAAAAAAATATTTGTTATTTGGTTTGCTTAAATTGGAAGGTAAATTTTTGTACTTATTTTTTTGTAGCTGTAGCTTTCCTAGTTCTTGCCACTTTTCGAAGATAACTTTTGCTTTGTGTACGTATAGCAGCGGTAGTGTAATTTATTAATTGTTTGTATGATTTATAGTACTCCGAGAGTTTTGTTCTTATAAATTCTTAAGTGCTTAATTTCATAACTTCTTCATAAGTTTGATATTTTCTGTAATTCAAGTAATTTTTGGTTTTTCTAAATTGACTAACTTGGGCATGAAAATTAAATACCGGCAGGATAATTGAATTAAAATATTCCAAATTCTCATCAATATTGAGATATTTAAGATTTACCTCCAATTAACTCGTTGTAGGTAAGGTTCAAATTGCTCCAAATCAATATTTATATAGATCTCTAAAAGAAGATTACCGTAGCATTAGAATTGACGTTTTCACTTTTTTAATTCTATTTAAATTAAAAAATGTACTTCAACTCACGCATCCATCACCCCGAAGTCAGTTATATTATCTATATAACCGAATAACTACATATTCAGAACTTCTTTTCAATGACGTTCCACTATATTCATTATCAGATATTTCGTATTACTAAGTCACATTGAATTATAATCCTGAGTTCAATAATTCTCTAATGCCTATGGCTAACTATCTACCATAATTTATCATCGACTAAAGTTATTACCAGAAAGTTTAATAAAATTATGGTTTCAATGCTATTAGGTATATTATAAAATATTATTTTTATTTCTATATTTAAACAAGAATATATTACATATATTATAGTTAAGATTTCCGACATATTACATGAAGAATAAAATCCAGGTAAAATATTATTCTCATTTTTTTTTAGGGAAGAATGGAGTTAGTTAACAAAAGAAAAAGTTGATATCATGCGAAATATTTTTGTTAAGCTTTATTTATATTACCAAATAGCTTTGAAAATTTAAATATATTTCAGTTTCAGTTTTAATAAAAACGTTATAAATCTCATTATAACCGGTTTTAAAGTTAATTTGCTGAAAATAAAGATACTCTAATATTTAAAGCTAAGTTATCCTAAATAGTTTTTTCGATTATTTCATGGAAGCTTCCAAGTCACTCTTAAAGCTATTTTTAAAAATTCACAACCAGATTTACTAAGAAGGTTTAAGGCTTAGACTTGATCTAGTTACAATGGACGTTAGATCTTCTAGTTTGCTTAGTATTGTTTTGCTTATGACATGATCATAGCTTATACAACATATGTCAAGAAATTAACGCTTATATAGGAATATTAAGAATAAAGTTTTCATTTTAAAGTCTTGAAATTTATAAAAGAAATAGTTGTATTCCGCAAATAAATAAAATTCTCAATTTTTGCCGGTGCAGTAACAAAAAAATGATTTTTTATGCTTGTATTTTTAGGGTTTAAAACTTCCTTGACTTATTGTTGCTCTTGTCAGTTTAAACCTTTTGCTCTCACATTAAAACAGCTTTTAAATTAGATTATGTTAGTGAATTAGGGGGTTAAATTCTATATCACTATACTTGGAACATATTTTTTTAGCACGATAAAAAAGTTAGTTTCACAAAAACGTGTTGACAAAACAGAACTACCTAAAAATTATAATAAAGTCTTACGTTTTTGGAGAAACTAGGTTTTGGTTCAAGACGCGATTACCTCCATATGGGAGGTTCCTTCAAACCTGCATCAGAAACAGTTTCTGATCGTCAGGATTCTGCGTTTTAACTTATTAAACATTATATTTAAGTTAATGCACGGAATCCTGACGATCAGAAACTGTTTCTGATGCCGGTTGGAATGAACTTAGGGTCAAATGGCCTCTGCTATTTATAATTGATTTATATCGCCTAGGCCTGCTGCAACTTCTCCTCGAAATATAGTTGCTATAGAGTGTATATATGTTTTTATGAAGTGGAACTTTCATTATATCCTATATATTTTTAATAGGTTGTGCTTCATGCCAAAAAGTAGGACACGTCACAGTATTAATGCCCTTTTCCCTTTTTCAGTCCTTAGAACGACGATTAAAATGTCTAATCTAAGATTATACATATTTTTGATCTTAACTAAAATGCAAAAATATTACGACTCAGTATTTCAACACATGTCGGTAAATCATCATGTTGACACACTGGGTTAATAATTGCTAAAATAATCATATCAATTGTTTTACTTAGTCGACAATATTATTGTAAATATTATTACGTTAGGAAAATAGGTTACAGATTTAATTCGTATATATACATCATAAGTTTCGATAATAAATCAGTATTAAACCAAAAGTGTTTTTACTCACTAAATTCACCACACTATAACCTATGTAGAAATAATCATAAAGGGTGGTTATTATTATTAGTAACTACCACAAAAACAATTGGTTAGTATAACCACTACTATACATAAATATATAGGGTTGCTGCCAACATTAGTTAATAAAGCTAACATTGGTCCTCCGAGCCGGATCAAAAACGAGAAAAGTCGAATTTCTAGTTCAAAAAGTGGACAAGGATCTATATTAAATGAAAATTGTGAATTGTTGGAAGCAATATTGCATACCAGGGAAATTATTTTAAGAATTATCGAATAATGCTAATGCTCGTTCCGATCGATTATACTCGAACACAATGATGCTAAGGCCTGTTAATGAATGTAAAATCATGGCAACGATCAGAAAACTAAAAAATACTACTTCTGTAGATATAGATAATATACTAATAATAATATTTAATAAAATTGCCATGTTTTGTTATTTTCGCTGACATATTCAATTAGTTGGTCGCTTATAAGTAAGTTTTTCCGGTTTTCTTAAAATTCGTGATTTTTGGTTCCTTTCTTCAAGAAGGGAAATGAGTTTTGCTTCAAAATTTTAGATCCATAGCCATTTAATAGGAAGCATTGTATATGACCAGATTGTAACCTTTCTCGAACGATTTAGCATTGTTAGGCATTACCAGCTTGGCTTTTGCAAGGGCCGATCTACGTATCCTGAATTTTTTAAATAACACATATAAAAACTTAAATAATAAAAATAAATGTATGGGCCTTTTTATGGATCTCAGTAAGGTTTTTGATATTGCTGACCATGCTCTTCTTCTCGAAAAGCTTTTAAGGTGCTGTTTGAAAAAGAAAGTTCGCGGAGCGGTTGCAGTCGTATTTGTTTAATCGTTGTCAGGTTATCGATATTAATTAATTCAAATCTGGTAAGTTAAAAGTCCTCTGCGGAGTGTCTCACGGATCAGTCCTGAGTTTTCTTTTATTTTTAATATTTATTGCTTGATATCTGCGATAATAGAAATCTAACTTTGTTTGCCGATGATAAGAATAATCTAGTGAAAAATAACACTATAGAACCTACTCCTCGAATTGCTCAAGAAATGCTAAACATATTTCACATTGGGTTTGCTGCAAACAGGTTTTATTTAAATGAGGATAAAGCAACATTTATGTGCTTTACGCTTCAAACTCGTGTTTTCAATGAGCCACACCTGTTAAAAATTAATAAGAAATTAGTTCACAGTACAGTGTAGACGGCAAACTTTGCTGGGATGTGCATGTTGATGAGCTTTGCAAGAAATTAACCACCTCATCCTATGCAATATATCGGTTAAAATCGTCTCGTCAGTAGAACTGTATCAAACCAAGAACAACATTCGCAGGAAATAATGTTGCAAACGTAGGTCCCTTGTTACGATTTACAAACTTAAATTTACCACTAAAAGTTTGGATGTTTCGTCCTCAGTCACCGGCGGTAGATTGGTCAGTGGGTCCACCAGCGCGTTTCCAAACACCCGTCGTCGTACTTTACCATTTTTGGAACATGTATTTGAATTCACTTGGCAGCGGAAATCAACAGTGAGATATTACGACACTTTCCCCTCCAAGGTCATCCACTGTTCAGGGAATTGGAGATTTGCATCTTAATTCCGATTCCATGGAAAGATGGATGCCCGAGAATGTCGAACTAATCCGTAGTGGCTCGTCCTGGGTTCAGTGCTAGAAACAGCACTCTATTCAGCGAGCTTGTCTGCCATCGGTCCCCACTAGGGATACCATGTTGCAAACGGCAGGATATTAAAAACCTGCCGACTTCGATGTTAGACTGAAAAATATCGTCACTCAAAAGACATCTACACTATCATCGGAGTAGCGCGAAATTATTTAAAAATTCCAGTAAGTAAAGAAATCTATATGTGTTATCCTTCCAAGCAGAAAAAAAGAACGAATATATACAAATAGTTTGTTTCTTGCAAATATAACTCTGGTTCTCTCTCCATACACGTTTCAACTATCTTATAGTCTCGTCAGTGGAGCTGTATCGAACCGAGAGCAACATTCGCCGGAAACAACTGCTATATAAAATATATATTCCAAAGTATATCCGTAGGATACAGCTCCACTGACGATACCATAAGGTGGTCGAAAAGTATATGAGGAGAGGACCAGAGTTTCATTTACTAGAAACAAACTGTTTGTATCTATTCTTTCGTTTTTTCTACTTGAAAGGATAATACACAGAAACAACTAATGTTATAAGATTGTTTCGCATCAAACTTTTAATCGCCATAGAATTCCATTGAATTAAAACCCAAACAATTTTAAACTTGAGTTTAAAGGAATATTACAAGACCTACTAATTTCGATGTAAAAACATATAAAGACAAATTGATCTTCATAATTTCCTCTTCAGTTTTAACTTTTTATTCGACAGTAAAGACGTTATAAACGAAATTTCCCAACATATCACGAAATAGAAGGCGTACCGAAATAACGTTTTGTATCTTTCATTTTAATCAAAAAAAAAAAAGTTTCGAACTCTTCTCCAAACTGGAAATGAACCTCTTTTAACTTAAATTTATTTTTATTTTTACATTTTGATATGACTTTTATGCTGGTGACAAACTAGTCTTGACGGTAAAGAAAGCATAAATATTTTTTAATATTTTTTATATAGTTTGTAGCGCTGCACTGGAAAGTGGCTTTGCTTCATATAACACTACAAAATTACCCCAGTTCAAGTGAGAATTGTTAGCGAAAATTATTAAACATAATATACGTCCAAAGTTGTAAAAAAATTCGTCCAAAATCTGTGACATTACGAATTTAGTAAAACAAGCCATAAAAGAATTGTTTTCTGATGTGGATTTCCTAAACAAAATGTTAACCGAGGTTTTTGATAGGCTGGAATACCTCGAAAAAATGGTCACAAAAATCACTGAGTAGATACGTTTGCTTAAAAGCCAAATTGAAAATATTTAGTAAAACGAAAAACTAGATACTACGAGGCATGTCCAGAAAGTAAATGTATTGAGGCTCTCACGGTCAGAGGGATTTTTTTTCGACATATTGGCTACACTGCCGTGTAGCCTGATTCCTCCCCTCCACAACGAGACTGGTTCAGTCAGGTCAGTACGTTGAGAACTCTCGACGTGACAGCACGTTTCGTGAAAAATGTCGATCCAATCTCCCGCCAAGGCGAAATGTGCTCTGGCATCCGCTATCTTGTTTGGAAGGGAAAGGCTCCGGTTGAGGTTTATAATGAGGTGAAAACTGTATATGGTGATACAGCTGTGAATCGTACAAGTGTGCATAAGTGTTGTCGCGAGTTTAAAAATGGTCGAACATCTGTGCATGACGATCAGAGGAGCGGAAGACCTTCAATTCTGACTGACGAAATTGTGGAAAAAATGGAAAATGCACTCAGTGACGATAGAAGATGGACTGTGGATGGCCTTTCTGCGATGTTTCCGCAAATTTTCAGATCTCTACTACACGAAACCGTCACAGAAACCCTCGGATATTGGAAACTGTCTGCGAAGTGGGTTCCAAAACAGCTGACAGACCAACACAAGTTAAATCGAGCGGAGGCCGGGCAAGAAATTTTGATGTCCTACATACTCCGTGGAGATGAATTTTTCCGCTCCATTGTTACTGGAGATGAAACTTGGGTTACACACTACACGCCTGAAACCAAAAGGCAGTCTCAACAGTGGCGTCACACCTCTTCACCCTCCGTCAAAAAGTTCAAAACCAAAATTTCATTCAAGAAAATCATGGCATCCTTGTTTTAGAACTATCAAGGAATAATTTCGATTGAATATTTGTCTCATGGGAGACCATTAACTCTGCAAGATACTGTAAGACCCTAAAAAAATTGCATAGGGCGATTCAGATTAAGAAGAGAGCCATATTGACAAAGGGAGTCTGCCTACTGGATGACAATGCCAGACCATACACGGTCAACGCCACAAAGGAACTGCTCGCCTAATTTAAATGGGATATCCTGAACCATCTTACGCATTCTCCTGACTTGGCATCTTCAGATTACTATCTTTTCATCTCCCTGAAGCTGTACTTGGGTGGAAAAAGGTTTTCAACCGACGAGGACGTGAAGGGGCAGATGGAGAAGTGAACGAAGCGGTTGGTGGGAAACTACTTCGAGGAAGGCGTCAAAAAGTTGATACCCCGCTTCATCACCTGCGTTGAGAGGAATGACGATTATGTCGAAAAATAACTTACATATGTACTAATGTAACCATGTCATTCTTTTTTTAAAATAAAAATTTTTGTAGCCTAAAAAAATTCAGTACACTTACTTTTTGGACATGCCCCGTATATGCATTTGGAGTAGGAACCGAATGAAAAAACTCAGGAAGTTTTTTGAGTAAATTAAGCAAACTAAAAAAATTCCAATTAAAAGAATGGAATTCATAAAGTGTTGTAGAATGGGAAAAACCAATCGAAAGGCTCATCTCATAATTGTTAAATTTAAATTATACAAATATAATTTTAGTGTATTAAAAAATAAAAAAAAAACTTAAGAGGCACACATTTCAGTATGGTGGAGAACTTAGTCAAAAAACAATATCAAATTTCTTCATGAGATTCCAAATAAATATGAAATAAAAGTGATATCTACATGTTGTGGCCAGATTTCTGTAAAGTAGGACAATCGATTTTTCAAAATCTCCAAACTGCAACATATTGACACTATAAAAAACTTAATAGACTTTTGTTTAATTATTGTGTTTTCTTTTGTTAGGACGATTGTTTAGTTAAGCTTAAACATTTTGTGACTTATTGTATTTGTTATTTTTATATGTATCTGTATAAATTCATTTATATAAATATTTCTTCTTTTGGGCCTCACTAAGCGAATTTTGTTTTTATTGATTGTGTAAATTAAAAATGCATTTGATTTTGGAGTTAGATGGATACTGTGTGTTGAAGATTGAAGTTTACAGAAGCTTCGAGCGGGTAGACCATTTTTCTTCTGAATATTATAGTAATTTAAATATTATCACTGTAACGTTTGAAATTTTTAGAAAAATTTTGAGGAATTTTTGTTTGTTTTGACTTTGATCCACAAGTATTAAATTTATTATGATCCTTTTAGAAACTTTAAATTTAATAAGTATTGAATATTTTAGAATAAATTATTTTAGGATTTAAAAAATATACTATTATAAATCTCTGTTTAATAAAAATGGTGGCTCAGTAATCTATATAAAGATAATATAGTTGTTCAAAGTAAAATTTACAAACCTATGGAAACAATTATTTTAAGATATAATTTTGAAGTAGAGGGTAAAACATGCGGAATTACGGCACGTTATCGACCACCATCAACAGATTTAAAACTGTTCCTGGATGAAATTGAAAATTACTTTTCCAATTGAAATAAGTATAATAATGAAATTTGTGCAAGTGCTTTAAATACAAATTTTATATTCGAGTATAACAAGGGCGTTAATCTGTATTTGATAATCTAATGCATGTATAAATATACCTATTAGGGAAACTTCTCAATGAACTCTACAAAACCTATAATCACACAAACTTGTTTAACACATCATTAAGTTATAGATTTATCCCTGTAGAGTTTCAATATTCATAATAGTAACACTAACAATCAACAAAGGAATGTAATAGATAATGGAAAATTACAAAACTTATTGGAAATGGAATTGTTGCAGGATACAATTAGCTTTGATGATGCGGAAGAGAGAAATCAGTATTTAATTAATAAATCATCTTCTTTTATAACAAAATGTACCAGAACTAATGTTTTGAAGAGAAATCTAAATAAAAATGATTCTGAAGTACTATATACTAAATATAAAACATGTGGAAAACCTATTAAAAAACTAAAACAACTATTTTAAAACTAAAATTTCTGAAGCAAAAAATGAATGAAGGTAATAAGTGTCAGATTAAGACGGCAGGAAGGTAGACACAGCATGTGGAAGAGCTTCGAATATATTTTTTCTGATCTGTTATTTTCCCTACCCTCGAAAATTTTGATATTTATTCTTTTAGAGTTCATTCGGCTATTCGTGGCTTTGATCAAGCAAGACATGCTATTTCCCGGTTATTAGGTTAAGAAAGCCTGAGATTTCAACTTGGACTATGTGGCATTTTGGTTAGGCAGAATCCTCTGTCAATCGGTAATTTGGGTTAGAAGTTGGGATTTGTTACTCGCTACGCTTGCCTGTTCTTAGTTTTGGTCACGTGGAACTTGCTATCCCCCTTTTGAAAAAATACGGAAGTCGGAAGTTTGGATTTTAATTTTCGCTGTGCTGTTTTTTCATATATGTTTATAAATAATAATTTTTTACTTGAAGATAAAATATATACTGCCAATATTAAACCAAAAATATCGAATCTCGATAAAATAAATAAAAACGTGAGAGTTATATATAAAAAAAATTAAACACCGACATTTTTAAGGCTGTTAACCTTATACCAATATGTACACCTTCGGAAATCACCCTTCCTACGCTTTTTATGCCAATACATAAATCAAAACAAAAAAAATCACAAGCTGCCAGGTAAGAAAATATATTATATATTAAAACGAGTAGGAGTTGAGAAAGAAGAGAAAATGTTGAGGTAAAAATTTAAATATCCCATAGTAAATTTTAAATTTTTGCAATAAAAATATGGGGCGTTGAAGCAGCCACACACCCACGCATATATATATATATATATATATATATATATATATATATATATATATATATATATATATATATATATTCACTGGTGTTTTTCTGGTTTTCAATTCGTCGTCAGTAGAAAAATTTTCGCGACGTTTCGCAACATCTCAGCTGACATTTTCAAGTGATGCCTCCTGGACGGCTGCTCGGCTTGGAAGCTGGTCGTTCATTTGGTTATTTTTTATTTTGACGTTTCTTCTTTAAAATACAGGAAAAAATGTTTTAGCTTATAATACAGACGTTTATTAAGATATTAAAATGAAACTGGGTTATCATATTTTTTGTCACTAATGTAACACATTCCTTGAAAATTTATTTAAAAGAGCCCGGGCTATTTAGGCATTTCATGAAGTCAATTATTCTTTTAGGGGGTAGGCGTTCTGCTTCTTCAGGCATCAAGGTGAGGAATTTAAGTCTCTCGCATTCACAAAGCAGGTGTTCTGCTGCTGTTTCGGCTGCCCAATCGTAGAAACGGCAAATATCGTTCCCAGCTTTACCTATCTCTTTTTGGGAGATCAAGAAAGAGTTTTGTGTTCTTTAGCGATGAATTTATGAATTTTTTCGTTTGTCTGAGACCAGACGACTTATTTTATTTGATATTGTTCTCGGCTCTGGAGGTCCTCTTTTATATGACATGTTGGTAGACAACAGAAAATTTTTGGGTTAAAAAAACGCATTTTTGCCCCTTCTTTTGTTAGGCTGTATGCTTCCTCTTTTCGCACACAGAGTCGCCCTATTGTTGCTTGCATATTGCTTTAGGATGAACATAATGTTTTAATATTTCTTTTCTGTAAAATATAGTTTTCTATATAGTTTATCATAGATGGTATATTGTATTTTTTTAGCCTTTATATGTCATGATGTTCTTTCCAATTGCCTTAAATATGTTTTTCCTTTAATTTTTCAGTTCTTGTGATATTATTTATAGAGTTTATTTCTTTGGTTAATCACTGTTTGTTTTCCACGATAGCGCATAGAATTTATCTGTGTTTCTAGGGATGGTCCATGAATGTTCAGATTTATTCTTGGTCTGTCGGTATATCTCATTTCCGGAATTCATTTCTACTAACATCCATACCAATTTACGGTCGATATCTGTTGTACAGCTGTTTAGAACCGTTACATCTTTAAAAATCTATTTCTTATCGGTGATAATAAAGTCAATCTCGCTTCGGGTTCTTCCATCCGGTCATTACCATGTCCATCTTCGACTGTCTTTTTAGAGAAGAAGTGTTTAATTGGAATAAGTTGTTTTTCAATAAGTAACTGAGCCGCGCAGTACCTCATTCTTTTCTGACTTAAGCCTCGAAAATTCCTAGAGCTGTTTAAGAGACCTCCATCGTTCTTGCTATATTGGCAATCCAGTTATCACATATCACATTGAAATGTATTTTTGTATCATTCAGAACAGTCATCATAGAATTCTTCCATTTCATCCTAATGATTGTTGAAGCGGCATATACTTGTATAATCTGTGACTAAGTCTCAAAATCAGGTATGCTTTCCTAGTTGAGACACTTTTTATTTCGACAATATAATCTAAATGCTTCTTGTGTGCAAAGAAGTCTACCTCTCCTGTATTTTCCGCTTCACTGCCATTTTAGCAAAACAAATGTCCAATTTTCACGTTTTGAAGTTTTCTTCTCGTTGCTTCATCTTGCTGGCTCCTACAACGGCCTATTTGATCTTCGGTAATTCTGATTTCATCACGATCATTCTTCCCTTTGCTAGCTAAAGATTCTAGCTATTTTCAAGCAGAACATCTGTTGGCCTGTCATATACTTGTCACCTCCACATATACGGGACTGACCAAAGAAGTGGCGTGGAATATTTTTCCTAATAAATGGGAGTATTATGTTTTGAAAATATGACGTACTCATTTAAAAGGATATCTGGCATGACTTTGAAACTTGCCTTGCTTGCTATAAGTATTGACACGTTTATGGTTTTTTAGCCATCCATGGTAGGAACAGATGTTGTTTGCAGTTGTTCACTATGGATATGGCCCCGTGATGCTTATTTACTTAATTTCAAAAAACCCTGGTGCTACTTCCACTACCACTACTTCTGCCTCCTCCGCCTTTGGAGTCTTCATCCGTGACCATGAATATGAAGCCTTTATAGGGTGCTATCAGCCAGAGCCAGCGGAATCCAGTTTATTTTTATCGAAGTGTCATTCCTCGATTTCTTTTCCTTCCTCAGTGTTTGCAGTATTCCCAGGCACGGAAATGGCATAGCAAAATTTTTGTGTAATAACTCTTGATAAATATATGTAACGAAAATTATCACAAGTAAGTTACGTTAACTAGTTCTTGAGATACAAAAAAGCTAAAAATTGAATATTCTTTTTTGATTATGCGATCGAGTAGTGTACGGTTAAATATATATTAAAGATTCATTTTAATATTTATACAATATTTTTTATTTACCCGTCTTATTCAGAAAATATAAGCCTCTACATTCGGTTAAAACGGTCGTTCTCTTTGTTGAGTGTAAATTTTTGTGAATGCGAGGGACTGTGCCGTGTTCTCTTAAAAATGTAGCAAATCAAATAAGGCCCTTTAATATGAAAGCTCGGGGTTTCAACGGGTTTGTTTCCTTGTTTTTATAAGGTTTAAAAGCGCCCTAATTATACATTTCATTACTTCTTAGATCACTTTTTTCCATTTTTTGTGATAATATTTTACAGGCATTTGATTACAATTAAATCAAAGACAGACACGTATCAAACTTTAAAAAAAAAAACAGCAAGGAAGCCAATAACTAATAAGTAATGCGCTCTAGATTTTCTAAAAAAATATTTAGAAAAAAATGTAGCTGTCAAATTTTTGTCATAAGACGCACTTAAGAATCACTGTACTTGATTGTCAACCTGTATATAGAAGAAAAACAGCTACATTTTGTGAGGATGTTTTAACTGGGGCTTTAGAGTCAAAAATTTGGAAGTATTGCACTTTATTAGGCTATAATAAAGAAGATTCATTAGTCTCATTAAGACAAGAATTCATGCTTTGTTTTGTTTAGACTACAACAATGGTAATTATAATTACTGCAAGATATCAAAACATTTTTCTTGGTGAAATTTTATATAATTCTTTACATTCTAAACACCTTTCTTTGCATTAAGCGAAACGAAAAAAACGGAATTCTGAATGACTATTACATTTTTTGCAAAAAGAGTTGCAAATCTTTAAAGAATTATTTTAAAAATAAAAACTCTGTTAAATAATTTTTATAAAATTAAATGTTTTAATTACTTCTGCTAAAAAAATCTGAGAAACATGACCTTTTATGCTCATTTGTCGAGTAAACACCTCCATAAATTCTATTTTTGTCAGTGTGAAATGTAGGAAGCAAATCTACATAAAAGCTAATGAGAAAACCTTTAGAAAAAAATGGAAATATTTTTGTGTTATGTTGAGCCTAAAAATATGTTAACGTTATACTAAAGGTGTGTATCAGGCATTTGAGAGTTACAAATATAAAATAGGAATAAAACTCAAATTATTAATTTTAATATTTATTTTTTTATATCAAATTCTTTGTGTACAGGTTACAAATTTTAATAATATTACATGCAAAACCCAACTGTCATACCTTATATTTGAACTTCTATGAGAGTTCTACCAAACTAAGATATATTGGCAAAAAATAAATGTGAAATAATGGTTATGTTAGGCTTTTGAACAAATCTGAAAATTGCCCTTTTTCTGCTAATTAAAATAAAATATATTTATATAGTTAATGGCTGGCTTACGAAAGAATGTCAAATTCAACGAGGTGTTGATCAAGGATGTATTCTCTCTCCTTTCTGTTTAATTTATATTCGGACAAAGTTTTTAAGGAGGCCCTACATAACAAAATATTTTGTATTAAAATCAACGAGCTAATAAACACGATTCGTTATGCCGATGATACAGCCATCATAAGCAATAGCCGTTGGGGTCTACAACAACATTCTGTCAATAGGTTTGGGAAAGAAATGGGACTTAATCTAGATTTATGGTTTTTCAGTCGTCTACAATATCTAGATGTTTCACTGCTAATAAATGGACAAACCATTGGAAGAGTCTCCCATTTCAAGTACCTTGAATATTATATTATTGAACAGCTTGACCCAGATAAAGAAGTTAAATGTAGAGTCGAATCAGCTCGCACAACTTTTCTTAAAATGAGATCGCTTACCTGTATTGACATAAATTTAAAACTTCGTCAAAGGATGGTTAAATGTTACATCTGGTCTGTATTATTGTATGGAGCTGAGGTGTGGACACTGAATAGGTGAATGCTTCGAAAACCCTGGGTAGCTATGCAGACTAATATAGCGGTTATAGATCGGGCAGATGCCACTCGCGGATTGCTGACAACTGTAAAATACAGAAAAATATCATATAATGGCCATGTTCTCAGATAGGATCGGTACAGAATTCTTCAGCTGATAATGAAGAGTAAGATCGAGGGTCGTAGAGATATTGGAAGGAAGCAGATCTCTTTAAGGAACATCCGAGAGAGGACAGGATACACAGTGCTGAACAGCTATTTAAAATAGCAGAGAACTGTCTTCAACTCGCCATTGAAATCGCCAACGTCGAGGGACCTGACAGGGTACAGGAAGAAGAAGATATTTTATTTTTTATATAATGGAAAAAACCTTAGACTATAATATAGCCATATGTGTCTCGTATTTGTCGATTATAATAAGGCTTGTGACTCATTAGAGTTCTTTAAAAAATTGTGTGGATTCAAAATATATCAGTTTGATAGAAAAGATATACAAACCAGTAATTAGCACAGTGAGGTTCCATGAAGAAAAGGAAAGCAATAAAGTTAGATATATATGAGAGAGAAACTTAGTATCTCCTAAATTGCCCCTTATTGCTATTGGAGATAATTTGAAACGATCAAACTAGAATAGTAAGAAAAAAAAAGTCTTCTGAAATATGCAGGTGATGTAGTTTTAATAGCAAATAATATCATAGATCTACAGGATATGCTCAGTGGGTTAAAATAAAAGCCACAAAGAGTAGAACTAACATTAAATATTGATAAAATAATGATAATACATAACATTTTAAATACTAACATACAATAAATTGATATAAGTATTATGTCGGAGGAGATCGTTCAACGTCCTTTTCTTCTCGACGTGATTAATCTGTAATCGAAAATTGCGTTATAGTACTGAAGTTTGGCGACTCCAAATATTAATCTATTTTGAATTAAACAATATTATTACTATCAGTAAGAGAGGGTGAAGTATTTGAGGGAACTTGCTCAAAGTCTATTAAATCTATTTCTGAACTATGGTTTGAGATTGAAAAAAAATTTGATGGTCAATATAATCATCTAGGAAGATCTTATCATGGTTTTTAATATTTATTTGAATTTTATCAGTTACCGCAATTGCAGGGGATATCAGTGAAGTCCCTTCAACTCCTTCTGATCAGCATGGACTCTCTGGACGCCTGAACTGTTTATTTTTACCGGGATTAATTTGATGAGCCCTGCTCGTAAATTTTGAATTTTTTTATTAATAAAATAATAGAATATTACTGAGTGTTGTTTACAACGAGTCTAAGGAGTGAATTATGATATAAATTTTGTAACTGTTAATAAAATATGAGATAAGGGATCATCAAAAAATGTTTTATTTGTACACATACGATTTATAATTTTAGTAGCGTTACTTATACGTATTTCTTCTGATGAGAGTAATAATTTTTAATCGTACATTTATTTAACTAAGAATTTATTTAAATAACTAACATAAAATGATGAAAATATCACAATTAATAAAAATATTAACTGGAAATAAATTCAAACTTAAAATTATATAATCTGAAAAACTATTTTTGGTTTAAATCTAATTATTTGTATTAAAACTACCTTATTTTTGAAGCTATTTTATTTTATAAGAGTAACTTTCTAATACATTAACAAGGAAAACTCTTTTTATTTAACCTAATCTACTTTTTAAACAAGTTATGGTTTTAAACTATCTTAAATATCAGCAAAGAATTAAAGTTCTAGATATATTATTTCGAAGATTTTTGTACGAATATTCGCACTTAACTTCCCGAAGAGAATAATCATTCAGAACCGGATAAAAATGAATTCTTTACTACTTTTACAGACTCTGAAATGTCTTTAGTTTTTGATTTTTTAGATTCTTAATATTCTACTTATAATTTAACTTCAACAATATAATATAATTTTTTAATGTAATAACTATGTTCTCGTGATATTTTCGTCGTCTTTTTCATTTAAATTTTACTTTTTAAATTTAATAACAGTTTTAAGTTTTTGAGTACTGGAAACTCAGTTGTCTTCGAAACTTTAAGAATTTTATGCTATCTACTAGTCAAGGTACTATCCTTCATAGATACCTAAATGTTCGACCAGCTTTCGATTTAAGCATTTTTGTGAGTCCTTTATTTTAGAAGTTATTACCTGAGACTTCATAAGCACAAAATCTCTCCTACATGTTTAGTTTATTCAAAGAGAAACTTCAGAATGCTCTAAGTCTTTAAAAATAAGCTTTTTTTCATTCAACAGTGTCTGAGTGTTGAATTATTCGGACAACGACAGATTATTTTCCTTAACAAATTACGGTGTTATAGCAGAACTTCGCAAGTGACGTACCTGTTAATGAAATCGTCGGTTTAGGACGCAAAATTTAGCAGATCTAAAGAATTGCTAATACCTTCTAAAAAATTGGCATTGCTTAAAAGTTTCGACTAATTTATGGAGATTTGTATGAGTTCGTATATATGAACATAGATAAATAAAATGAAGAATTTGGGTAAGCTAATAAACTGAATTCGGAATGTTCTTCTTTTTGATTTTATCCATCACAGTATTTTTGACTACCATGAGCAAATTTGATTTCAATAAGCTACAATGACCAAGAACCGAATTTGTCGGAACTTGTGAAACAGTTTTAAACTCAGTTTAATGAAATATTACTTAAGATAACGAATTAGAAGATGCGTCTGCAAAAACCACCTTTGATAACTGTTGACAGACCAAAAGTAGATTAACAATACAATACTGATGATTACTTGCCTACCTATAAATCAGTTATAATAGCTCTGATTATCACTTGCTAATGTACAAATCTGCTCTGATGATTGTTCGGCTCTTTGCAACCTTTAAATATTAATTAGGGAACTCCACCACAAAATCAGGTGATTCGTTAGACTCCTTTAACTGACAATTTCAGTATAAATTTATTAAATTTTCATTAAATTTTTTGGTTAACTTTTTACGTCTTGAATTTTTTAATTATTGTTAATATTATTTCAATTTTATAGGACAAACTCTTAGAATAGATTGACCTAAACTGCTACCATAGAAATAAGGATCAGATGACGGGCTTCCAATATATATATATATATATATATATATATATATATATATATATATATATATATAGATCGGAAGGAAGTAGGCAACACTGAAACACGGCTTCGCCGACCTCTCGTCGGATGGCTTATATATGTTTATACGGCTTTCACGGATTCCTCCGTGTGAGATGCATTAGCAGTGGTTACAACCACATTATGCTGTTGTAGTCCGATCTGTCCTTTGCATAACCAGGTGCATGTCGGTACTCTGATGAGTCTAGTGAGAGACGAAACATGTACCTCTGCCGTATCACTGTGGCGGGGAGGGTAAGCTTTTGACTTTCTTCTCGGTATGGTGGTACAGGTAGGCCACCATCTCGATGATGGTGGAATAGGATGAATTGTGTTTTATTACAATTTATTCTAACTGTGCAACCTCTAACACAGAAGGGATATGATGGAGAGAAGTGTGCATTTACTGTTTCGCATTTTACTTCATATATATATATATATATATATATATATATATATATATATATATATATATATATATATATATATATATATATGGAATGGTTCGAAACTAATGCCATAGAAACAGCAACAGTAAAATCGAAAGTCTGGTTGAAATATGTCGATGATACCTTCATTGTACGGAAGGGCAATGATCAAGAACTTAATGATTTTTTGAAACATCTAAATACTATTAGACCTACAATTAAGTTTACCATGGAAAAAGAAGTAAATGATCAATTGCTCTTCCTAGATGTTATGATGAACCGTTCAAACGAAACTATTAAAACTTCAGTATACAGAAAGCCAACACATAATGGACAATATTTGAATCATAGTTCTAATCATTCTGTTGCAACAAAACGAGGAGTTATACGTAACGTCTATAATCGCGCTATATCTATATGCAATAATGCCGATTCACTGGAAAAAGAGGTGGCAAATATTAAATCCGATTTACAACAGAATGGTTATCCTTTAAAACTAATTGACGATGTCATAAATAACTTTAAAACAACGAACACTGGACAGCAAAAAAAACACATGCTTTCTTAAGAATTCCGTACATTAAGGGAACTTCGGAGAAAATAAGAAGAACTGTCAGTAGTTATAATATAAAAACAGCCTTTAAATCAGGAAATACACTTTGACTTTAACCAAAAACTACTGATAAGAAAGAACGTGTTTACAAAGTTCTAGGTCAGTGTGGTGAAATGTATATTAGAGAAACCAAACGACCACTAGAAGTTAGAATTAAGGAACATAAAACTCAGACACAAAAAGGGGAAACGTCGAGATCAGGTATTCCAGAACACGCCTAGCATAAACAACACCATATAAAATGGTCTCAGGTTGCAGCAATATATATGGAACCCAACATAAAAAAAAGAAAATTTATAGAAGCAGCTTACATTAAAAAAAAATACTGAAAGATTTAGTAACCCGAGTGTTGAGATACCTAATCTTTGACAAACACTACTTTGTAACATCAAATTATTGAGGTGTGTACAGTGAAGCGAAACTTTACGCTTCAATGGACACAGTCCCTATAAGCTCGTAGTCTTAAGACAAAACATTCAGTTTATACTTGATAACGATTAGAGATACAACCTAATCGAAACGTCGTAAAAATAGATAAAAATAAAGACAATGCAAAGTCCTACAACCAAATTTTAGTCAATCTTCAACATTGTCTACAACCTTCAAACAAACGAAGGATGAGAATGGCAAGAAACGCATTAGATGAACTGAGTTTTATACAGAGAACTACAAACAAACAATTCTCTGTACGAATACGAGCTTAAATATTTAAAATTTGTGTAATACTTGCATCAACCTGTGGAACAGCGACGAGGGTACTGACAACCCATTTTATACACAAATTACAGGTGACTGAAAAGAATATGGAAAGGGCTTTACTGAAGAAAACCCTGTAAGATCGGAAATCGATAAAATATTTTCATTATTTTTAATTATTGTTAATAATATTTCATTATTATAGGACAAACTCTAAAACAGATTGACCTTAACTGCTGTTTTAAAAATAATAATCAGAATGGCATAGAACGCATTAGATAAACTGAGTTTTATGCAGAGAACTACAAATTATTATCTGTAAGAATAGAAGCTTAAATACTTAAAAATTGTATAATACTTGCAATAACCTGCGTAACAGCGACATGGGCACTAACAATACATTTAATACACAAATTACAGGTGACTCAAAAGCAAGTTGAAAGAGCTTTACTGAATAAAACCTTGAAAGATAGGAAAGCGATAAAATGTATAACGTGACAAACAAGTATCGAAGACATAGGAAAAATAATTACAAAACCTAAGTGGAGATGGGAAGGATATATCGCTTGAATGGACGCATGCAAGCTGATCTTGAGGACTAGAAAATGGAATCCCTGAGAAGAAAAAATCTACCGCTATTACTATGTCGAAAAAAATAGCTGATAGAAGTGGATAACACTATCACAGGACTAAATGGTCTGGAAAAATATGGGAGTGTATATTCATAGGTGGAAACAAAATGCTGATTAAATTTGAAGAAAGAAGACTCTCATTTCTATGGTATTTTAGTCACGTAAAGTTTAAAATTTTCAAAAATATACTTAAAGATTTCGAAACTATCGCAAATATTTGTCATATTTAAAGTATCCTTATTATTTGAAATGCATCCCCATATATTTGTACTTTACTAGGATTCGTAAACGGTTTTTTTTTCAATTTCAGCAAGTATATCTTCTAAATTTAATTAACAATACTTTAATTAAGACTTATTTAAAAATAATTGCAAGTTTTTCGTCCAATTTAAATATTACTGAAATTTAAATTTTTCTGTAGGCTATAGCAGAATAGAACGCTTACTAACTAGTCTAATTAAGAAAATAAATGCCAGCTTCATTATGCAAAGTCCATAACAATAGAAATTATAATTATTACAGAACATCAAAGCATTTTTCCTCAGGAAGTTTTCATCAAATTTCTTTATTCTTCTAAACACCTTGCTTTGTATTAAGCAAAACAAAAGATTTTCTCGATAAAACAGGTTCTGAAAATAAAGCTTTAAAGCACAATTAATTTAAGTCAGTGCTTTCTAACTGATTAATTTTGTCATAGAGAATTCTTATTATATTTATTTATTTATTTATTTCATTACAAACTCTACAGAATATATCCAATTATAGAGTTGTATATAAAATGCAATATTTTAAAATATAATTAACGTATTTATTTCGGAGCTTTTTTATAAGCACAGGTGTTCATTATAAAAAAGAACGTAGAAAATAGTATATATTTTTCTATATTTGTTTTTTGAATTGCGCTGCCAATCTTAGATAGTGACTATTTTTTTTTCAAAAATCAGCTGTTATCTATATTCGTTTGAAAATAAAAATGAATTAATAATGATATATAAGAAAATGTGTAACTAATTGATGGTGTGCAATGGAAAATTTAGTAAAATCACAGTAATTCACCCTTCGTCAGTGAGTTGCTCCGATGCCACAATTCCTTTTTCTATTGAACAAAAAATGAAATTTCTTATTTGGCCGATTTAGTATCTCACCATTTCTTTCAGAATGAGTGTTATTTAAAAATGATTGATGTGCTCTTTCTTTGTTTTAAAAACTTATTTAGAAATAGTTTTTTAGCTGTAGTATTTATCTTAAACTTAACAATAAATCTCTAATGTTAATATTAACTTAATATGAGAGTATCCGTTTACATTTTGGATATGGCAAACAAAAACTTTTTATTGAAAATGGTTTTAATGGTAACCAAAACATTTTCCACTATGATTTTTGCATGTCTTTAAACCAATCCGAAAAGCATTTTTGCTTATGGGGAGATGGTATATCCAAAACATCGTCTAGTAATTATTCGGAGCGATGGAAACACAGAATTTTTCGATGATTTTTTACAAATCTTCTATATTCGGGTCGTATGAACCCAAATATGATGTTTTTTACCGATTTTATGTAATTTTTCCAAAAAAATGTACACTTTCCAGTCATTTTTGTATATTTTCCAACCTATCTCGCCACTTCCACTATAACACATATGAATATTCCAAACTTTGGCACATTTTCCTTAAAGTTGTACACAATATTTTGCTAAAATATAGTGGAAACTATGTAAAGTCGAGCCGGGAAACGAGGCGCTAACACAACAGGTTATGAGACAAATACCGCCATAGACGTAAGAGAAATTAATATTACTTAATGTAGATTGCGGATCCTATAGATTGAACAATATTATCACTGTCAGTTATATTTGTTTACCCTGTAAGATAGGGCGAAGTATTTGAAAGAATTTGGTGAAGGTCTATTAAATCTATTTCTGAACTATGACTTGCGGTAGAAATTTTTCACTGTTCAATATAGGGTTTGGTTATTTTGAAATATCTCTTGTGACCAAAATATTGTTTGTAAATAAATAATCCTTTTTGGATAGTTTGGCATTTGACAACTCCACGGATAATAAATATTATAGCCTTGTCAACGTATTGACATAAGGTTATTCACCTTGTTGAATTCTAAAATTACGAAAATTCTATTTTCCTTCTGACACACAAAAGTACAGTATGGCAAGCGAAAGCAAGATGTCGATGGGAGGTAAGAGGCAGGATCGAGTCTATATTTCTAAATTTGAATCTCTTGGAGAGGTGGGGGGTGATCACAAGAAAAAACAAGTTGCCGATAGGGGGGGGGAGGATGCGAGCAGCATACACATTCCTAGTATAAAAGGCAGAATCGGGCCTATTTTTCTGAACTTAAAGCTCTTGGGGGGGGGGTTATCCCAAGAAAAATAAATTGCTCAGGGGGAGGAGTGCCAGCAGCATACACATTCCTAATATAAAAGACAGAATCGGTTCTATTTTCCTGAACTCAAAGCTCTTGGGAAGGGAAGGCGCGATCGAAAGCATACACATTCCCTTTACTCTATTCACTAGAGAGAGTAATAAAACTATTACCGAAACCTCCAACGTACTTGCTTCAGTGTCGCAGGTAACTGAGGACTGCCATAAATCTAATTATATTTAATTATGTTTAAATATTATAAGCTTTTATAAATTTACTGCAACAATAAAATTTCTGATAATTCAATTTAATCTTTATCAGTGAGCAAGGTACACCTTACAGTGTGTCCTTAGTGATTCATCTTGTTTGTGCTTGTTTTTATATATTATTTGAGATTAATGAGACACCCAAAAGATATGGCTTCCACATGTATATTTATTTCAAAATCGTTGAACTAGGGCATTTTTTCCTCAACGAAAAACTTATGACGATGAATGTTTATGGTGTTTTAAGATATCAATATCTAGATAATAATGTTAAAAGCTCTGTTGAGATGTGTTCCAACATGACAGGAGTTGGAAAATCTGCTATGTTTCGAATACTGTAGGAGAAAAAAAACAACTGGAATTTTTAGTACTCCCAAGTCACATTCGATCACAGGCAGACGAAAAACCTTGTTGGAAGAAGAGATGTAAACTGCAATAAAAGAAGTTCGACATACATTTTATTATGAGAAGCAGATCCCAACCGTCGACAAAATTCTAACTAAAATCAATGAAGATCGGGATTTACCTGAAACTAAAAGAACTTAACTCTGGAAATTGCTCAGAGCACTTAATTTTTACTGGGAGAAACCAGATAGGAAATTTGTTCTTACAGATCTTCCGGAAAATCTCCGTTGGAGAAGAAAATATCTCTATCAAGTAAAAGGTAGAGTTGCGAGAAATAACTCAACTTACAAAATCAGTGATTTAACTGAACTTTTGAAATATTTTTTTGAATAAAGTTACTACAGAAAATTGGGAAAAATCCATATAATAAAAGAATAAAAGAAAACGTGGAAACTCGATCTCATGATCGGTGAGATAGAGCCACCAATTAGAATTAATTTGAGCGAAGATAGCTTCACTGATTTTGATTACGAATTAGATACGTAATGTTTACCAGCATAAACACAATTTATTATTTAAATTTTCTGTGCTATATAAAAATTAATTACATTTGAATCACTTTTTACTTACTTTAGTGTTCAATTGTAATTCTGCAGAAATAAATAAACTAAAACGTCAAATGTCCTAAAAATGTTTTTAATTAATAATAAAATAACCGATAGCCCCAAAAAAAAATTTAATACTATATGGACGAATTTATTTTTTTATATATGTTTAACTTCTTGTATTTTTGCCAATGGGTATTTTGTAAGTATTTAAATTATAACTTAGAATTTTTTGAGAGAAAAAGGCTACGTTTTAGTCTGAATGCGCCTAAAACGTTTTCTTTGCCAAAAATAAAAATAATAAAAATACAGTTGTGATTTGCGTTAAATATGTCAAAATTATCTATATTTTCTAATGTATGTGAATTATTAAGAAATCATAAGAAATAAAATAATATTATAAAAACTTTTTATTTTAAGTATATTACCGAAATGATATTCTATGCCATAAATACTTGGTTATAAAATAAACCTCCTTCCGACGCCTATGACAAGGATTAATATACTTTTTAACACTTCACACAACCAAATATTTATTGTTATCCAACCAAAATAATCCATTATTATAGACCGGTATTTCTGATTATAAAATTTCTAACCCATTCCTATGAAAAATATATGTGTCTAACAGATTTTGCCAAAGACACCGGACTAAAGAACACAATTATTTTGCAAAGAAAAAAAAGATAAAAAATGATTTATTACTCTCTCTAGTTCTTGAATAAACTATAGTATAAGAGGCAAAATCGGGTCTATTTTCTTGAACTCAAATCTCTTGGGGGGGGGGGGCAATCGCCCCTACTGCCCCCCCCCCCAGGTTCGCGCCTGATGTGAACTAGATGCAGTGAAATCCCATTCTTTTATTCACATCTTAAAGCTAATTTTTACCTTCTGCATCCTCTTGAAAAGAGCGATAAACATAGTAACGAATTTTGAATATATTATTTCAAATTTATTTCTTTTCTTTGTGCCCCTTCTATTTTCTCGTCTCTTCCAAGATGGTGCATACATTTTAGTTGTATCTGCGACAATGCTTCATCTACTATTCTTCGTAATAGCCTTACAGTCACAATATATATCTGCAGTTCACTACGAATAACCTTTTGAAGCCGTACTTATCGTAGAAGCTTGATCTCGTCTAGATTTTCAACATCAACATTATTTTATTCAAATATTTCAGTAGTATTGATAAGTTACCAATTTAATAAAGAACCATAATGATTTCGGTTACATACTAAGTAGAACAGATTGCCATGATTGTTTGCGGCAAACTTACAAGTAAGGGTTACGGTCGAATGAACGTTTTACAAGATATATTTTTTTAAGTTTGATGACATGCCAGCTCACGAGCAGTGGTGTATTGCTAAGTGATTTATAAATATTCTTCAGAGCTGAATATTTATAACAGTGGTATTGTGTATTTTTATATAAAGCATAATTTAGGTTATAGTTACAGGTAGATTTGAGCTATGTAATCCGGTGAAAAATCAAGCTTGGCTAGACATCTTGATTTTAGCATACACCGCTCTCAGTTATTAAGAGTTCTAGTGATAAAACTTAACTACTTTGCATATATTTTATGACTTTAGCAAAATAAGGGAGAAATTTTGTTTGTTATCTAACTTTTTATCAATTTATCTCTCAATACAACGGTGAATATTAATGTATACTATTTCTGTCGTTAGGTAAATCTAGATCTTTCGCACTTTAGTAATTTAAGCTTTTTCCCACTCGGAGGGCTAAATGTGGTGGGTGGGTCTTTTTCTTTTTAGTATCCAAGGAGAAGCAAAGAAATAGTACGGAAAGTACATTGAGCACATCCTCAAGTTGAGTATTTGGTAAAAAATAAAATACTAGCGTAATTTTTCCTTCTTTCAGTGATCACTATTTTTATCCTTGCAATCTTAATAAATCTGGCCGTGTCATGATATTTCTTCAAATAATAGGACAAAAAATGAGCATACTATTTTTGGTTTGGTTCCAGATGATTGTCACGCGTTTCCTAGCTGCATATTATGTGCGGGTCATTTTTGAAGACTTGCATTGTCCATTGCATGGACTTTAAGTTTTGTTTATAGATTCCGGTGATGTACTCATTTCTCATTACCTGTCACCACCAGAGCAGGACTTCCACCTACATATCCAATTTGTTTTAAAAAATATTTTATTTTAAAACATGAATTGTTTTTCCCATGTGTGTTAGTCATTCGTCTGGGAATATTTTTGAAATAAATATATTCTTTTATTAGAAATTTGATTTCACTGAGATGTCCAATTTTAACAAAATCCATATTTTGTTGCGAAACACTTCATACAACCCAAAGATGTCAACGAACTGAAAATAGTTTTATCACATATAGGAAGAAGTTATTACTATTAAATGTTTCTATGAAACGCTTAGTCAGTTCTTTCTATAAGAGCTATACAGATGAAATTTCTTATATTTCCGTAAATTATAAGATAGATATTCGTGCTAATGAAATTCACCTTAATCAGTAACTTGCGTTTTGAGTCACTTTTAGATATACATAGATCTCATTGTTAGACCTAAAAGTAGTGCTACTTCTTTATATTTCATTGACAAATGCTATTTTAGGTTACTTTTAAATTATTTATTAAAAGCATTAATTATTCAAAAACATGTTACTACTATTCACTGTTCTTGTTAAATAATTAGCATATAAATTGTCTATAACGTATAGAGAGACGGATAAATTATAGAATACATTCGAAATACCATAATTACGATAATTTAAATAATCTGTCGCAAATCTTACTAAATATTGACTTTAATGGAGCAAAACCGATTTGAAATTGTCTCCGCTAATTCTCCCATGAGATTAATTGATTACTTGTGCATTGGTGCAATTTATTATCTTTGATATCTTTGAGATATAATTTTCGGTTTAGTGCACTTCTAATTTATTATAGCACCTAATCTTGAATAATATTTTTATCATAATTTATTTACATATTACTTTTATAATAGTTACTCATTTATAATTGTTGAGCATTATAACCACTCACTATATTAATTTAATACCATATTTGATAAGCAGTGTCTCGTGATAACTTATTTCTTTTAAAAACTGTAATACTTTCTTCTCGTAAATTATCTACTGTCTCCGATTCTTTAGTGTTGGTGCAAAGCTTTTCAAACATCAGAAAGTTTACAGGATTTACTTTACGCCGCAACTTTAGTATGGACATTTGGATTGTATCTTTAAATTGAATAATGTGCTTTTTTTTATGTAGTTTTCAATTTAGCTTGTTTAGCAGATCTAAAATATCATCTAACTTCTTTTGAAATCCAGGTCTTATCATTAAAATGTGTCACATTCTCTTTTCATTTGTGAGAACTACTTTATTGCGTTTTTCAATTTAACTTGGTCAACAACATTGAATTTTGATAATCAACTAAAAACACTGCAAAGTAAAAGAACTTTATGATCAGAATTCATGTTTTGTATAATTCTTTGAAAATGCGAGGCTTTGAAAACAGTATAGGTGGGACGAGCAAATCGGTAAATCATGAAGTTCAATCTTTTTAATTTAAAGCCCGACTTTGATCCAAGCATAGCTGGTGTTCTATCGATACACACTCCATACGAGTTTTTCTATTACAAGTCACTACTTTTAAGAAATATACCTATTATCTCCATGACATCTTCATATATCTGAGTACTCTACAGAACAGAACCTCCTCTTTGATGAACTTCTAGTGAATATGTTATACCTCACGAAAACTAGAAATATAAACTAACATTAATGGATTTGTAAAGTTGAATGGAAAAACCAGGATTTTATTTTAGATAAAATTTGTTTTATTATGTTTTTGGATACATCAGAAATGCATCTCTGAATTGTGTTGTTGGACAAGGACATATTACTCATTTTAATCTGACTCGCTCATGTAAGAATTAGCTTAGAGGATTTTATTTGAAGTTTTGATATAGATTTTTGAATTTCTTATGTTTTTTTTTTTTAATTTTCTAAACAATTTTAGGTAATGCCTGGCTTTGTTGTTGAAACGTCTCGGTAAAATCCGACTTCTGACATTCCAAGGTAGCTCCATGTCATTCAAAAGCCTAACCATGTTGAAATATATTGTGAATTTTTTGTAGTTCATCACTAAGAACAACACTGCAAAGAACACATTATGTTTTTTCAATGCCGCTATTAACCTTATGTTTTTTTTTTTCTTGTCAAGACGGTACATAACAGATTACCTTATATTTCTAGGTGTACCTATCATAAATGAATTGGGATGGATTATTTATATATTTATTTATTTACACTGCTCTACAGGACCAAAGTAGCCATTATTGGGCTGAAGAAAGAGTAGTGTTACATAGATCCTAGATATTACCCATAATGCAGGCAGTAAAATTAGTATACAATAGACTATAAATCAATCACAAATTATTACAGAAAGTTGATTTGATGACAAAAAAATTACAGTGAGATATATCGAATTTTTCTTGCAGGCATGAAGTTCTTGGTTTCAGCAAATAAAAAAATACTGGAGATCAATTTATCCCTACAACGTAAAAAATGGAATCTCGCGAATAAATCAGATGCCAACATTTTGTTCTTGATCAGCTTATATAAAAAAAGCACACGAACCTCGTGGGCTTCTTCAGAGTAGTAAAATTAAATCCTACCAACAGGCCCTCGCCAGGTGTAGTAGTCTGTAGGTAATGTTCATCCGATCATCAGATGCCAACATTTTGTTCTTGATCAGCTTATATAAAAAGAGCACACGAACCTAGTGGGCTTTTTCAGAGTAGTAAAATTAAATCCTACCAACAGGCCCTCGCCAGGTGTAGTAGTCTGTAGGTAATGTTAATCCGATCATCAGATGCCAACATTTTGTTCTTGATCAGCTTATATAAAAAGAGCACACGAACCTAGTGGGCTTCTTCAGAGTAGTAAAATTACATCCTACCAACAGGCCCCCGCCAGGTGTAGTAGTCTGTAGGTAATGTTCATCCGATTTCAAGCATAAGAATTTTAAGAAAAGATATTGTATTTTCCCTATTTTTTCAGAGGTAGTTTGAATACGGATACTAGGTAGCTGAGGCATATTCTAATCTCCTCATTCAGGCCTTTGCGTCCACTGCTGGACATAGACCTCCCTCATTCTTGTCCATTGTGTGTCATTTCTAACTCGGTCACGTAGCGATATACCTAGCATTGACCTTTCGATCTTTACCTGAGCTATTTGCAGCGTTTTAGAAGTTGCAGTTGTCGATGTCAAAGTTTCGGCACCGTAGGTCATAACCGGTAACACACATCGGTTAAATGTTTTACATTTTAAAGAAATTGGTATATCGCTTTTAAAGATGTCTTTAAGTTTTCCATAGGCTGCCCATGCAAGATTTTAATCTTCTTCGTAGCTCGCCTGTTTGATTATCTCTTGTGATCTTTATTTCGTGTCCAAGGTGTATGTATTTTTCAGCAAGCTCCACTTCGTTGTCTCCAATATTGATATTTCCACTTGGTACCAGATTGGTTATAAATTTTGTTTATGATATATTTATTGTAAGACCCACCTTGGCGCACACTAGCTGACGTTCATGTAACATTGTATATTCTAATCTGCTTCATACAATATGCTTCTGATTTTGGGCGACCCAGATTCTTCACTACATCTTACTAGCTCAGCTTTCGGTAAGATCTTGATCTTGATATAATTAATATGATAGAGAAATGTAGCAGTCAAACGAGACTCTCAAGTCTTTAATGTAGATAAACCTCCATAGAAAAGTGCTGTTGTTCTCATAATCATGCAGCATAGGAATTTTATTTTATGAGAATGATATGGCGTTAAACATGTCTGTATTTAAAGGCCGTTTGTTTCTTAGACACCAAGCATTTAGTTTCATGAGATAAAGTTCAATGCTCAAGCAATCGTTAGGGCTCCGTATGTACGTGCTTTAAAATGTCTGAATAAAGTAAGCAGCCTACAAGGAATATCGGTAATAAAAACGTTAAAAAGTAAGAAACCTAAAACGGACCCTTGGCAAACACCCGATATTATTACAAAATTATGTGACAGAAGTTAATTATAGACTCCAGCTAATGACATATTGAGGTAGCGTTAATCATTTTATCTATAATCATTCTTTGCCCTATATTAATTAGTAGCTATTTTGATAACCTATAATTAAATTTCACAGTAATAAAGGCACTTTGGAAGTTTGGTCGTGCATCTTCTCTCTTGCAGCTTTAGTACCAAACAACTACGGTTATTTAAACTTACCAACCACAACTCAGAACTTCAGGACTCAGGGAAGGCTGCTAACTAGTTGGTCAGAAGACATCGCTTGTTTTGTAGGTCTCGCAACAGCGCGCCCGCAAGTTATTTCGCGTAAAGGTTTTAATTAGATTAAATAAAACAAGTTTCTCAAAACACTTAAATCTATTTAACAAAAATAAATAGAAAAACAAATTATTTACAATGAGAAATTTAAAACTAATAACAATTACGAAAACTAACATAATTGCTCTTCTTGGCCGATTTAATAACCAAAAATATAAAACCCAATTTTGAAAACAAGTATAAATAGCTTAATAAAATATTAAACAGAAAAAGAAATAAAGGCGAAAAACAGCTATTTATATCACTTAATCAAACCGTATGTAAATCGCGAAATGCCCGACTAAAGTAACCCATGATATTCCCTTAACTTCCCAAATTAAATCCAAACAAATCGAACAAAGAAAACCTTCATTCCCGCCGAATATACATTACGGCACTGGACTTAAAGAACGGTATCGATCACCTTAATTCGACTTTCAGATTGGTACTGAAATTTACTATTCCTTAAAAGAGTGTCTTCGAATCTTACACCCCCTCGACACCCCTCTGTTTCCCGTTTGTACCCATATTACCCGATGGAACCAGGTAAACGTCAATTACTTTCCCCCAAGTTCGAAGTTTTCGATCTTTACGTGCTGAGGGCGTTAGCTATTCTATACCAGATGCTTGATTCCCGAATTGACCTCTGAGGATCTTAATCTTAATTTTTATATAAACACAATTAATAAAACTATTCTATTTCTTTATATAACTAAAGGAATAAGATAATATAACGTCTGTGAAAAAACCTGAGTGCCCTTTTATTCATATTGCTGGCATTTAAAATATTCTTTCTTGCAATCAGGAAAAACAGTCACCATATTAGATTCCTTCCACAGGTCAAACGTTATATTACAGTATAATGAGTTTATTTGATTATTCTTTTGTTTCCTAATAATGGGAAAATCATTCAATATTTTAATACATTTTAACGATATTTCATATACCATATGTTAAAAAAAGCTATCCTTATCACGTCGGTTTTATTTACATAACCAAGGTAGGGTTACTTAGACAGATTTATAAGCAATTCTAAGAGAGGGTCTTATTACGTTTTCATAAATTAACTGACTTTATGTATTTTTTAAGAAAACATTTAAACGACAAAGATCATAAAAGTTAGGTTCGATACCTGATTTAATTTTCCTTTAGACTTTCGTGGATAGTGATAAAAAATATAACTACCCTATTCCCACGGAAAATCTATTCACAGAGTGATTATTTAAATATTTATTTTAACAGAATATAGTTCACATTGAACAGTGAAAAATAATTAACATTTGTTCCATTACAATTATTCGATCCATGACCATGATACGCAACAAATTGAAAGGGGTTTAAAGGTTGCTTTCAAAAAATCTAACAAGATATCATTAAAATCAAAACCCTATAATTTAGAAAATAAACACCATGGTCAAGTCTTTCAAACGCTTTGAAAAAATATGTGTTTATAACATCGGCCTGAGTTTCAGATCTAGTAAGCTCCGAAACATACTGCGTAATAGTATAAATATTGATCACAGTTGACTTTCCAGAATTAAAATCATGCTGCTGATCCATCATAAAAGGTGCCAGATATTTGTTCCTAAAAACTTGTTGGCAAAATTGAACAATATCGTTATGGGGCGACAATTTTCGATCCTAGTTCTATCGTCCCTTTTAAACATGGAACATATTTTATTCCTGCTATAGGTTGAGAAAAAGATATTTTTTAATGCATAAATTGAAACTTACAGAAAAAGTCTCAACAAACTCCTAAGCAGAGAATCTGGACTAGCCTTAAATTTGCCTTTCTCAGCTTTTGGACATTATTTTAGATAGCGAGATAGGATTAGATGTGCAATCATGACTATAAACAGAAACATAAAGAGTAGAAACCATAGAGGACTCTTTGAATAATTTCGCAAATGAATTTAAAATGTCGATGGGATTAAATAAAATGAATGCAAAGCCAGAACGATAAGGAGTTGTTCTTAAATTTCGTTTCAACATTTGCAAGATGGACGTACGGATAAGATTTTTTACGACTATACTAGCATTCTTGAAAGGTAAATATTGATAAGTCCCCTTAGACTTTTTGTGTTTCCGCCATAGCTTATTTTTTATTAAGTGAACTACTTCCTAAGTGAATCAAGGAGGGTACATAATGTGCCTGAACAAAGTCTTTGATACCATCTTTTAAGAATTATTTCTATATGCCTATAATATGCCACCACCACCTTTCTCAATAATTTTTTGTCCGACTGAATGTCGGACTGTGGATCTCAAAACTTCTTTCTCTTACGCGTTGCTTCGAGAGGTAATGAAATATCACCACTCATATCCGGCTAACTACCCCCAGTTAGATTTTGTCAGGTATTTTGAGAGGTGGGTGCGCCGCTTGTCCATAAATAAATTATTAACATTCTTTGACCTACCATTTAACTTTGGGTTTTAAAATTGATGTCTGGTGACCTCCAAAAGAACCAAGCCATCGGGGGTAATGTACCAGCTGTTGGGAGCTAGTATATTAAAATATGTACTTGGTGTTAATAAATAATATTAAAATATTACATATATTGATCAAAACCCTTCAACAATGTAAGTCATATGTTTCACCAGATAGTATGTAATTATTAGTACTATCTAAAGTTTGTCATAAAGAATTAAAATATGAACAATTTTTTTTAATTCTAACTTCAAAAATATTTTGGTTATGGCTCATCATGAAATATTAAAATATAAAATGTGTTCGAAACAGCTCAATTAGGATAGCGGGCATCAGCTTCCTTAAATCATATTAAATATTGACTTTAATGGACTAAAGCCGATCTGGAATTACCTCCGGTAATTCTCCCTCGGGCCCAATCGATTACTCGTGCGTTGACGCACTTTACTATATTTGGGATCTTTGAGATATAACTTCTTGTTTAATGCTTATCTCATTTATAAATAGCCGTATTTTGCACCTGGTCCTTTATAATACCTTTATCACAATTTAGAATGATATGATGGTCCACTTCTAATGACGTTAATAAATAACCATTTTCCATAATTTGTCATCGTTTAACAAACTAAGGTAGACATTTTGTGAGCATTATTTAGCGGATGTAATAATTGTAAACACTGGTGACTATAATCCGACGAATGTTTTCTTAGTCATAATCCCCCTAATTTACTAACATGGCCTTATTTTAAAACTGGTCTGAATAGCCTATTTAAATTGACAAGTGCAGTCAGTCAAGTTAAAAATACAAGGAACATAAATTGTTCTCTTTTTGTACAAAGCCGGTCAATATGGAAGATTTTGTTGTTTTCTTTTTTGTATAACAACCATCTCTTCCAATTCCAATCCTTATAATTAGATTTTTATTCTTAACTCTCCTATATAAATATTTATTTGTTGCCACATGCCATGTAAATTATAACACTATTTAAAACTACATAAAACTGATCTATAAGATCTAACTAAATCAAATCTTAAATCTTAAACCTTTTCGTGAATTAAGCTATTAATATCTCACGATTTCGAAATATTGTGCTATTTGATATTAAATAAAATGTTTAAATACTTAATTAATTAATTAATAATTAATAATAATAATTGGTGATTAGTGACATTTATTTTAGACTTCTACCACTTTTAATTTATTATAGCATTTCACTCTATATTTTTGCAATTTTGAAATGTAAGCCTATCGCTATGGATAATAGGCTAGTCTTAATTCGCTCTTACATTTCCTTTTAAGCATTGCAAGAAACAAATAACAAACATAGACATAGTCACATGCATCTTAATTTCAGTTAACTAAGAGCATATTACTTGATGGGATATTGTTTCATAAACAGTGAAATCCTAACAGGTAAGTTTTAGCTTAAAGGAAATTTTAACTGCCTGTAAATCTATCTAAAACGAGACTCTCTTTTTCTCTCGCTCTTTTTCTTTAAACCTACGAACACGTTATTCCTCATTCTGTCTAACTTCAAATTTTGTGCATATATCGCACTTTTCTATTTTTGTTAGGTAGAATGCTATATATATATATATATATATATATATATATATATATATATATATATAAATATACATATATATATATATATATATATATATATATATATATATATATATATATATATATATATATATATATATATATGTATATGAATATGAATAAAACATAGTGATGAACAGTTTAACAGCCAGGCTGGCTGTTAACAAGCACAGTGGGTATGGTGGCTCATTTTGCGGAGACTAAGATCGTGGTTCCAGTCTTACCTGTTCAAACTCTTTTCCTATATTAATTAGGGTACTACTTCGTCTTTTGAAAGAGATTTTATGGGTGAGAAATTTAAATAAATTACACGAATCACTGTTGAGTAATCAGACCTATATTGGGTTATTTAAATCCGGCAATTTTGCTATCTACTTTATATTTTCCTAGAGAAAAGTCAATTGTTGCTAGTTGTCTATTTTAAAATATTATCTGTTTCAGTTACCTCTCTGAGTTAAAGGACTTTATCCATGCAGTCGTTGACAAAAAAAGTTTAAATAAATAAATGTTAGTTTCCATCTAAAAGAGCTGGAATCGGAGTGTTTGGCAGGAGCACGGGAGTCAAAGAGTTTTACTTTCTCGAACGCCGTACGAGGATCTTTACAATAGAAATCTATGCTATTTCGCAGTGCGGCCATCTCTGTGAAAGGGTCATAAACAGGAATAGGACAATAAACATATGGTTCGACAGTAGAACTGTGATTAAGGCACTGAAGTCTAGTGTGGTAAATTCGCGACTGGTGTCTGAATTCAAAGATGTATTGAACGGATGCATAATCAAGCTTGTGTAGGTCTCGGGTCACTCGGTGATACAATGGAAGAAGGAAGAGGGCCATCTGGCAAAGATGGGGCCGCGATTGAACCAAATGAACCTCAACCAATTCTACTTGTTCCAATTGCCGTTGGTAAAAGGAAATTAAGATTGTTACTGGAAAGTAAATTTAATAAATCGTGGAGAGGAGCTTTTGAAGTGAGGTGTACCAAGGAACATGTAAATGGATCTAGCACACCGCTTACTAGGAAGCTTCTCTCCTTAGGAAGGAAAGAACTAAGAATTGTAGTGGGACTGTTGACAGGACATTGTCATTTGAGAGGCTATCTTCATAAGACTGGTATCGTAAATGACCCGATGTGCAGATGGTGTCGAAAGAAGGACGAAACTGCTAACTAGATGCCCAGAGAGTGTCCAGCATTCAACCGAATGAGGAAGAGATATTTCGGATATTCAATTTTGTCACCGAATAGCTGTTAAGCAAGTTCAACTAACGAGGCTGCTTGGATTCGTAAAGGCGATATGCAGCAATGGTGGTAAAGGACCAACAAGGCCTAGGCGCCGGTGATCGAGTATTACCACCTACTTGTTCATTCATTACCACTTTTTTTATGATTGTAATGCACTCACCCAGATAGTCTCACACTAATAAATTAGGTGAATTTTCAATTCAAAATAAAATTGTTATAAGGTAGTATTACTAAATTGATCATAATGGATTTGCCAATCCCAAGGTTATGTGGGGTTGTAGAACTCTGCATGGATTTCCTTCATGCTGTTAGAGTTAACGTTTCATACCGACGCGTGGTTTGACCTGTACGCCATAAAAAAATTAAGCAAAAATAAAATAGGCCATTTCTCATAAGCTCAATGATAAGACGAAATGGAAAAAAAAGTAAATACCTTGAAATTCAGTCAGAAAACGACATGAGGCAATGCCTCTCCGAAAGGAAAATTCAGGTAACATTCTGCAGCGCGGAATGAAAAAAACTACTGTCGACTTATATTAGACATAAACTTACTTCAGCTTGAAGTTCTGGTCTTAGAACCTATAGCATTAATAAACAGAAATTAAAAAATAGTACAACATGTCACCTAAAGCAGTTTTTGAAATAGGAATTCTAATTTTTTACACATTTTGTCGCTGTAGAGTATAAATAGTTGATTTTAGCTTTTAACCGTGGTTTCTAAATATAGTTTTGTAAAGACAATTTATCTGGTGAAAAAAAAAATTATTGTGTATCCCCTTAAGAGGGTTATGTAGGCGGTTACGTTTTGACTCTTAAAATCATTTTTGTGCTAATGTCTAACGTCGACCAATGCTTCTTGAATAAGTTTTCGGTTTGAGAGAGAAAATTGAAATTTATTTCGCGCAATACCATTTAATCTCAGTATAAATGTTATATCTTAAGAGATGACTAGATTTATATGTGTATATATATATATATATATATATATATATATATATATATATATATATATATATATATATATATATATATATATATATATATAGAAATGAATCTTAAAAGTAAAACTCAACTATAAATTTTAAAAAATATGTGTTAAAAAGGGAATTCGCTTTGGAGCCCTTTAAATGATCCTGTTTTGCATATGGAGTTTAATAATACCTTTATCATAATTTTCAGTAATATGATCACCAAATTTCAATGCGGTTCATAAATTGTTCAAAATTTATTACTGTTTTACAAACTGTATAGATATTTTCCGTGCAATATTTAGCGAATGTAACGATTAGGATTACTCATGAGAATAAAGTTTAGTATACAAAGCGAGTGCCATATTTCATCGGGATAATTAATAGCCATTTCACATGAGCATTCTATCGAGCGAATTTTTACAATTATTAAATATTTTTTGCTTTTAATTAGGCCATTACTTTTAGTCTTAAAAACACTAGCCAATTTTCTAAGCATAAAAGTTATGTTTTTAATATAATTATAAAAATTATTCTGTGGAATCTAGGCCTTATAAAGGAATTTAATGCTTTTTAATTGAAATTTGAATTAGGTATAAAAATAGAAGTTCAAATGCAATAAAATAGTTTCTTTTATATGAATAATTTTGTCACGAATGTACTCTCACATTTTTGGTAGTAAATGTTTCAAAATTTGACATTCTGATTTATAAACCATTCCTAGCAACACAGTACCCATTTTTCAAAAAAAATTGTTTGGTCCTCAACTTTATTTCATTTTTAGCCAGATTTACAAGCCAAACGGCTTCGCACTTCCTCCGGGGATAATTGACTCATACCAGGTTTACAAAGACACCAAAAGTATAAAGCTCTGTGCGGACTCTTTTCTGTGTTATCGGGTCCTAGGTGGTATGGTCTTCTGTACTTCCTACAAACTTTCAGACGGTCCGCGTGGTTGCAAGGAGAACTGCTTTCTGAATTGATTTATATAGATGCTCACTAAGGCCCAGTCCCTTGATATTCTCTTCAGTTGTTGATAGTATTATGGGAATCGTGTGGCCGCTGCTCATTGTTCACTGTCTGCGGATGTGTACCTCCAGATCTCTGTATTTGGTGATCTTCTCATTGCTTTTTGGTCTTAGGTCGTTGTTATTAGGTATGGCAAAGTCAATCAGTGTAGTTCACCTAGAAATTTGTTTCACAAATATTAGTATACTGTCTAGCTTATTATGATCTGTCAGAATCGTTCGGTCCCAATATAACTTGAACTCGTTGTTTTCAAAAATAGGTTCCAGATTGTATTTGTAGTAAAGCACTTTTTCTACCTGCCATATTTTTAACTTATCTGCTTACTCTTCGCGGAGTAGCTTAGCAGCTGAGTCGTGTCTGTCCTTATACTCGGTTGCGGCCAACGCTTGGCATTCTCCGATTATATGCTGGATTGTCTCTGATGTTCGACAGCCATATCTACATTAGTAATTTTCTATTGAGAGATTTCTGATGATGAATTTCCGATAGTTCTTGATCGGTATAATCTGGCTTTGGATAGCTAACAAAAAGCCCGGAAGTTTCCGGAAACATCTGTCCTGAAATCAGTCAGTAATTCGACGCTGAATTGTCGACATTGTCCTAGATGACCTCATTTGGATGCCGTCCATGAAGTGGTTTCGACAGCCAAACTTGTAACTTCTCTTGGTCTGTTCAGCGGTGAGAAGCAATATTCCATTCATTTAGCTGTAGCGGCATTGAATCGTCTCCCTCGCACATTGCTCGATGTAGTGTGGAACAGTCTGCTAACCTGTGGAAATAAGAACGTTAGTTTATTATTTGTTTATCGAACTGCTTACCAATATCGACCAATCCTGTTCCAACTTGGTGGCTTGGAAACATTGTACGCTCAATAGCACTCTGAGGGTGGTGTTTGAGTGCTTTTGTTAAGAATGTTCTTATTTTCTTTTGCAGGTTTTCGATGTCCGTCCTGGTCGATTTTACAATTTCAAAAGTGTACCTAAGCGCAGAGCATGCGTACATGTTGAGCGCCTTAAACAAATTTCTGCTTTTTAGACTAGTTCGTGACACCCGTCTTACCCTCCTGACAAATTTGGTTGTCAATTCTGTCTTCATAGTGCGGTAGTCAATTCGTTTGGCCTGTTTCATACCTACATATATGTATTATTATTTATTATTATTAATACCAAATTAAAATAAAAACATATTAGATTTTTATTTGAAAAAAGCCTCTTATAATT
Organism: Diaprepes abbreviatus; assembly: GCA_034092305.1. Classification (NCBI taxonomy): domain Eukaryota; kingdom Metazoa; phylum Arthropoda; class Insecta; order Coleoptera; family Curculionidae; genus Diaprepes; species Diaprepes abbreviatus. The sequence goes on from JASJET010000055.1 coordinate 31,167,419, forward strand.
TCATTTATTTCTACACTAAAATTATTTGTATAAAATAGGAACGTTCTTAGTGATTTATCATATACTTGAGAAGATAGAAAAGATTAAAAAAATTGCATTTAAAGAAATATTAAATTAATAAGGAAGCATCTTATCAAAAGGGAAAAGTTTACTTTAAAATCACCTTAAAAGGCAAAGATTATTATATATTATTAAATTATAAATTTTACATTATTTTATTTTAAACATTCTTCTTCTTCTTCTTCTTCTTCTTCTAGGTAATACCAAGTTCTGTTATCTACACAATGCCTCATCGATCCTCGTTTGAGGTCGAAATTTAGCTGTCTCTCCATCTTTTGTGGGGCCGTCCAGGCGGCCGTTTGGTGTTTGGTTTCTCTCTCATCACGGTTTTTGTTAGTCTGTCATCGTCCATTCGTTCCACGTGATCTCTCCACTGCCTACGACGGTTTCGAACCCACTTCACAACATCTCCCACTCCACTGTCCTCCCGTATTTTTGCGTTTCTTATTCTATCTCCTAAACTTGTTCCCGTGATCATTCTCAGCGTTTTCATTTCTGTGGTTCTCATAATTTGTTTTGTCTTTGTTGTTTCATTTCTTGTTTCTGCGCCGTAGGTCAGTATCGGTCTTACACAGACCTTGTAAATTCTTGCTTTGCTCTCAACCGTCATATGTTTATTGTTCCAGATTATGTCTCTTAGTTGGCCTGATATCATGGCCGCTTTGTCGGCTTGTGTGCGTACTTCTTCCGTTACTGCCCTGTTACTTGTTATATGTACTCCTAACTTCCCAACCTGTTCGATATGTTTGTCATCAATCGTTAGTTTGCATCTTACCGGTTCTTTTGCTATTACCATTGCTTTGGTTTTCTCCACAGATATCTTCATATTATACTGTTTGGCTGTTCGATTGAGATGGAAAAACATTCTTTGTAAGTTGTCCTCGCTATCTGCTGTCAAGGCAACATCGTCTGCAAAGCATATAATCTGAATGGTGTTGTGTCCCATTGGGTACCCAATATTTGTGCTTTTTACCTCATCAATGATTTCGTCCATGATTACATTGAAAAGTGTTGGACTTAGGCTATCACCCTGTCTTATTCCTATGGATAGAGGGATTTCCTCTGTTAGAGTGTTATTTGTTTTAATTATCATGGCGTTTTTGGAATTCAGTTCGTATATTGTGCGTATGATTGTTTCATCTACTTGTTTTCTTCGCAGTAATTCTGTTATATGTTCCAGTTTGACTCGGTCGAACGCTTGTGTAAAATCTACAAAACAAATGAACAGCGATTTATCGTATTCGATAGATTTTTCAACCAGCTGTCTAATAATAAATATACCGTCGATAGTAGAGCGGTTATTCAGGAAGCCCTGCTGTTCTTCGCACGCCCCTAACTTGTCTACGATCCGTTGTGACAGTATTTTGGTTAACAATTTGGCTGAACTATTCAGTAGGCTAATTCCCCTGTAGTTTTCGGTTTTTTTCTTTGATCCTCTTTTGTGGATCGGAATTATGATGCTTTTCCGCCATTCGTTGGGTAAATATTAAATGTTATTATTGGAAGTGAATTCAAATAAAGGGGGGAAAGTTACCAAGTTTGATAGTATAAAAATAAGGGCTACCTTTCATAACCTACACTGTTAAAAATATTCTTGAATTTAATGAAAATTTAATGTACTTTGTATATTAAATTTAATAATTTTGTACTCTAAATTGTGAATAATTTACATTTACTTTGAATTTAAAACAAATTCATTGAAATTTTGGTTCGTTGTACATTAAGTTTGATTAAATGGTATCGCAAATTTCAATAAAATAACTGAAAAGATATTTCAACTTTCTGTACATTAAAATTAATTCACCTGTACCTTAACATTAAAGGAATTTACATTAATATTCATGGTGCATTGTATGAGATTCCGGTAGACGGCGCAACTTGTATTGAACTTTTTATTTAGTATGATATAAGTTGCTTTAAAGACTCAATTTTCTTATAATAAGGTGTACATGTCTAGCTGTATATTTAATGTACATAGTCACCTTAAAGGATCAAACTTTAAATTTAATTTGTGATTACATTAAATTTAATGGAATATCTTAATTTAGATCAGTGTAAAAATTCTTAAATTTACTTCATTACATTAATTGAATTTAAGGAAAGGTTTATGAAATTTGCTTTCAGCATATTTACCTTAAATTTAATGCATTTCCTTTTTATAGTGTAGACAAAATCAATAAATTAAATTATTTGCGTCTATAATAGCTCAATTATATTAACCGACAGAAACTTCCGCAAATCAAATTAAATATCGACTGGACTAAAGGCGATTCGAAATTACCTCTGGTAATTCAGCCTTGGGCACAATCGATTATTTGTGCGTTGACGCACTCTAATTTGGGATCATTGAGATATAACTTCCGGTTTAATGCTTATCCCATATATTAATACCTGATTTTCGCACCTGGTCTCGAATAATACCTTTATCCTAATTTGAATTGATGATTCAATTTTATTCTGGTTAATTTAATGGCGTTCCATTATACTGAAATAGTGAAATAACTATTGAGCATCGAATTGGCTTAAATCAGTCGCGATGAGTGCAAGAGGCTGAAAAGAGGACAAAAGTAAAATAATGACATGATCTTATCGAACGACAACGATAAACGCTAAAATGAATTTAAAAATTGAAGTTTAGATAAACCAAATTATGTAAGTTAGCACTCTCTCTCTTTCTCTCTCTCTCTCTCTCTCTCTCTCTCTCTATATATATATATATATATATATATATATATATATATATATATAAAGTTAGCTAGAACAGCACGCGAACTCCGTAACAAGATAGAAATAGAAACAGAAAAGAAATAAAGAAGAAAGAAAATTACTTTCTATCAACGGAACCTACTCTCTAGGATATTTTCCTTAAAACTTCGGGCTAGTTCGCATAAAAATAACTACAAACTACCATCTCTAAAAACATTTATCTTTTCTAGGGACTTTATAATTAAAAGAAAAAATACTAAACATATTTGTAATTTTTTAGGTTAATTGACCAAAAATTTTTATCGTGAAATCTCTAATACTATATTTTAAAGTATTTAACTCTATACTTTTTTTTTTAATAAACTACCGTATTAGAAAATATGGATCCGATATTTACGTATTTTGTATAAAATATTGAAGAGTAGATGGATATTTTGTGGGCTTAACAGACATTTAGCTGAACCCTGTCAGGAGTTTGTGCAGCTCAATAAAACGGAATTAAAGACTTTTTCAATTAGATATATAATATGTATATATTTATTTATTTTTTCTTAATTCAGCCCTAATAATTAATTATTGGTCTGATTTTTAACGTTGAGAAATAAACAGAAATAAAATAATTATTGCTATGTTGATATTTTTTTCTTATATAACGTGTAAATCTACACTTTTACCTAAATAAAATATAAAAACATATTTATGAAGTTCATTTCATTCTTAAAAACAAATATATTTCATATTCAACATAACCACAAATTCAAACACCGTAAATCAGGAAAAAAATGAGACAAACTTATACAGCATTTAAATTGCTTTGAGAGAGATAGAAGAACAGCAACAAGCCAAAGACTCTTTCTATTTCTATATCACGATTGCTTGTTCGAACATACTCGACCGTTGCCGAATGTGCTTATAGAGTAAGTTTTGAATGATTTTCCATGATAGAAAGATAGCAAAAAAAATTCTTTTCTATACTATTACGGAGTTCGCGTGCAGGTTTTTTGAATCTACAAGTCAAGGAGCGTATTCTGGAAAAAAAAGTTATAGAAATTTTAAAAACCTACAATTTGAGCTCTCATATGCTCATTTTCGTCAATTTGTCATTGCAAAAATGCCAAAAAACTCTTAAAATTGGTCATTTCTTGCATATCATTTATTTATTGTAAAATTAACTTTTTTTTGCACTTTTTTGATTTTACAGGAAATCACTCGTCATTTTGAACAAAATGATATTTTATAATAGTAAATCAGACAATTTGTTGCTGAGATATTGCTATTTGTTAGACGCAAAATGTTGATTGATATAGCTTTTTTTTGGGTGAACAGTTTGGCCTCCACAAAAACTCAATCTCTTCATGAAGGCCTAAAAAATGTTCATATCTTGTTAGGAGCAAATGAAAAAATTAATTTTCTACCCCTTAATTATCTATTTAAAAAGGGGGAGTGCCATATTCATAATTTTAAGGGTTATCCCAGATTAAAAAAACACCGAAATTGGTCAAGTCGTTGCCGAAATACGATGAATTTTTCCGAGCGCTGCTGATTTGATGCTGCGAGTTCAGTTTTCTCGCGCGCCACAGCTCTATTTCCTTATAAGAAAAACACCCTCCTTTTAAAGCGGTATACAAAGGGGCTGAAAATTAAGTTTTTCATTTATCCCTAACAAGATATGAAAGTTTTTACCTTCACCTAGAGATTGAACCTTTGTGGAGGTCCAAATATTCACTCAAAAAAAAGTTATAGCAATCAGCATTTTGTGTCTTGGGATAAACAATTAGCAGTATCTCAGCAACAAATTATCCGCTTTACTATCATAAAATATGGTTTTATTCAGAAAGAACAATGCTTCTGTTGAGATGTTGAAAGTTTTTTGTCTTGTGTGTGTCTTGGGATAAACAATTAGCAATATCTCAGCAATAAATTATCCGCTTAACTATCATAAAATATGATTTTATTCAGAAAGAAGAATGCTTCTGTTGAGATGTTGAGAGTTTTTTGCTTTGTGTGTGGCTTGGAATAAACAATTAGCAATATCTAAGCAATAAATTATACGCTTAACTATCATAAAATATGATTTTATTCAGAAAGAACAATGCTTCTGTTGAGATGTTGAGGTTTTTTTTTAGCAATAACAAATTAACAAAAATGATCAAGCAAAAGCTCTAATTGTAGGTATCTAAAACAACTTTTATTTGAAATGATTTTTTTTTTCCAAAATGTGTTTCTTTTCTTGTAGAAAAACTTATTTTACCCAACTTTAACCGCCGCTCTTGACCCTGACTTCTTTTTTTGCGGTTTATTTTATCTGGGGTTTATTCTTACATTGCCCCCAATATCCCTAGGTAGATCTAATCCATCTCGGAATTTATGTCACTATTTTTACCTGTGACTTGGACTTTCATTTTTATTTTTAACATAGATTCTTTAATTTTACAATGACTTTTTAGTAACACTGTAAACTATTTTTAGTGAACTTAAGATTACCTTAAGATACGTAATATACGATGATCTGCGCTACATTAATATGCATAGAGCGAATCCAGATTTTTATATGTTCGAATGATTTAATTGCCTGGTGTGATTCTGTTTGAATAATTTGATTGTATTGTTTGTTGTTACCTTACTAAAGTTTCGGTTCAGCCGGCTATTTTAATAAACACTTGCATCTGATATAGATAGTGGACTTAGTATGGTTGTAAATACAGAGCCTATTTTTAATATAACAACTTCCCATTATATTAAAAATTTATTTGCAAACAAAGCTATAACATTTTTGCTTGGTGTTTACAATTTTTATTAACATTTGTATTATCAATAAATTCTAAACTGCCAGTTTTCTTGAATGTTGCGCTAATATGTAGGCTAGGTCTTCGTTGAGGAAGGTTTCTTGATCAAAAAAACAAAGTTGACATGTCTCAGCGGTTTTTCAGCACACCGAGCGTTTTTTTAAATAATGAATTTATTTCAGACTTTATGCCCTCATTGTATAATGGGTTGGTACTGTCATTCCCTAGCACTGCCTTACTTAATTCAATGGATAGTTCAATGTTGTCTACTTTATTCTATTACTAATCACACAGGTTTATAAAAAAAGTGGGTGCCTATTTAACCACACCATTTTATTCTTATATAATTAGATGCCCTGAATAACCTCTATCTCATCAGGTTCAAGGTCATTTCAAGGTTAAATAGAGTGAAATTCACTTAATAAATCTGAAGAAGTCGATACATACGTTTTTGGGGTTGCTAAATTCGAATGCGTGGCTTGTTTAACCTTCCAAGGTCAGCCAGAGGACATTTCAGGGTTATTTCAAGGTCAAATTGAGAAACATTTACTAAATAGATCTGTAAAAGAAGAAATATATGCTTTTGGGGGCGCTGGATCTGAATTCGTGGTTTTTTAACACCTCAATGTTAATCAAAGTCGAATTCAAGGTCAAACTGAAAAAAAATCTACTAAATAAATTTGTAAAAAAAGAGAACACACGCGCCGCTAGATCAATATTCGTTACACAGCAAACAGGCAAACAGATCCAGTTTTTGAGCGGCAACTCAAGCTCCCAAAACCACTTACCCCACGCAGACACGTGAACGGGGCTAGTTTTCAAAGCAAAACCCGTGCTTCTCCCTCGCGCAGGTAGGTCGATATCCGTTACGTAACAGCTAGGCTAGCGAAGCGAGTTTTTATAAGTGTATGATATAAACCCCAAACTCTTATACATGCTGTGTCTGGGGTATATGGTTTTCGGCGAGCTTGGGCTTTATTTCATATACTCATAAATCCTTGCTTTTCGCCTCTATCTGTTGCGTAACGGATATTGGTCTCGCTGCGCGTGGGAAATGTGGGTATGAGAGCTTATATTTTGGCATATTTTTAAAACTTGGCCCAGTCGTCTGACTGCTATGTAGTGGTAATCAATCTAGCTGCATGTAGAATGTATGGTTTTGGCAGCTTGGGTTTCGCTTTAAAAACTCGATCCGCTCCCCTGTCTGCTGTGTAATGGATATTAATTTAGTTGTGCTTTAAATTACTGTTTCATAATAACTAACTCCGCTTACATGTCTGCTGTGTAACGGGCATCAATCTAGCTGTGCGTGGAGTATGATATTTTTGGAGTTTGAGTTTCGGCTCAAAAACTTGATCCGCTTGCTGTCTGCTATGTAACGGATATTAATCTAACTGCTCCTGTGTTCTCTTTTTTAAACGATTTATTAAGTAAATTTTTTTCAATTTGACCTTGAAATGCCTTTGAAATGGCCTATGGTTAATCTTGATGTATTAAACAAACCACAAACTCAGATTTAGCGCCCTCAGAAGCCTACCCATTTTCTTTTACAGACCTATTTAGTAGATTTTTTAATTTTGACCTTGAAATGACGCTGAGATGACCTCTGGTTGACCTTGGGGAATTAAACGAACCACGAGTTTGAATTTAACTACCCCAAAAACCTACATATCTTTTTTTCAGATCTATTTAGTGGGTTTTTTCTCAATTTGACCTTAAAATTACCCTGAAATGACCTCTGGCTGACCTTGGGGGATTAAACAAACCATAAATTCGGATCAGCGACCCCAAACACCTCCATTTTTTTCGGATTTATTTAGTGGATTTTTATCAATTTGACCTTGTAGTGACCCCAAAATGAACCCTAGTCGACCTTGGGGAATTAAAAAAACCACGAATTGGGATTCAGCATTGACTTTAAAATAACCTGAAACCTGAAGTGATAGAGGTTAACGTATAATACCTAAGAATAAAATGGTCTGGTCAAATAAGCATTTTTTTTGTAAACCTGTGTTATTATTACTATGATTTAGTTTTTGTGAAATATTTCACACTTTAAATGAGTCAAAAACATTTTGCCATATTTGGTTCTACAACTGTGAAAACTAGTTTTTTAGTAGTTTGTAGAATAAATTGTTATCTTGATATATTGAACAGAAATTATTTTTATCGTGCTATTTTATATCAAATTACATAAAAAATGACGCCAAAGAATGTTAAATTGTATTCATATTGTATTTAAAGGATTTTTGTATTTTGTAATACATTTAAAGAACACATTTTTTAATTTCGGTATATACCAAATAAATAGTTGCTAATTAAAATATAGCTATGGAACAAAAGTCACTCATAAAACTAAAACATAAACTCGCATTGTGAATCCTAGGGTTTGCTGTTATGTACCAAAACTAGTTATTTTCTGTTTTTGTGGACTGACTATGGGGACATAATCATAGTGTAAGTAACTATATCCCAGTTTATAAAATTTTGCCTCATTTTTTTAAAACTATTTTATTCTTATCAACATTATTTTTGACTAAAATGTGATCGGACTTGCATTGTCTTTATTTTTATTTTTATTTTTACGACGTTTCGATTAGGTTGTATTTCTAATCGTTATCAAGTATAAACTGAATGTTTTGTCTTAAGACTACGAGCTTATATAGGGACTGGGTCCATTGAAGCGCAACGTTTCGCTTCACTGTACACACCTCACTGATTTGATGTTACAAAGTAGTGGTTGCCAAAGATAAGGTATCTCAACACTTGGTCTGCTGAAGATTCCATTATATCCATTATATATGGAATGGTTCGAAACTCATGCCATAGAAACGGCAACAGTAAAACCGAAAGTCTGGTTGAGATACGTCGATGATACTTTCATCATATGGAAGGGCAATGATCAAGAACTTAATGATTTCCTGAAACATCTGAATACCATTCGACCTACAATTAAGTTTACCATGAAAAAAGAGGTAAATGATCAATTGCCCTTCCTAGATGTCATGTTCAAATTAAACTATTAAAACTTCAGTATACAGAAAGCCAACACGTACTGGACAATATCTTAATCATAGTTCTAATCATTTTGTTGTAACAAAACGAGGAATTATACGCAACCTCTATAATCGCGCTATATCTATATGCAATAATGTCGAATTATTGGAAAAAGAGGTAGCAAATATTAAAGCCGATTTACAACAGAATGGTGATCCTTTAAAACTAATTGACGATGTTATAAGTAATTTTAGAACAACGAACACTGGACAGCAAGAAACACATTCCTTCTTCACAATTCCATACATTAAGGGAACGTCGGAGAAAATAAGACGAATTGCCAGTAATTATAATATAAAAACAGCCTTTAAATCAGGAAATACCCTTAAAGCTCATTTAACAGAAACAAAACCAAAAACTACCGATATAAAAGAATGTGTTTACAAAGTTCCTTGTGAGTGTGGTGAAATGTATATTGGAGAAACTAAACGACCGCTAGAAGTTAGAATTAAGGAACATAAAACTCATGCACAAAAAGGGGAAACGTTGAGATCAGGTATTGTAGAACACTCCTGGGATAAACAACACCTTATAAAATGGTCTGAGGCTGCGGCAATATATATGGAACCCAATATGAAAAAAAGAAAATTTATAGAAGCAGCATACATTAAAAACAATAATGGAATCTCAGGAAACCCAGTGTTGAGATACCTAATCTTTGGCAACCACTACTTTGTAACATCAAATCATTGAGGTGTGTACAGTGAAGCGAAACGTTGAGCTTCAATGGACCCAGTCCCTAAATAAGCTCGTAGTCTTAAGACAAAACATTCAGTTTATACTTGATAACGATTAGAGATAAAACCTAATCAAAACGTAAAAATAAAAATAAAAATAAAGACAATGCAGGTCCGACCACATTTTAGTCATTCTTCAACATTGTCTACAACCTTCAAACAAATATTCTTTTTGCCTATAATTCTATTGATAATTGTACAACCCTTAAAAGACATTCACAAATGACTATGTTTCTATTATTTTCAAAAATGTCTAAAAATATATTTTTGTTAACTTAAGCTATACCCGTTATACAAATAAGAATCTTATTCAAATATACAAATAAAACTCTATTATCATTTCCCTCATTGCGCTCAGGATTGAAATTTGTTGAGAGTTTGCCAACAATAAAACCAAAATATTCTAGCATGAAATTTTCAAGCCATATTTCGTCTGAATTGCTTTTGTTTGCTACTCAAAACACCGGTTAAAATTTAAAATTTTTATTGCGGATAGTTTTAAATATTATTATTATTATTTTACTTATGCGTTTTCTAATAGTATTTTTTTTGGCCCTTATAAAAATTTTTCATAGAATATGAAAGTTAAGAGATAAATTCTCTGCTCATTAAAGCATTAAATTAAAGCTACCTGGTGAAACTATTCCGCTCATGTTTGAGCTTGGGATACATAGCGATGGCGTGGAGGGAAACAAAAGTAGTCTTTATTCCCAAGGTAGGAAAAACAGACTACACAAATCTTAAGTCTTTCCGCCCTATCAGCCTGACCAGTTTCTTATTAAAGACACTGGCAAGGTTGGTAGATCGACACATTAAGGAAGGAATAATGGTGCAATATCTCTTACATCCTTTGCAATTTGCCTACCAGGCAGGATAATCCACAGATGCGACGCTACACCGACTCGTTACAAGAACCGAAAGCATGTTGTTGGGTGGACAATCTGATATCGAGGTGGCATTCGACAACATGTCCCACGATTCGATATGCAATGCTCTATAACGGCGAGGCTCTGAACCGGCGGTAGTCGCATGGATCAGAGCAATGTTTACTAAGACAATAATATATGCTGAGCATAACAATGTAACTATAAAGCACTGTCAATAGAGGCTGTTCACAGGGGAGTGCTGTTGCCTTTGATGTGAAGCCTTGTGGTGGACAGCCTGTTGAGTGAACTGAATGATGCCGGTTTGTATACACAGACTTATGCTGATGACCTAGTCATTTTGTGAGCTGATCGCCATGTCTGGGACTTGGAGGGGTCAATAATGCAGGCCCTTCGGATCACGGAACGGTGGTGCCACAGGAAGGGGTTCGGGATAAATCTGGACAAGGTCGAGATAGTGCTTTTTTCAAAAAAGAGGAAAATGGGGAGACTTCCCACAATTACATTGGTGGGAAAGACACTTCAACCTGAGGGGCAGTTAAACACCAGGGAGTAATTCTGGACTCACGACTGAGCCGGAGTGATCATATTGAGGCTCGAACCAAGAAAACTATATGTGCTTTCTGGACTTGTAAACGAGCCTTTGGGTGTACACGGGGACCGACACCTAAAGTGCTATTTTGGATATATACTATAGTGATCCGCCCCATGATAACGTACGGCGCTATTGTATGGCGGTGTAGTACAACAAAGGGCAAACACATTCCTCAACTTGACGAAGTTCAGAAAATGGCTTGTGTGGGACTATTGAGTGCGATGCGGACTGCTCCCACCAGGGCTCTGGACGTCCTGGTGAACCGGCCGTCTCTTCTGTTATACATAGAGAACGAGGCCCTGAAGACTGTTATCGTCTCAGTTGTCTGAGACATCTTGGAATTGGAACAGGCGGCGACTCAAGTGTCTGGGAGAGCGCGTTGGAGAGGTGTCCATCACTCCCAATGTGGACAGACTACATGACGCCGCTTTTAAAACCAAATCTCTCCCTGCAAATATTTATGCCACGTAGAGACGATTGGGAGAGAGAACAAAATCTTCCGAAAAATGGATCCTGGTGGTATACTGATGGATCTCGGCAAGATGAAAGAGCTGGTGCCTGAGTATTCTGCCGGAGCACAAAAGTCAGAGAGTACTACGCTCTCAGACAATGTGCGGCAATCTTCACAGCGGAAATTTATGCTATTCTGCAGTGTGCCCATCTCTGTGTTAGGGACATAGACAGGAATAGAGTAATAAATATATGCTCATACAGTAAGGCTGCGATACTGGCACTGAAGTCGAGTGTCGTGATTTCGCGACTGTTGTCTGAGTGCAAGCATGTACTAAATAGTATGACAAGGAAAGGCTGCACAGTCACTCGGGCATACGCGGGAATGAGGAAACAGACCGTCTGGCAAAGTTGGATTCGGTGACCGAACCGTATGGACCCCAATCAATATTACCTGTCTCTATTGCTATTGGCAAAGGGGAATTAAAATCGTTGCTGGAAAGCAAATTTATTGAATCTTAGAGGGGAGCTCCTGGAATGAGGTATGCTAAGGAACATATAACTGGACCTAGCGCAAGGCGTACTAAGGAGCTTCTCTCGTTGGGAAGGAAAGAGTTGCGAATTGTGGTAGGATTGTTGACAGAACATTGTCATCTCAGGGACCATCTTCATAAAATCGGCGTCGAAGGTGACCCGACATGCAGATGGTGTTTGGAGGAGGATTAAACTGTTGAGCATGTTCTTAGAGAGTACCCAGCACTCAACCGACTGAGACAGAGATATTTCGGAGATACAGTTTTGTTACCGGAAGCAGTTAGGCAAGTTCAACTAACGAGACTGCTTGGATTCGCAAAGGCGATCGGCCTCGAATAACCTGCAGATATGGTGGGATGGAAAGGGCCCAATGGAGGCCTAAGCATCGATGATATAGTATCATCACCCCTTTTTCATTCATTCATTAATTCATTCAAGCATTAAATTAGAGCATCCAAGTAATTTACTTAGTCGTGCTATTGAGATGTTGCAACTTTCCAAATTGGAAACAATGTTTTTTAATATAAATATTTTTAATCGTCCATATTTAAAATAGGAGTTTACAATATGAAATATATATATATATATATATATATATATATATATATATATATAATATATATATATATATATATATATATATATATATATATATATATATTTATTTATATACTTATTTACTTTACATTGGTCAAAATACAATATTTTCATAGAATAACTGACCAACATACTACTTTTTTTTTATATTCTTATGACCAGCATACTTTTTCCTTAAAAGGGACAGGAATAAAATAAATAGAATCTTGTAGAATTGCAATCTGAGCGAAAGATCTTTTTTCTCCCAATGGAAGGAAACTTTTTTCTCAATTAAATTTTTTCTAAAACGGAACTTTCTATTATATTACTAGTAAGAAACTAAGAAGGAATTCGTTTTATTATCAAAGTTAATTTAAGTGTTTTTCATTAATGGCGGCTAACGCTTTTCAGGAATGATAAAGATGCTCAATGAGGCTTCAACTTCGATAAAAATTTTCAGTTTTTATTTAAAAAAGTTATGAATATTACTTAGGTTTTTTAAAGATGCATAAGCTGAACTATTTTTAAATGAAACCCCTTTAACCACATTAATATTCCTCCCATCGAATTTTTCTTCGTTTTACCGTTATATTCGCAATCAAACTCCGGAGTACTTAATGAACCCTTTGTATATTGTGTTTTGTTAATTGTTTTTGCATTTTATAGTATCTTCGCCATTCTTTTAATATATTATTCAAAAATTACCTAATTTGATCAACAATATGATTTATTCGGAATATTTCTGGAAAATTAGGTTTAATGTTTTGTTAGTTACTCATTAACAAGAAATGCTACTTATTATTGTAACATAAATTATATTCTTTTCTTTAATTTCAGGTAAGACTACAGTTATGAGCTCATGTACTCAAGGTAAGAATCAGAAAATATTGCATTTTTAATCTCAATAAATAATTATATTAGATTTTCTGTCATAGGCGTTTCATATCAAAAATAAGACAATAGAATTTTCTAAAAACTTCCAGAACTCCTGTCATAGACGTCTCATGATGAAATTAACAAAGGTAAAATAACTTGAATAAATTATGACCTCAGAAAATAAACTTACCTAAAACCCTATAAAGTACAAATACAAACTAATACTATGAAATGTATATTGCTATAAAGTCCGTTACACTGTCCCTTTCCAAGTCTTGACCATCTCGATCAACCTTCTTTATCTTGATAATGGGTCAATCTGTCAAGATGCACGACTTTCATCTTCGCATGAGGGCTTTTCTGAATTCGTTACACCAGAACGTTTAGTGTTGCCATTGGTGATAGCTTCGCTCCTAGATGGTGGGAAGGTTAACTGTGTCGTTTCTCTTATTAGAGTACTTCTCATATCAATTGCAATATGCTTGCTGATCAGTCTGGCATTGTATTTTTCTCTGTTGGTGATTTGCTGGCCGTTATCAAAATTAATTTTGTAATCTACCTCGATGTATTTCTTATGCTGAGTTTATGTTCTTCTAGTTTCCCCAGTGTTCTTTTGTGGATTTGGCCTATATATGTTTTACTTCAGGTGCTGCATTCGATCTTGTACACTCCTTGATTTTCTAGGTAAATTTTATCCATTGGGATTCTTGAGGATGAACATATTATTTTGCATGTTTTGATAATCTATGGATATCTTATGTTGTTGGAGTAATCTGCCGATTAAATCTGTTTTGTATGTATGTATAGGAGTATGATAACCTGTCTGTTATCGGTAGCCAGAGTGAACTATTTATTCAGGTGTATGAGAAGTTAAAGAAATCCAAAAAGTAATTAAATTGTTGCCATGGGACTATATCACAAATATGTCGTCTACGTAGCGACAACGGCGCTTGGGTTTAAGGTGAGATTTTTGAAGAGCTTTGGTCTCAAAAGAGATCATAAACAATTTATTGCTGCTGGAGAACCTGTACCAACATGGTGCACAGTGTATGGTCCAGTAAGGGCTAGAGGCACAAAAATAATTGTTACTTATTTTAAATGTTTATGTATATTGGAGGTATATTACACTAAGTGAAAAGGACTGGAAATCTGTGTAGATAGGTACTCTAATATGTGGTGTGGTGCTGGTCTCACCATTTAAGACCTTTGGTTAATACTGACACTATAAAATATAGACGATTGCTCTGTAATTAGCTATGTTTACCTACTCGTTATGCCTCTAAGGCACGAATGAATTATTTTTTTTGCATCAATATGCAAGGAATTTTTGGGCATGTATTTATTTCCAGTTTCTATATTTAAACGAAGCAAATCAATCAACATTACAATTATTTAAAATATTAAATGTACTAACTAACTAAAGCAATTAAATTAACGATTATAACTGCAACTATATAATAAAATAAGGTATATTGCATTACAATGACAAAGTTAACTACAGAAAAGTTAATTATCATCATTAGATGTTCCTCGTCATTATTCTACCAATCAGTAGAGTTTGATAACAAATAATCCACCTTATTAAATTCAAGAAGTGATAATGAATGGGATGGTAATGAAAGTAGGATAATCAACTACAATAACTCCGCTGGCATTGCACTAATCTTCTTTCGCGGTAATTCTCTATAAATGTTGATTACAGGATCGGACGTAATCAAAGCATTCTCAAAAGTGTGTATTCATGGCAACGCGTGACCGCTTTCTGGTATGTCGTTCACACAATCTAAGACAATTTTTATTTCTTGCTTCTTGAGCTTTTTTCGAAAAACTGCCCAAATGGAAGAAGATCAGATAAAGTGACTTCCGCACTATGTACAAGGATCTTATGCACAGTAACGGGCATTCAGTACCACGAATACAGATTAAGGTATAATTTTCTTGTTTAAATGCAAAACTATTCAATTTGCAAACAATTTATGTCATATTCCGATGACAAATTTCTTAAAGTGATATGAAATCTTCGAATAAGACTTGCTTCCAATCCTGTAATTTCGCTGCTCAATTCAGCATTTAAAATCTGTGCGCTGTTTCCATCATTCGTGTTATCTATAATGCAATATTTAACGCTTTTTGGATCCCTTGTGATCGTTGTTTCACAGCAGCTTTATCATTGTCTCTTCTGACATGTCACTTTTTTATTTTTAAGCGATAACAAATGTAAAGAATTTATTCGAATCCATGCATGCAAACATAATCCAAAGCATTTTTCGTTGCTGGAATAGTTCCTTGACTCCTCGTTCATAGTAGGCGGAATTATATCGCAAATATAACACTTTTGTGTCGAACGTATGTTCGTCAAAGCGTTATACATTTTAGAAGTTTCCACTTTCATAAACTAAATTATCTCCTTGGCAAAACTAAACCTGATAGGACGGCAATATAACGTAGAAGAAGGTGTGGATTTTGCCAGATCACAATTTCGTCGTCTAGCATCCTCAAGAGGACAAATCAGTACACGAACCTAAAAATTCGTCTGTAGCGTTGCTGTTCTCCAATCTCTGCTTATAAGTACTATGCCACAAACTCCCTTCACAATCCCATTTGCTCACCAACTTATAATGTGAACGAGGTAACATACTTATAATAACTTCAGACTGAGCTTCAACTAAACGTTCAGCCATTTTATTCAAAACCTCCTGAATTTTCATTTCAGCTCGAGATTTAGTCACAGAAATGTGTTCGTTAGAAGCACAATCAGGAAGCTTTGGACTTAGCTAAACTGTGAAATTATGGATACGCTTGATGTCTCGCCTACATTGACCACTTCTTTATTCGTTTATAGGTGTGACAAGTAGATTTGGAGTCAACATAATACGCTAACGCTTTATCCAGAGTCAACTATCTACATTGTTCAGAGAACGTCTTCTCTTCGAAGTTTCATCGATTTCTTTTATTTGTTTGGCCATACTTCGATCTCTCTCCTTCCAAGTGGCTTATTCTGCGGCTGTAATTAGCTCACTTGCATTTCGAGTTTCTAAGAGATTTTCTACTCTCCATCTCTTTGCCGGCCGACAAACTAAGCTCCGGATAATGTAGAAGGGAACGGCTGGTTTACACACAGATTAATCTCTATTCCGGATCCGTATAACCATTTTTTATGGTAAATTAAAAACATTTCTTTATTAGACTTAGATTAAGTCCACTTTTCACTTAATTTAGCGAAAAGGTTTACGATTTTCATCTTAAGTTTTTTTAAAGATTCGTCAGAAACATCAGTAATACTACGTTTATCATATAAATCTCCAAAAATACGACTGATTCTTTTACTTTTCTTATATTTCAGCCATTCTTCGAAAAAACCTAATTTCGTCTTAGTTATGACTCGTTCTGAAACAAAGACAATTCTTTTACTGGCGGGCCTTTTCGGGGTCGAAAATATATATGAATCTATGCCTAAATATTTTAAATATAACAATCTAGATGGATAATTTTGGATACAAAAAGTTGCAACCTTTTAAAGTTTACAATTAAGAAGAAATGTGCAGGATTTATTCATGGGTTTTCAAACTCTTATTATATCAAAAATATAGATGTTTTTTGCAAAAAAATACGAGATAATAATGTTCATAACTTTAACAAAATATTCCATCAAAAAAAACTTGTTTTCTTGGAATGCGATATCTTTGGTGGGGAGGGGGGTTACAAGTTGTTGCCACCAGTTTCTGAAAACTAGGTCAACGCATCAACCAACAGACATACTACGACTGCGTATAAAGATACGATGCATTCTCAAAGTTGATCTTCAACCAGCAAGCAATGAACATGCCCGATTTAGCTTCATACTATAGTTTATTCAAGAACTAGAGAGAGTAATAAATCATTTTTTATCCTCTTTTTTCTTCGCAAACTACCTGTGTTCTTTAGTCCGATGTCTTTGGCAAAATCTGTTAGACACATATATTTTTCATAAAAATCGGTTAGAAATGTTATGATCAAAAATACCGGTGGTTTATTTTATCACTAAGTATTTATGGCATAGAATATTATTTCGGTAATAAACTTAAAACAAAAAGTTTTTATAACATTATTTTATTTCTTTTGATTTCTTAATAATTCACATACATTAGTTACATATTTAACACAAATCACAATTGTATTTTTATTATTTTTAATTTTGGCATAGAAACCGTTTTAGGCACATTCAGAATAAAACGTAGCCTTTTTCTCTCAAAAAATTCTAATATAATTTAAATACTTGCAAAATACCCATTGTTAAAAATACAAGAAGTTAAACATATATAAAGAAATAAATTCGTCCATATAATATTAAAAATTTTTTGGGGCTATCGGTCATTTAATTATTAATTAAAAATTTTTTAGGGCGTTTGACGTTTCAGTTTATTTATTTCATAAACCATCTATAGCATCACAATTAAACACTAAAAAGGGATTCAAATGTCATTAATTTTTATATGTTACAGAAAATTTAAATGATAAATTGTGTTTACGCTGGTAAACAATACGTATCTAATTCGTAATCAAAGTCAGTGAAGCTATCTTCGCTCAAATTAATTATAATTGGTTCCTCTGTCTCACCAATCATGAGATCGAGATTCTACATTTTCTTTTATTCTTTTATTATATGGATTTTTCCCAATTTTCTGTAGTAACTTTATTCAAAAAAATCTTTCAAAAGTTCAGTTAAATTACTAATTTTGTAAGTTGTGTTATTTCTAGCAACTCTACCTTTTACTTGAGAGAGATATTTCCTTTTCCAACGGACATTTTCCGGACGATCTATAAGAACAAATTTCCTATTTGGTTTTTCCCAGCAAAAATCAAGTTCCCTGAGCAATTTCCAGAGCTCAGTTCCTTTAATTTCAGGTAAATTCCGATCTTCATTGATTTTAGTTAGAATTTCGTCGACGGTTGGGAATTGCTTTTCGTAATAAAATGTATGTACACCTTTTATTGCAGTTTACATCTCCTCCTCCAACGAGGTTTTTCGTTTGCCTGTGATCGAATGTGGCTTGGGAGTACTAACAATTCCAGTCGTTTTTTTCTCCCATTTTTTTGTTCCAGTAAATTTAAAAAAACTTAAAATATTTAATTATAATTAAATATAATTAGATTTACGACAGTCCTCAGTTACCTGTGGCGTTGGAGCAAGTACGTTGGAGGTTTCGGTAACAGTTTTACTACTCTCTCTAGTTCTTAAAAGAGTATAGGAATGTGTATGCTTACAACCGTCCCTCTCCTTCCCAAGAGCTTTGAGTTCAAGAAAATAGAACCGATTCCGCCTTTTATATTAGTATTGTATACTGCTAGCACTCCCTCCTCCCCCCCCCCTCTCCGTTGACAACACCTTTTTCTTGCAATAGCCTCCCAAAAGCTTTGAGTTCAGAAAAATAGACTCGATTCTGCCACTTATACTACGAATATGTATGCTGCTCGCATCCTTCCTCCGTCAGCAACTTGTTTTTTCTTATGATCGCCCCCCTCTCCAAGAGCTTCAAATTCAGAAAAATATACCCGACCTTGCCTTTTACACTATAAAAGAGAATATTGCTGGTGTCCCCTCCGCCCATTTAGCATTGTTTGATATTTTATTGATTTATTATAGCTTAGTGGAAAATAGATATTGTGTATATATTTGTGGTGAACTATGGAACTTTCAACTAGTGGAATGCCTACAAGAAATAGTCAATTGGCGTCAGAAGAACCAATAATGATTAAAAATGTTTATCATGGTATTCGGGAACGGAACCTTGAAGTAACTACTTAAGATGCTGCAGAAATAACATACGTGGCACTTAAACGAAAATTTCTTAATGCAGGGTTTAGGGTTTTAATGGTCATTATAAAAAAAATGACAAAAAAAAAAACAAGCAGACAAGAGAACTGAAAAAATAATCTTGAATGATGACACAAAATATACCATTCGTCACAAAGTTTCTTTTAGAAATTAATAACGATACAACTTTCCCTAAGATATCATTAAAAGTTCCCAAATGAACTTTTAAAAAAAAAATTTTATATATCTTAAACGGAATAGAAAAAGTCAACTAATTGAAAGAATAAAATTGTTTTACAGCGACAAAAATATTTGGAAAAAAATCGTGAGTTTCGGGAAAGAAAAAAAAAATTGAATTAAATTGACTAAGCATAGGGCACACGGTTGAAAATGTATGTCGAGATCCGAAGCCGGCATTTATGAAAGGATTTTGGAATAGACTACGCAATCCTGATAGAAAAGCTTGTCGTCTTATAATAACTCGTATTGGAAGTGTGTCTGGTTTCTTAGATGGCGGCCTTAACATTTTCGAATCTCAAAAAGTAGGGGCTACCATAAAGACTTGGTTACCGAAGTTTTTGAGCGAGGGTTTTCTTAGATTTAAAATTTTGTGGAACCCGATTCGGTAATTATAATGGAAAATGCCCCGTATCACAGTCGACGCTAAGAAAAACTTCCAATTTCTGCGTCTAAAATGGCGGAGATATGCCAATGGTTCCTCCAAAAAACATTGAAATCGACGAAACAATGCTTAAAGTGCAGTTGCTAGATTGAGTGAAGGTAAATAAACAAAAATATATTAAATATGCTATTGATAAAATGGTTCGAGAAAAAATATAATTGTTGAGTCTGCCGCCATACCATTCTGAACCTAACCTAAGCGAAGTATGGGCGCAAATAAAGAGTGAAGTCGCACAGAAAAACCAAATATTCAAATTAGCAGATGTCAAAATATTATTGGACGAGGCAACTGCTAACGTAACGGCTATAGATTGGAAAAAGTATGTCGATAATTTTAAAAAAGAAGAATAAAGAATGTGAGACTTGGACAGTCACGTCGAGGCAGTGGTCGAACCATTAATAATCACCCTCACACTTATAGTTCCTCGGATTCAGATATGTTTTCTTGACAGCAACTTTACCAATGAAACAATGTGAGCTAAGTGACCTAAAATATCTATGTTACACTCCTGAGGATGACGTTATAAGCACCCTGGTTGGTCTGAAATCAGAAGGAAAATGCACTGGACGCCACTCACAGGAACTGGTAGGCAACAAACTTTCGATTAATATACATAAAATACCTTAAGAGCAGTTAAAGTGCATATAAAATATCTTAAAATCCTGCATTGTTAATACTTCTGTTATAACTTCTCTAGGAAAACAAGAAAATTACCGCACTAAATACGAAATAATCATTCAATTTACACATTTTGTTGTTATTACAACTCAATTTAGCTTGCATTTCTTGGTTTTTGTAGAATAAGTACAGGATTCTGAACTCAGAATAGAGATTGAAAATCAAAAATGGGCAGTTTGTATTAATTTACTTTCCGGAATCCATTTCTGTTATAATTTCTCTTCGAAAGCAAGGAAATTACAACTCTATATGATAGCTACACTGAGTGAACCAAAGGTTTGTTAAGGCTTAATTGTCTGGAAACCGCAGGCCTCACTAAATAACCTTGGACTGCCAACAGCTACGGCTAGCAGACCAAGAAAAATTGAGAGGACCTTCAGTCCGGGGGGGGGGGGGGGTTCGGTCGGTAAGAATTCGACATTACCTTTCACACTTTGCAGAGGGGGGGGGGGGGGTTCGATCGGTAAGAATTCGACATTACCTTTCACACTTTGCAGAGGTCTCTATGCCAGGTTTCCCCGCTAGGAAAAAAATGTGAGGATTGGTAAATAAAAGGTGAGTAAATAAATTTAACTAAGAAAAATTTTTTGATATTCCCACGAAATTTCATTTATTATTTTCTGAAATACTCGCGCCACTGGAATTGACTTCCCTGATGGTGCACAACCCGACGTACGTTCAGAAATTATGGGCTTTAGGTATAGCTAAATTCAAAATCACCTTCAGATGTCTCCTTCTGCCTCCTATATTTTTCTTTTGTAACATTTTGTTTGTGCTAGACATTAATTAGTAATAGTAATTGGTAATTCGAAAACTATAGATGTCTGCGAAAAATAGTTACAAAATGGCTTCAATGGTTTTTCCAATTAACGTTTTATATTTCATATGTCTCTCGATATACTTTTTTTTTTTAATTATTTGTCCTTTAATCAAGAACATTTTGAAAATTAATCGTTCGTACAGGCCGTGTTTTGCTTTATGCTCTATTTAAATAAGAATATTTGACCCCTTAAATTCATTTCTAATAAAGAAAAAAATATGATTCCAAAAAAAAACTACATATTGAGCAGATCCGGACAATATACTGTTAGAGTGGATTCACATGATAAGAAAAATCTGGGCTTAAGCGTAGCTGAATAAGACATATGTCAAATTTCAAGCATTGTGATTTGTTAAATTTAAAAAAGACAAAGTCCGAATATTTCCCGCCTAAGTTTGCCTTTTCTAAGGTCATTACGCAAAATAATGTTAAACTTTTCAGCGGACTGCTTTAAACATAGAGAAAAATGTTTTTCTTCAATATTTTGTGTGAACATAACCTAGGTTTTTTTTTTCAGAAGTTTGTTGTTTTATTTATATTTTTTTGTTTTGCGAGTTTTGAGATATGCTTGTTATCGAAGAGCATGGTACTCAAAAAAAAAACAATTCTTGTTCATTTTTTTATTAATTTTATAACAATTGCAATAATACAGTTGCTCGTTGTATAAATTAAAACTTATAAATAAAGGCCGTTGTATAATACAATTTCTATTCAAGGACAATCTCTGATATCGAGACGCTAATCCACAGATGTGCCTTTAGCTATTGTTACCAGATCAAATAGTGAGATTTCCTGATAATATCCCTGACATTTCAGTAAATATCCGAACATTTCATTTAAATGTTGTATGTGGTATGTTAAGGCAGTGAGATTTTCAAAATATTTGCAATAGAAGCACCAAATGCGAATATCGTGCGATTTTTCTCATTAATGGGAGCATAGTGGACTAAGAAGAGAAATAGGCTGTCTATATTGTTATAAGCTTTGCTTTTCGCTGCCACCAATGTTATAACTTTGCTGGTTTTGCTTTTTGTTTATCACTTTCGATGAACTCAAATAAATCTTCTAATATTACTTTTAATATTTTATTAAAATGTTCACTAAATCATGAGGTAACAAGAGTTTGTCTTCTTACTTACTAATTTAATGTCACTATTGTAGTTTTTTAAATTTTAGTTCCCCTCGTCTCTATGTTCATGTCCTAGTTATATCCTATTTCTGCATTTAAATAATTATTTTACAGTCATAGACGTACTGACAAATATAACATAACTATTTATTTACATGATTACTGAAATGAAAAAATGTGTATTTATAGGACGATGACAAAATGAACAAAGCTAATGGTCTCTGTAACAAGTAAAGTCTTAAAGTTTCGGAGATTAAGGCATGCTTTTGTTTGAGCCTATTAGAATATAAATTTACTTAAGATATAACTTCTTCTTAAGAGAGTATTAAATATCAGACTATAATTATCTATTAAACCATAGGAGTAACTTAAAAATATTTATATTTGGTAATTTAATAATTAATAATTTGTAGTAATATTTGGTTTACAATAATATCTTCTGTTAAGGTTCTACTCTAGGCGCAATTTAACTTAAAGAACATATCATATGAAGAATGTCATGAAATGGTTATAAAAGACCAACAATTGAAAAAAGAAACATCAAGCAATAAAAAGTACGAAACTAAATTTATTAATATACTAAATCAACAATTCACTTATTTTGTTACCGTTTAATTAATTTATTTTTTCTTACTAGGATGATTAATACATATTTTTTATTACGTATATTTACCTCTTTTAATTTCAAAAAAATAGTGACAATTGCAGTTTTTTTCCTGTTTCTCTAACAGGACGCTAAAATTTCAGACAGTCAGGAAAATTCCTATGGCCTATTAACCCTACCCTTGCAAACTTTATATAAACCTATTATAAACAATTAAAAAATCAAAATTAACATTGATGGAAATTTAATAACAGAAATCCAGTTTATCATATGTAATGTAATCTTCGAAAAAAATTACAAACAATTTTAATTATTAAAACGATTGTTTAAATTATACTTCTTCTTCTTCCTCAGCCACTTCCTGTCCACTCCTGAACGTAGGCCTCTTTCATCTGTTTCCATACTGTTCTGTCCTGTGCTATTTGAAACCATCTTGCTCCTGCTTGCTTTTTGATGTCATCTAGCCATCTTTTCTGCGGCCTGCCGACACTACGCTTTGTTTGTCTTGGTCGCCAATGCGTTAGTCTTGCCGTCCATCTGTCCTGAGTCTGCCTAGCTACATGTCCTACCCACTGCCATTTAAGTTCTGCGACACGCCTTATTATATCTGTGACTTTGGTTCTTCTACGAATTTCCTCGTTTTTGATTTTATCCCTTAAGCTGATTCCAAGCTCGTTCCATTGCTCTCTGCATCACTCTAAGCTGTTCCGCAATTCTCCTTGCCACCGACATGGTTTCGAGCCATAGGTTGCCACCGGCAATACACAAGTATCGAAGACTTTTCTTTTAAGGTTCATTGGTATGGCACTGTTTCGGAGTATGTAGTCCAACCTACCAAAAGCTGCCCAAGTTAGTTTTGTTCTGCGTCTGATCTCAGCTGTTTGATTATCCTTTCCTATTTTGATGATGTGCCCCAAATATGTGTATTCTTCCACATTTTCCATGATTGTGCCATCCATATTGATGTTTCCTTCAGTGTTAGTAATTACTTTGGTTTTGGAGAGGTTCATTTTTAAACCAAATTTTTTTGATGTTCTGTTTAGTTGTTCTAACATCTCTGTCAATTCACGAATGTCACTGCTAATTAGGACAATATCATCAGCAAAACGTAGATGGTTTAAATATGTCCCGTCAATGCTGATGCCTTTAGTCTCCCACGGTAGTGTTTTAAAAATGTTCTCTAGGGCTAGAGTAAATAATTTTGGAGATATAGTGTCTCCCTGACGCACTCCTCTATTGATCTTGATTCTATCGGTGACTAAGTCGTCGTTGATCTTTACGTGAAATGTGGCATTTTCATAAATGTATTTTAAGAGATTCGATTATCGGAAGTCGATTCTAGCGTCATCCATTGCATTCAAGAAAGCCCATGTTTTAATAGAATCAAATGCCTTGTGATAGTCTACGAATGCCACCATTAATGTTCTTACTGTTTGCAAGTGGTCCAGGGCGCCAAACCCTTTTCGAAAACCTGCTTGTTCCACTGGTTGATAGGCATCGAACTTGTTTGTTAGTCGGTTGGTGAGAATTTTAGTCAAAAGTTTATATAGGTGCGACAAAAGGCTTATAGGACGGTAGTTCTCTATATTGGTATTATCACCTTTTTTGAATAGTAAAACGACTTCTGCATTTTGCCACATATCGGGTATCCTTCCTTGGTTTAAACATTTATTGAGAAGCACTTGTATTTATTCTTCCAACACATCTCCTCCCATTTTCAACATTTCACAAGTAATTTTGTCTTCCCCAGGACTTTTGTTATTTTTCATTTGCTTGAGAGCTGCCCGTATTTCTTGTTTTGTTATCTCGGGAATATCTTCTGATCCAACGTTACGAATAAAGGTGTTTGAAATTTTTGGATCAGGTATAGTAGAGGTGTAGAGCAAGGTGTAGAACCGTTCAATATGTGCGGCGATGTCTTTGTTATCTGAAATTATGTTACCTTGCTGATCCTTCATGTTGGTGATTTTATGTTTACCTGGAGATAGTTTTGATTTTAGAACTTTCATATTTGCATTTTTTTCTATAGCATTTTCGATTATTTTGGTGTTATATGTTCGAATATCTTTTCTCACTTCTTTGTTTATTCTTTTATTCATTTCTTGGTAATCCGCTGCGTCTCTGGAAGTGTTTCTTCGTTGTTCCATAAGTTTTATTGTATCTGGTTGCAATTTATGGTCTTGTTTGTTTCTACTCTTGGTACAGATTTTCCTGGTAGCAATACGAATATCGTTAGTAATTTTTTTATTGAGTTCGTTGATCTCCATTCTGTCCAAAGCTTCGACTGGTTCAAGTTTCTTTTTTAGTTCTTTTTGGTACTCTTCTTGTTTTCGATTAAGTTCTTCACTGGTAGGAAACTTATCTTTATGAATAAGTTTGTTTCTTTCAGCTCTAAGATTAAAACTAAATGATGCTCTAACCAGCCTGTGATCACTACCCGTGTCGAACCGATTCAACACTGCGACGTCTGTGCATATTTTTCTGTTATTAGCTAGTATAAAGTCGATCTCATTCTTCGTCTTGCCGTCCGGACTTTTCCAAGTCCACTTCTTCTGCTTAGGTTTTTTGAAGAAAGTGTTGAGGCAGTATAGGTTTTCTTTATTTAGATAATTTGTTAGCATGTCCCCACGTTGATTTCTTGTACCCAAGCCGAAGTTTCCGATGTTATATGAGTCAGTTTCATGTTTCTGACCAATTTTAGCATTGAAGTCTCCGCTAATGACCTTATAATAGCTTTTCTCAGATTTTATTGTTCTTGATAAGTCCTCAAGGAAAATTTCCATTTCTTCCTCGTCCGAATTACTTGTTGGCGCGTATCCATGGATTACCTGCATAGTGTATCTTTTATTCAATCGGAGTATTACGTAGATTACTCGATCAGAGATGTAGCCGAATTTAGTTACTAGATGACCAAGTTTTTTGTTAATAAGGAAGGCCACACCTCCCTGACCACGGTTGCGTCGGAGGTGTATTGATATAATATATGACCTGATCTTAAAACGGTAGTTTTCTCTTCTGACAGTCGTGTTTCGCATAGCCCCAGAACATCCCATTTAATATATTGGAGCTCTTCTTCTAATTTAGTGAGGTGGTCTAGCGTACTCATTGTTCTAATGTTATATGCGGCTATCTGGATTTTTGTCTTAACACACTTACGTTCTTTCAGTTTAATCGAATTTTTGCCTCCCCCAGAATCCGAATTGAGGCAGACTGATTTTGCGTCAGTGTGAGATTCCGTGTCATTTACACTACTCACCTGGGGACTTCTTTCTAAATTCGACATTTCCTGCCTTGATAATTATGAAAGGTTTATGGCATTTAAAACGCCTCGCTTGCCGAGCGTGTTGGCGAGTGGGCAAGTGAGAGTTGCATTTCCTCATCTCTCAGTTGAAATGGTTATACCGCCGTGACTCGGTCGCCAGAGCCTCGTCTGTTATCTAGCAGGGTATACCGGATAACTGATCCCCAGTTATCACTAGTGCAGTTGAGGTTGACATTTGGACAGGCCTAGCCCTTCTGCCTTCGTCCCTTATACCCCTTATCTCTGAACCTTAATTTAAATAATCAGCGATTTCTTAAAGGTAAGTTTTCTATATATATATATATATATATATATATATATATATATATATATATATATATATATATATATGTATATATATATATATATATATATATATATATATATATATATATATATATATATATATATATATATATACAGAAAACTTACCTTTAAGAAATCGCTGATTATTTAAATTAAGGTTCAGAGATAACATTTATATAAAGGAAACAATTTAAAAGAAAAATATGAACAGCATTCTCCTCTAGTCTTATTTTTTTTTGGAGAGAAAATATTTCAAAATATCTATATATATATATATATTGAATAGGAATCGACACAAGATGACCTAATGACCATATTATAAATACTCGACTAGTCTAAACAATTTCAATTAAAATATCTAAGATACAATATAAATTTATTATTTAGATAGTAATAAGTAGTCAGTAGGTATATTAATTAATTAGAGTCATTAATATTTACAAATAATATGGACCAAAGCATAATTAAAAGCTTACATGATTATAAAAATCATGTATAATGCTAAATTCATAATGAATTTTTAGACATAATTGTAAAATAAACAATATATAAATATTAATACAATAAGATCATATTATAAATTGATCATAAGAATAATAAGGTACAAACATTAGATGTGATAGTGAAGGTAAAGTGATAATGAAGAGTGAAAATCTTCAAGTAAAATAAAAAAATATAACGATCGGTTTTTGCAACAATAATGTTTTGAAAAGGAACAAAAGGTGAACATAGTGTGAAACCAGTCACGAAAAGTACTTTTAAATAATAAATAAGGTTCATTGAATTGTTTTTAATATAAATTAGACAGTTAACAGTAGTATTAAGAAAATAATTTTAATTAAAACAGATAAGAACATAGAATAAATTTAAGAAAATGTTAGATATTGACATTAAAATTAGATATTATAAATTAATTTTATATAGTGGAGTAAAATAAGTTATATTAGAATGTAAGGAAAATTCTAATATTTAATATTTTAATATTAAGAAAACATAATTTAGCATCTTCAAACAATAATTTTCAATAATTAGTTAATTATAGATTTCAATATTTTCATGTCAAACCATTTTGTTTTATAATTTTTAATATTAAAAATTGTTTTAGGAAGGCTAAATTATGTATAATTAGATAGGTAAAATAATAGAGTTTAATTTTATAGTATTTATTGTCATGCATATGATTGGATAAATCCAGGAAATGGTAAAATTGGAAAATTTTCATCAATTTTAAAATTCTTGACAGCCATTTTTGTTTGACAAGAATGCCAAGAAAAGGGTGATTTTTCATCAAGTAACCCGATGCCTTCAACTGCTGAGCCAATCAGAATGATTAATTAAGTCAGCTGGGGGCATACTATATAAAGAAAAATCACAAAAATTCGAGGGAGTTGTATATATATATATATACATATATATATATATATATATATATATATATATATATATATATATATATATATATATATATATATATATATATATATATATATATGTATATAGGTGCGGGTCCAAGAGCTCTGAGTTCAGGAAAATTGACCCGATTTTGCCTCTTATACTATAGTTTATTCAAGAACTAGAGAAAGTAATAAATCATTTTGTACCCTTTTTTTCTTCGCAAACTACCTGTCTTCTTTAGTCCGGTGTGTTTGGCAACATTGGTTAGACCCATATATTTTTTATAGGAATGAGTTAGAAATTTTGTAATCAAAAATACCGGTCTATAATAATGGACTATTTGGGTTGGATAACAATGGATATTTGGAAGTGTGAAGTGTTAAAATGGATTTTAATTCTTGTCGCAGCCTTCGAAAGGAGATTTATTTTATCACTAAGTATTTATGGCATAGAATAGTATTTCAGTAATAAGCTTAAAATAAAAAGCTTTTATAATATTATTTTATTTCTCACTATTTCACACACACACACAAATCACAACTGTATTTATATTATTTTTAATTTTGTCATAGAAACCGTTTAAAAAAATATATAAACAGCATTAAACAATAAAATACAACAAAAATTTAAATAATGAATTGTATTTACACTGGTAAACATTACGTGTCTAATTCGTAATCAAAGTCAGTGACGCTATCTTCGCTCAAATTAATTATAATTGGTTCCTCTATGTCACAGATCATGGAATTAAGTTTCCATATTTGGTTTTATTCTTTTATTATATGGATTTTTTCAAATTTTACGCAGTAACTTTATTTAAAAAAATCTTTCAAAAGTTTAGTTAAATTACTAATTTTGTAAGTTGTGTTATTTCTAGTAACTCTACCTTTTACTTGAGAGAGATATTTCCTTCTCCAACGGACAGTTTCCAGACGTTCTATAAGTACAGATTTTCTATCTGGTTTTTCCCAGCAAAAATTAAGTTCTCTGGAGGTTTTTCTTCTGCCTGTGATCGAATGTGGCTTGGAAGTACTGACAATTCCAGTGTTTTTTTTCCTTTAGTTGTCATGTTGGAACACATCTCAAAAGAGCTTAATATTATTATCTAGATATTGATTTCTTAAGGCATCATAAACATTCGTCGTAATAAGTTTATCGTTGAGGAAAAAATGCCCTGGTTTTACGATTTTGGAATAAATATAGAGGTGGAAGCCATATCTTTTGGGTATCTCACAAATCTCAAATAATATATAAAAACATGCTCAAACAAGATAAATCACTAAGGACATACTGTAAGGTGTACTTTGCTCACTGACAGAAATTAAATTAAACTATGAGAAATTTTATTATTGCAGTAAATTTATAAAAGCTTATAATTAAATATGATTAGGTTTACGGCAGTCCTCAGTTCCCCGCGGCACTGGAGCAGATACGCTGGAGGTTTCGGTAATAGTTTTATGACTCTATCTAGTTCTTGAATAGAATATAAGAATGTGTATACTTGCGATCGTCCTTCCTCCCAAAAGCTTTGAGTTCAAGAAAATAGAACCGAGTCTGCCTTTTATATTAGGAATGTGTATGCTGCTGGCACTCCCCATCGTTGACAACTTGCTTTTCTTGCGATAGCCTCCCCCAAGGCCTTTGTTCAGGCAAATAAACCCGATTCTGCTCTTATTCTTATGCTGCTGGCATCCCCCTTGGCGGCAACTTGTTTTTACTTGTGATCGCTCCCCTCTCCAAGAGCTTCAAATATAGAAAAATAGACCCGACCATGTCTTTTACACTAAAAATAGGACTGTTACTGGTGTTTCTCCCCCCCCCCTCTCTCCGTCGATTACTTATTTTCGCTTGACATACTGTACTTTTGTGATATCACCGCCCTTCCCAAAGAGAGAGGCTGGATCCGCCCCTGTACATATATCAAAATTCATTTTTAGATTATAGGACTTGTAACATCGATCTATCTAACATAATAAATTAATAACTACCATAAAAAAAATATTTATGTTGCCAACTTTACATCATTCGCTGTATAAATAGATTAAAACATAAAACCAGTAACGGAAAAGTAATTTCACAGTAATTTTCTTTATCTAATTTATTATTCCAGCAATAATCTGCAATTGTCAAGTTCATAACAAAATTTAATACATTTTGTTCCCACGAAACGAATATTGATTATGTAAATTTGAACTTAGCGCCATTTTCAGTCATGAATATTCAACCATTTCAATAATAATTTCAGTTGGGACGCCTTTTTGGTATTTATGTGGTTTCCTGGCAGCAAATAGATTTTTTAAATGGCTTCCGAATAAAAAATTAAATTGATGAAGCTATAAAATTAATCAATAAATTAATTGTTTTGGTCGTTTATTTATTATAGCCAATAAAATTATGTATTTATTAGGTTACATAGCTTTCAGCAGCTGTCTTATTTATATCTAAAGATTGCGATGAATTTAATTTTAGATTATCTTGCTTACCACAAATTTTAAAAATAAATGTTAAATGTAAAAATTACCAAACAAGAATTTAATCTGCAGAAGTTCCACATCATTTTGTTGTGAATTCTATAATGGCTTATCAAATTCAAGAGCCGTTAATAAATATGTATTGTCGATAGCCCTAAATTGTAAATCAGTACTTTAGAAAACACTTTTTTTGATTCAATTCCAATTAGTCTCTAGTCAAACACAACGTAGTTAAAATAATTATAAATTAATTTTATGGAACAACAAGACCTCTCAGTCATAAACACTTTCTACTATAAAAAACTACGATGGAAATGGACTTGGATTAGTCCGAAAGGAGAAGTCAAGAATTAAATTGATTATAAAGGGTGTTTTTTTATAGAGGTACAGAACTTTTAAATGGAACAAAACAAAGATGAATTTTTTAAATTGACATGAAATTTACTTTAGTCGAAAGATAAACTTCTGGCATTATAATTTAAATATGACTTTTGGCATATGACCGCCATGGCTGGCTCGGACGTAGTCTAATCTGGAGGTCCAATTTTCGATGACTTTTTCCAACATTTGTGGCCGTATATCGGCAATAACGCGGCGAATGTTGTCCTCCAAGTGATCAATCGTTTCGGGCTTATCGGCGTAGACTAGCGACTTCACATATCCCCACAGAAAATAGTCTAGCGGCGTTAAGTCGCACGATCTTGGAGGCCAATTCACTGGTCCGAAAAGTGAAACTATGCGATTACCAAACATTTCCTTCAATAAATCAATTGTGGCACGAGCTGTGTGACATGTTGCGCCGTCTTGCTGAAACCACAGCTCCTGCACGTCATGGTTGTTCAATTGAAGTCAGTAATCATGGCTCTATAGCGGTCACCATTGACTGTAACGTTCTGACCAGCATCGTTTTTAAAGAAGTACGGACCAATGATTCCACTAGCTCATAAATCACACCAAACAGTCAGTTTTTCTGGATGTAACGGTGTCTCAACATACACTTGAGGATTATCATCACTCCAAATACGGCAGTTTTGTTTATTGACGTATCCATTCAAACAAAAGTGAGCTTCATCGCTAAACAAAATTCGCTTATGAAAATCGGGATCAACGGCAATCTTGTTTTGGGCCCATTCACCAAATCTACGCCTTGCTAGGTGATCGTGTGGCTACAATTCTTGCACGAGTTAGATTTTGTAAGCACGCAAACCAAGATCTTTCCACAAAATCTTCCATAAAGTGAATGGACACATATCCAATTCCTGTGCACGATGGCGGATAGACTGATTCGAGTCTTCCTCTACGCTACGCTCTACAGCAGAAATGACTTCTTCTGTAAACACTGTACGACGTCTCTGTAAATGCGTATTATCATTTAGAGTAAACGTGGTGCGAAAACGTTCCATAGTTAATCGAATTAATTGCTCTGATGGACGATTATGTTGACCGTAAAATGGACGTAGTGCGCAATACGTATTTCGAACAGAACCATGATTTTCAAAATAAATTTGCACAATTTGGAAGCGTTGTTCACGCGTCACTCTATTCATGTTGAAATGCCAAACCAAACTAAACATAAATCACTTGACAGCTGACAAAATGGCCGCCAGTTAAAAAAGTGTTGCCAACTTAAAGTTCTATACCTCTATAAAAAACGCCCTTTATATTGGCATCAAAAATAATAATTGATGTAACTGTGAATAACAACCCTGGAACTAGAAGTGACCATAAAAGGTTAAAATTGTGAATAGAAATAAACAAAAAGATGAAAAGAGGAGTGTTCGTAATAAGTGACAATAACGAAGAGATAAAGAAAGCCAAATGGAGCAAAAATTCTTCGAATAGATAATAAAATAACTAAGTCTCGGGAAAAGAAATAATACAAAGAGTCTTCAGAAGAACAAAATTAAAACATGAAGTTGAAAAAGTAATAGAAGAAAGTAAAAATATGAAAGCAGTTAGAACAAAATTCGGTGAATGATTACACTAATTTACAAAATTTAACTTTTTGTCTGTTGCCGTGAATTTTATGAATAAAATTCACTTATGACCTGTTTTTGTCAAATCTATCCTCAAAAATTTGTGTGCAACTCGAGTTACTTTTTTTTTTATTTTTGTCATTTATGCGTATTTATTTATCGATAACGTGTGTATTTTACTGTGTTAAGATTAGTATCTGAAGTTTTTGCGTCATGAGTGGTTCAAGGAGACGTTGTTTAAACAATCCAAATCATTTTTGCTACATATGCGAAGAATATGTGTTTAACAATTATAGAAAAGTTATATCAGAGTTGGTGAAAAATACCTATTTTGAATATTTTGGGATACTCTTAGTCTTGAGCTCCTAATTGTGTTTGTACATCGTGTGTGGAATATTTAATATTATGGAAAAGGAGTGCCACCGTCTATTTGGCGAGAACCACAAAATCATCTCGAAGACTGTTACTTTTGTAACGTGAACTTAAACAGTCTATACACTAAAAATTGAGCTAAATGGCAGTACCCAAGTACTAGTTGTGTTCAGTGTCCAGTGCATCATTCACCTAACTTTTCAGTGCCTAAAAATATATCTGAACCCTTAGAACAAGACAAGGAAGGACCAAGCTCATCACAAAATGATGCTGATTTTGCTTGTACCATCTTAACTTCAAGATGACACACGTGGTCATCTTGAACTCTGTGAATCTCGCGAAAATTAAATTTTTAATAGAACAAAATTTTCAAATAAATGTATACATGTAAGTGCAGTGTTGTTCCTGAATCATTGTTCAAGCTACACACATTCTGACGAAGGTAAAAAATATTACCGAAACGTTAATGTATTAAAAAAAATGTAATATAAAATACAAGACCACCATTACATTTTAATTCCATTTTTAAACGGACCATAATCCCAGGAAAAACAAAAAAATAAAATATATATATATATATATATATATATATATATATATATATATATATATATATATATATATATATATATATATATATATAAAATAGAATAAAATCTTTGCCAAGTGGACGTGAAATTTATCAATCCACATCATTCTCATGTTAAAAAGTGCGGAGCACTCCAAAGTATGGAAAAACTCCGGGTCCGAAAGATGACGACAGCGTTGTTTCGTCCTAATATGGGACTCGTCAGGCCACCGAATTCGGTACAAACCATCATCTCTTCTTTGCATCCTATAAAGCTGAATTTAAAATCAAAAACAGCAAACAAGACGACACAGGCGACATATCGATGGTTCACTTGATAACAAGAACCACACAAATTAACAAAGTTTGTAAAAACCGCCATGTAGTGGCGCGACGGTGAATATAAATATATATAATCGAGTACACGAAACGCGCTACCCAAAGGATAGGGGTCGCATTATTCGGTACTAGGCAACCAGGCTTACTGTTAATTTCAGCATTATATATATACATATATATATATATATATATATATATATATATATATATATATATATATATATATATATATATATATATATATATATATATATATATAGAACTATACATTTTTATTCTTCTAATTCTAGGAAAAAAATTACCCGATACTTTATAAACTAGTTTCGAAATTATTAATTGATAAAGTAATTCATAATTTCGATTTGCTAATTAATAATCTTTCACTAATTGATTAATTGTTAATTATATTTTTTTTAAATAAAATTCTCCGTGAAAAAATTTGACTAGATATGAGAACAAGCAGACTTTTGAATAGTCTTCAGCACTTACGGCCACCTATTGATCATGAAAATCCTCGTAGGAAAAGCGAATGAATACCATGTTTTCTTCTTTATTAGTTTCGTTGATTTTGCAAAAGCCTTTCACAAAGTTGAACACTGGACTGTCACATATTGTTCCTAAAATAAATAGATTATTAATAGATCTACCTGATGTCTAGTTATATTTTCAATATAATAAAGTACACTTTTGACTGCATTTTCTGTTGACGTTAAATTTAAGTGGAAATTTTGAGAGTCTAATTTGTATTAAGACACTCATGAATATTTTTAAAAGTTGGCAGATTGTTTTGTACTTTTGAATTTAAAATAAAGGACTGTAAATTGAACCATGTTGCTGGAATGATGTGGATGATTTTTGCTTCATTTGATAATTTATCGGTACATAGAAATTTGTTAGGAATAAAAATGTGACTTCCCTAATTAAATTTGCAGTTAGTAAATAAATTTTAATTGAAACTTAATGCCTTTATTTTTCATAAATTGTTTAGGTGTTTTTGCCACAACTAATACTGGAGTTTTCGTTTGGACGTATTAGTATGTACTTTTCTCGTATATCTCTGAGATTATCAGGGATATAGTATCATGGCAATTTATTGGACAATGGTGACTGAATTCTTGAACTATTGTTCCCTTGTATAATTTTCTGACAGATTCAGGACCCTGTATTTAATAGGTTAAAACCTGGGAATATAGCAGACTTCATGGTAGGGCTGATATTGATGCAGGCCTGTGCAAGAGGCATAGTGTTCATTTCAAAAAGTCCCCATTGTAAATTACTTTGAAAGACTGGAATTTTGACATGAATGTAGAGTTTGTTGTCGGTGAAAGAGCAGTCGGTTATCTGGGAGTTTGAAATATTTGTAGATCTCTGTGGTGAGAATGGCCAGTTCCTGTCCAGAGTGCTTAACTTCTTTTGATTTTGGGTTAGTACTGTTGGATGGATGATTGAATTTGGTATTTTTTGGTGTTTACATGAGTCGACAATTGTGTGTCTGCCAACGATTCTTGTTAATATTATTGTTCTTATTATAAAGTGAGGTTATAACCAGATTTTCATGGCGATTAGCGGATGTCAGTATCCTATTTTGTAATGCCTCAATAACTTGTTCAATACATTTTATTCTGGATTCTGTTAATTTAGATGGAGTAGTTAGGATCCTCTGGTACTTCTCAAATTGATTTGAATTTGTATTTAATTCTGGTAATGTTTTTGAAACCTCATTGTTTCGATTACCTAATTTTTTCCCTATATTTTCTTCGCTCTCTGCAATTAGATTAAATCTCTCTTGCTCAACTGGACCACATCATGAAAAACCTTGCCTAATGAAACCTAGTGTTCTCTTTTTAGTCCATGGAAATTAAACTTTTGTAGGGTACTAGGTAACTAGCGATTTTATTGCTGAAAAGGGTATATTTTGGCATCAGTAAAAACATACTTCGATGGAAATTCATACGGTCCATGGCTTATAAATGGAGGCCAAAAAATGGTCACTTTTTTCAGTTTTTCCAGTTGATCTTGAAAAATACGGGTTATATGAAAAAAAGTTGTAGATAATTGAAAAACCTATCGATTTATATAATTAAAGTCATAGGTGGCGCTACTGGTTATCAAAATATAATTTTACCCGAAAAAGTGTGTTTAATCCGAAATTTGTGAGTTGAATAGTTTCCGAGAAA
Organism: Diaprepes abbreviatus; assembly: GCA_034092305.1. NCBI lineage: Eukaryota > Metazoa > Arthropoda > Insecta > Coleoptera > Curculionidae > Diaprepes > Diaprepes abbreviatus. Next base: position 31,203,292 of record JASJET010000055.1, read on the forward strand.
ATCGAGCTCAAAGTTGAAAATTCGATGTCGATTATTATCCTTCCTAATAAAGATACAGTAACCAAGTTGACAGCAATTTGTTTGAAATGATGTATATTTTTTAGATATATTTTCAGAATTTTTTTTGATTTTTCGTTGAGAAAATTGCGAAAAACAGTTTTTTGCACTTGAAAAATTGCAATAACTTTTTTGTCAGTGTAATTACGATTATTTTAATACGTCTATTAGATTTAAATATATTATTTCCGATCTCTGCAAAAAAATGTTTTACAATAAAATTTACCTTTTTTTTTAAAAAAAATTTGCAACGTCATGGTTTTTAAATATTAAGGGCTGAAATTTACAGAAAACAGTATTGAATACTTGTAGTTTATCGAGAAATTTTTCGATTTCACGAAAAACATCTCTATAAGATCTATGGACCTCTGAAAACTACCCACAGAATCTATCCGATGGTATTAAAATAGCGCGGGTACAGCTAGTCAGCGGGTTGCTATGTTGCAAGGCACAGATGTCTTCCACTCTTGGCAGTATCCGGTTCGGAGCCGGCATTCTGGTAACACTTGTTATTTCGAAGTAGTTTGCTTTAGACTTACTTTGATATAACATTTTGGCAAACTAGAAAGAAAAAATATTATAGTGTTTGTACATTTGTTAAAGCATTATTGCAAACATTTTTTACATTTAAAATCGTTTTAGTGAAAGTTCACGCAGATTTTAACTTTACAAAAGTATTTGAACACTTGGTGGACCGTTGAATGTGATATATAAATCATTACGAAACTGTTTATTTCTATACAAAGGTAAGAAAAATTATAAAATATTATCTTACAAAATTATTACATAAAACTTGTTAAGCTTTTTTTTTTTTAAATTGTTCATTTAATTAAATTTATCACAAAATTATTGTAGAATTGTATACAGATATGTATAATATATTAATGTATTTATTGATATATATATATATATATATATATATATATATATATATATATATATATATATATATATATATATATATAATGTATACTTTTTGTTCAAACTGTATTTTTTTAATAAAATGATGGATTGCTAATAAAATCAGAAATAATTTTTTATTAATAATATAATCTAAATATTACAATTTTACCATATATTTTACTCCAAAATGTTACCAGTCGCATAAAGCGATATGTGCGTGTAGTCCGTAGCTGAGCGGCACGCCTGCAGCATAGCAACCCGCTGACTAGCTGTATCCGCGCGATTTGACTGCCGTCGGATAGATTCTGTTGATAGGTTTCAGAGGTCAATAGATCTTACAGGAATGTCTTTCGTGAAACCGAAAAATTTCTCGGTAAACTACAAGTATTCAATAATGTCTTCTGTAAATTTCAGCCCTTAATATTTATAAACTGCGACGTTGCGATTTTTTTTAAAAGGTATATTTTATCGTAAAACAATTTTTTCTCAGAGATCGGAAATTATATATCTAAATCTAATAGACGTATTAGAAAAATCGTAATTACACTGACAAAAAAGTTATTGCAATTTTTCAAGTGCAAAAGAACTGTTTTTCGCAATTTTCTCGACGGAAAATAAAAAAAAATTTTGAAAATATATCTTGAAAATATACGTCATTTCATTCAAACTGTTGTTAACCTGGTTGCTGTATCTTTATTAGGAACGAAAATAATCGACATCGAATTTTCAACTTTGAGCTCGATTTTCTCGAAAACACAAATTTCAGATTAAACACACTTTTTTTGGATCAAAAATATCTTTTATTTCCTAAAATTCTGAAGCGACAGTTAATTAGTAAATATCATTTAATTATAAATAAAAAAATTGAATTTTTCGAGAAAAAACTTATATTTAGATAACTAGTGGCGCCACATGTAACTTTAATTATATCAGTCGATAGGTTTTTTTAAGTATCTTTAACTTTTGTTTGAAACATTTTTTCATACAACCTTCATTTTTCAAGATAAACTGGAAACACTGAAAAAAGTAACCATTTTTGGCCTCCATTTTGTAAGCCATGGACCTTATGAATTTCCATCGAAGTATGTTTTTAGTGATGCCAAAATATACCCTTTTCAGCAATAAAATAGCTAGTTACATTTTTTTCCCAAAACGGCTCTTTTTGAGTCTAATTTCCATGGATCATTTCTGCTCTTTTTGTTCTATTCCAGAAATACTACTTTTAAGAGATTTAATTCTTGTGAAAATGCTTTAGCAAGTTTATTAAACAAAACTGCTTCTAATGGCTGGTTTTGTAATATAATGTCGTCTTCTAACCATTCTGTTTCATAGGTTATTGGTAAAGTAACTTCTATTTAATTATGCGAAGGAGAAGGCTCCTGCACTAACTTCTACATTGTAGGGGCCAAATTCTGAATTACTTAGTTTTCCATTTTATAAAATCTCGAATAGTAAACTACTTCGAAAAAATATATAAATCGATAGATTTTTACCTACTAAAGTAGTCGTAGCAACCGTTGCGTTGTTAGATGCCATCGGTAGATTTTGATATTCTAGATGGCATATGAACTCACAACATTTTGACATACATATGCAATTTGGATTGTTTACTAAAACTTCAAAGTTTCATTTCGGTGAAGGATTTATTTGTGATTTTCATGCGATATTTTTCATAGTTTTCGACATGGCATATTTCAACAAAAGTATACCGATGAATAACGATGGTATAGTGTATTGAATGATAGCCGTCGTTCATTCTTGGACAAGTCAGTTGATCGTTTTGGCTTCCTATCTCCTATTATCAATTTTTGTGAATTGTTTTTTTTAAATGTACATTTGGTGCTGTTTTTTTTGTGTTATGATGACATTAATATTTATTTACATGATTACAGGATATATAATTTTTATTGATAATTTGGAAATACTGCATATTATTCAATCTATCATTTAATAAATGTACAATCTAATGATAACAAATCGTTCCTTTTAGTAATGCCTATACACATTTATTACATTTTACCTTTCAAAATCACAAGTCAACTACATTATTACAATCTAATATCCAGACGTAATAATGAAATTTCCGGCAGACGTCTTCCGTTAGAGTAACTGTATTTGAATAAACCGCATGTCAGTATGAACCATTCAGGCGTAAGATTTTAAGGGTTCTTGACAAAATTCGGAATATAATGATTTATGGAGAGAGTCTTATGTTACTATATATGACATTTAAAATGAACAAAGTTTAAATGTATACCTGACTGACTTACGTATTTTTTAATACAGCTGTGTATTTTTTCATCATAACTTTTTACTACGGCATTTTTTAATTTCAATTTTCCATAAATTTTTGTTTTAATTTAACATGCCTGCTTCCACGAAAATATGCTATGTTTACTTGTCTCTAAAGTTAAGTAATTTATTTTTCATTCAGTCAAAGAAACGGCTGTACTAAATCTTGGAACTAATAGGATGTTTTTTAGTGCAGTATTAACAACTGGTTTATTTCTATTTCTTTTTACTTTATTGGATCCAAAGTTCTTGAAGTTTTCTATAATCTTTTTAAGGGTTGGTGGTGTTGGTTTCTGTTTCTGCGGATATCAGATCGCAAATGTATCGCATGTTCTTGAAATAACTTTATCACATTCTCCATAAATAATAAACAAGTTTAAATAATCTTTGTGCGTGTAATTTAGTTGCCCCGGAATGATAATAAATGTTTAGAATTTTACGTAGAAATCAAAAATGCAATATCATATAAAGTGTTCTATTTAAAATAAGCAAGTCGACATCTACTTCCGGTATAATCGGAAGTGCCGCCATCATGAAAATATTTTAGCCGGCTGTTCCTCTTACACGTTAGTACACTTTCAATTTTCCGTTTAAACATATATATATATATATATATATATATATATATATATATATATATATATATATAAATATATATATATATATATATATATATATATATATATATGTATAAATATATATATATATATATATATATATATATATATATACCTTTATATATATATATATATATATATGAATAGTTTGGTTATTCCGGGTTTCAATCCGTTCGTTCAAAAAATCGTTTTCACGACGTTTCGCCAAAATCTCATTTGGCATTTTCAAGTGCGGTTCGTCTCGTTACTCGCTGAGAATGCCAAATGAGATTTTGGCGAAACGTCGTGAAAACGATTTTTTGAACGAACGGATTGAAACCCGGAATAACCAAACTATTCATTCTACCATCCGTGAAAATCTACGATATAACATATATATATATATATATATATATATATATATATATATATATATATATATATATATAGGTATCCGATTACTCTTATGCTTGTCAATGGATGATCTTCGTATGACAGGGCTTCGTCATACGTAGCATATATTTGTTGGGGATAATGAAGGTGAACTTCAGCCAACGCCTCTAAACTTATATCGATATGGTGCTGTCCAATGCTGTGTGATATATATGTTTGTCCTATAGAACGCCATGGATGCTCTATTTCCGAAGGTGTTATGTATGGAGCGAACCTGTTAAAAGTTTCCTCGTTGACGAACGCATGATTGTCGCCCGACGCGCCGCGGATCTCGGCTTTGGATATTGTCCTATAGTCTGCGAGGTAATCCTCTAGGTCCATGTCAAGAAGGTTCCGAGCAGGTTGATGCTGGAACGGGGACTGAATGGGGTTACTATGATTAAATGATGTTTGAGATTCGCTGTTTGGGTTGGTAAGAAAGGTAGCGCACCGCGCAGGCGGTGCCGGAGAGGACTCACCATAACCGCCCGACCCAGAGGAGAGCCAGGCCGCCTCACCTTTCTTCTTAAGAATTGGGGTTGAGAAATTTGAATGGGATTCATGATGATTGAATGAGAACTTGGTCTAATGTAGATGAAATGTGAATGGAATGAGAACTTGGTCAAGTGACAATGTTAAGAAACTTGGTCAAGAACTAATGGTATGATAATGTGGTCAGTGGTCAATAGTATGAGGAATATTCAATGGTCAATGGTATGAGAAAAGTTCAATGGCCAATGGTAAGAGAACTTGGCAAAAATTTTATGACAAATCTGCCAACGAGAAAAATTTTAAAAATTTTTCTTATTGGAAAAAATATTTTAAATGAAAATTAAAATATTTTATGAAGAAGTAATGACTTCTGGGAAGCGAGCTAAAGTGCTCTGGGGTTTTGATGAAATAAGATATTAATATGAACTGGAATGAGAGAAAAACAGAAAGTATTCTCTCTTATGAAAGTATTTGGAATTAAAATTCTTTGAGATTCAAGACGTGTCTTGGAAGTGAGCTGAAATGCTCCAAGGTTTTGACAAAATAAAATTTAAATAATTATTTGGCATAACTGGTTTAAGAAAAAATTGGATTTCTTTCTCTTGGGAATATGTTGAAGTTCAAGGTATGCTTCTTGAAATTGAGCTGAAATGCTTTAAGTTTTTGACAAGAAATAAACTGGTAGAAATTTGTTTGGGCAAAACTGATTTAAGAAAAATAGGAATTATTTTTCATCTAGGAAAATATTTTATAAAATATAATATTTAATTGCAAATGTATGTTTCTGGAAAGAGAACTGAAGTGCTCTATGGGCGAAAATAATTTAAGAAAAATTTAATTTATTTTTCTTCTTGGAAAATATTTTATAAAATAAAATGTTTAAATGTCGATATATGTTTCTGGGAAGAGAGCTGAAGTACTCTATGGGTTTTGATAAAATAAAAGTTAAGAACTTTATTTAACAAAACGGACTAGAGAAAAATTTAAAATTAATTTTATCTTTGATGATAATATTTTCTGAATAGGTCAGTGATAAATATAAAAAAGAATATACCATTTACACGGATGGGTCAAAAAACGACTTATAGTGGGTTTTGGAATCAGTATACCGATCATCAATCATAAATTTTCCTCTAGACTCTCGGACATTTTAGATATTTCTAAAATAAATTGAGAGTTCCTTTTTTGAAGAGGAATGATCAAAGTATTTAAAAAATCAGTTTTCAGCTCTGTAAAATGACACCCGTCAAAAATTAGGCCCAACAAGTGTGGCTGTAAGTCAGTTCTTGACTTCCCTGATGATCTAAATCATCTACTGTAGTATGATTTAATGAGTCTTTATGGCCTCTATAAAAAATTCATGAAATTGTACAAGTCGGTTCAAAACCTAGTACCTATAAAATAAATCGCTGGGTACTCCTTGAACGTTTTGTATCTCCGTCAAGGGGCACTTAACAAATTTTTTTCTATGACAAAGTAGGATTATTTTGACCTCCCCTGTATGTTCCCGAAAAATTAGGAGGTACTTACGAATACGCTCTAGAAGTACCCAAATGAGGAAAAATTATTTAAATTTGGTTTGTTAAATTTACGTGTTTATGTAAACTATACAAACTAAAATTAAGTAATTTTTGGTCAACTATGTTCTGATTGAATATAAATATATTTTTCTGGAAATTAAATAACGCAGATAATCTTTTAGTTAAAATATTTCACCGTTTATCGAAATCTCGTCTTCTGTAACCACAATCTAAATGTTTTCTTAAAAAGTAGTGCCCAATATGGTGGTAACGGAATAATTTCCGCCTGAAAATCAATATTGTAAATGATCTGTGAAAATTTAATCCAAGATAAGAAGTTGCGACCAGCAATTTAAAACCTAAAACCCACCCTATATTGCTAAAGTTTATCACTCTAAAGAGGAAATTTGGAATAGTTCGGTTTCTGCTGATGGTTTCGTAAATTTTATCCGATTGAAAGTAGTTTTGCTGAGTTACATAAAGATATCTCAATGTTATTAAAACAAATAAACTGCTGACCACTAGAAATAAATAATGTAAATTGTTTAAAAATTTTTACTATATGCATAATCATTTTTAGAGCCTTTATAATTAGAATATAGCAAATCACCTAGAAAAAATGCAGGGGGAGGTCCCCGAGTACCGGACGCTTAAAAAATAATAAAAATAAAAAAAAATCTTAAGTAGTGCAATTTGTTTATTTAGGTTTAAAGAACTTTCAATTATATGTGTAATCATCACAGATATATAATCAGCCTCAAAAATTATTATAAATGTAGTAGATTTTAAGGAACAACTTGTATAGCAAAAATAACATTTTCAAAGAGGTCCCCCAATATTGGATAGTGAATTTTTGCTTCATTTTTTAAACTTAAACATAATTTTAACAAAAAATTCGTAAATATTTCAATTAGAATAGGACAAGTCAATGATTAACAAAGAAATCTATACCTAATATTAATAAACTTTCGCCGTAACTAGTTTTCTATAAAATCACACAGTTTTAATCGTACGACCTTCAAAGATCACAAATGTAGCTAAATGAGCCTTTTCTAACATCAGTACATGCTTCATGAGCCCACTGATTGCAAACTTGACAGCAAATCCAATCTTCATTATCTTCTTGGCAGATCAAACAAGTTGTTGGATTTTCGGTAACTGAATCGCTGTCTTTAGTGTTGCAGTCGGTTTCTTTGTCTTTTCTATTTTTGTCGGATCGTTAGTTTTCTTAGATTTAAGTTGCATTTTAAACACGACAGGCTTAGCCTTTATTGCTTTATTTTCAACGAGCGCATTTTTATAGGGGGAGGATGTTAAGATCTCAATTTTCTCAGCTTTTCGTCCTCGACACTCTGGTCGCTTTGATGTAGCGTTTGGGACTGGTGATAGCTGATGAATCACAGTGATAATACCTTTGCTTGTCGATGGTTGTATCGCAACATTATCCTCTCCATTGACGACGAAAGTCTCTTAAGGCAGATCCTGGGGTGTTTCCACTTTTTCATCATTGCAAACATTTCTTTCAGTGACGGGCTGCATGGGCACGTCGGTTACAGGTGATGGTAGAAAATCTAAATCCAGATTTTGCAATATCCAAACGTGGAACGCGCGTGAAAGCTTGTATCACCATTGCAGCTACTTCATATTCTGTTATTCTTGCACCGGAGTTGGCTCTCATCCATAACCCACACGCCTCAAAATATGCATCCTTGAATGGTTTCATAAAAACCCTGTCCAAGGGTTGTAGTTTGTGGGTCGTGTGCGGTGGGGTACTTAACATATGCATGCGGTTATCTTTTTCATAACTTATAACAGCAAGATCTTTGTGACTGCAATGACCATCTAAGATTAAAAGCAGGGGCCTCTCTTTAAAAGGGTTTGAAAACTCAACAAAGTGTTCAAGTTCAAGAAAAATTCAGCGTTCATCCATCCACTTGGCTGGGCCAGGGCTAAGCTTTCTAATGGGGCACCAATCATCAACCTTTCATTAACTCTTTGTCTAGGGAAAATAAATAGTGGTGGGATAAAATAGCCGCCAGCACTCACGCAGAACATAACTGTGACTCTATGCAGAAGTCAACTTGTCAACTTGGCGATTATTTTTGAGTGTCGCTACTTTAGCTTGCTTCTGGACAGTGCTGACCTCTGTCTCGTCGCAGTTATAGATGTCCAATGGGCCAAAATGATATTTTTCTCAAATTTCTTTCAAATTGTTAAAGAAACGGTCAACTTGTGGTCTATTAAAACCAACAGCTCTCATCAGACTCGCTGACTCTGGTCTTCTCAAGCCGAGTTTAGGATGACGTTTGATAAAATCATAGTAAAAATATTTACCAGCTCTCTTCATGACCCTGTTGAATCTGTTATTCAGTTTTAATTGTTCTGCGAGATTAAAAGCCAATTTCAGAAATTCTTTTCTAGTCAAAGGCATGCATCTATGGGACATATCCAACACGTGCGCAATGAGAGCTTCTTCGTACTACTTGGTAAAAGTTGGGTCAAATTTGCCTTTTTTGAGTGATAGTTTTATTTATTCTCCTCATTTTAATATTTTAATGTAGTCGAATAGTGTACTTTTTGGTACATTGTAGACTTCAGATGACTTTCTGAGAGAAAACTTTTTTGACATCACCTTGTCGATGGCTTTTATCAATTTATCATTTTCGGGGTTATTTTCACATATCGGTTTGGGTTTGTCCATGTTGAATCTAAATAATAAAAAATATTACTACAGCAAAAAAAACTGACTTTCAAACGGTCTGGTATTAGGGGACTTTAGGAGTGTCCGATCTTAAGGACCCTTAGGTCCATTGAAGGAAAATTCTCACTCACATTGTGTGTTATTAATCACAAAAAAACGTGTGAATTATGACAGTTCCGTAACATAACAATAATAATTAATCATAATTTTTACCATTCCATACTTTAAATACTGTTTGCAAACCCCAAAAATATTACTTCGAACAAAATTTTTTACTAACCTCAAAAATTTGCACCACGCTCCACGACGAACAAGTCAGCACTGGCGGGCGCGCTTCTCCCCTCGCACTGCACTTGTATATAACTTTCTAACCGCGACACAAGTAACAAATTGGCGCGCTTTCTTAGACCGATTCAAGTTCTGTCCAGATTTAGGAGCTGTCCGGAGTTACGGGACTCCCCCCTATTGTTCATCTTTTTCCTTTTCTCATTGGTTTATGGCTTTGCTTCAGGGCAGTTCGCCAGCTCAATTTGGTAGAGACTCCAACGTAGACTCGCTCTAAAGCATATCAGGATATTCAACTTAGCTTCGTGCTGTGAGCATTACATAACTTAGACTAATCCTAGAGAGGTTGTGTTTGTATGCAATTACAGAGCTTAGTAGCTGGAATATCAAGAAAGTCGTGGAAAAACAATTTTTTTGAGATAAGATTAGGATAAAGGGTGAAATATATAGTTGAGTAAGCACAGCGTATTATAATTTAATTTTTATTATAACACAAGAATTGCATTAAGACATTTACTGTTTCTGTCGTTGGGTTAGTTAAAGTGGAAAATATCGAGATTAGAGTTGCAATTTTTGTAGCGATTAATTTTTAGTAGGTATCGTAGTTAGGAATGTGACTTTTGAGGCTTGAATAAAGATGTGGTTTAAATCTTCCACTAAACCACACTCACAATAGGAGTGGTTTATCAGACTTAGTTTTAAAAGGTATTGTTTAGTTAAATAATGTCCTGTACGTAGTCTAATGATGGTAGTAATGTGTCGCTTGTTTTTAAACGTAGAATCCAGAAACCATTTTTAGTTGGGAAGGTTGTTTGCACTTCTTATATTTAGAATTAGTACATGATAAGGTGGAGCTCCAAAAGGTTACATATTTATCCCAAATCTTCTTCTTAATTACCCGCATGTGATCTGTTGGGTTTAAAACAGCACATTCATAGGAACATTCAGATCTCTACCTACTTTGGCTAACAAATGAACTTTCTTATGTCCCAGAATGTCTGAGTGACCCGAGACTCAGCAAAGCTGGATATCAAATCCATTTTGATTGGCCAGATAAATTAACCTTTTTGTTTTAAGAGACCAGCTTTACTCATTGTAAAATTTTTTAGTACCTTTGATTTGGGAAGTAGCACTTAATGAATCCGAGAAGATAATAACCTTCTGAAAACATCTATTAATAGATACCTTGACAGCTTGGTGAATTGCAATAATTTCTAGTTTAGAAATATCTAAAATGTCCTAATTGATTGGTGTATTTCTATCATAACGGCTGCAGTAATTTTAATGCTTCGAATTAGTGCATGCTGATTATTCACTTTCACTTTATGTACCTCGTTTCTGAACTAGCGCTACAAACAAAAGTCTAGTGGTGTGAGGTATGGAGATTTTGGAAGTCAACTAACAGAACCACCGCGAATAATGCTGAAAAGTAGTTTCGACTGTTGCGTTGAGATTTTCGTCTGGCCCTAGATGGGAGTTGTGAGTATTATTGATACCGTTTTGGGTGAATGTGATGAATATAATGATTATATAGCCATAAAATTGCATACCCCTAACGTAATTTTCTAATTGTAGGTACTGTACACGTTATATATGGTACAAATCTAGAGCTTGCCCATGGAATGTGTTGATTACCATTTTCTGTGAAATATCCAATTGAGTAGTAATTCTTCGTGAGCTTTTTGTTACATCATCTTATACTAAATCCATAATATTCTTTCCTTCTTTAAACTATGTCCACTGGCTCGTTCAAATTTTATGTAAGCGTTGGGAAATGTTGCATTCTCGCACAGTTTGTTGTAAACTCTGATAAATGTGTTTTTACCCGGATTTCTCAGATACGGATATCGCTGATGATTTTCTGATACATACCAGAACAACAAAACGAATTGATTCTGAAGCCTTACTTACAGCACCTGCGATAAGAAGCGATCAAATATTTTTATTTTTATTTACGCTATACTTTGAAAACAAATTAGAATCGGATAAAAATAGCTGAGTTAATTGAACTATTTTTAGATGTACTAAACTTTCCTGGAGTTTATGTCTGTAATAGTAACTTGATGATAGAATACTAAAATTTCATTACACAACGTTCATCAACAAACATTTTTTCACAATTTATATCGAATCACTTTTTGCATTTAAAAATTATTATAAAGTTATTGAATATGATACTTTAAAAGATATAAGTTTATTTGAAACGATAACAATAACTTGAGCGATTTGGAATTTTTTTGTCGTGGGATTTTCTCTGGTGAGGGTATACGTATGCGCTATGGCTCAAAAATATCTTCTTGAATGGGTTTATTTCATATAAAATAAATTCATATTTTCGGTTTTCATCCAATTGCTGGCAACTTCGTTACATTAAATAGAATAGTCTGTGTATCTAGATTTATTGATATATCCTTATAATAAATTTAAAATTGAGACTAGTTTAAAACAAAAAATTAAGTGTATTACAAGGGCCATTGAAAGAACAGGAAATTTAATTTAAAACAAGTATACTGATAATTCACAAATTCAAAAATTTAATCTGTACTTCATAATATACAGGGTGTCCGAAAGATACGTGTACAACATTTGATGACAAATTCTTTAAGTCAAAATAGGTTGATTTAAGCCAACTTAGTTATATTCGATAATGTTTTATTTAGACGGTAAAAGACGTCAAAGTTTTAAAAAAATATTGATTTTTAATGTGTGCTCTAATACTATCATAATACGTTTTCTAGTGGAATATCGACCGGCTATATAATAGTGTAAGTATTATTAAAAAGACGTCACTTCATATTTTTTGTGTCATCAACGTTATGACAACCTAGATATTTCTTTCGGATAATTACGGGTATTTGGAAGCTTTTATACCTATTACAAAATTTTCGTTGGATAAGCGGTTTCGCCAGGAAAGATATATTTTCAGTTACACATGATAATAAAAAATACCTGTAACTTTGTTATTATGACATTTAATAATTTGACTATTTACAAATTGCCATCACTGTCTAAGAAGTCAACTAAAGTAAGATTAAAATTCCAAGTTTCTAAGCCTATTTTACTATTAAATATGAACAACCACACGTTCTCCGAGAAGGTTGACATGCTCCTGGTGTATAGGTTTTATTAAGGAAATGGGTATCCACGTATTAGGGTTTATATGGAGAGTCTTAACTGCCAAATACCAATCCATCACACTTTTACCAATATTTAGCTTAATCTTCGAGAAGCGGGTAGCTTTGAGAAAAAAATTGAAAGGTAGGGGTGGCTTTCGACCAACTCGAACAGTTGAAAAAGAAGAGGGAATTTCAGAAAGAGTTGTATAAGGACCAAATGTTACTAGCAGCAACTTACAACGTGAGTTGTATATCTTTAAAACTATTGTAAATGGTATTTTAATAGAAGAGTTGTAACATCCATATCACGTCCAAAAGTTTCAGGTACTCTTACCGATTGATACTTTCGTGCACCTTACATTTTGTGAATTTATTCGAAACAAAAGAATCCGTAATCCATATTTTGGTAGAAAAATTTTGTTTACAAACGAAGCATGTTTTATAAGACCTGAAGTCACCAACCTGCACAACGAACATGTTTATACCGATAAAAATCTATATGTACAACTTTAGTATAAGGATAAATGGAAATCTTTTTGCAAAACACATTATCCGTTCTTCTGGAAAATGTGCCCATTTTACTTAGGCGAGAACTATGGTATAATGGCTTAATGAAGCACCAGTAAGATGGCCACAAAGTTATCCAGAGTTTAATAAGTGTTATTTCTTTTTGTGGAGCTCACTTAAAACAGAAGTATACAAGACTCTGGTGAACACCTACAAAGAATTACTGATGCGCATTTTTTATTTTCATGTTGCACATTTGCTTAATTAATGTTTTCTTTCTAGTTAGTTCAGGTTAGTTCAGATTAGTACCCTATATATTTCATGAGAAGTCATTCTTTACTTGTTTTATTGAAACCAGAAAAATATTACTTATGCGTTTTTAATATGAATATCAATGACAGCTTCTAATTTAAAAAAAAAAAAGAATTTTTACGGCTTTTGGGTGTATCAAAAAATATTTTTTCTCATATTATGACCAAAAAAGGAAAAGAAAACTATTTTGAATCTCTTTGACGTCGACTACTTCATAGCCGTGTTAGTGAAGTTATACGAAACCAAGAGTCGGATTCGCAGAAAATGGGTTTAAATTTTGCATACACTTTATGTATCCAGACAAACGATTTTGATACTTTTTAGGTACTTGTTTTACGAATTATACTGGGATAAATGTATTATAGTATATCTTGTCGCGTGAAGAATATTGTTGAGCAAATGATATGGGCTGATTTTTATGACGAAATTTTCAAAATATTCTAAGAAATTCTCCAGATTAATCCAATAAAAATCTGTCGATTTGGAAAAAGTTTTTTTGACAGAGGTAAGTTATTTCCGATATATTTCTCAGTGTATTGCAGAAGGTATTACCATGCGAATTCTTCGGTAAGTTTATGCAAGGAGGCTAAAAATTTTAAGAAAAATTGTTGATGAGTAAACTTTTATTGAGTTTTTGGCATGTCGTAACGAATACTTAAAAGAAAATTCTGACTAAATATTTCCACAGTAAATTTATTGAAAAACTTTGGAACTGAAAAACGATAAAAACATTATTAGTTAGCGATCTTTATCGTTTTTTTAGCCTTCGCCTTCTTTACCTATTTCGTCTTCCGAGCATGCATGTTATATTATTGTTAATTTAATAAATTGTAAATTTACTCATTTACTTTAAAGTTTTTGAAGGTAGCGCTATACTTAATTTTTATAAAAAATACTTCCAAACTACACAAACACTCCTAATTAACGTGAAAAGAAATGGAACACAGATCAAAATCTATATTAACAATACTTTATAATACGAATAATTATTTAAATAAATAAAAATAATATACTACGTCTTTAAGAAGGAGTAAAAGTACAAAATAATTTGTTACGTTGTCCTGAAAATTTGGGATTTTGAATTTTTTATTAGCTATCAACATATTTGTTTTACTCCGTTTTGAAAACGTCGTATATTAATATTTTTGTATTAATTAATTATTTTCTACTTTTTAGTCTTTAGTTTAAGACCAATTGAAAAATTTCTACCGAACGGATAAATAAACAGACAGACAGACAAGATAATATTAATATTGCATTGTCATCCAGTTCTGAGCTATTTTTAAAGTTTCAAGTCTCTAACTCATCGGGAAGTTAGTTTAAAATTGATTGCAAAATTTCTACCGAACAAAAAAACAGACAAGAAAGCGAGTTAATAAAACTGTGGTAAAAAGATATAATTAAAGCAAAGTTGACTTTGAAATGATCTTGAAATACATGATCAGGGTCAATTTCAAGGTCATAATATAGCATTGTTATACTTCAGCTTGATGGAATATTCGGAAGTAAATTTGACCTTGAAATGACCTTGAAATACACTCCCAAGGTCAGTTTCAATGTCATTATATTACATTGTCATTAATTTTTGTTGGCCAAATTTCAGCTCGATCGGATAATCGGAAGTAAATGACCTCGAAATGAACTTGAAAATTATGTTTAGGGTCAATTACAAGGTCATAGTATTGCTTATCATCCTGTTCTGAGCTATGTTTAAAGTTCAAGCTATCGAGAAGTTAGTTTAAAATCGATTGCAAAATTTATACCAAATGAACACAGAGACAAAAAAGAAAGTTAATAAAAACGTAGTAAAATGAATTAATTACAACGGTGCGGTCCCACCTTAAAAAAATTGCTAAGTAAATAAGTAAATCTACAATTATTTCATTAAATGCAATTTAAAATATTTTATAATTTATTTTTCACTTTACACAATTTTTATATAAGTAAATTATTAAACATATTTAGTTGTTTTTCGTAAAAGTAAATTTTATTACCACCAAAATATTTTAAAACTAAATATCAAAACCAATTTAAAAATTAATTTATAACTTATTCCATAAAATTAATTATCTGAAAGGCTAGAATTTAATGGGTAGATCAAAAGTCTTGATGAGCACTAAGCTCAAAAATTTATATCATATATGGGTTTGAAGTTCCCGTCAAATGGATCATTAAAGTTTCTAGGAGAGAAATATCTCAACAATACTGGAATAATATCATAACGAAGTTGATATACCTCTACATGTTGGTTATTGGCCATTTTAAAGTTATAAAGTGTACTGCCAATATGTACATTCAACTTACCAACGTATTAGTATTCGTAAAATAATATACTTAAAAATAGCTTCCGAAAAAATTTTTGAATTAACGTCATTTTCAACTTATTATTATTTTGACGTTGATCGCAACAAATAACCCTGAGTAATTATTTGTCAGCAGTTTTTTTCCAGGGCACCATCCAATGATGAAAAGGTAATGCCATTTGCTTGTGATTTATGTCAATTTTTCTAGGGATTTATGAGATTTTTTCGTTCCTTTTTTTTATTAAAATCAGTCAAAATAAAACCACTTTTAGTTATTTGCACTTTATTCTTTCAGAAAAATCACCCCTTTTCATGACATTAGCTTAGATCGGTTTTTAGAGCTAAAAAAACAATGGTTAGTTCAAACCCATATATCTTGAACTCTGTACATTTTTTAGTTGTGTATATATATATATATATATATATATATATATATATATATATATATATATATATATATATATATATATATATATCATTGTAACCTTTTATTTAGATAACCGAAACAAAATGATTGTTCAGAAGTATCCTGGAATAGTAAAAAGTTCTTTACTTTGAGTTTTCTATGTCAAATTTGAAGTAATAATAAAATAATTGGTGTCATCCCTGGACGCTGTACAGCTTAATAAGTTTCACAGTATCCAAGAGGAAAATCGGTGCAAAATATAAAATAAAGATAATGTAACCCCAAGGACAGAAACTTTTAAAACTTTTTATAATTTTCATAAAATAAGTTAATAACAACCCTTCAGTAAAGGCTTTATTTATATTATAAAAGTTAGCTGCAAAGCTTTTGAGAATTTTAAATCATAAATAAAACACATTGGCATAATAATAGATAATAAATTAGGAGAAACTTTTTAAATTTATTATCATATTTGTAAAATATTTGGTCAATACTAAGATGTATAGCAATAAAAAGATTAACTACATAATGTATAATTTATATTCACAGGATTAAATTTCTCATCCATAAACATTTTAGACTGCATATCTAAGTTTTATTTATGATGATATTTATTGTTAGTTGTAGGAAATACCAGATTAAAGTATATATATATATATATATATATATATATATATATATATATATATATATATATATATATATATGTTCCTACGTGTTAATTTTACCCTCTTCTCAGGTGAGTTCAGTTGTTTTAAAAGATCACACCCAAATAATGAATACACAAACAGATTAAAAACACAGTATAAATATTTTATTCAAAAATGGGACAATTTTGGATGAAATTTTATAAAATTTCATGCAACTATGCTTCTTATCAATTTGTCATTTGTTTATTTTTATTTGCCATGCCTTAGTCCTTTTCAAGAACCTGTATCACACCTTCGCAACATTTTATCATTTCAATTTTGCAACCTGCTACTAGCTGACGTTACTGCAATTTAACTTTTTATACGTATTTAATTTCTCAAAATTTGGTTTATTTTTAAAAATTTTCGTTTTCCGTGACGTGATATAAGTGGTTAATTATTATTATAATAACACCTACTATTGATGATTAATGTTATTTATATATTATCAGGTTAATTTGACAAGCTATCATTCATTAGTATAATTTTATTTTTATCTTGTTCAAACTTCAGACTATTATTGATGTTTTATTTATTTTTTTTATTTTCTACAAACAACTAATAGCATTCACGTTCTTAGACTATTATAAATACCACGGTGTTGTTTTCTGTACCTTGGTGTTTATTTTCTAAACATTGGTTTTGTTTTCTGTACCTTGGTCCAATTTCATAAACACAATCCCAGTATATTGATTTATTCGTATCAAGTAAGAAAATTACAAATATTTTTTCCTAAACTTGAACAAATATTTTCTTCTTTAAATATATATTACTTAGTTTTCTTGTATTTTCCCAAAACACTATTTCCCGGACTTGTTGTTATTTGAGAGTTGATTATTTTATTTGTAGGACAAACTTCGATACTTTTATTTTATTTTATAAAACACTAAACTTGTTTTTTATCCCAGTATATTGATTTATTCGTTTTCTTCTTCAAAAATCTTTTAAATATCCCAAAATATTTTGTAATAGTTTCCTATCAAGTAAGAAAATTACAAATATTTTTTCAAAACTCGAAGAAATATTTTCTTCTTTAAATATTTATCACTTAATTTTCTTGTATTTTCCAAAACACTATTTCCCGAACTTGTTATTTGAGAGTTGATTATATAATTCGTAGGACAAACTTCGATACTTTTATTTAATTTTGTCAAATACTAAACTTGTTTACCTATCAAAACAAACACATAACCTCACTTAAAATATAACAAAACAAAATATTTCACTTTTGTTTTAATGATGTTAAAATTTCGGGAGCTGTCAAGACGCGCTGCTTTTAGCAACAGGATTGTGTCTACTCTGACGAAATTCCTACGCTTCGGCTATTTAAAAGATTCCGAAACATTTGAATCGTCTCCAACCTGATTGGTCAGATTTGTGACATCCGTTAACTTGAAAAATATTACCAACTTGAAAAATTGTGATTTATTGAAGCTTTTTAATTTGATCAATTTTACTGGAGTTTTATATAATTTGATGAATAAATGGAACAAAATTCTATCGTTGAGCAGTATTGAACTTGCCCAAAATAAACTTTAGAGCATTCCCAACACTTTGATATACATTAAAACAAATTTGGCATACTATTAATATAATAAAATTGATTAAAATAAACGGCTTGCACATAGAAATGTATGACTATTTGACTCTATTTTGTTCGAAAAAACTTTAAAATGTTTATTATTGCCTCGGATATTAACATCTATGTATTAAATAACATTTTCTGGACATTTTAATCCTAGATTTGCCTACTAAAAACTTAAATCTATCTTATTATTTAAATAAATCTCTTTTACATTTTTCTGATATATACCATACATGGTTTTAATTTTCCCATATTTTGTTTAATAAATCTTAAAACTATTACATTCTTGTTTCAAAAGGAACATTTACGAATTTTTCACTTATCACTGTGTTTTTTTGCTCTATATTCGCACTAATAGTAGATTTCACGCACTTTTAGTTTAAATATGATTGTTTATTTTGGAACTAGAATAAATGAGTAACATTTGATTTTCAGTTTTTCTAAGGCATTCACTCACTTATAGTTCAACTAATGATATATATTAATTTACAATAATGTTTCCTCCTAAAATTTTATATACTGAAACAAATTCAACAAAAGACTTGTTAGAAAAATGACAGAAATATACTTGGAAACCAAGTCAAGTAACAAAAAAACTAATATCAATAACCTAAGCTTTAATATACTCTAACTTGCTGAACCTAAATAATGATAGTTCCATTGATGTTGACACAACAAATATTTTCTTTTAGTTTTGTATTATTGCACCTTCATATTATCAAAATTATTGTTATAAATTGGTGACTAAAATGTCAAATCAACAAAAAAATTAAATTGATTTTGAAAAATTATTTTGTGAAAGAAAATAGCTTTAAAAACTTAAAACAGTAGTTATTATCCTGAAATTTATTATAAATTTTTAGAAAATGTTTGTCAGCAGTAATGTACATTAAAGTTTCGTTTGTCCAACCAGGACCATATATATATATATATATATATATATATATATATATATATATATATATATATATATATATATATATATATACATACAAAATTAGTTGCCCTTACAATAATGGCACAGTAGGTCAAAATTTAGTGCATGTGGTTTTGGAGGCAAAAAAACACTTTCGACAATCTGATA
Organism: Diaprepes abbreviatus; assembly: GCA_034092305.1. Classification (NCBI taxonomy): domain Eukaryota; kingdom Metazoa; phylum Arthropoda; class Insecta; order Coleoptera; family Curculionidae; genus Diaprepes; species Diaprepes abbreviatus. Next base: position 31,222,572 of record JASJET010000055.1, read on the forward strand.
AAGTTTACCCATGGTGACGTAAAGAAGAGTGCATTACCAAAAAGATTTTCCGAATTTTTAAATTTTCACTTCAAGTCAATATGAATTGTTCAAAAATGAGTACCTAGGAGTTTTTACGGTTGCAAGCTAATCTCAAAATAACGCAACTCAAAACGGTTGATCTAGTAAGGCATCCTAATAGCCTATTTTCACAATATTATTCACTCAAAATCCTTAAGAATAACTCAAAAAAAATTTTTCCATGTCACTAATCACTTAATTAGTCATAAGATGGCATAATTCAAGATCCCATGCCACAGACAGAATGTCGATACTACTCAATACAGCATCATTCATGGGCGTCATTTTGAAAAATGAATAAAACTGTTTCAAGAAAAAGTCTAATATTTTTTTGGCTTTAAATCTTAAATACGCTCTTATTGGGATTAGTACATTAATTTTACTTCATCCATAAAATTATAAGAATTTTCTTTTTTAGTGGTTACCAATATATTTTTATTTTTCATCATTTTGAACAATCTGAAATGCTTCTTAAAACAGGAAACTTTAAAAATAAATTTCATCATAGGAACTTGTCTCCTGATACTAGAGCGTGTATCTACGCTGAAGTGGCCTTTCAGACATGGAAGATATTACTTCCGGGTGCGTGCCCTCAATTCCGTAGTGCATTGCAGTGTTTATTTTACTGACTGCAAGCAGTGCGGAAGTGACGGTTCGGCTTTGGATTTCCGACGTTAGAAGATTAGATAAAATACTTTTTATTTACTCACTAAAGGAAATGGATTTATAAATTGCAGACATAAAATAGGTCTGGTTTTTATAATAGGGATGTTATAGACGAAAAAGGTAAAAATTTACATTTAAAAATGATAAAACATAATTTCGTTGGCATTACCAATTATTTTATTTATACTATTAATTAACAAAATAAAAATCAGATTGATCGACTTTTAATTGAAATTTTGATTTACAGCCCAAGACCTATTTACTTAAAGACACAACTAACTTATTAAAAAATCGTGCTTGCTTGCTGATGCTCATCTTTACTTGACATCTCCTTTATGTAATGTAAGTATAATAGGTTTATTAGCCTATCTGAAGAGTTCTGAAAGAACGAAACACTGAAATATTGCTCTGGTATTCTCAGGTATTCACGCCTGCAGACGCGGTTGCGTGGGACGTGTTCCTGCCTAGTTTTGACCCAAACCTGCGTATAGATTAAGCAGTGATATGCCTAAAAGTATCTGGTAATCTCCACATCTGATGAGTGCAAGTAGCCCAGCGCAAAGGGTGAGCTCTGCTCGATACAAACGTGTCCACACCGCCCGACACCAGGCACATGCCAGTCGTGTCATAAGGGAGTCAACGCATGGTGTGCCGTCGAAGGGGTAATCTCAAAAACTAGCCAGGACTGTGCGCGACGCAATCGCGTCTGCATGCGTGAGTACCTGTAAATCGGTCGGAGGCCATGAGGTGTTTTGACACCCGAAGCATTTCAGTGACACCAGGTTAGCATTTCAGTGTTTCGTTCTTTCAGAACTCTTCAGATAGGCTAAGAAGCCTATTATACTTACATTATATAAAGGAGATATCAAGTAGATTTGAGCCGTCAGCAAGAAAGCATTGTGTGCGGTGCTGAGAGCTTGACTTGTAGTCAGCTAGACTCAAGTCTCAAAATCATTTTCGATTTTCAAATGGCTGTTGGTTATGTGGTAATTTCCACATATGATGGGTTCAAGTAGGACGAAACCAGTCCAAAGAGTGAGCTCCGCTTAATACGGACTTGTACACATCGCTTGACGTCAGGGACACGACAGAAGTCGTGTCATAAGGCAGTCAACACATGGTGTGCCATCGAAGGTGTAAACCCAAAATCCTAAATACTTTTAGGCATATCACTGCTTAATCTGTACGCAATGAAACAGATTTTGGTCAAAACTAGTCAGAACCGCTCGCGGCGCAACCGCGTCTGCATGCGTGAGTACCTGAGAATTGGCCGGAGGCCATGTGGTGTTTCGACTTCCGAAGCGTTTCAGTGATACCAGAGCCGTATTTCAGTGTTTCGTTCTTTCAGAACTCTTCAGATAGGCTAAGAAGCCTATTACACTTACATAACTTACTTAATATTGGCGAAGGGACATTATTCCCTTAAATGTCACTTGGAACCAGATTTACCATAGAGATAGTTATTTCAATTCTGATGCAAAATGCGGTTTATATGCCAACTTGCTTACTTATAACGTTAATGGCGGAATTTAGCAGTCTAATACTATACCTCTAAAACTGTGGCGCTACTTTAATTCAAATGATATTCGATTTTTGTCAAATTAGGGAAGTTAAGTGATTTCATCAGGTGGATATACACAATTTATTGATATTTAAATATCTTTATTCTGTCCATTACATAAGGGTATCTCAACAAGAACTTTAAGTAAATTAAAAAACACATTATTTTAAGGAATTTCTTTGAAATTATTATTAATATGTATAAAGTAGCTTTTTACATTAAACATGAGATAAAGTATCATTCAAATGGTCATCGCGGTTCAGTTAGCCACTGAATTTGACAAATTTTACGTTCAAGTTCTTCTGTGTTTTTGAATTGTCTCTGGATGGTTCGCATAAATATTTAATTTTTTAAAGTGTCCAGAGAATAAAAAATAATCCGGTTAAATCGCAACTAATTGGCGGTCAGTTTTGGTCACCAAAACAGGAGATGACATGAGAAGGGAACTTCGTCTGCAACTACGCCACTCAGTCGCATGCGATGTGATAGATGGCACTATCCTGTTGAAATTATGTCGGTCTTGGGTCAATTCCATTAAACTCTTGCCAAAACAGTTTGTTAATATGCCATGATAGCTATGGCCATGAACTCTCGCAGAAGCATCTTTATGATTTCCAAAAAGTATAGAATTCTTCTTACACATATGATATAGCAAACTGTCAATTTTTAAGGATAAATGCAAAATTCTCGCAAAGTATGAGAATTTTCTGCCCGTCGGATCCTCTAAAGGGGATGATAATGCCCTGAGTAGGCGTTAAAGCCTTTTAAGGGGGCGGCAGTGGGTCCAGGGGCAACTGAAGTCGTAAAGGTGGTCAATGTGGGCGAAGAAGTAAATAATACATTGTTTGAAATTTGTCACCTTACTATTGTCACATAAGTTTTCAAAAATAAAATTTATCCTTATAATTCATTTTAGTTCTATTCAAGACAGTTTTGAGTATTTGAAATATGAATTTACGTATTGTCCCACAAACAAACCATTATTTATATGTTTAATTTGACAAAAGATGTTTGTGAATGAAGCCATGAAGTTCTCTAGGATACAACAGCATTTCATTAAAATGCATGTTGATAAAAGATATATTTTATTTTCAAGAAATGAAAAGCAATATTTAGAACAGCCATCCATATTTAAGTTTTTGTGTCATACTTCAGTTAAGTAGATGTTAGACTTCGAACTTCATATAATATTTCATTGTTCATAGCAATAGTGGGTTAGGAATTAATCTTGCCTGAAGTGAAAAATGTATTGAAAAACGTTCTTCATCATAGACATCATCGGAAGAATGCTCTGGAACAATAAATATTTGGCAAAAAGAATTGATGAAGTGGCTAAAGACTGAGATGGTCTTACGCGATTACCTAAAGATATGCAAATTTTTTATTCAAGTCGACGGATCAATTCTATTTACTTTTAATTTTTATAGTTTTTTGACTCAATACAAGGTTTCCTTGAAAACACAAACGAAGACCTGCGCGTTACTTTGATTACATTCAAAATCATTTATTTTAAAGACATCAAACATTTATTGAAGTAAATTTACATTTACAATTGCCAAGGTGATGATTTCAATTTAATATAAGCGAAGAAAGTCATAACTACTTTTGTGGGGAAATTTTTGTTCAAGTGGAATCTCGGTATAGCAAAATACAGACACTCTTCAACATTATCAGCTGTGTCTACAAAACGGGAAGATTTACTTACGTATTGTTATCCCTGATGACGTCACAAAGAGGTTCCAAGATATTCTAAACATGGACATATCAAGTTGGATTTCAGATCTTTTCTCAAATGCAGATACAATAGGTTCATAAAATTTAGAAGAAGAACTAGTGGAACTCGCCGACGAAGACTTTAAAGTAAAATTCATAAATGATCAGAACTCTATCCTAGCTTTTAGGAAAAAGTGCACACAATTTGGATTACATTGCGTTCATATTATTTGCTTGGACGTGGGTGTAAACTTAATTTCCAAAAAAAGAAAACTGGTCACTAAGCGATTGACGACTCTTGTCTAAACTGGAGCCCTATATTAACAAAATGTTAAGACTCCAGTAGCCTCACCATATCGTTATTTTTTTTAATACCTATTGATGTTTATGTCAGTTTTCTAATGATTTTCCACTATGTTTGATGGCGTTTTGATTTTTAATACGATATTTTAATATTAGGTACACTTGCTGTAAGGGAGGGGGTCGTTGGATTTATTTTTTATGTAAACCCATGAGTGAGTCTTTTCATTAAAGATGATTTTATTATGGAATGCATCACAAACTTGTAGTTGTTCGGAGATTTAGTTGGTAAAGATACTACGCTGTCCATGGCCAACGAGCTAGAGTTCTTGAGTTATCTGGATCTTGTAAACACGAGGTTGTAAATCTTTTGTCAAATTTCGTTGGACAGTGTTGTGACGAAAATATAATTCTTAGGAGCGACGGCGGATAGAGGTGTTTGATTGCTCTGCGACATAGACACTAAGAGCCGCGATATTGTCAGGTGATGTTTCATGATGATGATGGGTAAAATTTTCCTCAGCTTTCAGTAAATACGTCCGCTCAAAATTTTTTGTAATTTCTGGCCTCGATGGTTGATTATAAACACCAAAATGATCAGGTAAGTTTCGAATAGTCATGTAAAATCTTTTCCATATTTGTAACGGGTTTTTTCTTCATTAATATATCATCCGAACTACGACTCTACGTTTTCTTAAATGCTTATCTTTTAATTAAAAATCTATCAGATATCATTGATTTAACTATTGACAGCCAAAAATGGCATCCGATTTGAAATACATGTTCTTGTTGGGTATTCTTACTAAACTTAGAATATAGAGAATATTTATCTCAAAAATTTGTTGGAACTCTTTTTACTTCAACTTTCTAAACTTTATCTGGACTCTTTAAAACAATGTTTCGCCTTCTCAGTACTGCAATGGTGGTTTAGTCTCACTGCTATTAGCCTTTTATGAACGCTATTTTTTTATTTTCTGGATTGACAGGGTGTGTAACCTTTCATAGCATACTAGACTTAGAACCTCTAGATAGAAAGGCTACACAGTTCTTCAGATCAGCTGTCTATCCCAGGAAAAGATTTTGTAAAAAATAACAAAATTTTATTCCAACTCCTTCAACTTTGATAATCACAACTGGATTCATAGAGCCAGAAACATCATGAATAACAAATAATCTTTTTCAGGTTTTTCAATACTCAGCATTTGACAAGTTCCTGCTCCGATTTTCAAAGGGTTTGTTTTCCGGCAAATAATAAAAGATATATCTTGTTGATCAGATAATGTGTTTCGGTTTTTATTATTGTTTAGTGGCACATAAAGTCAAATGCTAATTGTATTATTACACCATGTTCATACAGTGTTATCAGAGTAAATAATCTGATCTGTAACAATGCAGTCATTTTGTGATTATGTTTAACGAGATTTTAACCGGACTTGATTCAAAGGTGTGTTTTATTTGAAGTATGACGATTTGGCTTTATTGTATTTTCAGTTACGTGGAGTCGGAAAAGTTAAGTGTCTTATTATGTATTCTCAATGAGTATTTATATTTATACGATTATCCCAAACTTTGTGTCCATCTTTCTAGCTCTAAATTTTTGTAATATACAGAGTGTCCAGATAATATGGGTACAACATTTGATGACAGACTTTTGACGTCCAAATAGGTCAATTAGGCGGTAGAAGACGCCAATGTATCAGGAAAATATTGATTCTTTCCAAATTTCCTGCAAACGTGGTAACTGAATTTAATGAATTTTCGTGTGTGGTCTAACACTATAATATGAAGTTTTCTGGTGGTATAGCGACGTGCTATAAAGTAATGTTAGTGTTATAAATGTGACGTCACTTATAAACCCTCATGTAATTGGAAGCTTTCTTACCACTTGAAAAATTTTCATTGGATGTGTGGTTTGCCAGAAAAAAAGCATTTTCAATTACTTGCATACACCAACTTGCTATAACAATAAAACAATTTTTAAAATAAATGTTTAAGCACATATATGTAATTTAAAAATGCTGAAATAGTCAACTAAAAGAAAACATTAATTTATGCAAATGTACAAAATGGCCGCTAATTGGCTGAATACACTTATTGATTAACAATTTTTAAAAAATGAAAATAATTCTTCGTAGAGGTTCACCGGAGGCTTGTACACTTCTGTTTTAAGAGCGCCCCGCAAAAAGAACTCTAGAGAACTTGTTGGCTATCTTACTGGAGCCTCATTGCCTTTCCCGATCCATCGGTTAAGATATTGGTCTTGTAAATATTGCCAAACAGCAAGAAAGGAATTAAGTAGGGCCCCATAGTTCTCGCGAAGTAAAATAGACAAATTTTCCAGAAATGGTAATGTATTTTGCAAAAAAATTAGATAAATATTTCCATTTATCCTGTCTGGAATCACAACAGGACCAATAAAGTTGCGATCAGTAATATCTTCTCACACATTTATTTCAAAGTTATGCTGGCGGTGTGCAATTCTAATGGCATTTGGATCTTTATCCGTATAAATTTGGATCAAGAATTTTTTTGTTTCGAATAAGTTCAAAGTTAAGATGCATGAGGGAATCAACCGGTAACCTGAATCTTTTGGAAGTGATATGGATGTAATAACTGTTCTTTTAAAACATCTTTAAACTCAGATATTACGTTTTCAAATTTGGGAAAAATTTGTATTGTCTTAAAACTTTTTTTTTCCCTGTATAATGTATTTATTATAAGCGGGTATTATTTCCAATGAATATTTAATTGTTTATTAAATTAACTTATGTTAATGTATGCGTTATTTCCAATCTTCGCATACAAATATTCAAGTGTATATCTTAAAATTCAACGTAATAGCGAACAAGATTACGCGAATCTTTCATGTGGAATTATTCAGCCACATGTAAAACAAATTGGGGTCTCCCATTTAAAATTTATATTTGATTTTTAAAAAATATGGCATCTATAAACATTGTTTACCGAACAAGTTTCCATCATGGTTTCTTGCTTATAAATCAAAGTGAAAAAAATGGTTTTCTAAAACTTTTATACACAGTATAGAATATCTTTAGGGGTGTAGTAATATATAAATCCAAGGCAAAATTTATGTTCCCATAGAAAATTCGTATAAAATAATTTTTAGTAAAAAATGATAAAAAAGATTTGAAAAGATAAATGACAATAATTTATAATTTTGGTGTATAATAATTTCTAATTCATGATGGAAGCCAGTTTAAAATGTCCAGGTGCCTTACCAAAGGCTCTGAAATGTCTCTAGCTCCCATTAGGACCGACCATGGTGTTCTAACCGAGCCGCAAGATAAAGCGAATGAATTTGCAGAGAGTGTTCATGAACAATTCAGGCCAAATCTTGGCACTGATTTGGCTAAGGAAGAATTAACAATTAACAAGTTTGTCGATCTAGCCATACCAATCGTTAGCCTTGCTGAAGTAAAATAGATCGCCGGGAGTTTGAATATTAAAAAAGCGCCGGGCTTGAATGCTCTCCCGAATGCAACTCCAAAACGTGCTTCGGACAGGACCCTCTCAGCTATAGCTAATATAGCTAATGCAGTTATGCAATCAGGCAGTTTCCCTAGGATTGGAAAATGGCTGAGTTAATTGTAATTAAAAAGAAAGGTGAAAGGACCACTGACATCAATAGTTACAGGCCTATTAGCCTGCTTTTCAAAAATGGAAAATAATTGAACGTATCATTCTCAATAAAATCGATGATTTCCTAACAGAGAGGAACATCTTGCCTCCGGAGCAGTTCGGTTTCAGGAGCAACCATAGTAGCGTTCAGCAGATCACCAGGCTGGCATCGGTGATAATAGATGGTTTCAATAGAAGATTCCATACAGGTGCGATCTTCTTTGATATCAGCAAGGCTTTTGATAAAGTATGGCACAATGGGCTTGTGATCAAACTGGTTAGGCTGGGAATTCCGAGCTACCTAATAAGACTAGTCCCCAGTTTTCTAGAAGACAGAACATTGGTGGTGTCAGTTAATGGCGCAATTTCCGAGGATAAACAGATAAGAGCCTGGGTACCGCAAGACTCTCCCCTTTCTCCGACGCTGTTTAACCACTATACTGCTGATATACCGACGGATGATTGGAGGAAACTATACTTATTTGCTGGCGACACCGCATTTGCGACGTCTTCTGGATCCTTTCGCCTAATAACTCTTAGACTTCAACGTCATATTATTATTATTAGAAAGATGGATGGCCGCTTGGAAAATTAGATTAAATCCAGATAAAACACAAGCTGTAATGTTTTCAAAATCAAGAATTCATACGCCGGACCATCGGCTATCCGTCTCTAATGCACGCATTCCCTGGCGGTTCAGCGCAAAGTATCCGGGACTAGTTGTCGATTGAAGATTAAATTGGTCACTAAATACGAATGCAATCCTACCTAAAGCGAAAACCTCTCTAATCGCACTTTACTCTTTGCTTAACAAAAAGAGCAAACTTAGCGAATAAATTTAAAGAATGGACTAAGAACAAAAACAAGTTTGCACCTAGTGTGTACTTATGAGATAAATCCTTTAGAGAAGCGGTTACTTAATAATTTTCAAAAAAAATCACAGCAAGATGAGGTGCGGTAAGAATTTAAAAGAAACCAAAATGAGTAACCAAAAATGCAACTAACCGAAAAATCCCATTCAGTGGAGTCACGTATATCGGATAAAAGTTGCTTCTCACTTAACAGCTTCGTTAAGATCGAATAGACTGAGAAAAGAGTTTTTCCTTCCAATGTAAAAAAAATTGTTCAAAAATAATAAACGGCCATGATGAAATTGACCACAATTCTACGAACATGGCCAAATTAACCCTATTAATCAGAAAAGACAAGTTGATCAGTACATTTCGCGAAAACTAATGTTAATACTAAATGAACAGGAACATTATTTTTCTACAGAATGAATTCAGAAAAATTATACCATTCGATTTAAATTTATTTTTGATACAATTAAAGGAAATTTGGTACTACTGTGCGAGACCTTTGAACATTAGTCAATAAAGGAGGCCTTAAAAGTCGATTAGGCAGTCTATACTGACACAGAATAAGTAACCTGTTCAAATTTCCTTCCAAAAATTACAAAACAGAAATTGCAAGTCAACATAAAATTGTCTAAAAAAATATTCTGTTGGTGATATAGAATAGCCTATATGCTCAACTCACAACTCAAAAGTGACATATAATCTAAAATAAGAGCTAAAATATAAATAGAGATACGTAACTAATTAAAATAATTTCAGGAAAATTGCCAAAAGAAAGGTAAAAAGGTAGAATTTCACTCGAATAGTAAGCAGGAAAACCGAGATCAATGTAAAAAAAGGTAACAGTAAATTCAGTATCTATAAACAACCAAGCGCAGTGTAGTAAAATATGAATATAATGATTAAACTGTTAATAAAGTTTACTTGAAATCGTATTTTGACGTGTCAGAGTATGGACAAATTTCAGAAAAAAAATCGAGTTGAGAAAGAAATTAGTAAGAAAATAGAACTACAAAGGCTCGTAACATAGTAAAACCAAAAATCCAACAAATGGATTGCTTTTATTCAAAAAATTTTCAAAAATAAGATAAAAGAAACTGCATTGGCCCTAGTGAACTTAAGCTGTAATTTGAACCGTGATAAGGCATTGTGGTTGTCACCACAATGCCTCTTACTTTTTAATTTCTTTCACTTATTGAAACACTAATCAAGTTCTATCAGTATTATATCCCTAAAATAACTAGAATATTTTTATTCGCTTTTATTTAGTAGCAAAATTAATTGCAGTGAAACTGTTGGGTATCAATTAGTTTTGTAATAATCAAAGGAAAAATGAATGTATTAGTCAGATACTTTTGCGTGAGCACCAAAAATATTTTACCAAAATACGGGTCATGTTGCATGTCTGTCCTTGAGGTAATTGGAAGCATGCTCCCGAAAAAAAATTATTACAAAAGATCGCCGAGCATGTATTTCATAAATTTGCAAGCATAACATAATGGTTCCAATTTTCTTTGAAAGTATTTACAGCCCAGTACTGATTTATGACTAAAATAAATCAAGACAGAATTTTGAAAAAGCCGTCTAGAATGGATAGTGATAGATTTTTATGAAAGCACTATTCTCTTAACATTTCAGCTGAAAAACATACGCCATAAGGCGTATAAACATTAATTTCTTAAAAACCTTTGTTATTTGAAATTTCCTTAAACATATTATTCTAGGCAAAAGAAAATTTTGCGTTTTAATAAAGACCTGAGAAGGATTTTGATTGTCGAAATAAAAACAAACGAAATATAATTTAATATCATGAAAATATATAATTGTATGGGTGGCATCTATAATCTGCTGAGCTTAAATTTTGAGAGCAATATCTAGTAACAACATTTAAAATATTTGTGTTCCAGAATTAATTAAATCATAAAAAATATCAATTTTGTCGCTTTTAAAGTAAATGTCATCGGGTGCAATATGTTCATTAGCTGATTGAGGTATGGACTTTGTGCAATGGTGCATTATTGTGGTACAAAATCCATGAATTGTCCTTCCATAAACCTAATCGTTTTCGGCAAATATTCTCAAGCAAATTCTCCATGACACCAAAAAAATATCCGAAAACTAAGAAAATCCTGTAGATAAAGCATAAGAAATTCAGATATATAAATTTTTTTGTTTTGAGAAATATTTATATGAATACCCGCCTCTTCATTTATTTCTATATGAATAATTAAATTTAGATATTAGTAGGAGTATGAGCGGTGATGTTAGTTAAGATTAGGTCAATTTGCTTAGGACAAATTCAGGTCAATATTTAAATACATTTCATATTTCCTCTCCAGTCTCTGCATTTATTTTCATTTGACATTGTTTTATCTCTATTATTTGCTCCGAAAATATTTATCCAGTTAAAACCTACTGAAACATTCAAAGAGCTACTGTGCTAATGCAAATCCACTGTTTTGGTTTAGTGGTTGCATTACATATAGAAAAGCTTTTATATTCATTATCTAAATAGTTTTTTTTTTAATTGAACTCTAGTAAATTTAAAAACAGTTGAGATTATCAGCTCCATTGTCATAAGAGTAGTTTTGAAAAAAGCGCTAGTTAAATTTTGTTATATACAGCATGCTCTAAATTCGGAGGTTACATTTGTATTGTATTTTCGAAAAAAATTCTGTGACTTTAACTCAAAATATATTCATTGAGACTTCAGACTACTTACTTCTAATGAAAGGTAGCTACTGAATGAAATAGAAAGTAACAGTCTGAAACATATTTCTACCAAGAATCTACTTGCACAAAAAAAACAAACTTCCGGATTTTAAAAAATTAAGATTTCACTAAGAAATAAATAAATCTATTTTCTGCCCTGTTTAAATAGTTGCCTATATGTATTCTTCTTTCAAGCAGAAAAATGGAAAAAATGTTCACAAACTGTTTATTCCCTGAAAATACCACTCCAGTTTTCTCCCGACGCGTTTCCACCACCTTATGGTCTTATCAGTAGAGCTGTATCGAATTGAGAGCAACACTTGCAGGGAACAATTGTCTATATAAAATATAAATTCTGAGACATGTCGACAGGATATTAAACCTGGAGGTCAGACTAAAAAGTATTGCCAGTCAAGCGACATGTATACATTCACCAAAGTAATGAATGTGTAAAATTTTAAAATTAAGATATCAGTAAGAAATAAATAAATCTATTTTCTGCCGAATATTGCTCTCGGTTTCAGCTCCACTGGCGATACCATAAAGTGATCGAAATGCATATGAAGAGAGAATCAGAGTTTTATTTGCAGGAAATAAAATTTGTATATATACTCTCTTTTTTTCTGCTTATAAGAAGAATACATATAAGTAACTATTTAAACCGAGCAGAAAATTGATTTATTTATTTCTTACTGAAATCCTAATTTTTAAATTTCGCACTACTCCGGTGAATGTATATATTTCGTTCGACTTGCGATACTTTTCAGTCTGCTATCTAAAATTAGACAGATTTAATATCTTGCTCCAGGAACTTATGTTTTATATATACAATTGTTTTCTACGAATATTGTTCTAGGTTTGATACAGCTCCACTGGCGAGACTGCTCGAAACGCTTATGGAGAGAGTTGTATTTGCATTAAACATATGAGTAGCCAAACTTCCGAATCATATCGACTTTTGCGTAACGTACACCTATAATAGTGACACTATTCTCAAAAGTCGTCTTTGAAGCCAATCTCATATCTGAGGACTAATTAAACTAATTAAAATAATTTCAGAAAAATTGCCAAAAGAAAGGCAACAAGGTAGAATTTCACTCAAATAGTAAGCAGGAAAACTGAGATCAATGTGAAAAAAGGTAACAGTAAATTCAGCATCTATAAACAACCGAGCACAGTGTAGTAAAATATAAATATAATAGTAGTAATAAGATGAATTCTGAGCATTTTCAAAAGATCGCAAGAACAACGGTATCCAGTATTACCTACAAAATAAGTCAGCCATTGTGGAAAGGAAGTATTTGTTCAGAAAAGCCATTAAGGAGTTAAAAAGACCACAAATTATACATTCACTTATTAAGGTTCCAGATGGTAAATGGGCTAGTACTAAAAAGGGAAATGAGAACTGATTTACAGAAAAATTAGTGATTGTCAAACCTTCCTCAAATTTGGGTAATGATAGAACTAGAAGTAACACTTAATAAACTCTATTAATTAGTTGATTAAATATTGCTATTATCAATAAATAATAAAGTGTAGGTTTACCAACCAACAATTGGTATTTGTTTGAAACTCCTAAATAAAAATTCTTGAAATATGTCAATCTATAGTTCTACGAGTGGTCATTAGATCTCTTAGGTTTGATCCAAGCAAGGTCATCACACCACACCTTCGAGCTTCATTATTCAAGGAAGAACTAAAAAAAATATTATGAACTACGTCGGAAGATCATCTAAATAGTCCTGTTAAATGGGAATATTACAAATGATGAAGTCAAAACTAATTTGTATATTTAACGGAAGTAACCAAAAGGTAAACTTTTATTTTTTTAAATAAATAAAGATACGAAGTTTTGATACTCTACTTGTCTTAATAAAACATTTTTATTGTCTCCAGAACCAATGATCCTCATTTTTAAGGTATCTCCATAAAAAGATGTAGAATATACAGGGTGTCTTACGGTAACGAATACAAAAGAAATATAAAATACAGGGTGATCCATTTAAAATAAGTAAATTTCGGACATTTTTTGGTATAACTGGAAGTCGCACAAGATCGCGGTTACTTCATCTGAAGAAAGCCTCATCTAAAACCTTATTATTCAAATTTACAAGATTCAAATCTTATTACTTCCAGAGATATTCTAATAGATGGTCGCTGTGAGACATGTATTCTGTTAGTGAGTATCAAAATCAGTGCGGATTCTTTATATTTTCAAAGGAGCTCTTTAGGTGCGATTGGTACATATTTGAATATCTTGTACCTCTGCTTTATTAGAATGTTTTGTTTTACAAGATGTTTTTTATTCACTATGATGTGTGTCAACGGATGGGCTATCGCACCCTAATAAATTTCAATATTTTTTACTTTTTTAAGGAGTCATTCTCACTAAAAAGTTTTACAGTTGTCAAGGATATGATAAAGTATACAGGGCGTCCAAAATAATAAATATATATTCAAATGTGTTTAAAGTATTAATGCAACCATCACGGAAAGTTGTAATTGATTATGTGCATTAGGTGAAGGCCTGTAAGTAGACTTCCACTCTGCTTCATACACGGTGGCAGGTACGTTATAATTGATGAAAATCTGTTTTTATGGCATTAATTCTATAAGAACGTTAGATTTTCGCTTTGCGATTAATCACAACTAGTAATGCTTGACTTGAACTGTCAATTGATAGGCTCAGATTTTGAAATTATTTATTTAGTCAAAAGTTATTCATGTTCAAAATATGCAAAAAATTCCATTTTTTAAATAATTAATGAATTTTATCTCAAAAATTATGCGTCTGACGGAAAAATCACAAGAGAGTTTTGCTTGAAATTGGCCGAGGAACACGTAAATATTTATTTAAAAAAAAAAACAACTTTTTATTATTAACAATTTCTTTTGTTTATAACAAATTATATAACCATTTTTTGAGAATCCGGTTTCGATTCTTTCATTTAAAAAAAAAATAGTGGAGCCCTGTCTCTTCATTGGTTACGAAAACCCACTGGGCTTCCGGGTTATTAATATATTATAGTGTCCGTAATTCTCAAGAGCATAAAAGGAGGTGAAAATAACCTTAAGTTGTTAAAGAAAAAATTCCCAAAGTACCTCTTAACGGAGATACAGAGCCTTAAAGGGAGTACCAAGCGATTTACCGTATTGGCTCTAAGTTGTGAACCGACTTGTATAATTTAATGAAATTTTAATATTTTATAGAAGTCATAAAGACTCATTAAAGCATACTATAGTAGATGATTTATATTATCAGAAAAGTCAAAAATGGACTTGCTACACTCGTTGGGCCTATTTTTTGACAGGTGTTATTTTACAGAGCTGACAACTGATTTTTTTCTGATTTTTTTTTAACTACTTTGATCTTTCCTCTTCATAAAAGGAACTCTTGATTTATTTCGATGAAATACGTGATTTTTGAGATAAATCGGTTTTTATGCGAATAATTAAAAAGTTCCTAATGATAAACACAAACAGGTAAAAATAAAATACGCAGTGTCTGCTGATGTGTTTTAATTTATGGAAAAGTACTATCTAACTCCTTGAAGGCAAAAAGATGAGAGATTTTTAGCTAAGACATTGTCAAGTCCAGAAGGGGTTGATCGGGGATCAATTAATTTACAATATTATTAAAATGCAAAAATAGTGAAAATGTTTATATGTTATTTTGAAAAATGTTCTATATGAGCTCCACATAATTCAATATATTTTCTTATTCTTCGAATATTTTTCCGCTGCACTCCAAATTATATTCCAGTTTTATTACGGCCTTCGTTAGATTGCTGATATATTCTCACTATTGGTATTGAATAAATTAATTCTTTTAGATATTCACAGAAGTAAATGTTCAAGGGATATAGATCTGGAGACCTTGGTGGGCATAAAAAGGGCCCACTTCGAACTAACCATCGAGAGCTAAAAACGTTTGTTAAATGTTGACGTATTATACGGTAAAAATGAGGTGGAACACGATCATACATGTACCACATTTGCATTCTTCTATCATGAAATACGTCTTCCAATAAATTATTTAAATTTTTCTGCAAAAATTGTTAATAAATCTCACCATTGGTTCTTCGGGCCAAAACAAATGAACTTATAAGATCATTTTCGATTATGCCTGCCCTCACCTTTACAAGAAACTTTTGTTGGTGTTACAAAAATTTAAATTGTGTGAATTTGCCATTTCTTATAAAACCAGCCTCATTGATAATCAAAATAAAACTAGAAAAATTTAGATTTAGGTTATGTTGCTGTATATATCAGTTGGAGTATTGAAGTCTTGCGAAATAATCATCCGGAGACATAGCTTGTACTTTTTCAACGTGATACGGGTGTGGTAACTATTCTGTTAAGAGTTTCAGGTACAATCCCTTTTGTAACATGGTTTTGTATCGTGTGCTTTCTTATGCTATTTGAAGGGTTGTCAGCAATATCTTGCAAAATTTTTTCCTCTGCGTGAGAGTCTCGTTTTCTCCTGAGAGGATTTTAACTGCCACGTCGTGGCAAAAATGACCCTGAATAAAACCTGTTAAAAATGAGTTCGTTGACTCTAATATTTATTTTCTGATCATCTTTTACCTGTTTCCCTTGGGCTTAGATCAACCCTTTGAAAGGTTTTTGGACTTGGCAATATTCGAGCTGAAAATCTTTCAGCATAAATTCTTTTTGCCTTCGAAGAATTTGACAGCGCTTCACCATAAATTAAGTGCATATCGGCCTACTCATACCTCTTGATAGAAGAATGTAAATGTGGTACATGCATGATGGTGCTCCACCTCATTTTATCCGTATTGTACGTCATATTTAACAAACGATGCATAGGTAGAGGTGGGCCTGTTTTATGTCTACCAAAGTCTCCAGATCTAAATCCCTTAGACTTTTACTTCTGGAGACATTTAAGAAAACTAGTTTGTTCAACACCAGTAAATATTAGAGAAAAACTACTAGTGAGAATAGTACAGTATTCTAACGAAGACCGTAATAATTCCGTAATATTATTTGCCGTGCAGCGAGAAAATATTTTAAGAATAAGAAAATGTACTGAAGTACGTGGAGCCCATATTGAACATTTTCTAACATAACATTTAAACATTTTCACTATTTTTGCATTTTTATAACACTGTAAATTAATTAAGCCTCGATCAATCCTTTGAAAGGTTTCTGGACTTGAAAATGTCTGAGCAGGAAATCTTTATTCTTTTTGCGCTTCCCCATAAATTAAAGCACATTAGCATACCCTGCGTATTTTATTTTTACTTCTTTGTGTTTAGCATTAGTAACTTTTAAATTATTCGCATAAAAATCGATTTATCTCAAGAACTACCTGTTTTATCAAAATAAATTAAGAGTACGTTTTATGAAGAGGAATGGCCAAAGTATTTAAAAAATCAGTTTTTCGTTCTGTAAAATGACACTTGTCAAAAATTAAGCCCAACGAGTGTGGTTGCAAGTCCGTTCCTGACATTTCTGAGAATCTAAACCATTTACTGTTTAATGAGTCTTTATGGCTTCTATAAAATATTAAAATTTCATTAAATTATACAAGTTGATTTAGAACTTAGAGCCGATAAGGTAAATTGCTGGACTTTTCCTTTAGGGCTCTGTATCTTCGTTAAGGGATACTTTAGGAATTTTTTTCTTATGAGGGTTATTTTGACCCTTAATACTAATTTTTTGAATTATTTTATATTTGTATTTATCACATTAGAAGTACTTGGTAAAGATCCTAACACCGAATATACTAGAGATACTAGGTCAAAAATTTACAGTATTTAAAATAAATTTAAAATTTGTGATTTCAGTTACTAATTTCAGCTAAAATCAATAATAATAAGATATCGATTTCTTCATTATTATTTACAATTTAAACTCATTATTTCATATTTTAATCTTCAAAATATCCCAGATATCAATTTTGGTCATAATAAATTGACATATTATCTTTTTTTATTTTAAGTTTTTAATTGTAACCTAAGTTAAACCACACCAAACTGAAAATATTTCGTATACTTCAATATACGCACTAATTATAAACCTCCCTTTTGAAGTCGGTTCTAGAAACATTTTGTAACGCCGCTGCTATACCATAACGTGTCTCTCTGAATTGTTTTTGCCGAACGTGTTGTGAGCTTGGAGCATTTTCTGGGTAATTAAAGAAGCTAGTGGCAGAAAAACTAATGGGCGAGAAGAGAAATAAAATAGAAATACTTACAGAGTAATTAACCAATTTTTATGGGTTTATTTAGCTTCATTATATATCACATCTTTTCGTTATTACTGTTATTATTACTTAGCGTGTGGAAATCAAGGAAATAAGTAAAAACATATTGTAAGGTCTTCTAAATTCAGATTTGACTTTAGGCTTCTGTGTGAAAAATGCTTAATAATAAATTAAATCGCATTTTTGTAGCATTTAAGTTAATTCAAAAGAAAACTGTGTAATTATAAATAGGTTACTATTCTGAGAGTAGTAATGGTGGATATTTTTTGAGAAGAAGAAGAATATGATTATCCTAAGTAAAATTTTATCATTTGGATCATTAGTATAACAAATTAATTATAATTTAGTAGTTAGACCGAGAACATAAAATAAACTCACACTTTTGTACAATAATAGGACATTCTAGTAACAAGAAGGTATTTTCCTTTTTAATTTGCTAAAATTTATTATGATTGATAGAATCTTTATTAAGTCGTATTTATTTTTTAGTAATAAATTTACTCCATTAGAAACAGTAAGAGTGGGGGAAAATTCAGCTTGGTTGCATACGGTGAAAACAATTTTAACAACTCCTACAATCTCTCTCTTTGTCAACCTCTGTCCATCTATTCCTGGATGTAAGTCTCTCTCGATTGTTTCCATCTTTCTCTATTCTTCGCCAATCTCATCCACTGTTTGCCCGCCACTGTCCTTATGTCGTCTACCTATCTTTTTTGAAGTCTTCCCGTGCTTCTTGTTGTCTCCCTCGGTCTCCATTCCAGGATTCTTCGTGTCGATGTGTTGTCCTCATATCGGGCTATGTGACCAGTCCATCGCCACTTCATCTTTGCTACCTCCTTCACGATGTTTTTGACTTTCGTTCTGCGTCTTATCTCGGTGTTTCTAATCCTGTCTCTTAATGATATTCCAAGCATGTTTCTTTCCATCGCTCTTTGGACTATTTCTAATTTTTTAGCGGACTTTTTGGCGAGGGACATGGTCTCTAATCCATACGTACACACCGGTAGTATGCATGTGTCATATACTTTTCTTTTGAGATTTATGGGAATTGAATTATTTTTCAGGATATATGCAAGTTTACCGAAAGCAGCCCATGTCAGCTGTGTTCTTCTTTTTATTTCAGCATCCTGGTTTGATTTCCCTAGTCTGATGTCATGACCCAAGTATACATAGTGTTCGACGTTTGCTATCCTCTGGTTCTGTATTGTTATGTTTGCCTGTTCGTGCTCATTATTTCTGTTTTGTTGTAGTTCATTTTAAGGCCTACAGATGCGGATACGTCATTTAGCTGTTGTAGCATTTTGTTCAATTCTTGGAGATTACTTGTTATTAAGATTATGTCATCAGCAAATCTGAGATGGTTCAAGTATATTCCGTCGATTTTTATACCTTTGATGTCCAATTTGAGTTCCTTAAAAGTGTCCTCTAGGACTAGGGTGAACAGTTTTGGTGAGATAGTGTCCCCTTGTCTCACTCCCCTTTGTAGTTTTATGGGGTTCGTTTTCGCCTTGTCGTCTATTTTTATTTGAATGGTTGCATTTTCTTATATGTTCTTTATGATTCTTGCGTTTTCTAAGGATTGTAATACTGTCCATATTTCGACGGAGTCGACTGCCTTCTGGAAATCTACAAAAGCCATATGGAGCGGTACGTTATATTCGGTGCACTTCTCAATTAGTATTCTTATGGTGTGTAGGTGATCTGTTGTGCTGAAGTGTTTTCTGAATCCAGCTTGTTCGACAGGTTGGCTCCTACAATATATCTCGTTAAATAATAGTAAGAAAAATCCAAAAACCTTCATGTGCGCTAATGTTTAAATCTAAATCAAATTAACAACGATACGTTATACAGGGTGTCCCATTTTGAAAGTTGTAGCTGAATATTATGTTACCGAAGGATTTTCATAAAAAATGATTCAAATAAAAGTTGTTGGATTTCGAAGGAGATATCTAACTGTGACCAGAAATTCAAACTTGAAGGTGATTTTCAGGGCAAGCGCTTTTTTTAAATACGAGTTCCCATTTTAATTCCAGAAACAGAGAGACCGAAAAATTGCGGTCCAACATGACTTAATGTTTTTATTTCATATATAGGTCATTTGAAGACCAAATATGTTATATTTAAATCACTATTCAAGTAAGCAGACTTGAACATTAAAATTATCCCGGTGTTGTGTTGATTATAGCATGTCTGATTCAAATCTAACCTCGACTTTGACCTTCAATTTTTAAGATTATTTTAACATAATAGTGCTTGGCAATAAAGAAGGATTAAAAAGATGGTGACTTTTTTCATAACATTCAAAGTCGTTTGAAGATTGCATCTTGCTAATCATATAAGAGCCCCTATTTTTAATCAATTGAGTAACAGTTCGATAAATTCTACATTTAGATATGTATTTATGTCCTAAGAGAAAATTACCTCCATAGGTAAACTTTTTTTTATCAGATTCTTATTTTCATTGGTCGAATTTTTCACCATTTCATCTTTATGGGCTAGACCGAAATGGGGTCTAAAAATTCACCTCACAACTTTTCCATCGCAAAATGTAGCATTTGTATACTTTTTTTAAAATCTAATTTCTGATTTTAGAAATGAGGTAGGGGGATCAAATCAGCAACATTATTAACGTGATTTGAAGTGGAATCTCGAACAAATTAAGTTACCAAAACTGAATCTTTTACCATGACATCATTCATAGACGGAGCTGCATATAGTTGTACGTTTGCTGAATGTGATTTCAGCACTACAACGGCATAATGTGGATATATCCACTGCTATCGCATCTCAAACGGAGGAATCCGTGAAAGCCGCATAAACATATACACACCATCCGGCGGGAGGTCGGCGAAGCCGCGTTCAGTATTTGCATGCTTCCTTTCGATCTGTCCTTTACACAACCAGGTGTATGTCGGTACCCTGATGAGTCTAGTAGAGACGAAACATGTACTTCTGCCATATCACTGTGGCGAGGAGGGTAAGTTTTTGACTTTCTTCTCGGTATAGGGGTACAGGTGGGCCATCATCTCGATGGTGGTGGAATAGGATAAATTGTATTCCTTAGCAATTTGTTCAATCTGTGCAACCTCTAACATGGAAAGGATATGGTTGGAACGAAGTTTGCATTTACTGTTCGCTTTTTACTTCATATATATATATATATATATATATATATATATATATATATATATATATATATATATATATATATATATATATGTATATAAAATGTGTTGTAATAAATTTTTACCTAAAACAAAAATCTCTGCTCTTAATGGTAAGTTTTTAACCTGTAATTTCGTATAATATAACACTAAAAATATACAGTTTTGTAGAAACTACTGATGCACTCAGTTGAACCATATACCCAAGAAAATATCCAACTATATATATATATATATATATATATATATATATATATATATATATATATATATATATATATATATAGTGTTTTAACGTGAAAGTGCACAGTAACCTGCTCAGAACTTGAATACATCAATATCAATGTTCGGCATCCTAAAATGTTCGAAAGCCGTATGCTGATTTCAAAAAACCCACATGAAGATTTAAATATTGTGTTCATAATCATGGAAAATTACATTTAACGAGCATTACTAACAGATGAAAACAATAAAGTCAGTATTTTGTGAAATAAATCACCGTATCAATATGTTTTCGAGATCGCTGAATTCGAATCCAATGTTCATTAAACCCCACCTGCCCAGTATTTGTCCTTGACCTTAAAACACTCAAATCGTTGTATTATTATTTTTATGTTTCGAGGTCGGTGAGAGCAGTTCTGATATCCATATTATTTCAACCATTCAGAATTTGTCCCAATATTTAGAAATGAAGATGACCATTTATTCTTATGTTTATAAACTGAGTACAGATATTTCTAATTAAGTTTTTTTAAGATTAATTTACAACAGAAATCACAAGAACTAATTAGTCAAACATTCACCTATCTATTGTGAAAATAATTCTGTTTTTTTTTGGAATCCATCCCTTACCAATCTACAGTATAATATAGAATTTATCTATGATTGATAATGACATTATTTATATTTCTATGGAGATATATATGTCTTATTCTTTCACTAAAGTGTCTATCTATTGTGTGTGTCAAACCAATTAAATCAGATAGATGCAACTATCCTTTAGGTCAATGTAGCGACGTATAGTCTTGGAAGTCAAGATGTTTTTGAGGTTAGGGACGAATTCTGAATAGCTGAAGTTATATGGATACTAAAATTGATTTCAGGGACCCCAAAGATAAAGATAAGGTGTTTGAACTATATTGCCCATAGCGGTTTTAATTCAAATATTTGAAGTACTTTTTTTAAGTTAGGGGCTAATAATGACCTGATGGGGCTAATGAACATTGGATTCGAATTCAGAGAGTACTGCCATTGCCTGGATCTTTTTATAAATAAATTTATGAAAAGTCTGTAATAATGTGTAGCGCGTGTGGAATAATTCTTGATCGTTATACACGGGTAAGCTATAAGTTTTGACAATTGTTTAAAAATATTTTCAGCGGATTAAATTGTGGTAAATTTTGCTTAAATTGTTTATGTCTTGTTTGTCATTTAGGACATGTTATTCTCTTTTTATACGAATCATTTTCTTCACCAGAAGTTTAAGATAGTTTTTATCTTGCGTTAAAATTTCAATAGATGCGGTCTTTGTATATTTGAGTAAATTTAATCTATTGCCTAGATATTGGATCCTCAGTCCCATGTATTTTTTTAGGTAATTCATACATAGTATGGAGTAAATTACATTTGATCTTTTTTTAGAAGGGACTATACTTTTTAACGGTGCAAAGAGTGAGAATTGGCAGTTTTGGGCTTTGCGACATAAAGCAATATCGTATTTCTTCGAATTATACTTGATTTTTTCAGATAATTCTTGAATTTAACGTATTGCAATATATTTTGTAACATTATTAGTTGTCGGGAAGGTTATGGGACATAATTTTTTTGGTGTAAGATCCATAAGTACGTTGCTTATTTATTTTATTTATCTGGTCATCTAAAAAAATTATTTTCTTTAAGTATTTTCCTCACTTCTTTCAAAGATTCTGGTCGATATTCTGGTGAACTAAAGCGTAGTGCAAGTGCTAAAACTTCTTCTTCCTTAAAAAGAATTAAATAAATAAATAAGCATATATATATATATATATATATATATATATATATATATATATATATATATGTTATGTCGGACATTTTCACGGCTGTGATTTGTAATCGAAGGTTTTCTGGCATCCCGTGTATGTCCCTCTTAGGACTATAAGGCAGCTGACGTCCTGTGTTTAACCAGTATTGGGCCAGTGCAGAAGAGGTATTTTTTTGCTTGACAGCGTTTATGTGTTCATCTCTTCTGGCGCTTCTTTTACGGTTGGTTTGGCCTACGTAAGATGAGCTGCATTCGCCTCATGGAATTTCGTACACTCCCTGAATTTCTAGAGGGATTCTTTCTTTAGGTGTTGGCAATAGATCTTTAACTTTACGGTCTTTGGTGAAAATGGTTTCAATGATGTGTCTCCTGAGAATTTTTGTGATCTTGTCTGTGGTGCCTCTTACATAAGGAAATAAAGCTTTGGAGCATCACCCGAGTCGTAGGCGTACGTTATCTCGTAGACACCATACAGTAAGCTTTGAAAATGGTGAATGAGATTTCACCGAAACGTCAGCTGCCCGAAAACCTTCTATTACATATATATATATATATATATATATATATATATATATATATATATATATATATATATATATATATATATATATATATATATATATATTTATTGGCACCGTGAAGAAAATTATCCATGCACGCCATTCATATTGGTAAGTTCCTATATGTGTTAGAGATCCTGCTTTAAATCAACTCTACAATGCTTTTCAGCTTATCTTCCTATCTCATTTCTAACAGCTGTTATTAGATTTAAAAAATAATAATCGAAACTCACAGTGCACCGTGGGTCCTGGGCGTCGTTTTATTATATCCATAACTCAATGCAGGCATTGGTGAGAATAGTTTTTTACACCTAGCACACCTAATTATTAAAACGATGAATTTCGTACTTGTTCAATCTTTTGAACATAAATCCTTATGAAAGTAATAATTTTTGTTCGGCGTTCAAACAAAAATGTATTAACAAATCACAAAATGGAGATGATGCTCGCCGTTTGGAGTTTTGTTTGATAATGTTTGAAAAAATGTTGGTTCATAAATTTTTTTGTAGGAACATTTTATTTTTCAACTAAAGGGTTGGTATTTTTACAAAATTGGTGAGAGGAAAATCAGAATTTTAGAATTGCCACTCATAGCCAAAAATTTAAAATATTCGGAACTTATTTTTTAATAGACAACTTAAATCAAAATTTGTATATGAAAATTTTAACCAATTTTGTAATGACCGAATTGGAGGGTGAATATTGGAGCAGAGGAATGTTTGGCTCACTCTGTGGATTGGCCGTTTTAGATCAATGGCATGGGTAGCTTGGACTTACTTAAATCAAATGGTTTAAAACAATGATTTTATTGACAATATTGACCTACCAAAAAAAAATTGTGGAGTCCGTTGCCGTTATAAATACAGATATGATTGTATCTAAGTACGAAGGATTTAGAAAAAGATTATAAGTATGTGTATAAGTAAGAGGTCAACATGTAGAATAATTATCTATATATTTCAAACTTATTGTTATGGTTTTAAAATACTGTTTAAAAAAGTAAATTAACGATGAATTAACCTTTGCATTAATCTTTCTATTTCAGAAGAAATAATGATATTTTATTTTTGAATATTTTGAACACCGTTATTATGACTTTGATCTGTATTTTTGAAATCCATAGGCAAAACTTTTTTGCAAGAATGACTTTTCGTCAAAAAATCAAAAATATCGAAGTCTAACAAAAGTGAGAAAACCCATCTCTAGACACACTATAATATAATAATATATAATAAAAGTTGTGTTGAGACCACATTTTAAAATTTTTGTGAAGTATACAGGGTGACTCATACTCAGTTTCACAGCTAAGTTATTAAAATATAAATGGAATGCTCTATATATTATTGTATATTTTGATAGCGCCGGTCAAATAGTGATAAATTACTTTTTCGTTTGATATAACTAAGACAAGCCTTGAGATATTTAACTATTCTTGAAATTTTAAACCAAAATTTAAGAGGTATGCATGATTGGTTGTTTAAAATTAGTTTTTTAGTGAAATCATTATAATTTATTGCCAAATAAGAATGATCTCAAAAAATCATAGAAACTTGATGACAACCTACATTGAATATTTATTGTAATTACAGCCAATAACTTACTTAACTTTAATGAAACACCCTGTATTTAATATCGAATTTATATTATAATTATAGCAATCTGGAAAGTTTTACTATATATATATATATATATATATATATATATATATATATATATATATATATATATTGTCGTATTAGCGGATGATAAGTGATTGTTTTTTTTTTTTTCAATTTAATTAATTATGAATTTTCTTTACCGAATTTTTGTTAATTTTTTCCAAGGGTCTCTTTCAACTACCGTTCGCAATTTTTTTTTTATTTTTCAATTCTAACGAGACGTAACTGCATCTCGCCATTATTCGGTATTTTTGTCCCATCTCCAAGAATATGGACCTATTTACCGGGTTTATTGGATTAATTTTATCCTTGAAGAAACGTGGAAGTTCGTCTCCGTCGGGATTAATTTATTTTAAGAATTTTTTTTCATTAATTATTTGTGTAAAACCGAAGTTTTAACACAAACCAGGGGTTGTTGGTGAAGTCCCGCCAAACCTCTCGACTAGAATAAAAACTCTAGCCGCCTCACCTTTCTTCTCGCTCACCGGGATAGAAGGGAAATGAGTGAAGCTCAAGAGTTAATGAAAATTAATTAAATTTTATTTTTTCAACGGAACACTTCTAAGGAATGAGCCAATTAGGAAGAGGTTATCAAGTAACACTCGTGCTTAACTCTTAGTTAACTTTTTATACACTTTTTTTTTTACACCAGTACTGTTTTCGCAAGTCAAAGTTCGGGGTTTTTTCTCTCCACTGTCACGTTCGGAATTTGTCAAGATCGGTATTCATAACTTTATAGCCAACACAAAGTTGACTATTAGTCGCAGTGTCAATATCAGGTTTTCTCCACTTTGTCACGTTCTGGTAATAATGTTTAAAAGTCATGACGCGTCGGTTCAGTAACTCGTACGCGCCACTGACCTCGTCTTTTTATCGACGGTGTCAATATCACGATTTATATTTTCTGTAGAATGATATGTTGTCAAAGACAACCCACTTTAAGAACCACGAACTGCCTAAAAAATAGAACAATCAACGTGGCCCCCGAGAGCTAAGCTCAATCGGAAAAAGGCCAAGTTTACTCTAAAAGGGCAACCCGTAAAGTCCTTAATTACGCCGCTGTCTTTCCGCTTTTATAGCAGTGGTGACGTCGCATTCTGAATTCGGGGAAGCATCGAATCAAACCTCCGCCGGGCCGTTTAATCTCTGGGTTTCCCCGTCTCGACAGAAGAATTGTAGTTTTAGCACTGTATGCCGTATTATTTAGAGTATTTTATTTAGGGAGTTTTGGGGCAATATTAAATCTGAAATTTAATATTTTGTCATAAAATAAGCATGAAATCACAACAATATATATATATATATATATATATATATATATATATATATATATATATATATATATATATATATGCCGATATAGCAACTCTTTAAAAAAATTTTGTGGTCCTCCCCAAAAAATTTTTCGATCCGCCCTTGCTGTTATCAATTATTATAATAGCTATCGCTCAGCTATAAGTATCTTTGCTATTATACAGGGAATAAGACTGGAAATAAAATTTTACCTATACCACTACGACGGT
Organism: Diaprepes abbreviatus; assembly: GCA_034092305.1. Lineage (NCBI taxonomy): Eukaryota > Metazoa > Arthropoda > Insecta > Coleoptera > Curculionidae > Diaprepes > Diaprepes abbreviatus. The sequence goes on from JASJET010000055.1 coordinate 31,249,237, forward strand.
GCTGCTATTATGAGCGACGCTTATAACGGCTTGCAATCTAAAATTCTCTAATTAGAAAAAATGCTTAATACGTTCATTGTGAAGCTCATAACTTAAATTTAATTATAAATGATGCTGTCAATGGATATTTTTGGTTGCCTATATAATTTTTTTCGAATAGATTAAAAGGTAGAAGTTACTTAAATAATCTCCAGCAAGTAAACTTCCATTTAAAGATTGAATCCTACTAGATGGTCGTCTAGGAATGATTCACTGGACGCATTGTGATTTAATTTTAAAAATATTTTAAAGGCTCCAACAGAAATTTCATTAAAAAGTTAAAATAACTAACAACATTATGTGACAATAGGATAAACTATTGCTATAATGAATGATAATATAATAATATAATTAATATCCTCAATTTAAAAGGAGTAAAAGTTTTCAGGATATATTCATGTTAAAAAACTACTGGAAGGGAAAACTGGTTTCTTTGGGTTAGTCTGGATTGAGATTCTCCCCTTTTTATACGTTTTCCCTTGTGACAGTATTTTACATAATATTCTTCCTTCTTTTTAGTAGACACCCAATGTCATTTGAATAATAGACCTAAATGATGCCACAAAAAACAAATAACTGATTTACCGATGCATTCATAGCGTCAAATTTGACCCTCGTTTTCCCGACCTCGATAATAAAGAAAAAAAAATAGAGTTTTATAAAAAAAAAAAGTTTTAAAATAAAAAAAATAGGCAATATTCCCTTATATAAAAAGTAGGAATATAATTTTTCGTTGACTTCACGAACTTCAATTATGCAAGTAAATACGTCATAAATTAGTTTTTATTTAATTCCATTATTCGCCTAATATAAGCGTAAAAAATCGTTTTTAAAATTTTAAAAACCTCCAACGTTTGGCATAATAGCCGATATGCTGTAACGAAAATAAAATAAAGGAAAATAAGATAAGGCAAACGGAAACTACCCTTTTTCCTTGGAATATTCGTATTCTATAACAAGTTCTTTTTTGATATGATTATTTAACCGAGAATGTTAGAGAGATCCCCAGTTACAAATTCTAATTAATCTGAGGTTCTTGGCGACGGAGAGCTATGAAACATTTGTTGCCTTCAAGTCTACCAGTAGTTTCTTGATGTCTTTCAAAAATCACAGAGACCTTTGTAATCCAGCAGAAGGACCAGTGAATAATATTTGCCATGAGAGACATAAGCAGATAGGAAACATAAGCAGACTTCATGGTGTAAGCAGGTTTCTCTGGAACGATTGGACACCTATAGGTATTATTGCGTCAACCACAGAGTATAATTAAATTAACAAGAAAGCGTTGGTTTTCAAGAATGTGCAAGTTATATTCAACTACAACGTAGAAATATTTAATATCCTGGATCATTCCACGATCCAATCATTTAGAGACCATGCGAAATTAGACCTTTTTTAGAACAGTTCTAACTGAAGTAAGTAGACCAGGGATATAAGTTTTTCAGTTCACTAACTTATTTAGATATGTAAAAATTTCATTATTGGAGAATATATTTTTTAATGATTTGTGATATACATTACTATTTTCTTAATAAGAAGAAAGTGGACGAAAAATTTTAATATTTTATTGTTGCAGGTTAAAAAAAGAAACTTACGGCTTTTGGGTACTTCATGCTACTCTCTTCAGTATTGGCTTCGTACTTCCATTTTCTAAAGTTCTTGAAGTCAATTCTCCAGAAGATAGATTTTTAAAAGTAGGCTATTAGTATTCAATTAAACTTCTGTATTTATTAATAATATACCTATTTGAAAAATGACTGTTGGTATGTTTTTATATAGGTTTGCAATATTATTTAGTAAAATAGTTCATATAATGTGGTTACTTCGGTTCTATCGTAGGCATTATAGTGATACTGTGTAAAAAATTTACTCTAAGTTTTTGGTTATCGTTATTTGTGTAAAATGAATATATGTAATTTAAAAATATTTTATTACCAAAATAAGTATAAACACAGGATTCCTACGCATTTGTAAATACAAAATTCTCTGACTTTTCCAGACCCTTTGTTAAATTTTCAGGTAAATATGAAACAGACTTTTCATACAATATGATCGATATTTATTCATATAGTAAACATGGAAACCATTTTATTATTTTTTACAACAACTGATAACTTCGTAAAATATTTTCAGTTATAAGTTTGTAAATTATAATTTTTAACAGTTTTTAAGTTGCGGAACATGAACTCATACATATTTGGAAATTTCGTAGTTAAATTTTTAGCGCCCATGTAAATTCACAGAAATGTATGCAAAAATTGCAAAATTCCCTTACTTTTTCAGTCGCGTAGCCACCTGAATCATAGTATGTCATTAATAATACTAATAATGGAAAACTACTGGGCTGAAAAATGTTTTATCCTATTTAATTTGCACTTTTATGCTTTTAAAAATGTTAAAATTGACATCGAACTTGTAATTAGAATTTTGTTTTAAAAATAACAATAATTTTTTTTCAAATAAAGTAAGAAAGTGTTAGTTAAGTCTTGATGCATAATTTTCTACTTACAAATGCTTAATATAAGAAAAAAATTTTTTCTTTTACATACCCTGAGTAAAAATAAAACCGAACACTGAATTCAGTGTTTTAGTCTCGTGGAATAAAGATCTCTGCCTAGTGCAATCGTAGGCGAAACGTCGGATAATAATTCTAATTTGACACGGTCTAAACCTAAGAACCATGATTTTCAGTTAAGTGTTGTGTTTTTGTCTCATTTACTATCAATATATTTCTCCCACACCAGAGACTGAATTTGTTGAGATGAGAGAGTACAGGTGACCAATCACTACCCTGAGTAAATCCATATTTTAAGTGATTAATGTCTGATATTGCTGATACTATTCTTATTCTTTTTTTTACTATTCGTGAGGAAGCAATCCAATAATTCATTAGTTTTGCCTCTCAAATCAATCCAATCAAGTTTCCCGACTAAAAGTTTAATGTCAACATAGTCCAAAGCACAAGTTAAGTCAAAAAACAAAGCAATTGTGTAGCTATTTTTATCCAAAGAGGAATAAATAAATTCCAACAAACCAAAAGCTGCCGTATATGTAGAATAGCTTTTTCGGAAGCCGTGCTGTGAAACTGATATTAAATTGTTTTTGTTAATGAAGTTTTAGAGTCTCGTAGCCAGTAATCTTTATAATATTTTGGAAAATGTTAGTAACCTAGTAATTGCCCTGTAATTACCCATCAATTCAGTATCTCCTTTCTTATGGCAAGGTATTATTTCGCCCTCTTTTAATTTACTGGGAAACCTGCCTAACTCAAGCATTAAATTGTAAATATAACAAACAAGATCCTTAATATATTTACAAATATTTCATCTTAACTAGACGGGATAAAAGACGTTCCCGCAAAAAGCAAATTTCCATGTGGATTTCTATTGTATTGAATCTAACTTTGTATATTTTTGTTTGTGAATTTTCTTATGCTTGCCATAACTGCACGTGGAAAATAGGAGAAAATATGGCTCTTTTTAATTCCCGAAAAATCTCTTAAAGTAAGCAGTTAAATATTGTCATAAAAGATAACATACTGGTCAAACTGGCAAAAATTAAAACCTAACCTCTCCCTGGTGATATTTATGCCAGGTAGAGAGGATTGGGAGGGAGAACAAAATCTTCCCAGAAATGGGTCCTGGTGGTATACTGATGGATCTCGACAAGATAAAAGAGCTGGAGCCGGAATATTCGACATGAGCACAGGAGTCAGAGAGTACCTCGCTCTCGGAGAATGTGCGACAATTTTCATAGCGGAGATTTATGCTAATCTGCAGTGTGCCCATTTCTGTGAGAGGGACATAGACAGGAATAAGGCAATAAATATATGCTCAGACAGTAAGTCTGCGATATTGGCACTGAAGTCCAGTGTCGTGACTTCGCAACTGGTGTCTGTGTGCAAGGATGTACTAAATGGTATGATAAGGAAAGGCTGCACAGTCAGACTCGTATGGGTCTCGGGTTACTCGGGCATACGCGGGAATGAGGAAACAGACCGTCTGGCAAAGTTGGGTTTGGCGACTGACCCGTATGGACCCTAACCAATAGTACGTGTCCCAATTGCTGTTGGCAAAAGGGAAATAAAATCGTTGCTGGAAAGCCAATTTATTGAATCTTGGAGGGGAGCTCCTGGAATGAGGTGTGCTAAGGAACATATAATTGGGTCTAGTGCACGGCGTACTAAGGAGCTTCTTTCCTTAGGAAGGAAAGAGCTGCGAATTGTGGTAGGATTGTTGACAGGACATGGTCACCTCAGGGGCCATCTTCATAGAATCGGTGTTGACGGCGACCCTACATGCAGATGATGTTTGGAGGAGGATGAAACTGTTGATAATGTTCTCAGAGAGTACCCAAGGAACTGAGACAGGGCTATTTCGGAGATACAGCTTTGTTACAGGAAGCAGTTAGGCAAGTTCAACTAAAGACGCTGCTTGGATTCGCAAAGGCGATCGGGCTCGAATAACCTGCGGATATGGTGGAATGTAAAGGGCCCAATGGAGGCTTAAGTATCAATGATTCAGTATCACCACCCCTTTTTCATTCATTCATTCACTCAATCTAGTCAAAATTAACCTACGTTTAACTGTTACTTAAGGTTAGCTCACATAATGCCGGTTTCGCTATTGGTTTGCTTGAACTGGATCCCCAGCGGGCTAAACGTTATAACAGGTCATCTACGTTGTTGGTTTCACACATATTTCTTACTGGGATAGGTTTGTAGATGACGTAGATGCATGAAAAGTAGAAAATAAGACGCAATTGTAACAAATTTTCTACCAAAATTTCAAAATTAATTTCAAAGCTTAATAACAATGAATAATCAATTTTATAAATTCTTGTCTTGAAATGATCATAATCAACCATAAAAAGGAGCTATTAAGTATTGAAAGCTTTCGTAACAAATCGACTAGTAAGCTCATGTCTACGAGAAAAGACTTGATTGTCTATGACTCAAAGCCATTCCAGCAGCTAACACAAGAATATGATCTATAGTAGAATTCACGTACCAGCGCAGTGGCCATCACAGCTCCTTGCATGCCGTCCCACAGCATAACAAGCGACGTTTGAGTTAAGCTCTAGTTTAAAAATATTTGTGTAGATGACTAATATACTAAATATAAGTTACACATATTTGTAATGAATGCTTAATGTATTTACTGTTTCCAAAAATAAATTCCAAACAACAAAAAAAAAACAAATAAATATATTTAATTTGTTTTACTAGAAGGAAATAATTTTTTTTCTCTTTTATTAACTTAAAAAAATACAGCAATTTTTACAAAGAAAAAAGAAAATATCAACACCTATTTGGACTTTTATTTCAGTTCTTGTCAATGGAGAACTATATCTTTTTATAGTATTTCATTTTAATTTTGTTCATTACTATCAGTGTTATCGCGGTATTCTTTCTCACTAAAATAATTTTTTCCCGTGTAATACAGACGTTCATGAGTCAACTTTAAAAGCATCACCCCCAACTGTCGCATCTGTAAAATGATAAAATCGGTGTAAATATGTCAAAGATATTTTTCTTGAATTATTGAATAATGGATGAAGCCAACCAAATCACGAAGTAATAAAAATGATTCCTAAAATATAAAAGATACAAATCCAGGTAGCAGCTTTTTAAATTTTAACTCACTTAAAGCAATTTTTAAAAATGTTTGCTCTATTTTAGACTTCAAAAGAGAATTGCTGCCATCATAAAAATAGAGGATTTTATTAAAATTTATTTAAGTAACATAAAATCCAACGAAACATAGTAACGAAATTATTTAAATATAATATTATTAAAAATTATTTTATTACACATGAGCTTGAGTTCAAATTGTAATTTTTTATTTGCAAGAAAGAAAATTCATGTTGTTAGCAAATTTCAGACAGCTCTTCATATATCTTAAAAAAGTTGTATTCACGGCCGAGGAGATTATAACATGGGTTCAATAGGTTAAATTTAAGGGAAAATGTTATAACGTCCCCAGATTTTCCGCATGATTTTTCTTAGTAAGCGTTATTCGGTAGATCGAAATAGTTTTCTAACTATTTGAAACATCGTGGAATTCCGATGAATTGTGTAACAGCAATTTAATGATAGCATTTCCGCATCAATGGAGAATTGTTATAATCAAAGATTGGTACAATAAGGAAAATATTCAAGCAAGGTTTTGTTAGACTAATTTGTATGTGCGGAGGTAACATCGAAATCTATTGTTATTACGTTCTGCTTACACAATGAGGACTTAAAGTTTCTTTTCTCTGCTATGTTTTAACCGAGTCGAAATAGTGATTTTAGTCCGAATATTTCTATTGTTTTTATTACTTTTTACTATGCAGTTGAGGTTGTGCTGTAATTATTATAAATTAAATAATCAGTTAGAATCAATGAAACAAAAATTCTTTCTTTGTATTAAAAGGTGACAATTTGGTACCATTTGCTTTTAAAAATTGGTAAAAACTAAATCAGGTATAACCTTGATTTTGACATGTATCACGCAAGAAATTACATTTATTTCAAAACGACAATGAAATTTTGTATAATTTTGTTGATATAGACAATTATTTTATAGTCTTTTATCTGCTTTTTAATACTCTTTTTTGGACAAAAAGCTGAAAGTAAGTATTTTCTACGTATTTATATTTTTATTATCAAAAATTCAAAAAAGTTATGAAGTATTAAAAACTGATCAAAAAAAAACAAAACTTTAAATACAGGTTGACATTCTAGTTATATTTTACGAGAAGCACTTTTAGGCCAATTTAGTACTATGACCAATTTTAGCATATATGTAATCGTTTGCTGATGGATTTTAATGTGTTAAAATTATTCTCAGGCGAATACTGTGTGGTTATGAATAAAAAGGATTAAAATATCTTATTAGCAACAGCTTCTTCTGGTTTTGTGCTGTAGAATTCTGCGCTTGTAAATCTTCATATGTAGGTAGTGAATACCCGACATTTTGACATTAATTTTCTCTACTGTGTAAGAAAAAATATTTGGACTAGCTATTTGTGAAAAAAATAGCATTGTTTAATTAACAAGCTTTGTTTCCCCTATTATATAACACAATAATTGCTGAAATTTATTGGACCGTTTTATAAAACTATTTACACGAATCTAATCTACAATAAAATGAGTACAATAGAGCTGATTAAAAAGTAATTATATGATAACAATTTCTTAAGAAGCATTTATTTGCCTATATATCTATCGTATGATTAATATATAAGAAAGAGATGTATGTATCATTTTGAACTTTGTAACGAAGTTACTATATTTTTGGGCCTGAGTATGTTCGCCGGGATTTAATTTATTTATTAAACATCCAAAAAACCTGATTCAGGCTGGAAAAGAATGCTTAAAGTTTCGGTATTTCCGGTATATAATTAGATTTACCGCGCCATGCCGGGAAATGCGATTTTCCGATTATTTTCAGAGCGTCCGACCATAGTAATCACGCGCCGTATACAACAGTATTGTATGCGCGATCACCGCACACCGTCACTCGTCAGCGTAGTGGGAGTTCGGACCGACTACTTAAGCTCGAGCAGACTATTATTTCGCTGAGAACTACACGTCCTCCACCCGAGTCAACAGTCCAAACGGACTAAACTGTTCCTTCACCCGGGTCAACAGTCCAAACGGACTAAACTGTTCCTTCCTTACGTCCTACCCCGCTAATGGCCAGCATTGCCGAGGACCCTTGTAAGCACGGGCAATGTTGTGTTATCCTACCGTCACTGCCGAGGACCCTTATAAGAACGGGCAGTGTCGGCTCCTTTCCTAATTTCCTACCGCTATTGGTCGACATTGTCGAGGACCCTTTTAAGAACGGGCAATATCGTTCCATCCTGCTGACGCTGTCGAGGACCCTTATAAGAACGGGCAGCGTCAGTTCCTTTCTTTCCTTCCTACCGTCACCTATACACACACGCACTGAATGCCGTAAGTTTAGTTTTGTTTCCGTATTAACCAGGAATGTGTTTTACCGCTAGGTGCCCTCCGATGTCCATTGATAAAGGCGCTTAACAATTGTCGCCCCGACGCTTATCGCCGCCGCCTCGAGTAGAGATCACCATCGCCGTGTAGAGACGTCGCCTATCGCCGATCGATGCCGGATTTTTTTGTTAAACATACCGTGTATACCGCCGTAGGTTGAATTTTGGTATGAAGCGCCGTGAACAGCGTCCGCGGATTGTAGATACGAAGCCCGATCATTTGAGAACGAGCCGTCATGAATATCGTCACAACCGTGTAGTACGAGGTAACATGAATAGCGTCGCGAATGATACCGCCGGGTTACCGTCTTCAGCGCAACCGACCAGTACGAGCTACCGTGATCAGCTCTTAAAACATATTTTTGCCCTCCAAACCATTTATTTGTTTACATTATTGTCCATCTTAGATTGTAAGTTAGTTTTAGGCCATGTCTTTTTATAAAAAAAAATGGAATACAGGATACAGGATGTTATATAACCGTCTGTTTCATTACCTAGTCCCATTTTTAAAATTACAGATACTAATTGGCAGACGGCAGCCAGCACTAATACACGCAATTGACCCCTGGCTTGCCGTTTCTCCACTGTAACAAGCTGCGCGGTGCATAAGTGGGCCCTCGACTACATGAATCACGAGGGTAGCGCCCGAGAACCGACCACCGAGTGGATGTTTTGACCTTCAGGCAGTCAAACCGTTGAACAGTTCAGAGAGCAGGGATATCCCGATTATAAGTAGATACCGTTAAACCGATACCCCTGCGCTGAGCATTTGACCGATGACTGTGTGCACGAGAAATATCCACTGACCGATGTTCCGCTGCCGTAAACAAAGAAGATCCGTAGAGCACGACTTGCTCCCCTCCCTACGTAAAAACGCGTCACAATTTGTTTCATTATTTATGATGAGTTAAAACCGTGTGCTTCATTCTCTAGTCCCTCTACGAAAACGCGTCACAACTTTGAAAAAGTTTGTAATATCATGCGTATGTAGATGCAAATTCTTTCTGATGCTTCAAATTATTGTTTTTATATGAATGGAGTTCTATTTATTAAGAGTATCTATGGTATGTCGTTATTAAAGAATTTCATTTAAACATTAATGGTGGTTTAGTTTAATCATTGTTTGGCTCGCAAAATTATTTCAGGTCAAAATAATACAGTGCAGTCTATTTAGTCTTTCTGCGATGTTGTAATAAGTATTTATTATCTGAAAATATATAATCACAATAACTAGTGTGTAAAATGCATGGTCCTGTTTGTGCTAGTAACAAATTAACATCATGAGCTATTTAGATTTTCCAAGAAGTACTCAACCTGAAGTATACCTGGTGGTTATTGTATGAAAAAAATTACTATAGTTGAGAGTACCAACCATAGAACGCTAAAGTTTGAAGTTTTAAGATATTGTGTTGTTTCGTATTTGTTTGACAGCCATCAATAATGAATGGTCTCAGTGACTTTATAAACATGGAAAAAGTTGGTTCTCGATATGTGATACACGACTTTCATTTGAAGAGTTTCTGTCCAACCTATATCAAAGCCGAACTTGATTCTACTTTGATGAAGTCTTCTTCATTGGTTGATAGAATTGAAATAAGGCCGCATGAGCTGCCAAGAAAAACACCCCCGTGGTTTATCAGATAAGGTGACCACGCCAGAAATGGTGAAGAAAATCCACAAAATGATATTTCATAACCGGCGACTGAGAGAGCTCGAGCTAGCATACATAGGAAGCATTTCAAAAAGTGTTGTAAGTCACATATTGGATATGGGAAAGTTATGTGTAAGATGGGTGCCGTATAAGGTCACAATGGGGCAAAAACAGTAGTACTGTGAGAATGTTTCCATCGAGTATTTGACGATGTTACATAGCAGTAAAGTCGAGTTTTTGCATCGATTCATAACCACGAATGAAACATGGGTCACCTGAAATGAAGAAATAGTCAAAACAATGGAGCAAAAGGAGCGAATTGTTTCCAAAGAAGACTAAGACAGTTCCATGCGGGCGTACAATAATTTTCATTGATTATCTATAAAACAGAAAAATAATCAACGCGGAGTATTATGCGAACTTATTGCAGCATTTTAGTACTGAAATTAAGAGAAAATGGTCAAACTTGATGAAAAAGAAAATGTTATTTTATCAACACAATGCGCCAGTTCACACTATTTTCGCTGTGGCCAAATTCAATGAGTTAATATTTACATTGCTTTTTCGTGCAGCCTATTCATCAGATTTAGCTTCTTGAGATTATTTTTTCTTTCTCTACTGGAAAAAATGACTCGGCCAACAGTGAAAAGGTGGAGTATGCGATTGATGGTTATTTTAAGAAGTTCGAGATTCTTACTACAAACAGGGTATTGAAGCTACTGAACATCACTGGGAAAAGAGTATCAAGCTAAAGGGCGCCTATGTTGAGTGTTTTGTGTTCTCTATGTAAGGCCGAGTAATTCTGTAACTGCACTCGTAGGTCTATATCCACTAGGCTTAAGGAACATGAAAAATGTATAAAAAAGAAATAAATTGTACAATATGTAGTAGCTGAACACCAGCATTGCTCAGGTCACACCTTTAATGTAAAAGAAACAAAGGTGCTAGCATCAGTGGCTGGTTTCTTTAAACGTAAAATTAGAGAATGGATCGAAATTTATAAATATCTAAATAATATTAATAGAGATGCAGGTTACAGTCTACATCACATATGGAACTCGATTGCAACGCTGGATCACGGTTCGCTGAGCACCAGTCTCGTGAAGTAATGATCCTTGAAGATGCGTCGTGCAATCGTAGGCGGAACGTCAGATAATAATTCGTTCTTTATTACACTCGTAGTAGTTATTAATTTTAAAAAAGAAGAAAAGACTACAGTAAATATGTTGCGCAAAATATACTTATGTGTTTGCTATAAGTCTATTCCTATGGTAGAAATGGTTCTTGAGAAATACATTATTCATTGCGACTAGTTAACTGGTTACTTTTAGTCTATGAAGCAATATAATAATAAACACACCATTATATTGGGTTTGATATTTTATTTTTAAGGTAATATCTTATCATAGATTACACAGACCTACTAAGTTAAAGGCATGCGCGGATACAAGGAGGGGGGCGGTGGGGCGATCGCACTCCTAAGAGTTTCAAATTCAGGAAAATAGACTCTCCCCTGCCTGCTGGATTAGAAACATGAATGTCGCTGGTACTCCCCCCGTTGAGTTGACTACTACTCTCTTTTGCTTGCCATACTGTGCAATAACCTCCCCCAAGAGCTTTGAATTCAGAAAATAGACACTCGTCCCTATCTGTTGCATTAGGAATGTGAATATCGCTGTTACCTCCCTCCCCTGTCGATCACTCGCATTAGCTTGCTATACTGTACTCTTGTAATATTGCCGTTCTCAAAGAGAGAGGTTGGATCTACCCCTGGTTAAGGGTCTTAAGTCTTTTTTGTTCTCTGAATAAATATCTGGTTGCTACACTTGACTCACGCGTTATGATTTTTATAGATTCTAATCTAACAGTGACAAAATGACCATCTTTGGTTTAAAATATTTCAACAACTAAAGGTGGTAGACCATATCGGTTGGCATATTTAAATTCTATGCGCAAATGTCTACGAAGATTAATTATAAATACTATGGAAGGGCATTGGCATACAATTAGAATTACAGAATATGGGTACTCGAAAATTAAAAAGATGATTTTAGCCGTTTTGTGACCGGAACCACTTCTAAACTCTGTATGCATTTGAAAAATTGTTAAAATGTTCCCCTAAAAAACAATTCCAAGTTGAATGTTTGGAATATGGTGGTTAAAATGTCAATCGTTGACATTAAAATTTTCTGGCTTTAATTAATTTTCATTTTAATTTAATATAGGTAAGTTTAGCATAAGTGACCCATTATGATTTGATTTAAACTGACCTGATTTCGATGTTTAATTATTTCGAAAATTTAGATTGTGGGAAATAGGAAAATATAAAGCCTTAGAAATTATGAAAAAAAAAATAAGAATCAATAAATATAAATGTATTTCATCTGATTCAAGTTGACAGCCATGGGAAATTGTTTGGAGATTTTGATGTTACTCAATTTTCCCTCTCTTGTATGGCTTAGCGACAGATAAATGATGGATGACTGGAGGATACCCTCGTCACATCGAAAATAAAATATATCTTTGAAAAGAATCGCATACTATTTGACATATTAAATCCTATATGTATTGCCAAATTACTAAAGATAAATAAAGTCAAGAACTACAATAAATTATTTTAAAAAAACGAAACCAATTTATTAAAATTTATTGAATAATTGAATTTTTACCTGTTTACATAGCATTTTTTTAAAGTAAGCGCCATAGTAAATAAAGGATTTTTTTAAAATTAAATAAAAGTTTTTTGGTATTTTTAAACGACCTCATTTCTATATCATTATTGTATTGTTAACATATCTTTTGATTTCTTTCTCATTTCTTTTTTTCTTGGTTAAGAGTGTCTTTTTATTCTTTGCAATTAATTTCTGTAAATTTTAAATTTCTTATCGATTTTGAAAAGCAGCTGAATAAATGTACAATTGTTGATCTAATTGGAATGAAAAAAAATATAACTTAATTTTTTTGTTATACTTGGATGCATATTTTTGAAGTCAGTTTTGGTTTCTTTTGTAATTTGTTTTATTCTTTTTAGTTTTAATTAGTATTTAAAATGGATAGTTCTAATAATAATGTTACATCAGTCAATTCACAAAATATGCTTAAAAGATATATTGAGAAAGAAAGAGATAAAGTTTAATGTTAACTGTGTTTTTTCGTTTTTTCTGTGCTTTTAGTTATTTTGTAATAAACCGACCTAACAAATATTTTAACACAACCTTATTGTGAGTATATCTTTTAATATGCTGGAAACAAATCAACATAAGTCACCATTTTTTGTTCGTTTTTTTTTAAATTTTTGCCTTCTTGCATAAAATCACTGAAGAAATATTTTGAGTATCCTTTTCTCACACTTATCAAAAGCGTTAAAAGTTACATATGAATGAAGTTGATTAAGATTTTCACTAACCAATTTTTTTCCAGTTTTAGCCTCCTTGCAACAAGCTATCTTATCAATATTTTTACTTCACAGAATCCCCAAGAATTTGGAGAAAACTAAATTAAAATATTTCAATCTAATCAAAAGTAAGATGTAAGCAAAGTTGGTTAAAAAGTTCACTATCCAACTAATTTGTCAGTTTTTTCAGTTTTTGGCCCTCGTGCAATAAACCGATAATATGAATAATTTTATGAAGAAATCTCTTAGATCATGCCGAAAATTTTATCAACTATCTCACTTCTATTAAAAATCATGCATGAAAAAACATGGCACAAATTTCAGTATAAGTTTACCATGGCAAATTCAGTTATTTTTACCTTATTTTTGCAAATACTCATGTTATGAACAAATACAATATCCTTTTCTTGAAATATTTCTCTCATAAATTATTTGAATAAAAGTATACCATTCGTTGATTAGATGCATTTTTGGTTCTACTACGCACTTGTATTTTATTTCTAATGATGTTGAATTTACCGTTACCTTTTATTCAGATAAATCTCGGTTTTCCTGCCTACTATTCTAGCGAAGTCCTTTCTTTTATCCTTTTTTCCGCAGTTTCCTGAAATTATTTTAACTCTCGTGGACTTTGCCTTGTTTATACAATTTTCAGATTAATTACTTGTCTATCGACATTGCATTGACAGATATTTATACTACCTTTTGAGTACTCTTTTAAGTTGTTTTTATATTTTGTGGGTTGCATAAATTTTTGTTTCTAACTTGCCTTAGCGACATCTAGTCTGCGAGGTCCGTAAACTTTCAGGAAATTTTTTTTGTTTATTTTTTTTTTGCGGGAAATCTTTTCGTTACCTGTTCCACGTCTGTGATGTCTGATGGGAAGAATATTTCTTTAATTTAAAAATAACTAATGGGTTACTTATTTGATTTTGAGTCAAAAATGTTGACAATTATTGAACGGCTTACCGGACAAATTTATTCCAGCCGATTGTTGCTACCCAGAAACTCGCATAGAGTAATTTTTGTGCTGTTATTTTTTAAAAATTCTGAATGTGTTTGAAAAAAGAAGCTTGGTGCAAACGTACCTTTGATATAGATGAGGTCGAGGTCATATGTCTATTTATTAAAACAATCGTTCATAGATTTTTGATTTATTAAAGAGAGAGAGGGAGCTCAAAGTTACTGCTACCAACTGTGTTTAATGCCTAATTTGAATCTGGCCTTGGTATGTTGTTTTAAGTCTCACTAATACCTAGATTGACTGCATTAGTCTGTTATTAAGTTTTATATTGCGTTTTAAGGACATTTGTTGTTATTTCTTTTATAATAATATTGATTAATTTTTCTTAAATTTTCTTAGTATTTGCTGACTGTTACTTTAATAATGCCTTTTGATATAAGTAAGGGTTTATTTTGAGAGTATTCTTTGTCGTTTATTGTAAAATTTATTTTATTTTGGTAGGTATTTGCTCTCTGGATGTATCATAATAGTTCCAATTCATCAAAGAATTAACTTACCTTATATATTTTAAAGTATATATGAATTGTATTCAGTCTATTGGTTCGATTACTTCCAGTCTGACTCCTGTGTAATTTTTGTTGTTTTGGATTACCATGTTAAGGTACATGAGACTAGCCAAATTAAGTTAAAATTCAAGAGATTATCAGCGAAAATTTATTTATTTTTATTTAATTGAAAAGTTAACGTTCAAATGTTTATCTTGGCTTTCTACTTAGAATTATGGTAAATGCTTTGAAGATATTTTGATTTATTATTTTTGCTTTGGAGCTTAATTAATTTTTTTTATTTTTACCAGGTTTAAACTTATTTGCTTAAAGGTAATTAATGTTAACAAAACTAATCATTTAGTGGAAACTAGTGGTCTCAAATCCTAATTATTATATATTTTATTATTATTATTTCCAATTGTATGATAGTTAATGTAGTTGAGTTTTTAATTATTTTATAAAGTAAATATTTCGTTTTATCTTATACTAAATAAAATACTGGTGATCAATCTCAGTCAGATTTGGATTTTTATTGTACATTTATATATTTCGACTGTTATCTATTTTGAGTTCAAGGGTTTAAGCAGTATATTATTTAAATTGATTACTTGTTTAAATTATTACTGATTATTTATTCATTCATATTCCATTTTCTTTTGACACTTCAACTTTGAGATCACTTCCAATAACTTTATTTCAATATGATGGAAATTTTAAATTCTAATTAAATAAAAATAAGTTAGTAACTGAGAAATATTCCTTGTGATTTTGCCTAAAGTTTATTAACAAATTTATTTGCTATTTGATTTAATTTTTATAAGTAGTCTTAGACTTTTTTTGCAGGGTTTTTCTTATCGGGTTTCCTACTAATTCTTTCTTACGGTTTGTGTTTCTTGTTTATTTTTGTATTAATTTTTGCGTTTATCTTTTTAGCAAGAACATTCAACTGATGTTTCACTAATACACACACACCGCTACGTAGTTGAGCAGTGCTGCAAATGGTTTCGTTAGAGATCACATCTCGCTATTGGATATATGAGCAATTTAAGTTTTTTTTTATGTGGTTTGAATGATAACAATTCGCATAATTTTAAAAGTTTAAATTTATTCTATTCCATGATTACGGAATATACAGGATTTGCTTTATATGTTTTGGTGCTATTAGATAATAAGGTTTTAAGTTTTAAAACCTTTACAGTTTAACAACTTGAAAATTGAAAACTGAATCAAAAGCGAACACCCGAGATTGAATGAAAATTTTATTTATTTTTAAAAACGACTAACCAAATTAAAATGAATAGACAGATTTTATCTGCACTTAGTATACAGCTAGAAAAATAATTTGAATACAACCCATATATTTTTCGATTTTTCTATTCAATTTCCTCAGTACCACTTGTTGGAGCAGTCGTAAACAAAATACTTTCCACCAACTTGTCTTCAAAAACCACCATTTATGAATTTTTAAATCACAAACTTTAAATAATGAAACATCCAACATTGGAAGGAAAACCAAAGTCCAAAAATTACGCCCGGAAAATTACTGTTTTGCTAATATACAGTCAGAAAATCACACTTTACATACAGTACAAATAAATAAGGCCTCTTAAGCTACTCTGATTTGTAAATTAAAGTTTTTGTAATAAATTATATAAAGTAACCTTAGCTGACGCCTCTGCTTTTTCAGTTGAAAGGATATAAAGGAAATTCTCCTCAACACCTTCGAATTTATTCAAATATGAAAAGCAGAAATTCAGACCCTGATAAAAAGATACAAGTCTTTTTTAGAAAGCGATATTTATTTGAAAAGTAAAACTTAAGCAACAAAAATAAAATAAAATTTTGATACATATTTACACCAAATTGCTTTTCATTCTTGCTATCTTTTTAGTAAATAGGATATTCCTAATAAAAAAAAAGAGACAGTGAAAATTCAATAATTTAATAACTTTAGAGCTCAATGGTTTCTCTTTATGATTAGCATTTGATGTTTTCTTGGTAAATAGAATTACTTATTTTTTATTTTTTCATTATAATACTTATTTTCAATTCAATGAAAATATTCACGTAATTTATACAACTTTACTAAAATCATCTAGATTGTGTATTGATTTATTTCAATTTTCTTGTTTTTTTTTTAATTAAAAATACTCATATTGTTAACTAAAAGGTAATATAGAGACACTCAAAAAAATCTTTTTTCTCCCAATAATCTGTTTAATAAAAAGAACCAGAATTACAATACCTATAGAGAAAAATTTGTTTAAATCCTTAAGCCAAAGTAGTTCTGTAAGTATGATGTATGTGTTTGTGCGTAGAATTGGAGTCCGTGCACTGCAATAGATCTATTGTGCCTCCTTGCTTGTACTCCCTTACTGCTGCCAAGTCGTAAGAGATACCTTAGCGGCTAAAGCAGGTTCTTTAGTCATATTTCCCTCGGGAACCTTAGGATGTTAGACGGCTTCCAGGTAGGTAGCTCTCCTTCTTCTATTTGGAGTGTTCCCAAGAACCTCATCCTGAATTGAGGTTCCTCCTCCTCGCAGAATCTAAACTCTTCTCCTTCTACCAATCCGAGTTTTAAGAGGTCTCCCTTCAGGTGGCAATGCCCCTTCAGGATCCGATCCCTGTCAGAACTCTGAGTTGGTTTCTACTTAAGCTTATGCATGCTTTGAATCTCTTCTGGTCGTATTTCCCAAGAGATATCTTCGCTTGTCTCAATTCATGCAGCTCCGTCCAATAATGGGACCTCCTGCTTTCTTCTTCTATTTTTAGTTCTTCCAGCATTACGCTGGTACTGATTCCATAGAAAGGCTCTGGCTCCAAAAATGGTGTCTCAGCCCTTTTTCTCGTTAACTTGTCTACTATCTCGGAGCTGATTACTTAGAGATTAGCACACTGATGGATGCTTGACTATCCTACATGACGATAACCTTTTGGCCGCGATAGTTTTTTCTTTGATGAAATGAGTACATTTCCTAATGGCATGTATTTCTGCCTGGAAAATGCTTGGTGACTTACCCAAGCTTTCGTAGGGTTTGTGCCGTATCTATATACTCACATTTCAGTTCCATTCGTTATTTTGGAGTCACCTGTATACCATTTAATGTATTTCTTGTTGAGTTTTTCAATGGTGTTTCTGTCCCGACTCAACTTTGTGTTATAGGTTTTCACAAAGTTGAAATGTTTTTCATGTCCTAGGTTTGTTGATTTCTGAATGCGAGATTGGGCCTTCGTTTTATGATAATATTACGAAACTAGTGTTGAAAAACCGATACCAAACGTATTTTTGATGTCGTC
Source organism: Diaprepes abbreviatus (assembly GCA_034092305.1). Classification (NCBI taxonomy): domain Eukaryota; kingdom Metazoa; phylum Arthropoda; class Insecta; order Coleoptera; family Curculionidae; genus Diaprepes; species Diaprepes abbreviatus. The sequence goes on from JASJET010000055.1 coordinate 31,267,128, forward strand.
TTGACTGTCTCCAATTTAAGTCTGATATGATAAAGCGACATATAATAATAATTATTTTATAACATCGCTTCAACGGTATGTTCGTTTTATGAATTTTTGGTAGTCTGTAAAGATGTGGTGGCTTACGTAGTGTGGTGTGAGCGCCGATCGTAGGTTGTTAGGTATATGGTCTTAGCGTTTCCTTAGTGTTCTGTACATTTTTGACTCTATATATTTAGTGGGATTACGAGTTAATTGTCTATATTTTCCTTTTTCCACGATATCTCCGATTTTTTGGTAGTATGTTACGATGTCCATTATCACTCTTGCATTTCCCTTGTCCGGTGGTAAAATCTTTATGGATTCATCCTTACGAAGGATATTGTAGAAACCAAACGACCATTAGAAGTTTAAATTAAGGAACATAAGACTCATACACAAAAAGGGGAAAGTCGAGATCAGGCATTGCAGAACACGTCTGGGATAAACATAACCATATAAAATGGTCTGAAGCTGCGGCAATATATATGGAACCCAACATGAAAAAAAAGAAAATTTATAGAAGCAGCTTAATTAAAAACAATAATGGAATCTTCAGTACACCGAGTGTTGACATACCTAATTTTGGCAACCACTACTTTGTAACATCAAATCATTGAGGTATGTACAGTGAAGCAAAACTTTTCGCCTCAATGGACACAGTCCCTATATAAGCTCGTAGTCTTAAGACAAAACATTCAGTTTATAATTGATAACGATTAGAGATACAACCTAATCGAAACGTCGTAAGAATAAATAAAAATAAAGACAATGCAAGTTCGACAACCATATTTTAGTCAATCTTCAATATTGTCTACAACTTTCAAACGAACGTTACAATTATTTATTATAGAATTGGCATAATAGAAATAGGAAAAAATTATGTTTAGATTGGTCCGAGTAGAAGAGATATAATTACGGCAATTATGCTACTCAATTAACAAATAGGAACCAAGGATTTGCGAAATTGAATGCTACTTTTAAATATAAAAATAGAAAAGTAGTGATATCCTTTTTTGTGGCAAAAAGTGTAAAAACTTAAGTATGGAATAACATGTATTTACTTTTTGTTCTTTTACCTCCCACTAGGATCGTTAAAGGTATCTACCAAAAATATCCATGCCTGTTGCTGGTGAAATGAGAAGATAGTGAAAAGTTGGTTTTTGGAATATATACCAGCACAGAGTGACATCGTTTTTTTTTCATCAAAAATCTAATAGGCTATGAATGAAAAGAAAGTGAATAGTCAAACGTAATGGATAAAGTGCCTTATTTGATTACCAATAATAGTAAAAATCAAAAAAAAATAGCAAAAATAAATATTCAACAGAAAACATCTTTTATTCTATTTCTAACCAGTTATATTACGTTGAAAAATATTTTAGTGGGGAATAAACTAAACACAGCCCCTATTATTGACAGCGCTTTCTTATCAATCTTACTGGGTAAAAAATATATATAGGTATCTCTGACTATTATAAACTCGTTGAGACTTAGTTCTAGAAGTTGTTCTTTAGTGTTAATTGTTTTCTTACATATTTTACTTTCTGGGAATTACCTTAGAAGAAATTCCAATGGTGATAAGTCCGGCGAACATGATGACCATCTAACCGGTCTATAAGCACCTAAACATTTATCAGGGAATACTTTCCTGTTTTTAGTGCATTGTAACTAGAAGCACCATCTGGTTTAATATAAATAATTCGTTTTTCTAATAGTTCATCATCCAAGAAATTTTTAGAATTTGTTTCTAATATGTGACAGTTAACTTTTGCTTTGAAATCTTATAAATAAACATGATAAATAGATTTACGAGCTTTTAAATAACAACGTATGTTATAAGCAAATCTGCCGTGTTGACAAATTTCTTGTGCTATACGAGGATTCGTGTTGTTTAAATAACTTTCGTTGTTTTGGTTTAAGATTATTTTATGTCATAACTTGCAATCATTACATCATCATATCATAAAACTTTGTTATAAAAAATAACTCAATATTCCTCGTTAAAAATAATTTTTAACGGTAATAGAATTGGTAGTGACAAATACATATTTTTATTTCATCACATTTTATCGATGTAGTTAAATATTGCCGACACTTAAGTTATACCATGATTTGGACTTCCGATCTAACAACATTTATTCATTCTCTATATTTGAAGCATTTAATTAAATATATTAGGAACTTGTAGAAAATCAACGTAAAATGTGACAAATTAAGCTCCGTTACATTGCCCCCCTTCCAAGTATTGATCGTCCCAATCAACCTTCTTGATCTTGATAATGGGTCAATGTGTCAAGATCCACGACTTTCATATTCGCATGAGAGCTTTTCTGGCTTTAAGGTCAGAGCGAGTCTTCATTCTGTCGCTTCCTATTTGTAGTCGTCGCTGTACCTTTTCGAGAATTACCTGTAGGACATTCTTCCGTAGTCTCTTTTGCGGTCCCGGTCCCTCTCGACGTACCTTCTCGAAGATGGCCTGTAGACCGTTGTTCTTCCGTAGTCCCTTTCGCAGTCGCGGTCCCTCTCGACGTATCTTCTCGAGGATGATCTCTAAAACATTCTTCTTCCCTAGCCCCTTTAGCGATCATGGTCCCTCTCGTCTCGTTCTCTTCAGTCACCGCGAGTACTCCTTCTATCTGTTCCGTAACGGTCCTTTCTTCTAACGCCTCCACCAGCAGTAATTTTCGGACAATCTCGGTAAAAGTGACCATTATATCTACACCGGTAGCATCGCATGTTATTCGAATGGTACCAGCAATCTAGACTCCTTCTTCTTGGTCTGGCATAAGTCAGTCTAATACGACAACCGCATACTTCAACTCCATCGCAAGCCTTGACGGCAACTGCAACATATTTCTTTACCTTTGTAAACAACAAATCCACAACAGGGGATAATATTACTTAACCAGACTTCTTTAAGTTCACCGTAAGGAGCAAACACTTTCTCCAAGTTGCTTCTTCGAACGCTATCACCTATATTAACAATTCGAAGCCAATAAACCTCAAAATGCCTGTCAGAACAGCACTGCAAGTACAGTGGCTTTGTACATGCCCCTCTTGACCACACTTACAATACCAAATTCTTTTTTTGCTATGAAAAGTTGTGTTTTTGTGGTCATGTGATTTTCATTTGTTCAAAAATGCTTGCAACTTCCTCATTAACCTCATGAAAAATTCCTCGTCGGTCTTGCAATCATCCTGGGAAATGTTGACCCTTCTTATGACTCTTTCTTGATTCCTTGTCCTCTGTTCGGTTGTTTCAAACTAAAGAGCTTAAGCAAGAGCCTCAGAAATTTTCTTCAGTCGGGCCATTCTTAGAGTTTATATAAAATATAAATTCCGAGACATGTCGGTAGAATATTAAACCCGCAGGCATTTTCGATGTCAGACTGTAAAATATCAATAATTAACGACATCTTATACATACACCGGAGCAGTGAGAAATTTTAATAATTAATGAGAAGCCACATAAATGTATCAAATTTGGAATACTTTGTACAGTTTTCAGAAAATTTATGAAAAAACGAAAATCTAAATTAAAAGTTATTAAAAGAAATAACATAATATACAAGTTAATTAAACACTCTACTTATCTAAATATAATTACAGTTAATAAAAATATTATTAGTATTTAAGTAACATTTAGTAATTACAATAAAGAGCCACTTATTTTGATTGTTACATACTCCTTTCAATTAAAGCAATAAAAAGACAGAATAAGACCCTGAAGGCAAGGTTATATTGATTTTTATATCTGCAATAAACAGGCACGTAAGTCCTTTTGGATGTCGAAGAAAATGGGATAGTAAAGAAATAATTGAAGACAAGAAACATGCTGGAAATGATTGGATTTTAGATTTTCCGATACTAACTGGAAAAAAGTATTGTAGTAGAAGTAACACAAAAAACGTTAAGTTACGGGCATCGTCACACTACAATAAAAAAACAGACCCTTACCTCTTTTATCAGGGCCCAATTTTTTTTTCTATAGAGAAGATAAATATTTTTATGAATGTTATCTTTTACAAGTAACACTACCCAAGCGAGTAACTTGGTAAAATGGTAGAACAGCGACAACAATTACACACGTGCTTTTTATATTGGCCCCATCACCTTTTTAAAGGTAAACATCACTCCTGCAATATTTTTAGTTTATATTCAAATTGTAACCTTATAAGGCAAATAAGTTAAAGTAACATAAGAAGTTATAAATAATAATTGCAATATTGATTAAGAAATCATTTTTAGAACTTTAAAAATTTGTATGGTAATGATAACATAAGGTGACCGGGAATTTCAGTTTTTACGAATGCCTTAGCTATATAGCTTGAGGAGTTGTTACAAGTTGCATATATGGAGACATTTTTATGCTCTCATACATGCTCATATGTCACGTTCAAGGGCAGATCCAAAGTTTTTTTCTGGAAGGAAGCGCACAAGGAACAGACGTGCAAAAAGTGTTTTCATTGTTGCGAGCAACAAACTACATAAAACAATAACTGCAAGAAATAACCTTGCAATACGAGTATGAAATCAATATAAAAAATGTTGAAAAAAGACAGTTTTCTTTGATGTATCCTTTTAAACCGTCTCTGGTGGGGGACATGTGCCTTCATGCCCCCCCCCCCCAAATTTGTCATTGCTCCCATTTCACACATACAGGCGCGCAACAAGAAGGGGTGATATAAGGACCTCCCTCACTAGGTTGGCTGACCTATTCTTAGCACAGTCAACGCAGCTGGTATTCCAGCAATATCACAAATAAAACAGTGAATTTGATATCGCAATGCCATGTTTTAATATCTTAGATACTTTCAAGAACCACAAATCACAGTAAAGTCAATATCTACAGACAAGACAAGCAAGCTTCAGTTTAAGAAAGTACAGTAATAAAAGGAAAATATGAAACTTTTGCATAAACATAAAAGTATCTATGTCACCGGAATTGTAAACTGAAACGAAAATAAGTGAAATAGCCTAGGAGAAAAAAAGTTGGAAACAAAGAAAGCGAAGACGTGAAAATAGAGTGCAAAGAGACACAAAAAAAATACAAAAAGTCGAATTAACTTATAAACTGAAAAGGTATGAAATATTATGACACAAACCGAAAATCAAAAAAGATGTGAAAACTAAGACCGATACCGCAAATACCAAGAGACATAAGACCTAAATGGGTGAAGTTGTTATGGTCAATCAAAAATAAGGCAGACTTAGGGGATACGTACTCCCCCCCCCCCGAGATGGGTAAAAAGGAAACATAACAGAAAACTGTATCATTAAACATGTTATTTTTCTATTGTTTTCGTATTAATAAACTTTTATATTAATATTTCTTACAGTTATTGTTGTATGTAGTTTGTTAATCGTCAAAATGAAGACATTTTTTGCGTGTCCGCATCTTGTGCCGCCTTCCACAAAAAACTCTGGATCAATTTTGCAATTTTAGTTCCAAATAACTACAGGTTATTTAGGCTTACCGCCACCATAACTCAGGACTTCCGGACTCGGGAAGGCTGCTGTCTAGCTGGTCAGATTTCGCCTTTTGTTTTGAAGCTCTCTTAGCAGCGCCTCCACGAGTTAAGTCGCGTGAACGTTTTTAATATTAAACTAAACTAGTTTCTCAAAACACTTAAGTCTATTAACAAAAATAAATAGGAAACGGAATTATTTACAATGAAAGACTTAAAATTAGTAATGAATCACAATATCAAGATATTGAAGTATTTGCCACAGTTGGCCGTTCTATTAATAAGAAAAATGTAAACAACCTAATTTAGAGGATAAATTTTTTAGAAATATAAATTGAGAAAAGAATAAAATCACGAAAAAATTAGCCATTTAAAATAAAAAGTACAAATGGCGCTCTTTTTTTCCAGAGAAATAAAAACAGGATATTTCTTTAAATTCTCCAAAAGAAATAATAAAGAAAAACACAGAAAACCTTCATTACCGCAGATACGACACGTAATTTTCTATGACCTATTCTTCCCCGTTGTACGTATTCCAGTCGTACACCCTGTAACCGTCAATTTCATTCTCTAAAGTTCGTGTATTCTATACCAGATACTTAATTCCTGAATTGGCCTCTGAAATTTGAATTTAAATTTAAGATAATATTCAATTGAATTTAATGTACAACACTTTAATTTCAAAGTACATGTAACTTATTTACGATTTAAGGTACAAATCCATTCAATTAGATTAATGAATGTACCTTAAATTTAAGGTTTTTTTTAACAGTATAAGATATTTGATATATTGATCCTTTAGACTTTCTTGGGTGGTAATAAAAAAATATATACTATATCGTTCTTACGGATAAAATCTATCCACAGAGGAACTATTTTATTGCCCATTTAAGCAGAATATACTTCAAGTTAAATAGTATAAAATAACTACTGTTTGTTCTAGTAAGTGGATACTGCATTTTTAACTGTATGATTGCAATTACTTGACAGTCAAATAAGTTCGATCCACTCCGCGTCTACAGTCTTGATTCCCTGAAATTTTGCGCCATTTTGAATAATTTCAAGGTCCAAAGTGGGTATGCCTGCAGAAATTTTAAACTTTGAGACATACATTTTAAGATTATTAATTTTTATTTGGACTCGCAATTTGCTGACTATTTGTCAAATTGGCAGTATGCCGCGCCATTTTAAAAACTTCTGTGGGCCCAACAATGTTAGAAAAAGGGCAATCCTTCGAACATTTTGGGCCTAAAGGCATTTATATTAAGGCCTTTCAATTTTGTTAGCAGCCACACTTTTTTGATAATCCTGCGAATTCGCTAAATCTCGCGCCATTACCATACAACGCCATTTTCAAGCCGAAATTTTGAAAAATCTCAAACAGCTAACTAACGTTAAAAGTTAGTATTTCTACGAATATTTTGAGCTTATATATTTTAAGGTCATTAATTTTTTTTAACATCTACATTTTCCTGCAAAACTGCAAATTTGCTGGAAAATGTGCTATTATGAAACCGCCATTTTGAAAAATGTCAGAGAACAAAACGATATTCAAAAGTGGGTACGAACACTATAAGACAATTAATTTTTGCTAGTAGCCTCATTATTCTGATAATACTGCTATTTCGCTGATAACGAGAGCAATTTTTAGTCGCCATTTTTAAAGTTTTCAAAAAGTTACACAACCTTTGAAAGTGTATATCAGCCATGGCACTTTCTTTAAGCTCTTCTTCAACTTTAGTTTCTATCCCTAATCTACGTATAAATATATATATATATATATATATATATATATATATATATATATATATACATATATATATATATATATATACATATATATATATATATATATATATATATATATATATATATATATATATATATATATATATATATATATATATATATATATATATGCCAGGGTCGTTTTTCGTACAATTGAATTTCTTGTAGTTTACGTTCACTCACATATAATTTTTGGTATTTAATTGAGGAAGTCAATTATCACTCATCCTCTGTACATAACCATACCGAATCAGCCTAGATATTTCTTTACTAGGTACCCTTTGCAGTTGTGAAATTCCTGCTTCTCTTCTGAAGACAGTCATTCCTGTATAATCGATTCTCCTCTACACTTTATTTCTCCTGTCCATAAAATTAAATTTTTTCAGCTAATGAGTTAATAAACATGTACAGTTCCTTTTTCTTGAAACTTGTTTACACTATAAATTTCCAATCAGCTTTTCATTGCCTTTTGTGCTTGTCCTATTTTTGTTATTATATTTTGATCATCTTGACCTTTATCATCAAAATTTATCATCAATATTCATTGCTTGCTTCTATTTTTTATTTATTTCCATTTAATTTTTATTTTCTATTTTAAAGATAGTTTTTTTTATTTGGGTCTAAATAATTAATTTATACTTTATTAGCGCAAACTGATCTGGTTCTTTTCATTCCGGCTAAGCTGCACAATATCATATCAAAAATCGTAGCCTAGATACCTTTAATTTAAATATCGGAACACGAGTAACACAGTCCGTGCTAAATAGTTACAAATGAGCCTAACTATCCTAAATTGTAATCGTGGCTATGTTTTGTAGCCACGAACCTTAAAACAGTATCTCTTACTTGTACATTGTAGTGCGTGATGCCATAGTATTGAACAAGATGTTCTGTGAACACTCATCATTATTTGAGATTAAATTAAAGTAAAATTTATAAAAAATAAGTTTACACTCCTTTAATGACCTTGAGAGATAAATGTAACTTTTTCATAATATTTTTAATGGCACATCCAGGCTGTGAATTTCTGTATAATTTAAAATAATTTTTTATTGATTTTAATCGCCTGTTTAAACTAGGGCAAGTTTTAGACGCTAAATAAAAACACAAAGGTCAGTTTATATTGATTTCTATATCTGCAATAAACAGACAAGTATGAAGTCCGATCGCTCAGTTGTTAAAGATATAAAGCGGTAGTAAAGCAACACTCGAGGGCAAGATACATCTTCGAAATTATTAGATTCCAGATTTTTTCAATCTTCTAAGAAAATATTTTTTTATATTATCCATCACACCACGTCTTTACAACTTTGATTTATCTAGACGAGATAAGATATTTTTATGTCATTATTCTTTTATATAAAAGTATATTTTATTTTTTTATGGATTTAGTACAAGCGGTATAAGAAATTCCTTAAGGCTATCTAGGCGGCGCCTGTATAACTGTGCTTATTTATGATACTTTTGAATTGCTTGTATAATTTGGGGAAAAATGTCCTCAGGATAAACATTGCAGTTAGAACTTTTTCGGATCCAAGGTATATATATATATATATATATATATATATATATATATATATATATATATATATATATATGTATATATATATATATATATATATATATATATATATATATATATATATATATATATCGTAAGATTTCACGGATGGAAGAACGAATGAATTCTAATTATTTTGGGTTTCCATTCGTTCATTCAATAAATAGTTTTCACGATGTTTCGCCAAAGTCCCGTTACTCGCTGAGTACTGATGGTGGTATCTGTGTCGAGTATTGCAAACAGATATTTACAATACGTTTTTCGAGTTTTATTAAGTTGGCTCGCTTTCTGATTGGTCGAGAGGCATGTAGGCTCCTCCTCTATGCAGAGTGCGATATATTCGTTTCTTGTGTTCTGTTTATTGTAAATATATGTTTTCAATACTCGACAAGAAAATATTTATTCGATCAACATGGATCATTCTATATGTGCAATACATCACTTTACAACATTTCAAACAGAATTTCCTTTTAAATTTCATATTTTTAAAAGCATTAGTGCTTACGGAACAAATCCAGGATTCTGATTCGTGGATTTTAACTTTAAAGGCGTGGCCTAAAAGTTACTACAAAATACATCGAGCACACGCATCGCTCATTAGAAGAAAACAATTCATAGCAGCAACATCAAGCGTTACAGAGATTCTAGCTCGAGCTCTCACAGCGATAGCATCAAGTGATAGCAGCGATCAAGAAATACAGTGCACGCCCCATGGGCAAAGCGAGTCCAACCGTGAAAAATTCAAGTCTTTGCTACAGCGAAAGAAAAAAGAAAATCATTCAACATAGGATGCAAAACCTCAGAGAGGTTATAAAAAACAAACCGAGGAAGTCTTCCCAGGACAACCAAACACCTAAAAAAGAAATTCAAATAAACAAAAAAGAAATTCAAAAATCAGAACTGATGGAAACATCAAGAACTGAGAATAGGTTTGGTGTAGTCCTGGAAGACGACCCGAAAAACAATCAAAATACTGCGAAAGGCAGCAGAAAAGAAACCCACATAGACCCCAGTAATCGATTCGGGGTGATTGAAGAAAAATCCATTGAAGAAGAACCCTTTAAACCAGTCAAAAGATCCGGCAAAACCCAAACCAGGAAATTAAGTCCTGAGGGCACACAAACAGCCCAACCAGCAAACAAAAGACCAAAATCAAACAAGGATAATACTGTCCCTACCTCCAATTCATTTGAAGCACTGGGGACAGAAGAGATGGAGGCTGATCAAGCCGAAGACGAAAATAACCCAGGGAAAGGCATGGAAGAGGAAGTGCCTAGATTCGAAAAACCACCGCCGATAGTCATTACAGATGCCATAGAATACGTCACCTGTAAAAAGAAGATGGACAAAATAATTGAACCTAACGAGTGTATGATGAAATACACTCCAAAAGGATACAAAGTCTTCACTAACAACTTGGAAGACTTTAACAAAATCAAAACCTTTTTGGATGAGAACGGCACCATCCAATACTATACTTATAGTTCGAAAGACGAAAAAGTTAAAAAGATAGTGTTCAAAGGGCCCCCTAAAATGAACACTAAAGCAACATTAAGCTGGTTCTGCGAAAGGGACATTAAAGCACTAGAATGTACCCAGCTTAAATCAAGCAGAGGGTACAGCCACTCCTATCTCCTTGTGCTCAGCAGGGAGACGAACATAGGAGAATTAAAGAAAATCAAACATATTGAAAACAATATTATCAAGTGGGAGACCTACCACAAAAAGCTGAGCTATACCCAATGTCATAACTGCCAAGAGTTCGGCCACGGAGCCAGGAACTGCAGGCGCAACAAAAAATGCGTGAAATGCGCAGGCGATCATGACACAAAAATCTGCCTTAGGAAAAAAGGAGAGAACGAAGAAATTCCTTTAAAATGTGCTAATTGTGGTAATGAGCACACGGCTAACTATTCAAAATGCCCAAAACTACTCCAATACTTAAATAGAACAAAAGTTCAAACGACGCAAAGGACTTTTACATCCAATAAAGTCCAACCAGGAGTAAACTTCAGCGACATGCTAAAAAACAAAACAGAACAAAACAACGTCACCGAAAGAAATCCCCACACAAGCAGGATAACCAATAAGAACGAAGAATTGGAAGACTTCCAAACCCTAATTTCAGAAATCGAAGACCTAAACAGGAAATTCAACATCAAAGACCTAATCCAGAAAGTGAGAAATTTCAAATTAAAACTCGAAAACGCGAAGAGCGATTTCGGGATTATCAAAATCTTAAGTGGCAATTAAGCAAGCCACATAAGTAAAAAATCCATAAAACAAGGTTTAACCTTGATAACTGGCGGCGAAGGTGGATTGAGTAGCCGGAACCGCCAGTTACACAACGACCGTATAACATTACAAGAAAGTGTAGCCAAAAAAGCTTTCTACAAAATCCGAAAGAAATTCACCCAAAGTAGCACAATACAAATCATGCAACCTGCGCGCATTGTCGGAACCAGGCAAAAAGTCCAAAAGGATCCTCCTTTACAGTCAAAGGAGTAAAAACATCAATGATCCAATGGCAAACCAATTACTACTACTACTACTACTACTACCACATCGCTCTCTTCCATTACACACTCTCTAGAAAGCAACATGCCACGGTCGTGGCGAAAACCATTTCCAGTACCGCAAAACAAAAACCACGACGATCTTTTTGAAGGCATCGTTATCTTTGGAGAACGTCCAGTTTTCGACATTTTAAAACAATTTAAATCAATTTCTCGGAATCTTTGGGCATTTAGTAGCTATCACTTGCACCCTGATAGTGAAAAACCAAAGATTCAAGAAGCTCTAAAGCGAAATGCACAAAATCCGGATTAAATAAGTGTTAGACTTTTCAGGTAGTATCTTACGAACGCCTGAGGTAAGTTTTCGCAACTACAGAGGCCTCAGACTCTACAGTTCGAAAGTCGAGAGTTATTCGGGACTGCATGTGCGAAGTGGCGTTGCAGTAAAGGATCACCGACATAAAGAAAGATCGCGATTCTATTCGAATTAACTATAAGTTTCCAAATATAACCTTAATTCACCAGAATATGATATAAATTCCTATATCATATTTCTTTCCAGGAATTTTTATTCAAATTTTCCCAATTCAAAATCAATTTTCAATCATTTTATTACTTCTATAATATTATTTCATAATATTATATCAAATCAAAGTCCACAGTTACTACTACTGTTTTTAGCAACATTGTTCCTGTTACCCTTACATGTTTTAGTTACTTTAGAACATGACAGTGCCTAGTTTTCGGGATTCTTATCGTTAGGAATACCTAGGAAAAAAGATTGGTTCTGGCATATTATCTCAGACATTTTCGCATCCTCCTCAGCGAATTTAACTGCGGGAATTGAAAGCAACTTATGACAGGTTCTCAGTTAAATAGATTGTTTTTACGACGTTACAGAATAGATTACAAGGAAAGTATATACAGATAGTTATAATTACACACATTACGCGCTAACATAAAAATGGGTAAAAATAACTCTAAAAATTTCACTTCATTCCAATAGCGGACTTTACGTTTAAATTTACAAATTATTTTCATGCGACAAGTCGTACAACAATTTCTTTTGCTGAAATTTTTATCATAAAGTCTTAAATCATTTTATTTGCGGAAAATAACAAAAACAATAAGGCCTATAAACTCCCATACTTACAAGTTTCCCTTAGCTAAGTGTTTTTTACCGTAATGCTTAGTTTACCGTACTTTAATCTTCTTTTACAATCTTAACGTTGGAGCATTTCAGGCTTAAACCTTCAGCATGCATTTATACATAGCCGACAGTTGCTTATTTTTGGAAGCAAACTTTACTTCAAGTTCCGAAGTAAACGGAAGAAAACAAAAGCCCTATTATCATCCTCTCCCATTTTGCCCCGGTGAGCGAGAAGAAAGGTGAAGCGGCCAGATTTCCTATCTGGTTGAGTGGTCTAGGAGGCATTCTCATCGCACCCCACTGCGTGGCGGTTCAATAAGTTAGAAAAAACTTAGATACAGATTTGACGTTCTAAATCTACCTTCTTCCAACGACAAAAAATCGATCTGGCGGAAATGAACCACGATTGCGCTCGTTACGGGACCTAACACGCATCACAATACGGTCTAGTAAGATAAATTTGTACTTGGAAACGCTTCGCCCGAGTTTGTTATGGTCCCTGCTTTATGAAGATATCGAATACTTTAGTGATTTCGGGAACAACATCATACAAGTCTAGCGCTTTCGCCAGCTAACTGAAAACCGGAAAGCTTGATTCGACCCGCGTTTAGAAAATAAAAACACACCTATGTAATTGTAACATTTTCACCATCTTGTTTATTCAGCTGTCCCGCTTTTCCGATTTCTAGGGTACCTCTTATGACGCGTACTTTGCAGTTCTGTATTGGTGCTATTTCTTTGCTTCAAAGTCAATGGTATGTCCTATTGTTTGATAATGTTGAAATATAGCTGAGGTAGTCTGTTTGTTTTGAGACTATTTTTATGTTCCAGAATTCTTGCTCGATGACAATCTGCACATGGAATGCTGTAAACGCCGTGAGTTCCGTGATTTTCATGGTTGGCTTTATCTTTAAGATTTCTAAGGATGTTGGCTATTATTTTCTGTGATTTGATTGTAGGTTTTATATTGTCTTTTCTTAAAATTTTTCCAATTTTGTCTGTTAGTCCTTTATATATGGGATTATAGCTTTGTTCCTTGTTGAATCTTGGTCTTCAGTTTTGTTGTGGTCTTCTCTTGTCTTTTTATGGCTTTTATATCTAATTGCGAGGAACTATTCTGTTCTAGAACTGTTAATATGTGTTTTATTTATTCCTGTTTTGTATCCAGTTCTGTTAGGCGCAAGAACCTTGATATTAGTGTGTTGACTACTGTCTGCTTTTGAGGAGGATGATGATGCGTTTTTTCATTGAAATATCGGTCAATATGTGTGGGTTTTCGATATACGCTGAAACCCAGGGTGTTGTTGGGTTTTCTAATTACTACCAGTTTCTTGTCTTGTTCGGTTTCTAGCGTGATTTGGATTCTTTGGTGGATGTTGTTCAAGTATACGCGGTAATAGTCTAGGTGTTCTTTTCCGTGTGGCCATATTATAAAAATGTCATCTACATAGCGTTCCTAAAATTTCGATTTTAAAAAGTGCCTTTTGCAGTATCTCGTGTTCAAAATATATAAAAAAAGGTTGACTACATCCGAGGAAAGTGAGGACCCCATAGGTGCGCCATCTCTTTGTTTGTAAATTTGATGATTGAACAAAAAATATGCGTTTTTAGACAATATTCTGCAAGTTCAATTGTGTAAGCTGGAAAATCTTCGTTCATGGCGATTTTGTCTAAAATCTTATCCAATGCTATGCTTGGATATAATGATTTTATGACTTCAAGCTAAATAGTTTGGTCATTTTGATCATATGTTCGGAAATTTTCTAGCTTACACGATTGAACTTGCAGAACACTATCTAGGAAATCCATATTCAAACCACAAAAAACAATAACCAACATCCTTGTAAATCCCAAAGTTAAGACCAACCTTGGAAATAATGGCCTTTACAGCATTCCATGTGCATCAAACATACATAGAACGAACAAACAAGCACATATCAGCAAGGATGCAGGAATATAAAAATAGTCTCAAAAACAAACAAACAACCTCAGCTCTATTTTAACATCATCAAACAATCAGACATACCATCGATTTCGAAAAACCAAAAGAAATAGCACTAGTACAAAACTACAAAGTACGTCTCATAAGAGAGGTCCTAGAAATCGAAGAAGCGGGACAGCTGAATAAACGAGATGATGCTTCAAACTACATGGAAAACAATAGTAAATAATCAGGAAAAAAAAACAACAAAAAATACCAAATACACGAAAGAACAGCACACAAGAAACAAATATATCGCACTCTGCAGAAGGGAGGAGCCTACGAAGCTTTTCGACCAATCAGGAAGCCAGCCTACTCGAAAGATAACAGAGACCACCATTAGTCGTCAGCGAGTAACGAAACGAACCACACTTAAAACTGGCAAGTGAGATTTTGGCGAAATGTCGAGAAAAAGATTTTTTGAACAAATGGATTGAAACCCGGAATAACCAGACAAGTCTGAAGTTAATGACAATGCTGAATAATATCCTGTTATTCTATATAGAAAACTGATATGGCATAAGAACAGTTAAGTCGCGTAAGTTATTATGCTGGATAGCTTAGTGTTAGAGATCTTCAGATCTTCTTAATGTTCCAAAATCCCCTACTAACTAATAAAATTGGGTTAAGTTGCCTGACACAATTCTGTGGTTGACCAAACCTATTAATAATTTCTTCTTCTGTTGTACCTTTCCGAAATTTAGCAAAGCCCAAGTATATAAATTTCTATACTCATAATCAATCCGAAACCACTTTTATCCCTCAATGTTGCTAGATATCCTGTTTTCGCGAAATTTATTTCTAATTTGATCTTCATATTGTTTTCTCGAGCTTCCATACCAGTTTCGCAGGTTGTTCTAGTAATATTTTAAATAATGGAATAGAATCCTAACGTTTAATGAAAGATTTTAAATATTTTATTGCCTGCCTTGTCAAGTTATAATTTCATGTCATTCCAAGATTACAATACTTAATGATTAGAATTCGCCATAAACATGATCAGTAAAATATCGAAAACTTGAAAATGATTCTATTTAAGGAAGACAATAGAATCATTTACGAAAATGTGACGGAAAAAACCTTGTCTACAGAAGATTAAGAGTACGGTAACTCAGCTGCTATCTCATACAAAGCTCAAGTTTTGGAGACCATACATGCTATCAAGTTTACAACTCTGATGTCGAAACTTGGTCGGGAGAGGTGCTAAAAGTATTAAGTTGTATGAATAAATGCTAGAATATATATGTAATAAATATAAATCCCATCCTTTTCTATTTTCGCAGTGTTTTATTCTCTGGGACAGTATGCAATGGTCTTTCAAGCGGAAATTTATGCTATTGTGTAATGTGGTTATCTCTGTGAGGGTGACCATAGAATCCAATATAGTAGCTTCACGACTGGTATCTGAGTGCACAAAGGTACTTGATAACCTAAAAAAGAACGACTGCACAATCATACTCGTGTGGATCTCGGGTCACAAGGGACAAAGGCAACCAAACCATTTGGCAAAGATGGAGTACGCGGCTGATCCTTACGACTTCCAACTCATTGTACCGTTTCTAATTACTGTTGCTAAAAGAGAACTGAAACTGTTGATGGAAAGCAAATTTCTTGTATACTGGAAAGAGGCCTCTGGAAAAAAATGTGCACCTAATGCGAGGCTTACTAGGGAGCTTCTTTTTCTGAAGAGAAAAGAACTGCGGATAGTGGTGGAATTACTAACGAGACGTTATCACCTTCATAGGATTGACATGATGGATGATGCAATAAGCAGTTTGTGCCTGGAGAAGAATAAAACTATTGATTATGTTCTCAGAGAGTGCCCGGCACTCAACGAACTGTTTTAATTTGTAAAGGCGGTCGGCCTTGAATATTCTGCAGCCCTGGTGGGATATAATAGGTCCAACGAGGCTTAAGCATCGAGAATCACGTATTACTACTCTTATTCATTCATTCATTTTCTCACTTACCTCACTTCGTATGTATAAGACAGATCGCTGTAGTTTGTTTAACCACAATGGATTCATTGATTTTAAAGGCTTTAGCTTCATTCTGAAAAATAAGGCCTTATTATCAAAAAAACATGTGTACTGATATACCTAAATATTATTTGTGCGAACATTCATAATATATGTCTTTACTTCCAACATTTCCTATTCATAGCATTGGTGTTGCTAAGATAAAACGAACAAATTTGGTAGATTGAAGATTTGAACTATTGAACAAACAAAACTATAGAAAGAATAAACACTTCGAATTATTTTTAATGATTAACAGTTAAGTCATTATCTTCAAGATATGTCCAGCCTATATTTTAATTGCAAATAAAATAAGGCAGTTTTTCTTTAGTTTTTTTTTACATTTTTTACTGGAAATAATAATAAATATAAAAGTTTTGACCACAAAGGCTATTAAAATTCCCATTAAATTGTTTGAGTCTCTTTTGTAAACCATTTTTTTAGATTCAAAATTGCTTGTTCATCTTTTTTTTTCGCCTTTTTCAGACAAATCTTATTATGGATTAGGGCTGAAAAGTAGTCAAATTTGAACATAAAATTGACTAAATCATAAGAAAATGTGTTTCCGATAAATTCAGATAAAAGAAAATATTGGTGAATTTAACAACAACCTAATTTTTAACGTAGACATATAAAAAGAAAACCAAGCTCCTGAAACTTTTAGAACTCCTAAGGTTTCTTAAATTATATATTACGTTAGATCTTTGTTAACAGCCAATTATTAACACTTAATGGCTCTTTTAGACAGAAACATTGAAGTCCATAGCGTGCTAAGTTCGAAGCGTAAGTAATTAAGCTTTTATGGAAGGAGAATAGCAATTTAATAGAAAAACCAAATGTCAAAAAGAGATTAAGAGTCCGATTCAAGGAATATTTGGATATTAAATACTTCTACAGCTTTATCCAACATAGATTATGTGATTAGCAAAACCTTAATATAATAATTGGTTATTTTTGTTACTGTTGTATGAGTGCATAAGTTGATTGGTGTATCATCATCAGTAAAATCATGATGATTCCATTGGAATATTACTCTATGAATATGTTTATGAACTTAAATTTGAGACGTACAACTGTTTTCTAATTCTGACATAAATATCCTTAAAATTGTTAAGGTTATGGGATAAAAATTATTATCGCGGATGATCCCGATATAAAATTTTATACAGAATATATCTTTAGTTAGCAAAAACAGAGGTGGAGCGAAATTGTTTGAAAAAATTTAGAATCTCCGTCTGTCAAAAGTTAGAGTGATTTTTTTTATTAACTTATATAATAATATTCCTCATTTAGTCGCGTGAGATTTTAGTGAAACGTTTAGCGAAAATCTCAATTAGCATCTTCTGTGTTTGCTGGTTGTAGATCAGCTAAAGAAAATTCAATGTTCAACGTGATTTATATGCGATCGTAGATCATACTGGTTGATTCGCGTGGGCTCCGTATCGTTTTCGAGCGCCATTTTTGGTGTTAGTCTAGGCTCAAGCGCCGTGTCAGTACTTTGAGCCCATTTGAGAAGAGTTTGTAGGTACAAGGAAGAATAAGTACATTGTCTCTCTTATTCAATATTTTTTAATTTTGATGGATTTGCGGTTCAATTTTGCTTTGTTGCTTATGCAGTGTTTGTTCTTTCAGTTTTGCCAATATTCTTCTGTTGGTCTAGCTTATGTATGTTTTACTGCAGGTGCCACATGTCATCTTATGTTCTAGATTGATTTTATCCGTTGGGTTTCTTAGAGATGAGTCTCTCGCTCTATGTAATTTGTAGGCTATGGATATGTTGTTTCCGGAGCAGTCTGCTTATTCTGTCGGTTGTGTCTTTGGCGTAAGAAAGTATGGGGTATCTATTTTCGGCAGATTGTTTTGAATTTCTTTCATTTGATCTTAAACCCGCTAGTACAGAAAATTCCAAATAAGGTTTTGGCGAAACATCTGCAAATTTCCATAAGATACCAGACGAAAAAAAGTATTTATTCCCGGATTAATACTGAATCACATGTTCCTCTTCATAAAACACTACGCAATAATATTCTAAAATTTCAATGGTTAAGAAATATTCAAACAAAACAAAGTATATGAAAAACTGAGAGGCAAAGTCTACATACTCCTATGCGACCTTACGTTTTTAATAAGATGCAGAGAGCTTTACTAGGATAGCCTACCATACCACAACAAGAAGAACAATTTCAAAATTGAAAAGATCTCTCTTATTAGAAACGAAATATAACGGAAAAGAAGACAGCTAAGCACAACGGTACATGTAAGTGCAGCTTCACCTGTCTCTGAGTAACTTAATGTATCCTGTCTTATGGAACCGTATAGAGAGTCTTTGCTATTGGCGAATAGAAACCACAAAAATAGAAAAGTAATTGAAGAAATTTGGCAATATCAAGAAATACCGCCACAAACAAGCGAACAGACAAGCAACAACCACCAAAAATAAAACAGGGTACAACACATTCAAACACCAACTCTCTGACACCGAAAAAACAGTAAAAGTTTCAACTGCACAATAGCTCGAAAAACGAATTTTACGTAAAAAATAATTGCACAAATCGAGTCTACATTTTCTTCCAAGGACAACCACAAAACTGAGCCAGTACGGCAAGATGTGTCAAGAATTTACAAAGCTTCGAATCCTCCGAAACAAAATATGAGCAGAATTTATAGCCAAACACCTAAACAATAATGATAGCATCATAATATTACCAGCAGATAAAGGCAATGCAACCATGATCATAGATATCGAAGACTATTCCACAAAAATAAAAGGTTTATTGAGAGATCCTACTCACAAACCTGTCAAGGATACATATCTTGAAAAACAACTAGTTCCAAAATCATGGCTCACCAACAGAACAGGATGTTAAATTTTACGGGAAAAATCCAGCATCTATCCAAGACTTCATATTTCTAAAGATCCATAAGCACAATGACCCATTGTTGGCGTTCGCGGCTGTCACACTTAAAAACTAGAAGAATACCCTGCTGACCTCATAAATTACATGTGCATCTAATGTAAGACAAACCCGGAGTAGTTCTTAACTACTCTATTCTAAGTTTTGTAAGAACTGACAAGAATTTCATCATTGCAAGCTTCGATGTTAAATCTGAGAATACAGATGGACGAAGCACTGAACTAGATCGCCAAAAAAGAGGATTTCTCAACTCATATTATGGATCTCACTATACATTGCCTTAAGAACACATATTTCTTGTTTAATGAACGGATATATTGACAGATAGATAGCCATGGGCTTATCACAATCTCCAGCAGTGATAAATCTCTTCATGACCTATTTTGAAACCAAACCTCTTGAAGAATCCCACCGCAAACTCAACTATTGGTGTCGCTACGTTGATAATGTATTTGTAATATGGTTCTATGACAAACAACAGTTCAACTGCTTCCATTATTTCCTAATTCTATCCTCCTGAACACAGTTTACTTTAGGACTTGAGGAAAATAATTAGCTTTTGTTTCTAGATCCTGTTGTGGCTAAGAAAATGAATGGATATTTGCTGTCTCTCACCATCACCGCCCACAAATACAGGGCGTAGCCAATATCCTAATATCAAGATCCCTTTGTCTAACTGACATCCAAGAAAAAGAAAAGGGATTATTAAACATAATCCCTTAAACAAAATACCTACAAACCACCAACCAAAAATAAAGCAATAAATTGACAAGATATAAAACCACCTGCTGAAAACAGACAAATCACCAAAGTCACATAAAAGTCACAACAAGAAACAATATATATAAATTGGTCAATGAAAACATCTTAAGACAAATAAGAAAGGAGAGCAAGTTAATACTAAAGAAGTAATTAACTTATTTTGGCTACATAATGAGTAACTTAAAATATCGTTTGTTACAGTTGCCTGAGAAATTGAAAGAATGAACGGGTGTAAGACAACTGAGAATCTAGTACATACTGCTCTATATCGGGCAGCATAAGAAGACTTGCTTAACAATTTATTATTAAATAGTTTAACCCTAGGGCTACATTATTTAATGTTTTCGAATAGCATACAAATGCTTTAAGGAGTTTGTTCATATAAAAATAATTCTTAAATATCATGCTTCTACTTATCAATTTTCATATTATAAGTGAAGAAGGTTCATGATTAGCATCATTTTCTTTGGTATATATTGTCACAATAACTGAAATTTATTTATCAGAAGGAAAATAATAATGTTAATTATTACAAAGGGGACCCTTTTTTTATCCCAGATAATCTTTTTATTGACTTCTTTATTACAAAAAGCAGCATCATAAAAGTTGATATCCAGTTTAATCGAAATTTTTTGATTCAGGAAATTGTTTACCGTTTTCTTTTCAATTTTATAAAATGATCAGTTATAGAAAACTGAAATCCGATATCTCAATGAAGCACAAGTACCATTATTTATATACAATAGACAGAAAATTTGACTTAACTTAACTGTATATAAATATATATATATATATATATATATATATATATATATATATATATATATATATATATATATATATATATATATATATATATATATATAAATAAAATATAAACATGTTTATTCATTTACATACTATCATTTTACCAGTCGCGGCTTAGTCTGCAAAATATTTGTTTTATTAGATAAATAAATGGATTATAGATTGTAGAAAAAGTTTTGCTCATATATTCAAGAATTAATGATGTTTAGAATAATAAAAAAAATTACCCGTCGCGGCTTCGCCCGCAAAATATTTGTTTTCTCATATAAATAAATGGATTATAGATAGTAGAAAAAGTTTCGCTCATATATTCAGGACTTAATTGTATTTAGGATAATAAAAACAATTATTCGATTGAATTAGTTGAGTGCTATGTAATCTCTCTCTCTCTCTCTCTCTCTCTCTTTGTCAACCTCTGTCCATCCACTCCTGGATATAGGTCTCTCTCAATTGTTTCCATCTTTCTCTATTCTTCGCCAATCTCATCCACTGTTTGCCCGCCACTGTCCTTATGTCGTCTACCCATCTTTTTTGAGGTTAGTAGTGAACATAACCCGATTCGCTCGATCCCCCCACTCCTCGACCTTGACCTTGACCTTGCTTCACCCCTCTTTGGCCCCGCCCACATGTCCTTGTCATTGACCTTGAAAGCGCACGTGTGCTTTGGCCTTGGCCTTGTGTTCAAGGTTGTGTGTGTGACCTTGACCTTGGTCGAGACGACCTTGACTTTGTTGAAGGTCATCTTGGGTGTGTGACCTTGAAGTAGTTATTTGTGCATTGTAATAGTGTGGGATGATCTTGAAATGATTTTGACCTTGCAAATTGTTCTATAAATTGTGTGAGTCTACTTGCATTCATTCAGTGTGAAATGTCAGATACGGAACTATCTAAAGAAAAAATTATAGAGCAAGTCGGCAGAGTAATTTGTTTATATCAGAGTAATTTAAAAAGTTTGTGTGATTTTGAAGAGAAGGATCTAGCATTTTTTCCTCTCGAATATTTAAAAACTTGCGTTGATACGCTGAGTTTACGGCAAATTTGGGATAAGCTGCCAGCGTCATATCGGTGTAACAAGGAACTACAGTTAAGCTTACCCTGTTACATTCACTATGAACAAATATATCGTCATCATATAGATGGGCCACCACCAGCAATAAAAAAGTGTCGTGAATGTAAAAATGAGTGAATAATATGAATAGTGCTTTGCAAGAGACAGTAAAAAAATTGGGCGATGAGTTCACTGAAACGGCTAATAATTATTTCAATGATGCAATGAAAAGTCGAGCAGAATGGGCGTCGCGCTATTGTGATTTGGCTTATGAATATGAAAAGGCTGCGAATGCATGTCGTAAATATTGCAGCAAAACAATAAATTTACAAGACTTTGTTCGTGAGATAAAAAAGTTGGGGTTTAGTGACTGTTTGGAAAAACTGATTAGGTTCATTGCAGATCCGGTTGTGTTAGATGAAATTAGAGTGTAGGACTTAAGTTTAACGTAGTAGTAGTTAATATGGAAAGTTTAGTGCGAGAAATGTACGAGGAATTTCTAATTTCTGCAGCCTGTTCGGAATTTTACGCATATGAAATGCAAGATTCGGAGGCTCAGGACTTTAGTGTATTTTTTAAGTATATGGACCATGCCGAAGTGTGTCTTTTAGCTAGTATAGTTTGTAAGAATTTTCTTAGAAATAAAAATAAACACTTATTATTGAACAAATTAAGGAAATTAGGTTTAGGTGATAATGTTAAACGCATAGAAGAATGGCAGAAAAAAATCAATGAATAAAGTACATAAAATGTAGTTATTTGTTTCATTATATTTTGTCCTTGAAGTTATCCTTATACCAATTTAAATGTGTGACGTCATTTGACCTTGAATACTCCTCCCACTATTTCTATCGTTAAGCTACCCCCACCATTGTTACAATTCGACCTTGAAACCTCGCTATAAAGGTTCGTGGGAGAAGAAGTGACTTCAAACAGTCGCAGATATCAGTGGCATAAACATCAAATATTGTGTTCGTGTAGTGTTCTGAAAGTGCTTTTATATTCACGGTAATTTTTGGATTTATATACCATTTTTTCAATAATGAGTATTGCAAAAGAAACTCTAGATGAAATTAATGAAATGTTTAGCAAAGATTTCGAGGTTTTAGAGAAAAAAAAGGTTACCGAAATGATTGTAGGCAAAGTGTATAAAATTGTAAAGATGGTTTCAATGACTACACGATTTGGTAAAACTCTTTTAGTGGCTTTACACGATGATGGTGATAATAGCACATTTGAGACTTTTTTACCAAAACGTGTGGCCGAAACACTATCTGACGATATTGTAGATATTATGAGTAAAACTAAAGATAAATACACTCTAACTTATTTGGGACAGGGCACTAGAGTTTTTGGAAACAATACTCGAACATTATTACGTTTTGGCTCATTGGAGTAAATTGTATGTAAATTGTTTGAAAAAAAGGATGTAATTAAATTTAAAATATAGTTGCACATGTCAGAATACTTACGCGTGTTCATTATTTCTGTTAAAGATGTCTGCTGATGCGACGACGACGACGACGACCGCCAACGAATGTGTAGATAGATACATATTTTGGTTGGGGAGAGAATTAAGAAATAGGGCTCACGATATGTTAGATAGCGTAAATGATTGGTCGCATATTGATGTAACCAAAGATCAATATAAGAACGAGATCAGGGATACAATCAATTTTATGGCTGGGGCACACTTGTGCGACAAATTTTTATATGGTTCCATAGACATGGATACATTTTGTGCTGAAATGGTTGAAGAAGAATTAAAAGAATACCTCGTCAATATTCCACATTTACCAGGTGAGCTTGCTGCAAAATATGAATTGGTTTCTGCAACAGCAACAGCCCAAGACGTTGACGATCGAAATAGTGTCGGATGGGATAGAATTTTGAGCAACGAAAACGAAGACATGGAAAATTAATTTTTTATAATTTTTGTATTTGTGCAATTAAATAACTGTAAATAAATATCTGTTACAATCACAGTTTTATTTTATTTCTTTTATAAACATACCAACCCAGTAGATCATAGTCAGTGTTTCTTTTTCTCAGCTGAAATATTTAATATAAGTAGGGCAAATAAAAATAAAATAGTTTAGTAAAGATTGAAAATGAGTCGAGGAAACAACACAATTGATAAATTTGGTCGTCAGAAATATAATGAAAAATATCATATATTATCTGGGCCACAAGGGATTGGTTTTAAACTTACAGCGGATGGGCAGTATGATATGGGTGGAAAAATCATAACCAACTTAGGCGAACCTAAAGATGATGACGATGCTGTGACAAAACACTTTGTTAATAGAAAGTTTTACAATTTTGCAGCTGTAATATGTGACATATTTAACAAGGATGTCCTCCCCATGATATACAAAAATAATAGTGAGCTTAAAACAAAAATTGAAGTTATGCAGAAAATACTCTATCATCAGCCTTTAAATGACTCATTAAGCGCACTGTCGTACGACTCGACTTCAAAAAAAATCTAAAAAAAGCAGGTTAAAGAATAGGAGAACGCACTCCGAGTGGCATAGCCTTGAAGATAACGTCGTAGTCGTCGGTGAATTGGACCTTCCCTCCAAGAATATTGAAATGTTATTTATGTGTATGATGTTTTATTGTCATTGTTTTTAATAATGAAGATTGAAATAAAAAACTTTATTTTACAATATATTGTTTATTTATTTTACATTTTAAATAAAAAATATAGTCATACAATATGTTATTTAAACAATATTAGCTTTATCTATCCAAGAGTTGAAGTGGTTGGGAAATCCTAGCCATTTGACAAATAATTGTTCGATGTGATTTTTCTTGCGTTGTCTAAGGACCTTTTCTACTAGATAAACGTCAGGACTGCTTGTTTTTTGTAGTTCTGATTCGTAAAAACACCCTCTTATAGGCTGACCTTCTAACGATTCCAACAAGTAAGTAGGTGGATTTGTAACGTTAACTTTTACAACTTTAAACAATTCGGTTGACCAAGAGGGCGTATATCCTTTCTCGAATAAGCTTTTGTACTTGCTAATACGCACAATGTCACCCATGGAAAACTTAAATTTTTTAGGTACAATTTTTAAATAATCATATGCTTTAATATGTGTTTTTTCTTGCACGTCTGCAGGCTTCATTCCAATGGTGCGATGTTTCGAATGGTTATAGGTTTTTGTTACTGCCGATAATATATGTATCCATTTGTAAGATCCTCTTGTCGAGAATTGTTTATATAAATTATTTTTTAAAGTCCTTATGACTCGCTCAACAATTGCAGCTTTCTTTGTGCTGTAAGTGGAATAATGATTTATATTATATTTTTTCATCAGGGCTTGAAAGTTTGTATTATAGAACTCCTTTCCTTGATCACTTTGCAGATTTATTGGTGTATATGATGCCTCTTCAATGATGCTTTTCATCGCATTAGTAACTTCTATACCAGTCTTGTTTTTTATGGCTTTGGTATAGACAAATTTCGAGTAACAATTTATACAGACCAAAATATAACGATAACCATCGTTTTCATCAGCATACTGTTGCATTTCAGCCAAATCAATTTGCCACAAATCTCTGTATCCTTTTATTATCGTGCGCCGTCTTACAAAATTTTTTCTAGCCGTTCTATGTAGTTCATTAACAATCTTGATTTTTTCTAGACTGGGCTCCATATTATTAGTAATACTAAAGGTTTCAGATCGAAGGAAGAACTGAATAATATCATTAAATATTGAGCTTAATATATTATATCTTCTTCTCGTAATTCCTCTATGATTGACATAATTTCATTTTCGTGTCCAGTGTGACCGGCCATTTTGGAACTCCACAACAAACGTAAACGATCCACCAACTCTTTAGCTTTGTTCCAGTAGACATATTGAAATTTTTTCGAAGATAATTTCTTTTTTGTGGGTAACTGTAGTTTTTCCGAGAGATTTTTTCTTGTAATAGTACCACCTAATTTTGTGCCCATTATCAGAGGTTTAATAATTCGTAAATATTTGTTCCATCTGGTCTCCCGTAAACCATCACTTTTTTTAAAATTGTTGTAGACAGCACTCGTTGATTCCAAAATTTCCTTGTACGTTGAAAGTACATTATCACTTAATTGTTGTTGTTCCTTGCCTACACTTGGGGGTGTTTTAAGAAATAACAAATCATAAAGTGCCGGTGATCCACCATATTCTGCAATATTTTTCCCTTTTTTGTATAAGACAATATTTCCATTTCGAAAACGCACCTCTAAATTACCAATAAAATTTTTGTTATCTGTTTTTGAACCAAAACGTACACCATATACAGTATCGTATAGAGATGGTTTCGAACGTAATCCTTTCAGGTGTGCGTTTAAAGTATCGGAAGTTGTGGTGTCAGCGGATGCGAGAGATGTATTAGTTGAAGTTGAGGGTGTATCAAACACCGATTGGCTAATATCTTCTTTTGAAATGCGATGCTGCTGCTGCTGCTGCTGAATAGGTGTGGAGGTTTGAAAGGAATGTGTAGGTTGGGGAAAACCTGATATTTGAGTCGACTGCACTGATGTACTGAGACTATGTGACTTTGTAGCTGGATAATGTTGTTGCTGTTGTTGTTGCTGCTGCTGCTGCTGCTGCTGACGTTGCTTAACCACATCAGATATAGTTGTCAACGGCTTAGAAATGGGTTCGTAAAACTTTTCCAATTCCACAACATTAAACTCTTTAGCCGCTTTAATTTGTTTAAATTTTTTTCTGACGGCATTGGTAGCTTCCACTAGTTTACGTTTTAAGTCGATCGCGTTATTCATGATGTTAACAAAGGACGTTTCAACAATCAAATGAGCATTTTCCCTTATTATTACAGTAATATATAGCTATCAAATCCTTTGCGGTATCTTCCCGATTTCACATCACTGTCTTTATCAATTACTAAAAATCCATACTTATTATCCCAACATTTTGAGCACATTTCTTGAAATTGAGTAAAAGTTAGATCCGGTGAAACGTGGTCGGAAAATATGTGTTTCATATTCAACTCATCTTGTTTAAACATAATAATAAAATTGGCGTTGTCTCGCACAAGCTGTTTAGGCACTCGCGAATATGTTTGCGCTAGGTAAAAGGAGTCGATATTTTTATGACGTCCCATGCTAAAGTACGATCTTATAACATCTTGTTTTTCACATATAACATCATCAAAGATAAATATAGAGTTTGGTTTTGCATCGGACGGTACCACAATATTACTGGAATCACTAAAGGCATAGTAGCCTAAACCTTTGATGGGCGCTAAAATTTTCCTTAAATACTCATATTTCGGTTGATACAGAGATTTCGAGTAAATATAGACATTTTCGAAACGTAGCCCAAGGGGGTGTGTAAGCAGCGAAATCATGACATTAGTTTTTCCACAATTGGATGGACCAATTAACAGGCCGCGAATAGAGGAAGGAAGTAGAGGACCGTGTCTCTTCATTATCTTCTTTTCAAATCCAAGTCCGACTTTTTCATCGAGATTGTCAATAGGAAGTTTTTGTTTAAGATCGATAACGCGCATCTTAGGAAAATTTGATATTTTATAGGCAATTTTTCACAAAAACTGTCATTCAGATGCCGAGCGTCAAACGAAGTGGACGGTCTCACGTTTCCAACAAAACTGGATACGGTATTGTGAATTCGTTAATAAATAAATTACCATTCGAGGTACACATTCCTGGTTATCAATATTGCGGACCCGGAACAAAAGTAATAAAACGTGTAACAAGAGGTGATCCAGGCATTAATCCTTTGGATGCCGCATGCAAAAAACACGATTTAGCCTATTTACATAATAAAGACAACATAAGTGCGAGACATCGAGCGGATTACGAGCTCGAACAAAGTGCTTGGAATAGAGTAAAATCGAAAGATTCCAGTTTAGGTGAAAAAACAGCAGCTTGGTTAGTTACAAACATTATGAAAGGAAAACAACGTTTTGGTATGGGTGTACCATCATCATCATTATCAACAAAAAAAACATCTAGTAAAGGCACGCGTCATACAAAAAGGAAAGGTGTTAATAAAAATCGACATGTTCGGAAAGCCAGTTTCGGAACAGCTATTCGACAAGCAGTTCGAAGGGAATTATTAAAAGCCGGAAGTAAAAATGTGTTGGAAAAAAATGTCATGAATGCATCTAAAATAGCTCTGTCGGCAGCACGTAGATCGGTAAAAGCGGCAGGTGGCAAAAGGAAGGTTCGTACACCGAGAATAATACCGATTCCTAAAACTGGTGGAATATTACCATTAATACCAATTTTTGCCGGGTTATCAGCTTTGGGTTCATTAGCCGGTGGGGCAGCGGGAATTGTGCGCGCCATAAAAGCAGTAAAAAAAAGCAGCGAAGATAAAACCGGTGCCGGCCTGTATTTAAAATCGAAAGGAAATGGTTTGTTTCTAAAGCCATATCGTAAAGGTATGGGATTATTTTTAAATCGTAGATCAAAAAACTAATTGAATCCCTACCTCGAAGACCACTATCTAACATCGATATAGAAAAATATGCCAAAAAGAAAAGAATAGGACACTTTCGAGGCGTTTATATGAGGGATTTATTACCTAGACAAGGTCCTCGACGTTACGAAGCAGCAATAGTGAATTTGGATAGTACGCGTGGTGCAGGGACTCATTGGGTAGCTTATAGAAAAAATAATTCTAAAGTAACATATTATGACAGCTTCGGCGATTTACCCCCACCGATCGAATTGGTACGATATCTACAAACGGGATCGGAACCATCAAAAATTATTTACTATACATACGATCGTCAGCAGGATTTTGGAACAGTCTGGTGTGGACATTTGTGCTTAAAGTTTCTTGTCGAATCATCAGCGTAAAAGATGTCATCATCATCATCGTCACCATTAACACCGCAAATGGATCGCAATAACTATACTAAAATGTTGCAATCACTGAAAGCATTTCATCTAGCCGGTGGATTAAGGAAAATGACCGTGAAACAGTTAGAAAACATGCCCAAGGAAGTAATGATTGCATTAGCCCCAAATGAAATTCCATTCGTTTGGGAAAAGTTGCCGGAGCATCTTAAAAGCGATATCGATATATTAAAATATCAGTGCGGTTGCAAACATTATTTCAGCAGCAGCAGCAGCAATTTAAACGAGGTTATGACTGATGAGGATCTTACGGCTAGAAAAATATTTTGTTGTTATTGCAAAATCAGCGATGTGCGCATAAAAGCAGAAAATAGCATAAAAACATCACTATCTAATGCAGTGAGAAAAGGTGTGACGATGAATCTTTTTAAATGTTGCCGCTAAGAATAAAACCGAGATGTGTGATGTTTTAATGGTTAGTCATGTCTTATACGTTCACACTAACAGGACACTCGAGCGTCTTAAGCGCCGATTTTTATCCACCAGTCGAATTAAATAGAGAAAACAAATATGGTCTGGCATTGCTGGGATTTTACACATACAATTCAATTTTTAATGTGGACGAAAGCAACAATAAGTTTGCCTACATGAAGGAGGGTTACACCACCGAGCCGATACAATTGCAGATTCCACCTGGGGCCTATGAAATAGATGAGATAGGTAAAGCTATGTTGGAGGCTTTGAGGATTTCAACTGAAGAAAAGAACGATGGAATCTTTTACTTGGTTGCTAATAATAATACGTTGAAATGTGAACTGAAATCCCAATATACTATAGATTTCCGGGGAGAGGCGAGTATCGGTAAAATGTTAGGATTTAATCATACAGTGTTAAAAAGAGACAAAAAGCACGAATCAACCGAGATGGTGGAAATAATGAAAGTACGCATCATACGCGTAGATTGTAATATAATTTCCGGAGCATATATGAATTCGGTGGAAGGTCATACCTTGTTCGAATTCGATATCGACGTGGAGCCTGGTTACAAAATCAGTAAAGAACCACAAAATAATATTTATATGCCGTTAATGCCGGCAGGACGTCAGTTTATCGACAACATTACTCTTCGCATCTTGGACGATAGCGGTGATCTAATCAATTTTCAAGGCGAGAAAATAATCGTGAAATTGGAACTGAAGAAACTTTCATAGAAATGGGTTTTTGCTTCAATCGTCAATTGTGTGTGCTGTCGACTAAGATGGGGGAACCGCCGAAACATAATAAAAGTAAAAGAAGAGTTAACGTCAAGGTTAGTCGTCGTCCAGACGTTAGATCACAAACATCTCAACAGTTATCTGCCGAAGACTATAAATTTTTAAAATCAATCGGTCTTAAAGTGCGAAAATGATTTCCACCACCAGCGATAAAATAGAGGTTTTCTCCGAGCCCATCTTGGACAATTCCATTATTAGTCTAGAAGAGCATACGTATAAACCATACGGATCTCCATCATTCAACAATTCGGATGAAGTCCGTATCCCCATTAATTTTCAAGATATTATACTGGATATCGCCGAAAGTTACATATATATCGAAGGAAAATTTAAACCCATAGACGCAACGAAAAGATGTTTTTTATCAAATAATGCCCTCGCATTTTTGTTCGATGAAATTCGCTACGAGATGGGAGGTGAACAGGTCGCCGTGGTTCGTAAACCTGGAGTTACGACGACATTAAAAACCATGGTTTCATTCGGAAGTTTGCAACAAAGATCTCTCATGACGTGCGGATGGGGTCTCGACGAAGCAAACCAAGATATCGTAGACACGGCAAGTAACGTATTCTCCGGGAAATTACCCTTAAAATATCTTATGGGATTCGCCGAAGATTACGCAAAAGGTGTTTTCAACGTAAAACAAGAGCTTATTATGATTATAGCTCGCACTTTTACCAATTGTTACGTCGGCGAAGTAGAGGCAGAAATTAGTATCGACAAAATCGAATGGAAAATTCGTCACATCATTCCAGACGACAAGCAAAAATTGAAAATACTGTCTCGCATTAATAAAGGAGGAAACAATGCCAGTATTCAAATGGCATATCGTAAATGGGATCTGTACGAATTACCAGCTTTAAGGCAAACATCTTCCGACGTGTGGGCCTTGAGAACGAGTACAAGTCTGGAAAGACCGCGCTATATAATCGTCGGGTTTCAAGACAGCAATAATTGCGACAAGAAAGAAAAAAACGCAACCCAGTTTACCCACGCCGACGTATGCGACATTAGACTGTATCTGAATTCAACCGTTTATCCATACGAAAGATGGAATTTAGATTTCGCCAAGAAACTGTACGCAGCAGCCTATTACAATTACGAAAACTTCCAAAGCAGCTACTACGGGCGCGAGATAAACGATCCGATGATAACGTTCGCGGAATATATGAAAAACCCCGTTTTTATTATCAATTGCAGTCATCAACCAGAGGCGATTAACTCATCGACAGTGGATGTAAAATTGGAGTTCCAAACGAGAAAGAATAAATTCCCCAAAGACACTAAAGTGTACGCATTAGTTATTCACGACTCATTTTTTAGTTATAATGTATTAAACGGTTCGGTGACCAATAAATCTATATTTTAATGTATCTATTATATGTAACACAAAATAATGTTCTTGAATCAATAAATTTGTAATGAGTGAAGTAGTAGTTTTATATTTATTTGAAACCCAACCAAAAAAAAAAAAGCTGGCGGAAAAGCCCGCTCTTTAAGAAAAGAGTACGGGAATTTAGAAAATGGTGGTTTATTAAGTGGAAAAAAGAGCTTAAATAACACAAGAAAAAATTTTTAAGGCAAAATATGAAAACAACGATTTAGAAAATTTGTAGGAAAGTGACGGTTAGGAATAGGGAAAAAAGTTATAAGAAAAAATTATAGAGGAAATCGAGTACTATAAGCAAGCATTTTTCTCGATAGTAAAAACGTAAAAAAAAATTTTTTCAAAAAAAAATTGAAAAATGGTGAATGCGCGCCAAAGTTGAAGTTTTGGAGCAAAATGATATTAGGAAATTAGAAAGAGAATTTTTTTCTACATATGGTAGTACTTTTCAAAATTCGGAAAGATGAAATTTTAAGAAAAGGGTTATAGTAAGTTAGTAATTTGGATTTTTTAAAGCGCTGTAGCTCGGGAACCGTTCAAGATAGAAAAAAAATAAAAGCACTTTGATAGCCCAAAATTTTGAGGAGAATGCGATGGTGTAAAAAAAATTATAATTTTTTTTTTTTTTGAAAATGCTGAATACGCGCTAAAGTTGAAGATTTAGAGAAAAACGGTATTGGGAAATTAAAGAGAGAACTTTTTTCTACATATTGTAGTATTTTTGAAAATTCGAAAAAATGAAATTTGAAAAAAAGGGTTATAGAAAGTTAGTAATTTGAATTCTTTAAAGCGCTGTAGCTCGGGAACCGTTCAAGATAGAGAAAAAATAAAAGCACTTTAATTACCTAGAATTTTGAGTAGAATACAATGGTGAAAAAAAAATTTGGGAAATCTTAAAAATGACAAAAAATTTAGACGAAAAAATTGAAATTCTCGAGTTATGAGGCTAGGGCCGCCGAACGGGAGTGTGTGGAAGTTGTAGGGGGAGGTTTTTTTTTTTTTTTTTTTTTTTTTTTTTTTCTAAGTGAGTTATAAAATCATATTATTCTCAAACTTATATAATGCATATATGCACTCCACCTTACCCCCTCCAACTTTTTGAATGTATATAGAGGCCGGTATTAGAATTATTTCATCATTACACATTCGATCGGCAAGATGGAAGATATACCAAAAAGGATCATTGGCATTGTCAGGCCATTCGTGCCCGGCAAAATATGCAAGTGTGAGGAGTGCGGGGGTACCGCACCAGGAGCGGCACCTTCGGCACCGCCTGCAACGCCGACACCACCAGCGACGACGACGGTGCCGCCAATGAGAAGACCAAGGGCTGCACCTAGGTCGGTGTTAA
This sequence comes from Diaprepes abbreviatus, assembly GCA_034092305.1. Classification (NCBI taxonomy): domain Eukaryota; kingdom Metazoa; phylum Arthropoda; class Insecta; order Coleoptera; family Curculionidae; genus Diaprepes; species Diaprepes abbreviatus. Next base: position 31,300,022 of record JASJET010000055.1, read on the forward strand.
TATCGTTGGGTATTACTCCACGGTAGGCACCCCACCCTCCCCCCAGGCCCTTTTAGGGCCACAAAAACGGTCCTTTTCAGGACCACATTATATTTTGATCGTAGTTTAGTAATCGTCACTTATGGGGCGAGATATTCGTTTAACGACGATTTGTCTCGTAGCTTAAGTGCCAAGTTATATGCTTGAGAACCTATGAAAATGTTAACAGTTCAAACAAGGTTTCTATTATTTTTTTTTGTAATGTATTCTTCACAAAATATTAAGAATAAGTCTTATTGTCTAAACAAATCTAATTCCTTATTTAAAGTTTTTGAAAAAAATCAATAATTCTATAAGCTCTCACCAATACATAACATTTAGAATCCGTTGGTGGGGTGGGGGTAGTTCTATATATATGAGACTGGGTCAGTTACACAGTCATATATTCATCAACCCTCATACGATAAACATGGAGGAAGAAAGACCCGCCAGCCGAGGCTCATCCATCTTTAGTGATGACACCGTAGCCGACAACGTTGGAGACCTGCAAGTCTTCGACGACGACGACGAGGTGGATTTTGAAATTGACGTCCTACGTTGGGACGACTTGGATGAGCCGATTCCGCTAGTATATGACCATGATCCGGGTCTAGTGGAATTAGACGACGCGGGTGATTGGGTCTTACAAAGACTCGAAACTCCGTCGCCGCAGCCAGAGGCGGACTCGACGGAAGATGCGGTGCTGGAAATTCCAGCATCACCAACACCCGACGACCCACAAGGCCCCTGCGATTCGTCAAGCTGGTGGTCGACCAGCGAGGATGGGGCCCCATAAGCCCCACACTCTCCCTGGCCCTTTTTAAGGGCACACAACAACGGTCCTTTTCAGGACCACAAAATACTTTGATCGTAGTTTTAGTACATATTAGTACTTTGTTACTAATATTGTATGTATAGAATATACAATATTAGATACAAAGTATTAAAACTTTAAGTGCTGGTGGAACCCAGCTAAATCGTTCGTTCGTATTTGAGACCACAAACAACTTTTGGTCTCAATACGTAATATGACATTTGTTTTCACCCCCCACCATTAATTTGTCTCTATATATACGACCATCAATACTTATTACAATCATTTTAGTTCAACATGTCAGGGACTCAACAACAACAACAACAACAACAACAACAACAACCCATCCAATGCCCTGTGGTAGATTCTACCACAGAGAATTGTTTGGAGTGGGAGCCGAACGATCCTAGATGGGATGAACTTTGGCGGTTCATCATCGAATACACAGAGGACAGCACCGCCACCCCCGCTGATGATGATGACGGGCCGTGCGACTCCACAACTCAATAAAAGAGTCGCATGTTTTAAAACCAAACGGTCCTTTTCAGGACCACAAAATAATTTGATCGTAGTTTTAGTTGGTTATAATACTTTGTAACCAATATTTTATGTTTTTTTCATAAAAACATACAATATTGAGATACAAAGTATTAGAAGTTCTGGCGACAGAACCTTAACTTCATAAACCGAACCATGTTTAGCATACTTGTAAATATTATCAGAAAATATTTACAACTATTGCTATTGCGTAGTTTTAGTGGATTATTCACTTTTTTTTTTTTTTTTTTTTTATTACCTAATATTATGTGGGACAGGGCCTATATGAAATAACACACAAAAATAAATTTTCAAGTCATTTTTATTCTCATTATAAAATATAAAAAATTTGATCAAACACTTTTTTATTAACTACAATATATATATATATATATATTTACAAACTTAATACTATAAATTAAAAGCTAATATCTACAACTACCTAACACCTACTACATAATTTATTAAAGTCCTCTAATTGTCTTTTTAACCGCGCAGATTTCACCTTTTTTATCTCTAATTGTTTTTCAAGTTCTATAATGTCACTGGCACACTCGTTCACTTCATTCACTAACCGTTTTTTCATGGCATAAATGTCAGTCAATTTGGTCTTCTGAGAGTTGGTGAAGTCTTCGACCCACTCCGGTTGTGATGGCTCGGAAGAAGACGCGGTTTTATTTGGTGAAGACGATGACGACGACGACGACGACGAAGCAGCGGAAACTTCATCGCCTTCAAAACACCGCTTAAACCGCTTCTTCATGGGTTTCCGGCACCCCAATATCGGCGACAGTGGTGCTGGCGCTGGGGAAGACTTCACCTCCGACACTATTTCATTCTCGACGCTGGCCGGTGTTGGTGGCGTTGGTGGTGTTGGTCCATCGGGGCCTTCTATGACTTCCACTTCTACTGACAGTGGCTCTTGCGGCGCTGTTTTTAGGAAGTCGGGTAATGGAACAGGGGTGGAGGGACGCTTAAAGTTAAACTTTTTCTTCTTCCCTTGTCCCACACCTTTAATCGCCGAATAAAATGTTTTTTTATCGGCGATTTCCGACTTCCGCATAGTCAAGAGCTTTTGCAGTTTCGACGCTTTCGGAGAAGATTCCCTAGGCCGCGATGCTTTTCGCACAACCACATCACTAATCACATTAATTTTTGGCTCTTTCTCCTCCGTCCAGCATTCCAGGAATTGCGCTGCCGACTGAACCAACTCCTCGTCGCGACCATCGTTGAGGGCTCGGTCTTCGGCATCTTCATGCTCCACGCCATTCCAGTTCTCGAACACCCCCGGACTTAGCACCTCTAAACCACTCATGTTATCGAGCATGCCTTGCTGTGAACCGCAGCTCACGTCAAGAGCATCTAAAAGAGACCGTACACTAGACATTTTCGATATTCCAACTCACACAATTAACTTTTTCTTAGCACTGTACTGTTTGCTGTTCTGACGAACTGTGAAGAGCTCGAGCCAGCAAGTCTGCTTTTATGCCCATTTCCCCCACTACACCGCCTTTATTCCTTTTGTTCGATGCATTAAGTATAATATTTAAACTTGTCAGATGCAAGGCCAAGGCCAAGGCCGACGTAACCGGCAATACCAGGGTCGTTTTCAGGGCTGTAATTTTCATGGATTTTTTTTTTTGTCCCTGTCAAGGTTATTTTAAAGAAGCATATAAATATAGTACTAAACTTGTTAGATGCGAGGCCAAGGCCAAGGTCAAAGTACCCGTCAATGTCAGGGTCGTTTTCGAGGTTGTAATTTTCAAGGATTTTTTTTTGGTCCTGTCAAGGTTATTTTAAAAACAAGGACATTAATGAACGTGCCATCCAGAGAAGAAATTGGGTCATAGAAGAAGCTTACCTGTACAGAAGAAATTAACATGTATTTTATTTCTTAATTTTTAATTTTTTTGTTTGTTATTTTTTTTATTTTTTTTTTTAATAATAAAAAGTAAACTCAATCTTTTGTTATATTTTAATTTTTTTTTTCAATAAAACAATAGTAAAATGAATCTGTATGTGTATTTATTAAACATCACCTAAAATACGTTTTGCAATCCATATTTTTCTGCAGAGTCCGTTTATTAATGAAATAGAACCATATATTAGGGTGAAATCTAATGGTTTCAAATCAGTCTCACATAACAATGTCAGAAGTAAACACTATTGATAAGTTCGGTCGCAAAAGAAAATTTAAGGATTTTAACTTTATGCGAGGTCCTTCAGGAATAGGTTTTAAACTTACACCTAATGGAGATTACGATATGGGAAGCAAAAGATTGTGCTATTTAGCAGAACCTCTTGAAGGAGACGATGCGACCACACGAAATTATGTTGATAATAACCTTGCTCAGTGTGTGCAAGATACGCAGAAAGCTTTACATGACTCAACAATTGTTATTAAAGATATATTCAGAAACCAACTTGAAGGTTACGTACGCAAGAAATTAATTGAAACCGGTCAAGAACTTAGAGGATACATTGATGATACTGTTATTGCAATATATGAACTTAGGCAAGACGAACTGCGTGATGAACTTAACTCTAGAATGTTGAAAATTGAAAAGACTATGGAGGATCTTGTCAGCAAACCTGTTTCACATTAAACATTTACTCGTAGACCTGTGCGTTTAATTTACTATTAGACAAATTTTTCAACAATAACTTTTACAGTTTGTTATTTGTCGACACTTCATTATATTTATAATTTTAAAATAAAGGTTCAATAAAAAAGCAATCAAGTAATGAATACATGTTTTTTATTTAAAAAAAAAAAAAAAAAAAAAAAAAAAAAAATTACAATACTATCGTTACATATTAATGTTGTATGTTTAATAGAAATAATAAAAACAATACAAATAATGAAATATGGATTTTCCAGATTACGTGCTGTCCTGACTTAGAAATGATTCCAACACGGTGACTAAATTTGCTAAGTTTTCTTCCGGGTCTGTTTTGTAAAAATCTATGTCTGCATGCCCCCAAGGTAGAGTTTTGGTTGAACTGGGAATTACATAACGTTTATCATCGCTATGTGACAATGCTACTTTATTTATTATGTTGGTATAAATGTTATGTAATTCACTTCTAAATGTCTTCATCTTTCTTAATATCAAACCACCCCGTTCAACAATTCTTTGGTAGTCTTCCTGATGAAGGTCTTTCTCGATAACACATTTTTTGATACCTTTGGCTTTTTTTAATTCATTATTAATGGACTTTACATAATAAGCCTTCGCGCCGGTACCATAAAAACTTATTATCGGATCACCAGGAAACTCATCTTTCATTCTACCAACTACAGAATTACTTTTAATTATGTTGAAATTATTAATTTCGGGGTAATTTGATGTATCGAATTTTTCGGGGTTTTCTGATATAGTTTGATAAAAGTTTTCCGTATACACTTTTAATATAAGCGAGTCAGTATCGGTGTAAAGTAACGAAGCATCATCGCCAAACTTGGATTTAATAAAATTATAATAAAAATCGTATATTACAGTCTTTGATATATCTAATATGGAAAAACCGATATAAATTGGTTTATTGTACAATATTTTAACTTTATTCATATGTATAGCAACAAAGTTCTCGGTAAATATCGAGCTACTATTGAAATTGGGGCGGAATATTAGTGCTCTAGCTCCATTTCTGCCTACACTGTTCTCCCAATGTGTTACTAATTTTATATCCTTTCGATTTTCCACATTTTCCATAGTTTTACCAAATATCGCGTTATTTTTTAATTTAAAAGTGTCCTTCGCAAATTTTGTGGTGGCCTTGTTACGTAAATTGGTATTAAAATCAATATACGATTTTAGCCATTTTGATTGCTCAAACTGTAATACTCGATGGGTTTGCATTACCACTAAGCCGTTGGCGATGGCTTGTTTTAAAGTTCTATAGTGTACAATGTATTTTTTTTTATCTTGTAAATTGGGAATTAATTTCGGTAATTTAGCGTTTTCTGTTGGCGGTATGATATTTTCTACTAGAAATGGAAGATCAGAATGTGCATCATGCAACTCAGTCGGATAATGCACATCCACTTCCAAAACGTAGCCATGTAAACTATCATCACCAACAGCCATAATATTTAAATCCAGAATTTCGCGCTCGCTTAACCATCGAAAACCACCATATGGTAATGCTTGTGACATACTATGACCATATAGATTTGTAGCATCAAGGTATGTTATAAATGAAGAAGGTTTTGTTGGGTCATAGTCTGGTAAAAAAATATTATTAGCGATGTGCTTCCTTTCTGTACACTGGCTTATGCCGCCGCGTATACCTTTCTTAAAAAAATGTATCATGTCTATATCAGTTAAGAGCTCTAACTCTACCTTAGTCATACGTAGCATACAATCAAATGATAAACTTGGAAGGGTATAGTAATGTGCTGGATCAAGTTTATCGAATTTTAAGCAATTATTCCGAAATTGCTCAAAAACATCACACAATAGCAACACATCTGATTTTAAATACACGTCCGAATAGTCCCCCAAAGTTTTACACCCAAACAAGCGCCATACTTCTTTTGCTCTTCTATAGCTTTCATCGCTAATATGTTCTTCCCGTAAATTATCATAAAATTCATCTTTACTTGGAAGACATGTATTTTCCATTTTTTCTATAGAGTCAATAAAGCTATAGGGAAAAACACCCTTTTGACGCATCAAATTAAATTGGTTGATATTTGAAAAATGTTTCCGCGTTTCAATAAAATCGTCGTCGTTTAAACCGCTGCCTAAATTTTCCAAAGACGTTGACAGAAATTTAAAACTATCAATAAATCGCAACTTTAAATATTTCCTCTTGACTTTTCCACATTTACTATCAAAATAATCGTGCACATAAATGCTTTTGGTAAATGATATGTACTTTTCCTTACTTTGAGCCAAAACACCAATTTTATCCCCATATTTACATAACTCTTTTATAAATAAATGGCTGTCGTAGCCGCTTAAGTTATGAAATATGATAGGGATAAAAGAGGGTAATTTATAATTTAAATTACAAACGGAATGTGCAGCACCAAATCTTTTTGCACCAGTTATGTGACAGTGGTCTCGTACTTTAATCTCACCCTCTTCAAAAGGGCCTTCACATATACCACATATTTTAGCATCATTAAACTCCCTTTTTTCTTCAGGCGTTAACGGTTTCATAGGCTTAATGTCTTTTAAATATGTATTGTATAGAGCCCTTAAATCACACTCGATACGATCCACAAAGACTTGAGCTGCATTATTCCCCCGAAATAGCTCAAATTTCGAAAGTGAGTCGTCAAAAGAGCATTTAATTAAATAAGCAAAAGAATATGGTTCATGTTTAAAACTTTTTACAGTGTAAGAATTTTGTGGGTTTGGTTGTACCGTTTCAATGGGTTTTAAAACAGATTCGAAATCTGCATAAACCACGAATGGAACGCGCATTTGCTTTTCTATACCCTCGAATTTTAAAATATTTTCCGGCACACTCTTTCCAAATTTATCGATTTTTAAATCCACTGAGGGTGTTTGCGTGAAAATGTGGTTACAATCGTAGCTTTGATGTAAAGTTAAAGCTGACGGTGTACTAAAATAAATGAGGCAACCATCACAGAAATATATTTTATGTTGTTGACAACTAATTTGACTTGAAACTAAACGTGATAAATCCCGAATCCAACAATAATGACTCTTTGAACAAGTCGTATCGCAAAAATGTTCACCGCCATCTTTACTACTACAGTCTTTTGTAATTAACAATAAATTTACATGCCTATCCAACTTTTTTGACGCATACCTCAGTGGACCAATAACTTCATGTATTATTTCATTATTTTCATATTTAGATTCCAGACCGTATACGTTAATTGATATGTTGTTCATTTCCTCAAATTTTTTAATGTCACGTAATTTTACTGGAAAATCCATACCTGTTACATTTAGCACTCTAGAAAAATGGGGGTAGGATGTCTTCTGTGAAGGCTCTGCTGTTGGAGGAAACAATGCTGATGTTACAGCCCACGCAAAGCAAAATTCGTCCTGGTTAATCACATTGACGACAGCTCCTTTCTTTTCAATAGAACACGGCAACTTGATGTATGATGAGCCACCCATAGGCATATACTTGTTGATACCAACTTCCAAGTATAAAATTCGCACAAGAGCCCATCCTATAACAAGAAAAATAATATATAAAAATCAGTTTAATATATCGGGTTTTGATTTTTCCATACCTGAATCTTTCTCCTGGAACTCTGTCGCCTGCGTTTTTATTGATTCGGTGAAAGAATGGTAAACGGCATCCAAATCACTTTCTACACTAATTATTTGATTAGCAGTGTTGAAGGATTTTTCACTGAATATTTCTTGTGACGGAAGCATGTACTCGCCAACAGCTGTCATGTTAACTTTTAAAGCATGATGCACACGCAATAAATTATTAACAAGTTCCACCACCTTGGATTTAATGTCTGCAAAGAACATTACGTAATCGGAATGCTCCATATCACTGCTAACCCGATAGGTTGCAATTCTTCTTTTGAAGGCACATTGAACGAGTTGCACACCATGACATACCGGCAAACATGAATTATTTTTATGTTGTTGTGTTCGTTTATGCGCTGACATATGATTTATTGGAACATCTACATTACATGTAGCGCAATTAATTACCGGAATCGTCGATGTATACTCTTCAATTCGGAGCCGTTTTCCTCCAGGCACTTCATTAAATCTCGCCGCACACGATTCTCTTTTATGACGTCTCATATTATAACTCTTAGTAAACTTAGAACCGCAATTTTCACAAACATATGCCATGATTTGTCAAATATTAACACATGTACTACCTATACAAGTCAGAGCCAACTGATGAATGAAACTGCCCCATACTCTATATAAAACCATTCAAGGTCACCCCCAACCACGTAACATATCTTCAAGGTCACACACCCAAGATGACCTTCAACAAAGTCAAGGTCGTCTCCACCAAGGTCAAGGTCAAGGTCACACACACAACCTTGAACACAAGGCCAAGGCCAAAGCACACGTGCACTTTCAAGGTCAATGACAAGGACATGTGGGCGGGGCCAAAGAGGGGTGAAGCAAGGTCAAGGTCAAGGTCGAGGAGTGGGGGGATTGAGAGAATCGGGTTATGTTCACTACTGAGGTTTTCCTGTGCTTCTTGTTGTCTCCCTCGGTCTCCATTCCAGGATTCTTCATGTCCATCTGTTGTCCTCATATCGGGCTATGTGACCAGCCTATTGTCACTTTATCTTGCAACCTCCTTCACGATGTCTTTGATTTTCGTTCTGCGTCTTATCTCGGTGTTTCTAATCCTGTCTCTTAATGATATTCCAAGCATGTTTCTTTCCATCGCCCTTTGGACTGTTTCTAATTTTTTAGCGGACTTTTTGGTGATGGACATGATCTCCAATTCATACGTACACACCGGTAATATGCATGTGTCTTTTTAGATTTATGGGAATTGAATTATTTTTCAGGATGTATGCAAGTTTGCCGAAAGCGGCCCATGTCAGCTGTGTTCTTCTTTTTATTTCAGCATCCTGGTTTGGTTTCCCTAGTCTGATGTCATGACCCAAGTATACATAGTGTTTGACGTTTTCTATCCTCTGGTTCTGTATTGTTCTGTATTGCTATGTAATACTATCCCGAAAATCATGTAATTTTGCAAATTTATTATCAGTTTCACCCTTTTTAATAAAGATAACGCAAAATCCTTTCTTATTGTTAATCTATACCATATCATGAATGTGTGTGCGAAATTTCAAATACATATTAGAGATATTTATGTATACAAAGTGATCCTTAGATACATCAAGAAAATTTGGTTATTTTTTAAAACAAAATTTTTTATAGAGCGTAAGTTTACAGTATTCCGAATTCAAATTGAAAAAACTCTTTTTTAAGAAACCATCCAGATATTGTCTTAAAATTTGATATAAATTAATAGCTCATTAGATGTTTTCCCCAAAACCAAATTTATTTTCGTTTACCAGTGGCGCTATGCTACAAGAGTTATTCTGATTTGTACACTCTTTTGACATTATCAATGCAAGCTATATAAAAAGCTTTTCGACAACTAACATTTTTATAAAATCAGCTAATTTAGAGAAAAATGAAAAATTATGTTCTCGTATTTTGACCCCGACCTAAATTCATTATCTGTTTAATTTAAACTAAATCGATTTAACATTTTTATTAATTATTTATTAAAATATTTCATTTTCCAGTTTTCGTTCTCAACTAATTTAAACTACAAAATTCTTGTTCGTGCGGTTGTAAGTAGTGTTCGGATAAAATTCAACTAAAACAATGAAAAGTAATATTTAGTTAATTTCAGATTAACAACCAAACATAGTTTTAAAAAAAATCTCCACCTTCAGCTGATAAAATATTTTTTTAAATTAAAAATTTGAAATTTTGTTAAATAAAATAAATCGTGGGTTCTAAGAAAATTTAGAAATTAAGAACCGGATTCTCTAAGAAGATTCAAGAATTAGACCCGTTCTAGTTGCTATGGAAGTTAGATCTTCTAGTTTACTATTTTTGTTTTGTTTATGAAATTGTACCAAATATTTGATAATGATAAAAACCTAGAGAAAAAACCTTGGACTCGGTATTAGAAATAGTTGTCTACCGAAAATAAACAAAAGTGTCAATTTCTGATGATTCGATAATATATACGAACGATTTTTCATTCTTGAATTTCTAAAATTCAAAACTTGTTTGACTTATTGTTGCACTTGTCAATTTAAACCATCTACTTTCCACAAAGACCGATTTTAAAGTTAGACTATGTTGGTAAATTAGATGGTAAAGGTTAATAAATAAGAAAAAATAAAACTCGGTTGCAGGATCAAATAAACCACTACAACTATTGTTCTAAACCACGGGCTATGTAGCAGCCATTTTTACTTTTATTGAAGTAATCTTGGGGTAGCCTTCACCTTTTGTAGTCTGGAAGTCTAGACAAACCCTTTAGTTAGGCAGAACTTATTAGCAGTTCCGTCGGTATAGTAAACGTTCCTTACAAAAAGGTCGTATTAATGTTGCTAGCATTTGAGTTTCTTCATAAGTAGTTGTGATTCTGTAGGGTTTAATAAATACTATTCACAATTTTATATATTTAGATTATCTACTCTTAATCTTGATCTCAATTTTAATTGGCTAAGTATCTCTGAATTCGCTTTTCAGAAAGTAGTTTGAATTTTTATTCATGTTTAGAGTTTTTCATTATTAAAATTTTACGTTTAAAAACCCCATAAATGCTTAGCAGGGATACATATCATTGAAAATAGGGGATCGAATTTATGGGAAGCAATTAATAAATAGTGATGTAGAAATTTAGGAGGAAAATCGAAAATCATTTGTAATCTATTCAAACTTTGCCCTAGATCTATACTAAACTACTATAAAAATCAACTATATTCACTAATTTGATATGTCGTTTATATAGCTTTACCTTCTGGTGTCATAAGCCCAAAATCGCATTTTTAATCTTAAGATTTTTAATCCTTTTTTTGGTTGACTGCTATTTCGATTTCCCTATAGACCGACAGCCTATCGAAGCTGTAACTATTGATATCTAAGTCAATTCTTAATTTAAATGAGAATTAATTATATTTTTAACAAAAAACGTTGAAAGTGAAATAATATTAATTAAGTTATAACATTTACCAGTCAACGATAATTTAATTATTTTTTTCCCACTTATAAAATTATTCAGTTTAACTATATTTTTTCTATTCCATTTTTAAAGTAACTTATTAAAATAGTAAATATCAATAAAGTATTTTATTTGGACAATTTGCATTCTATAATGTATCTGTAAATTCTAAAACTTTATGGATGTACAAGGTGATTTTTAAGAAATTGCAAATTAAACTTAAATAGATTTTTCACATCTGCTTTATTTTGACTTGGTTTGTTATTTAAGGTTTTAATAAACATATATTTCTTATCGTTATCAAATATATACTACAGTGTTATTCTTAAACTACAAGGCTATTACTTATTAGTACTAATGTGAAATACTTCAGTTCTTTATAATTTCAGTTCATAATGAAAGTTTCCAAGAAGTTCAGTACTACAATTTCTAAATGTTTAATTATCAGGTTGGATGTAAATACTTTCCATAAATGTCGATTTTTATATGGATGGATTATATCCTATTTTTCACTATTGTCTTTTTTAATTAATTTGTCGCCGTTAGCTTAATGCTGGGAGTGTTTTCAAATTTAATAGCTGTTTGTATTATGTAAGTGTAGAGTTAATTTTCTTAGATACTCCTTTTATTTGTGGCTTTATAAGAAAGAAATGTGTTGTTTGTTGCTTTGTTTCAGATTTTGTTTAGTATTTATTTTTACCATATCTCATTATAAAAGCAAATATTGTTTTTATAATTGAGAAAAAAATTTACTGTATACAATATATATATATATATATATATATATATATATATATATATATATATATATATATAATATAATAAAAGATAATAATATTATTAAAATGTAACATGATCCTACAAATCAATATCAATCAGAGATTATTAAAATATTAAAAAATAGTCCTATTATTACACAAAATCAAATATACAAATATAAAATTATGAACCCTTCCTTTGACGTCAAGAGTCCCTTTACATCGGTTCCGATAGAAGAACTCACTGACATTATGACTAATTTAATCAGAGAATCACTTTTAAACAATAACCGAAAAACGGAACTCATAACTCGTTAGGAGTTTGCATGAATAAAAATTATTTTCAATTTAATAATGAAATATATCAACAGAAAGATCTACTTCCGATGGGCTCCCCCATTTCACACTGGTTATAGGAAATTATCATGAGTAATTTCAAAAAATCACACTTCAGTTGAAGCAATCCAATTATTAATAAAGTTTTTATTGGAAAAATATGTAGAGTATTTCAGATGGTACAGAGAGGAATTTGGATCAATTTTTATGTTTTCTAAACTTAAATAATAGCAAGTTCAAATTATCAAAGAACAAAATAACAATAGTAACTATTTAGATATTAATATCGAAAAAATAAATATTCATTTAAAATTCGAGATGTAAAAAAACTCACAACAACGGATACAGTTATATATCAATCATCAAACCAGGTTTGGCAGACAAATTTATCTCCTCTTCATAATTTAATCCAGAGACTTTCCACTTTTCTATTAAGTAAGGAAAACTCTGCACGGTTGTAAAGAAAACTTAATCGACAGTCTGCTAGAGAAAAAACAAAAAACAAACTAGTAAACAAAATTCTCTATCGTTAATAACGTAAAAGAAACTAACTTTAAATTTGTAAATTATACACCAAAACTTATATATATATAATATATATATATATATATATATATATATATATATATATATATATATATATATATATATATATATATAGAACACATATGTAAAGTTTACCCCTATTAAACTACTGAAACTTTAAAAAACAAACAGCGTTTTGTTTGCAAGTATAAATAAAAAAATACATTATCATTTTGCGTTATCTAACAATTTATTTATTTAATGTATTCGCAACGCGATAAAACAAAATCGAAGTAAAATCAAAAAGTAAATATTAGTTAGAAAAATCTTTTTCTTGTTTGATTGATATATTTCATAATTTCCTTTACTTGTTCTCTTATAGGCTTCTTTGGAGAGTCGGAAGTTGATGCCCTGAAAGTTGATTGCCAGTTTCATATTAAACCGAATTCTTTGAAAATAAAAAAAAAACTTATTTTATTTTTTATCTGGTAACAAAATTTCGAATTAAAAAAATATTTTTTATTTAAATAATTTACCTACTGCTTTAAATGTCAATCATACGTATGAAAACCCAGATATTGGAGTCAGAAAAGAACAATGGATGTAGAAAGTTAATGATGAGAAATAACCAGCAGAACCGCATGTAACAAAACATGTATTAATAATAAATTAGACATATTTGTTGATATTATGGAAATTAGTAATATATTGTAGTTTTATATCCAGTAACTTCAGTTAACAACTTAATTATCACCCATAAAAAATAATTTTTCGTTTGTTATTTCATAATATTTGATTCCATTTTCTGAGGCTGGTTTCATATTTTTTATTTTTTTTCGATATAATTTATTTGCCTAAAGAAAATAGTACATTTATATTACGAAAGGGCTGTAAAGAATGGGAAATGAACTAGTCCGGGTTGGTTCCTTTTTATCTGTTTTCTCTTGTCTGCGGCAGTATTTCACAGAATATTCTCACTCTGTTTTTTGCAGACATTTAAATGATATGAATTGTGGGCCCAAATGACGTTACTTTACCGGTGCATTTAGGGCAGGAAATTTTACCATGGCTTTGTCTGACATAGAATGTAAAGAAAAAAAATCTAGTTTTCTTAAAAAAGTGCTAACTATTATTATCATATTTCAATGGGGACTAAAATAGCCCCATAAATGTGAATATATATCCATCTGTAGACAAGGAAAGCTTTACTCCAGATTAACGCAAATCTACTCATCTTGGGAAAAACTTAGCTTTGTATATTTTTTAACTATTCCTTAAGTACACAACTTCTGTTAGTCAGTTAATAATATATAATGAAATTTCGTGGGAATATCAAAGTTTTTTTCTTAAGTTAAATTTATTTCCCCACATTTTTATCCTGTTATAATTTCTTTTTGATTTAAATAAGATAAATGAAGTTTCAAATTTAATACACATTATTGAAAAAAATATGTAAATTCATTTCAAGGGATTCCTTTTTTTGTGTCTATACGGTAAACATGAAATTAGGTTACGATAATCTAAAATTTAGTTTATGTGTGTCTCAAAAACTAAGATTTTTAACAAAAAATTTTTTACAATACATGGAGTTCTTATGGAATTGGCTAGAAATAAACTTTAGGAGGCAGTACATACATCGCTATGATGACAGGCAGCAGACAGAACGACATCCAAATGAATGATGGGACTTTTCTCCACTAGAATAGCAGCGGTAGAGATCGAACAGGACACTATCGCTTTTTGCACAAAAAATAAGTAATCAACCAAGCTACAAAAGCCTTGGTGGTTTGTAGAATAGAAAAGTGATTACATGTGCCCTTATACTGGAAAGAGCGGCAGAAGAAGATCATAAACACAATGGTACGATGACTTGAAGAAGCCACATACTTGGATGGGGCAACCCAAAACCAAAACTAATGAATATCGAGGAAAGAAGCCTACATTCAATTCTGAATGGAAGAAGGCGCAAAAGCAAAAAGAAAAGAAGATTCACTTCAGTTCATAAGATGGGTTTGAAAGTCTGATCAGAAACCTTAATTTTGAGCTGCAAAATAGATATTTCTAAGGGTTGCACGAAGCCACTGAAACCTCTAATTGAAAGAACATCTCTTAAAATAGTCACATATAAATGAGAAAATATCAACTTTCTTAAAGAGGAAATCAATTTATTCAAAATTAGAAAGATGGCCGTATGCCAATGCAATGCAATATTTTAGAGATAAAAAAAATATCGATAAAAATCTAAATAGGTTCTGATGGCGAACACTAGTGCTTTCAACTGTCATATATAGTTTGGCGACAAATTTTACACTTACCTTTAGGTAAGATAATCGCGATAACCCGAAACGATAGATTCTGAGTGAACATGTTGAGAATCTTCGAAAAAGTATAGTCTGGTTCTGATGAAGATCGACGAAATTTTATCGGCCTGGGTAATTAAACCGTTACAAGATGTAAGAGAAATGAATGGTCCGCATTTAACAAAATTGATATTGATGATGGTCCATAAAATTCAAGCTTCTGGAGCTAAAAACTGATAATGCCATTCTCAAAATGAAAAATTATGACAATAAGAAATGTGTTAAATCTCGTTAATAGTCGCGTCAATGAAGTCTTTTCCTCGGAAGTACTCAAGAAGAGCTCCGATTTACATAATATTTTAAAAATTTTGTTTCTTTATATTATTTAAAATCAGAAAGATTTTGGAGATGGGATAGAATTATTTATATTGTTTAAATAATATCTATGATATTTATATGAAAAATTCAGTTTTACCTGAATTTTTTTTTCGAAAATATTATTCGTATTTTAATTTTAATATAAAAAATAGTTATTTAAATAAAGTTTTTACTAATATTTCAATATCTATATCATAAAAATTCCCTATTTGAGTCAAGAAATATGTATACCTTACGTACATATATATTATGTATATTTGTTTTTGCTAATACATAATTAATAATACATTATTCTTTACAAAAAAAGAGGAAAATGGGGACTTACCACAAATACATTGGTGGGAAGGGCTCTTGAACTTAAGGGGAGAGTTAAATACCTGGGAGTAATTCTGGACTCACGACTGAGCTGGAATCATTATATTGAGGCTCGAACCAAGAAAGCCATATGTACTTTCTGGGCTTGTAAACGAGCCTTTGGATATACATAGGGACTGACACCAAAAGTGCTAGTTTGGATATACACTATGGTGATCCGCCCCATAACTTACGCCGATATTGTATGGTGGCATAGTACAACAAAGCGTAAACACATTCTTCAACTTGACAAAGTTCAGAGAATTTCTTTTGTGGGAATATTGAGTGCGATGAGGACTGCTCCAACCAGGGCTCTGGAAATCCTGGTGAACCTGTCTCCTCTTCACTTATACATAGAGAATCAGGCCCTGAAGACTGTTTATCATCTCAGTTGCTTACGACATCTTGGAATTGGAACGGACGGCGACCCAACCTCTCCTTGGAGATATTTATGCCAAGTAGAGAGGAATGGCAGGGAGAACAAAATATTTCGAGAAATGGATCCTGGTGATATACTGATGGATCTCGACAAGATGAAAAAGCTAGAGCCGGAGTATTCGGCAGGAGCACAGGAGTCAGAGAATACTGCGCTCTCGGACAATCTATGACAACTTTCACAGCGAAAATTTATGCCATTCTGCAGTGTACCCATTTTTGTGAGAGGGACATAGACAGAAATAGAGTAATAAATGTATTTTCAGACAGTAAGACTGCGATATTAGCACTTAAGTTCAGTGTCGTGACTTCGCGACTGTTATCTGAGTGCAAGGATGTACTAAATGGTATGACAAAGAAAGGCTGCACAATCAGACTCGTATTGGTCTCAGGTCACTCGAGCATACGCGGGAATGAGAAAGTAGACCGTCTGGCAAAGTTGGGTTCGGCGACCGAATCGTATGCACCCCAACCAATATTACCTGTCACAATTGTTATTGGCAAAAGGGAATTAAAATCTTTGCTGGAAAACTAATTTATTCAATCGTGGAGGGGAGCTCCTGGAATGAGGTGTGCTAAGGAACATATAACTGGACATACTAAGGAGCTTCTCTCCTTGGGAAAGAAAGAGCTGCGAATTGTGGTGCGATTGTTGACAGGACATTGTCACCTCAGGGGCCATCTTCATAGAATCGGTGTCGAAGGCGACCCGAATTGCAGATGCTGTTTGTAGGAGGATGAAACTGTTGACCATGTTCTTAGAGAATGTCCAGCACCCAATGGACTGAGACAAAGACATTTCGGAGATACAGTTTTGTTACCGGAAGCAGTTAGGCAAGTTGAACTAACGAGGCTGCTTGGATTTACAAAGGCGATCGGGCTCGAATAACCTGCAGATATGGTGGGATGTAAAGGGCCCAATGGAGGCCTTGGCATCGATGATCCAGTATCACCACCCCTTTTTTATTCATTCATTCATTCATAATAATACAAACAAAATCATAGTGCTAGAAGGTCTGATATGTATTTCGAAGAAATTTCGACTGATCAGACAATAAAACAAATATTAATAAAGTCCATGAAAATAGAAAGTTGTCCTTTCAAACGGGGAGCAACACCAAATGTTGTTTTCAAAAGGATAGGAGCAACGTTATTTCCAACAGACGTATTGGACGGGATGGGAGAATTTTGCGGAGTTTCCTTTAAATCATTATATCAGCATATTGTCGCGAAGAATAAATGAAGATTCTAAAGCAGTAGACAAAATTGCAGAATTTTTTAAAATTCACAACCCCTTTTCTAAGTTTTAGGTAACGAAAGTATTATTGTTATAAGGCATTTGATATTGGTTATTAACAGGTTGTACACCGAAGAAATCAAGAAATTGACGGATTTTGTATTTCAGTGTATATTTGAAATTATTACAATCGGCCAAGCACTTTCGGTCTCTCTATCGGACCATCCTCAGGGCTCAGAGCCCTGAGGATGGTGCGATAGTGAAACCGAAGGCGCTTGGCCGATTGTAATAATTTCAAATATACACTGAAATACAAAATCCGTCAATTTCTTGATTTGATATTGGAACTAATTTATGAAAAGGAAGGGAATGTTTTAATTTCAAAGATATAAAAATGACAACCAAAGATACAGTTAAATCTTTATGGGGCATGAGTAGTAAAATTAAAGTTATTAATATTGAAGTTGCTGTGGATCCAAATCTAATTTTTCAAGATTTATGCTTTTTGACAAAGGTAATGATGAACTTCGCCATTATTTTGAACTACGAGCTGGCTCCCCAATCCTCTTTCGTTCTTTGATAGCACTGGAATGAGAAAAACGACGAAATCAACACTATATACTATTTTTGTACAATATGAAACAGATATTAATGATGTTACTAAATTTTTCTACATTACTGATGGTGGTATATTACTTCCTAGATTGAAATGGGAACAAAATAAAAACTTGCGGATATTTGTTAACGGTACATTACATATTTACGTAATAACTATGGAAGTAATGTTAAAATTATTTTTGACGGATATAATAATGATGGAACTAAAGCGTCTGAGAGAAATCGTAGATATATAAGTAATACTTTGATCGATTATTTATTTGAAGAAGACATGCCTCTAAATAAAACCAAGGGAAAATTTTTAGGAAACAGTAAAAATAAAAATAGGTTTACTAATCTTCTCTACAAAAAACTGGCTGAAAATACTATTGAGTGGAGTCAAGTCAATGATGCGGATGCTTTAATTGTACAATCAGCTCTAGATTGTTCCTTTTTTGGTGTAGTTATTGTAGCAGAGGATATCGATGTGTTAGTGTTATTGATGGCTATATCACCTGATGGTAAAGAAATGTTCTTTCTAAAACTACCCAAAAATAATGCCTTGCAACGAGTTTATTCGACAAAAATATGTTATTGAAATATAGAAATATTACAAAAAATCATCTCTTCTTCACGCATGCATTCACTGGATGTAATACTATATCCACTTTTTATAATAAAGAAAAAATAACTTAATTAAAAATTTCAATAATGATCCGAAATTACGTGCAGAAGCTGAAACTTTCATGGTTGAAGAACAAAGTAAAGAAGTACTTTTTAATGAAGATATTATTATGTATTCTTACAATAAGTAGTGCCAAAACTGTAAAAAACTTGAATGAATTTGGATACAAACGTCTCATTGCGGTAGCTTTAAAGAACAAGAGCGTACAACTCAATTCGTTACCTCCGAAAGAAGATGCAGCAAAACAACATATTAAAAGATCTTACTTGCAAGTTCAGTAATGGAAAAATAATGCTCTAATACTTCCTGAAGAATGAGTATGGCAACAAGATAACTATTTAAAACCAATCAAAATGATGCAACTAACAGCACCTAACAACGTTTTGAAAATTATATTTTGTTCTTGAAAAACAGGATGCAGATGAGCATGTGACTGCAGAAAAAGTAGCCTTCAATGCTCACCTGCTTGCATTATTTCCAGTGGAAGTGAGTGCGATAATCACCCACCACTTGAAGAAGATGAAGTCTTTCATACGCAAAATATAAATGAAAATTAAATTTTCTTTTTTTTTTGCGTATGTAAATAAATCAGTAAATTTACATATCTAATATATTATGTGTAATTTGTTGCACATAATAGTTTTGATTTATTGTTCCAAGTATTGATAAACAATTTTTAATAAATTTTTATTAAACTAAATTATATTATTTTTTATAAATGACCATTATAGGATAACGAATTATCCACAATTAATAAAGATTTCCTAACTTTGTTCCGTATATAAATTGTATGTCATTATTACATAACGAAAACTTGTAAGTAATTTTTTTTGTAATATTTTTTGGTACATTGATATACAGGTCTGGAAAATCCCAACCAGAAATTCAACGTTTCTTAAGTATGATAAAGAAAATACTATATTATTTATCAAATCAGAATGAGAGAGAAGATAAGCATCGTAAGCATCGACATACGTGTAAATTACCAGTCTGGCCCTCGGGTGAGGGGTAATTTAATGTTGGCGCGGTGAGAGCGTGCGGCAACATACGCCACGCCCTAGCACAACAAGAGCATTCCAAGTTATTTGCTTTCAATCAGGCCGTCCAAACGTAAGTACCGTGTTTCGCGCCAAATTTTTTTTTTATAATGGAAGTTTATTCCACGGAACAAAAAGAGAAGATAATTAAGTGGTACACTATTCTGGTAAACAATCAGCAGATTTGTATTTACGTGCGAAAATCATCCTGTTCCTTGAAAATATAGAATTTCGGAAATTATTAAAAAATTTGGGACAATTGGTTGTTTAAAAATTTGTAAAAAATGCACTGATAATAATGAGGAGCAACCGGTTCCTCAAATTACTGAAGAAAGAGCAAATCGAGAAACTGACGTTTGTAGTTTGGCAGAAATTAATCTTCCTTGCAATAGTACCGTAATTGCCTAAGAACTTTATATGAACGCTCGAACAGTTCGGAATATTTTAAAGCGGAACAAATATCGCTGTTACAAATTGCGAATAACTCAAGAAATTTTTCCGAAAGACCAGGAAACTCGCGTTACTTTTATTTTTTACCAGAATAGAAGTTTATTTTTGAGAATGATTTTTAATTTTAAAGTGGTCTATTAGCTTATTTACTTAGAAATTACCGTTGAATTTCACTAGTATTTTTATTACCTCTGCCAAACAACATCTCACTTCAACAACATTGATACTGTGTCCCAGTAAATACAGAGTATTTCAAGCTACAACTGTTAGCTCTACACGCATGTATTAGATTCTTCGAATGCTGCTTGTATTTGTCGTATCAACGTGACATACATCAGTGGCAAGCTCGTAAGCCGAAAGACAAAGAGGTGAAAGCACAGACAAAGGTTACCATCCAACAGGCCTTTAAGGAAAGAGATTAGGACTTCTTGTCGACATGGCAAAGAAAAGGTTAGGAAGCACAAACGATGGCAACATAGTTCGACGTTTCTTCGAGAACAGTGATGAGTCAGCCATTATAACAAGAGTAAAGCGAAAACCGATCCTCCGGTTTCCCGTCATTTTGCAAACCATTGGAAGCCGACATTAAACTGCAATAGAGAAGATTTGGATTGATATTCTTTTGAGTAATTATCAATTGATCAAAGTGAAAAAAGTGTAACTGATAACTTCATGTTCTTTTGAATATGCATTTACTTGTCATTGGGACGAAGTGATCATGATTACTTCAAGTGATAGAACTGAAAGTGATAATAACTCAAAAGAATAGCCCTAATATATGGCCCATACCGAGACCTTGAAACAGGCCGTCACAGAATGAGAAGCAACATAGAGCTTGCGCAAATATATCAAAGCCCTGACATCACTCAAGAAATAAAGTCCAGAAGACTACGACGGACAGGTCATATACAAAGGAGTCAAAACGATCGACTAATAAAACGGGTATGGGAGGAAGCACCACAAGGAACTTCAAATAGCAACATTATTTTTCAAAGGATATTCTTGGTACAACATTCCAACAGGAATCCACAAATGACTTACTCCATTGACCAGACATCATAACATTTGCAATATTACCGATAGGCAAACTATCGAAAGATGCAGAAAAATCAACGTACAAGTTGATAAGAAACTATCGCCTAGACTTTGCCCGAAAATCTTCTCGAGAAAAAAAACGGAGGATGTGTTCCAAAACTTTTGGCGGCGATGGATCCTTACACTGTTTTTGACATAGTAAGGATTCGGATAACAATTCATACGTATTGGAGAATGAGAAAAGAGCTGTTAACAAAGAAGGCAGTGATTAAAAAGTTCTTTTTATTATTTTTATTAGAGTCGTATTATTTATTCATTTATGTGAATCAATAAATATTATATTACTTACAAATTATTTGCATTGGTATTTATTAAGAAGTTTTAAGCATAGAGGAAAAAGTACTTTCGCTTTTTTAACGATTATCGATATCCATGTATTTATTATTATAGTATTATATTTAAAATGTACCTTGAAGTCAAGCGCAATATTTTATTCATGGAAATACAATTATTCTTTTTATTTTTAAAGCGTTGAACCACATTAGACGTTTTTCGAATTTATTTTTATGATTTTTATTTTTAATATCAAATCTGTGCTTTCGACCCACTGTGTTTTGACGACCCGAAACCAGCGAAAAGTCCTTGCGCGACACCATTTTTGCTGAAAACTAGGAAGCAAGCTACGATACAACAGTATGCTTTATTTCACTTCTTCAACATGGCTAAACGGGTTGTCCGTCGCTTTCTTTTTTTTCAGAGGTTCTGTTCTGGATTTTCCACACCTGTATAATAGCAATATGAACATAATACATAAATATGTTTTTTTTTTGTCAAGTTTCCATTGAGTATGGTATTAAAAAAACTTTTTATACATAAATATCATAAATATTGTTTAAACAATAAATATAATTCTGTTCCTGCTCTGAAAGGTTTCTGATTTTAAACAATATAAAAAAACATAGTTAAAAAGAATCATCAAAATTGAATCTGTTCTTGAGGACTTCCGAAAATTGCCGTATTTATTGATGCTATTATAAAAAAAAATAAGAAAAAAATTAATTTTTTTATGGAAATTATTAAAGTCTAGGGTACTCAATTAATCTTTCCAAAATTTTGTCTCAATTTCATTAACGTTTTCTTTTTATGATTACCAAAATTACCATACATCTAGATCTAGCACCCTGTATAACGCCCAATTAATATAACCTGATTAAAAAAAAAGAAGCAAACAAACATTAAAAATTATGAGAGGAAAAAATGATTTTCGTTGCTTACATAACATTTTATGAAGAAATAAAGAATAAAAAATGGAAAATTTAATGGAGAAAAAAGTTTGCGTATCCGATATATTTTACAATTTTGTTTGATTATACTTTCATGAATATTTAACGCGTCGAAGGGCTCAGTTGGCTTAAAGGTTGATGGCAAATTTTTGTTTTTAATCGAAATACTTTAAAAAACAAATTGCCTATTGTGTTTCCTTCACTTGTGTAACCTAAAATTATTTTATGTTATTTTAAAACATTAAAGATCGTTACGATAAATAATTAGAATGAGAGTAGCGATATTATATTATATCCATTGTTAATGAGCATAAATTGCTGCAGTATTAGTTTTCTGGAATGCTATAATATACAAAATTTCTTAATGAAAAGTAAACGTTCTAATTATAAGTGACCTACTAAAATAATCAGTTTCCGGAATATCTTTCCAAACGAGTCCATATAAATACGCTGTTTAAAAAAAAAAACTTGAATTTAAGGTACATTCATTAATTAAATTTAATAATTTTATACCTGAAGTCGTGAATAAGTTACATATACTTTGAAATTAAAGCCTTATAGATTAGATTTAATTAAATGTCACCTTAAATTTCAATAAAGTTAATGAAATTACTGGTATAAATACATTTGATTTAATGTGAAAATTATTAAATTTAATACATTAACATTAAATGAATTTCAGAAACAGTTTATGCAATTTGCTACAAGTAGTACAACCGTAAAATTAATGTGAAGTTTTTTACAGTGTACGAAAAAGTTATATATTGATCTCATCGTTTCCTTCACCTAGGCCTAAAAAAACACCCCGTCGAGCGTAACATCTTGTTGGGAAGGAAGTATTGTAATGTTTAAAATTTTTAAACTTAGTGATACCATTTATTGACAATAATTGTCAACTTCATATCTGACCTCAATGACCTCAAGTGTCCAGAAATGAAGAAAAATTTTAGGTATGATTCTACACTGTAAAATGGAAATACATTAAATTTAAGATAAATATTCTGGAAGAAAATTTCATAAACGTTTATTAAATGCGTTTGATGTAATTCATTAAATTTAATAATTTATATTACCCTAAACTAATTTATTCCATTAAATCTAATGTAATCATACATTAAATTTAAAGTTTTGATTATTACTTTGTATGGTGACAATGTACATTAAATATACAGCCAGTGTTCATAGAATTTAAGATATGTTATAACATATTTAATGCACGAACATTAATATTAAGTAAAAAATTCTGACACTACAGTGTTAAAGATAACCTTAAATTTAATGTACGTTATTTAATCAAATTTAATGATTTTATACTTTAAATTGTAAATAAGTTATATGCACTTTGTAATTAAAGCTTTGGACATAAAATTTAATTGAATGTTACCTTAAATTTCAATAAAGTAACTGAAAACATACCAAATATAGTGTACAATTGCATTATATTTAATTTAAAAATTATTAAATTTAATGCATTAAGATTAAATGCATTTAATCAACGATCTATGAAATTTACTTCAAGCATATTCCATTAAAATTAATGTGAAGTTTTTTACAGTCTACACTGTTAAAAATAACCATAAATTTAATGTACGTTTCTTAAACAAATTAAATGATTTTGAACCTTAACCCGTGAATAAGTTACATGTGCTTTGAAATTAAAGCTTTGTACATTAAATTTAACTGAATGTTACCTTAAATTTCAATAAAGTAGCTGAAAACATACCAAATTTAATGTATAATTACATTAGATTTAATGTAAAAATTATTAAATTAATGCAGTAACATTAAATGCATTTAATGAACAGTTTATGAGATTTGGTTCCAGCACATTAACTTAAAATTAATGTGAAGTTTTTTACAGTGTACCAGAGAAAGGTGGAAATCTTTCCCATACGTAGTGTACTGTCACCTGCAGAACGGTATTGAACTCATTGGTTTCCGTCATTAACAGCAGACATGTACATACACCTCATCACAACAAAAAGTTCAGTACAAGTTGCGCCATCTCCCGCAACCTCATGGAATATAGCATGAATATTAATGTAAATTCCGTTAATGTTAAGGTACATGTGAATTACTTTTAATGTACAGAAAGTTGAAGTATCTTTTCAGTTACTTTATTGAAATTTAAGATATGATTTAATCAAATTTAATGTACAACGAATTGATATTTGAATGAATTGCTTTAGATTTAAAGTAAATATGAATTATTCACGAGATTTTAGGTACAAAATCATTAAATTGATAGTAGAATGGACATTAAAATTGCATTAACTTTAAGGTTATTTTTAACAGTGTACATATACATAAAATATGAAGAAAAGTTTGTACAAATATGGGTTCGCAAATGCTTCCATAGCTACAGACCCTTGAAGATGGTGTCATGAAAGGGATTTTTATTTAATTTATTAAAATCTACTTATAGTATAGAAATGCACTTTTGGGTATAAGTTAGTATTATTTAAAGTCACTTTTTAAAAATATCAAGTGACTCATATTGAAACCAGTGGTGTGGGTTACATATTTATAATAATATTCTTTTTCATCGAGTATATTTTTGCAATTTTATAAATAAGTTTTGGTTCCTTGAACGTTTTCACATAAAAAAAATCCTTTAGGTATAAGGTCATAGCCGACAGTAAAAGGGCTATGTAATAAAAATTAGAATATGCTATTTTAAAGTATAATTATGTTTTTATACCCTTTTACTAAAACAACTAGCTTCCTAGTACATTCTTACATTCACCTGTGGGTTCTACTAATAGCTCAAAAAACCATCCCAAAATGTGACGGATATTTGGCTTAATTCAAGTGCATTTGATTTTGTTTAATAAGCAATTAATATTATTACTTTTTTAAGTACTTGTGACTGGTGTGTTTTTACTATTTAAGGATGTCGCTCAAGAATTAAAAAATAAATAATTATTGGTTTCAACAAATGGCGCAAATGAATTTTCTGTGTGGAAACCATCTCGAAGCGCGGAGATTATATCAAGAGATGTACCCTAACAGGCAAGTTCCATGCATTCAATTTGTCATTAATTTGCATAGAAGACTTTGTGAAAAAGAATCTGTTAAATTAGATGACTCAACTGGTAGACAAAATACCACTCAAATAGTCGGGGGGGGGGGGGGGGGGGGTGTTTGGATAATGCATCAGAATAATGAGAAAAGTATACTACAGCAATAAGCCAAAGAGAATATTTTTTAAATCTAAATATAATCAAAACAATATATTATACCCTTGTCACAATATCTAGAGAAAATATGAAAAATACGAAAACACTCATCTAATTGTCTAAATACTACAGAATGCTGTAAAAGTTTTGCGATATCAAATATTCCCTGACAATTCTTTCATAAGTATTCTCATTGGATACAACTTTGAAATTATCTGACAGTTTATTGTATATTTTGGCATCAATTTAACAAATATTTTAAGCCAAATGTAGCGCAGAATATAAAGTTTCATTTCCTTCGAAGCTCATCAGCATGTCTATCCCTGCAAAGTCTGTTTTCCGGGGCCTAAAAATTTTACACACTCTACTTGGTATACTGATCTACCATTAATTTTTAGCAGGCAGGACAAGTTTTAGGGATGAAAACTTATTTTATTCACATTTAAAATATATATTAGGGTCGTCCGTAATGTGTAGTTCAGAGTAAACTCGCAATACTCTACCATAACATTACTACTAACATATATATTAACAAGTAATTAAGCATACTATCAAACAAAGATCGGTCTTACCCTTACTTTTTCGACAACCAACAACAGAAAGTTTCTGCACTTCCATTAAAATGTTTCCTCTTATTTTAGAATTTTAGAAATTTTCTACGCACCCTGATACTTTCAAATGGCTGATAAAATTATAGTATAATAGCTTTATAAGATAGAAAAACAATACCACGAAAGCTAATAACTTTGCACTGAAACTCGACAAAACTATTTTAAAAGCACTTCCTTAAGCAAGCTACACTTTTCACATTAAAATTCATGACTTAGAAATGACTTGAGAAATCTGCAAAGAAACATATTTGGTAATTTTTCTTGGAAGGAAAATTGAATTTGATTACTTACTTTGATGACATCTGTGAGCAGATCTAAAAAAATAGTCAAGTGTCAGTTTAATTTATGGATTAATTAAACTGTTCCTAGAAATATAAAAATAAGTCGTCAACCATTTATAGAATGTGTTGCTGTCTAAAATGCAACATTGGAAAATGAATTTTCCTTAATTAAGTATTAATATAGTACAACATGCTTATTTCTCACATTCTAGATTTTTTCCCCTAATTCACTAACATGGTCTAACTTTAAAAACGGTCTAAATTGACTCGACAGATCAAAGGTTGGCGACATTTTCCCACGGTCATCAGTTTTTTCCCATCACACAATACCCCAATAACTATTAATATCAGCTCTATTTCTCCCGTTTCATGCTACAATATTGGAATGAATACAATTAATTATATTTCAATGAATACTTTTTCCATCCAAATGAAATTTTGAAATCATATCAACGTGACAATATCGCATTTCAATCGAGATGTTTCTTTCAAAATGAAAACAATCTAGATAAGCTGAAAATGTTTCGTAGCTTTTATTGGAAATTCATATTTTCTGGCAATTTTTTATAGTAAATTATGTTAAAATACTGTTTAAATATTGTTTTTGTTTGTGTATTTTACTAGATGTGAAAAAAATTAAAGGTTGGGATCGGAATCTATGACTTATATATGTAAAAGTGAAAAAATAAATTTAGGAAAAATTATTTGCGACTGCATAAAACTTAAGATATATATTCTATGACTCAAAAATAGGAGGTAAGCAAAAAATCGTTGAAAAATGTGGTATTTCTAATAATTACCGCTAGTTCTAGTTTTAACAAGAGAAATTGTTTTTAGCGATAATAACTTACAATTGGTTTTAACATGGATTCGTCAATTAAGTTGAGGTTTAACTAGTTAAAACTAGTATTACAGTTTTATAAAAAACTAGCTGTCATAAGTGAGATTGAACATTTTACAAACTCAGTAATATAAATATTTAAATTATGCTCCTGTTTACAAATTAAGTATAATAAATATAGAAACGAAGATTAATTTATTCTGACTTTGAATAATGGCACTTCAGTTTAGGTTTTTTTTCTTATCACGTATTTCAAGGAAACACGTTTATTAAAATTAATTATTTATTTGACTAAAGGATAGGACCTAGTATGGTTCATTTTCTAATTAATGTTAATGTTTTCTTGTGAAGAGCAATATTTACCTCTTGTAATTTATTTTAAGAAGCTCTTTTTAAATTTATGTTAAAACAAAATTTGAACGAATAAGTTTTTTAAAAATACTTTTATATAATGATCTTCTTTTTATTAAAGATTATTTTTAATATCTAGTAACTTGTTTTTTATCTCCTATCTTAATTAACTATCGAACTGTTTATAGAAAGGTGGTAAGGTTGGCAAAGGGACTGTATTATAGGCGGAGAATAGTGGGGTGAAGGAATGTTATAGAGGCTTAGTCAATAATCATTAAATCTTGACAAATAATTATTAATTCTAAACAAACAAATTCAGATTTACCGTCCAATGAGTTGAATTTCTATTAATGTTGAGTTGGCCAAGTTCTATCAGACGAAAATTAGACAAAATAGTTATAAATGGCAATGCTCTAAGTTTTTTATTGAAAGTGCTTGTACTACAGATACTCTTGTTCTACCTTACTGACATGTATATATATATATATATATATATATATATATATATATATATATATATATATATATATATATATATATATATATATATATATATATATATATGAACGGGAAAATCCACTTCATATGAACAACAGCTTCAAATCTTCGTTTGGATATACACTTTTGAATACATTGTGGCATATGAACCAAATCAAAAATGACGACAGTGTAAAGCGCCATATTGGCAAAAAACCTTAGAAATCATTATAAATTTTTCTATTATCATATTTTTCACGCCAACTTTATTTCCTCAGGCTTTTCGGGACCGC
This sequence comes from Diaprepes abbreviatus, assembly GCA_034092305.1. Taxonomy (NCBI): domain Eukaryota; kingdom Metazoa; phylum Arthropoda; class Insecta; order Coleoptera; family Curculionidae; genus Diaprepes; species Diaprepes abbreviatus. Next base: position 31,328,515 of record JASJET010000055.1, read on the forward strand.
TGATCATGAATCTGAAGTCAGATATTGAAAATTTTTAATTTCAATCTGCTGGATTAAATATGGCTGACCCGTTTTAGCTTGCATTCGTTTATTACCATATCGTTCGTTGCTCGAGGGTCTTTGGGGCACCTGATCACAAATCCGAAGTCAAAATCGAAAACTGTCAAATCCCAGATGTAGATTCTTTTTGCTTACATTTTTTATTAGCATATTTTTAGTGCCAACCTTATTTTTTGAGCGTTTTCAGGCTCGCTCAGCACTAATCTGAAGTCATAAATTTAAAATTTTCAAACTTAAGGTTGCAAATCAAATATATATATATATGTTTATGCGGCTTTCATGGATCCCTCCGTGTGAGATGCCATAGCAGTGGTTATATCCACATTATGCTGTTGTAGTGCTGAAATCACATTCAGCAAACGCACAACTATATGCAACTCCGTTTGTGAATGAAGTAAAATGCGTACAGTGAATACAAATTTGGCTCATGGTATATGTTTCGTCTGTCACTAGACTCATCAGGGTACCGACATGCTCCTGTGCCGTATCACTGTAGCGGAGTCGGTAAGTTTTTATCTTTCTTCTCAGTGTGGTGGTACAGGTAGGCCACCATCTCGGTCGTGGTAGAACAGGATGAATTGTGTTTTTTAGCAATTTATTCAAACTGTGCACCCTCTTACATGGACAGGATATGATGGAGCTAAGTTTGCATTCACTGTACGCATTTTACTTCATATATATATATATATATATATATATATATATATATATATATATATATATATATATATATATATATATATATGTGTGTGTGTTATCTTCGCTTTTGGTTTTTTTTGTGGGTATCTAGTTCATTTGTTTTGGCAGTAGCTCCTCAAACATTCTGATGACATGTCCAAATCGTATTGTTTTTTTCTGTATATCCTCTACATTAGTTATTTCTATTCGGATCTCCTCATTACGATTTCTCTCCATGTACTGGCTATTTGTGTAAGGAAATCCATTTCAGTTGTAAGTAATTTTCTTTAGTTATATTGATTTATTTACCGTACTTCAGATCCGTGGGTCAATATATATATATATATATATATATATATATATATATATATATATATATATATATGTGTGTGTGTGTGTGTGATGGTGTGTGTCTATAATTAGTAATTTTTATTTAATTATTTTAGCTACCATTATTTCGATAAATTAAAAACATTTGTAGTTAACATTCACAAATTAAATCAAAAATCAACATCATTTAATTCAACCGGAAACGTAACAGTAACAACAGAAACGTTGATCAATGGTGAAAATACATATATGTATTTATGCTCTGTGTTAACTCTGCAGATGGTTCATTTTGAAACAATTATTAAATATTACAAAAAAAAACACTGAAACATTATAAAGCAAACAGTGTTTTATTGACAAGTATATGTGTTTATTGGAATCTAACAGAGATGAGAGAAAAGGAATTTATTTGTTATACATAACTTCAAATATAACTTAAAAAAGCTAATTTTTGCTAACTTAAACTCTAATATCTCAACATTCATACACAGTGGGTGAATTTTAAGGCCAAATTAGGTTTAGATATAAAAATTGCTTCAGAAACACCTAATATGTTTTGAAAAACTGAACCTCGCATACTTGTGTTAATAATAAACTAAGAATAATAGACGAAATCTATAATAATTAATTTTTAAACATAAACAAAAACAAAATCGGCGTCACTTCTTGATTAAATTTTCGAATCAGTAAATTTATAATTTTGTTATTTTATTATCTGGTAATTTAACCACTCACTTTACAATTATAAATTTTATCAGTAAATAATACCTTTTTGAAGTTAACAAAGAAGTTTTAAGTTTCCTTAAACGGCGATAAAATTTCGTCCAAGTAGCTGCTGGGGTTACAAAATTTAATCACGTAAAACCTTTAAACATCAATTGCCTTTAAAGCGGGTTTACATCATGTTAGGTACACTGTCTGATGCAGATTAAACTTTTTAAATTAAAATGCATGGTGTGCAGCCACGAAAAGTTTTCGAAGTAACAGATTAAAGGGTTGCTCTTGAAATGAATGTTAAAGATAGTTTGTTAACTAAACCGTTTTATTTAAGGTAATTACTTTACCTATTAAAACTATATGTACGGTGAATAACAAAACATGTGTTGTTTATGAAACAGACTGGAAGGATGATCCTTCAAGATGACCATTTACGGCGTAGTCTTTTGATATCAAGTGGGCTGTTGTATTGTTAAAAACTTTTTATTCTAAATCGTTGATGTTGGAAATATTTTAAAAAATACTTCGACTTAGATTGTTTCAATAAAGCTTGATAACTTTGGTGAGTGTTATCTTACTTGGAACTCCACAGCTAGTTTCTATAATTCGATTACAAAATATAACCTGTATCTAAATGAAACTAATAATAAAATCTGAGTGTTTTTTTTTTAATATCATAATATCATAGCAGGCTACATCAATGAAACGGTCCGTTCCACAGCTAAACGGTTCTTACAAAACGGAGGAAACTAGCTTCGTCCCATTATTCTTCAAGAAAACATAATACCACTCCACAATCCCAGAAAACTAACAAGACCAACGCAAGAAAATGTGAAGATCATAAACTCATTAGTTTGATGAGTCATACACTAAAAATATTTCTAAAAATCATACATCAAAGAATATATTGTAAATGCGAAAGACATAAGCGACTCACAGTTTGGGTTTAGGCGGGGCCTAGGTACGAGACAAGCGATAATCGCTACACAGGTGCTTGTTCAGAACTGTTACGATCAGAGAAAAGATGTGTGCCTATGCTTTATAGAATATGAAAAAGCATTCGATCGTCTACAACATCATAAACTAATCCTGCTTCTTACAAAACTGGACATAGATCAGAAAGACATCCGATGCATTGAAAGCTTATACTGGGGTCAAATCGCGCAGATAAAATCAGACAATAATGTATCCAACCCGATACAAATCCGAAGAGGAGTGCGACAAGGGTGTGTGCTGTCCCCTCTCCTGTTTAACCTTTATTCGGAAACAATTTTCCAGGAGGCTTTGGAAGATATTGAAATGGGAATTAAAGTTAACGGAATATGGATTAATAACATCCGTTATGCGGATGACGCAGTTCTAATCGCCGACAATATAAACGACTTCCAAAAACTCACCAGCATAATAGGAGAGCGCAGTAAATCAATGGGCTTGAACATCAATACAAGGAAAACAAAATTCATGATTATCTCAAGGAATCCCAATTTATTCCAAAACGCCAACATAAGATTCAACGCAGTACCCATAGAAAGAGTAACCAAATTTAAATATCTGAAGGCAAGATCGAGGGCAAAAGAGGAATTGGAAGAAAGAAGATGTCCTGGCTCCGTAATATCAGACAATGGACGGCGTTGTACGATATTCAGACACTGATACACACCTCGAGAAGTAGGGAACAAATGGAAACTGTGATCGCAAACATCCATTAGTGGATATCCATTTGAAGAAGAAGAAGAAGAAGAAGACAATCCCAGGAATTTAAATATCTATGGGTAATCTTGGGTGCTAAACTGACCTGAAACGAGCCTTGAACAAGATAACAAGAAAATCGGAAAAAATCCCTGTCATTATTAGAAAGTTGAGCGGGAAAACATGGGTCTCTTACCCAATATGGTGTATTGGCTACATACGAATGTGATGTGACCAGCGATTATATATGCAGCTTTGGTTTGGTAGCTCCAGGTACAGAGGGTCGCCTGTTTGCAAATTACGATGGCTATGAAATCCACCCTAACTTCAGCAATGGAGTGCTTTCTGGATCTTCATTCACAACATTTAGTGATTCGGAAAGAGGCAAAAATGAGACTTCACTAGCTATACTACTCAATTTCAACATCATAAATACTAATCATAGGACATAAAACTTTATGTAGTAAAATCAGGAACTCTAAGTTAAAGATGAACACAGAATATATGACCTCAGGCTACCCTTATAATGTACCGTCCGAGGTCATTATAGAGGACCAAATGGTAAGTAAACAAATTAAATCGGAACCATCTTCTAGTAAACTTATCTTGCAGACTGGCGGTTCAAAGACCAAAAAGGGTTTAGGAATTGGGATTTATGAGTTACAATCAAGAAGAAAAATGGTTTTTCTTTCGAAAAAATACCCAACAGTATTCCAGAAAGAAATATAGGCAATTTTACAGTGTGCAGGTTAAATAAAAAAAAATAGCTAACAGAGGAAAGTAAATCTACATTTATTCTGACAGCCAAGCCGCCTTGAAGGCCTTGAAGGGTCAAAAGATTTTAGATTAAGTTGGGAATGTCAGACTAAAGAAATAACTCTGGATAAGGATAACAGAGTTATGCTACAGTGGGTACAGGCATATATGGGAATGACAAAACCGATGAGCTAGCGAGAGATAGCTCATCATCTCATACATTGATATAAAACGGGCTGTTTATGTACCAAAATGTGTGGCACGAGAAGTTCTTAAACACTGGATCACAAAAAAAAGCACAAAAATCACAGGACAGCCAGGAAGGGATTAAAACATAGCAGGCCTTTTATTGGGAATCCTGACCTGAAATTAGCCAGGAAACTACTTCGAATGAGCACGAACAAACTAAACGCAATTGCAGGTATAATGATGGAATACATGCGATTACGGGTCGCTAGATTGAAAAAGACAACAAACATTCAGGTCAATAAACTTGGAACCGAATGAAATACATGCTCATTTCTCAGCTGACCTGTTTAATTGACTTAGGAGACTAAGTTAACAAAGTGGCTGTAATTTAAGGGTGAGTAAAAAATAAATGAGTAATCTATATTTCCCTATAATTTAAGCTTAACTAAATTTGAGGTGTGTATCGTTTGCTTAATTTCGCCACTGGATCTCAAACAGGTAGTATTAATGAACGGTGTGATAGGTCCCCTGAGTTGATGGCTTCACGCGTATGGGTTTGAGCTAGGAATTTAAGTAATTTAAATGAGTGTAAAGTAATAGTTTTGAAAATGACAATTTTATACATTTATGAGAATCACAGACCCTAAACAAGGCATCTTTCTTTGACCCGAAGCCCTCGTATCGATTATCGGTTGTCGTGGTAAACTCATACCCACGTAACAAGACCCACTTTCTTATTACTTAAAGCTTAAAGCCATAAAAAGGACAAACATGAAGAAGAGCACATGATTTATAGTAGAATTCATGTATGCGTTCTCGAAATAAAGCCTCCAGTAAGTAGCCCGATAGTCAAGCAAGCATCGTGTGAGGTAAGTTTTAGAGAAAAAAATATATCTAATATATATAAATTATCTCAGAAAATCTTGTCATATATATTTGTAAAGAATGCTTCATGTATTTGTTAACTGTTTCTAAAAATACATTTTATATATTTTCCTTACAGCCAGCTATTTAAACTCGGCATATTTATTTATTTCTTACTGAAATTTTGATTTTTTTTTTAAAATTTCGCACTACTACGGTGAGTGTATAGATGTTGTTTCGACTGGAGATATTTTTCAGTCTGACATCGACGTGGCCAGGTTTTTAATATCTTGTCGACATGTATCGGAATTTATATACTGTATAGCAGTTGTTTCTTGCGATTGTTTCTCGCGATTCGATACAGCTCTACTGATCAGACCATGATGTGGTCGAAACGCATACGGAGAGAAGATTAGAGTTATATGTGCAGGAAATAAATTTTTTCCATATATTATTTCCTTTTTCTCTACCTGAAAGGAGAATAATACATAGGCAACTATTTAAACAAGGCAGATTTATTTATTTCCTACTAAAATTTTGATTTTTTAAAATTACCTATGTTGTTTAATTTGATAAAACTCTTCTAAAATATATGTTGATAAAATGTATAAAGATATATTGTATTATCAAGGACTGAAAACGAAATATTTGAAACAGCCAGCCATATTAAACTTTTTTGCATTATCCTCTAGACAAGGCCATGATGGACTATGAGTTTTATTCAATATTTCATTAATCGCAAAAGCGAGAAAACCACACACAATTGGTGAAAAATTAATCTTGCCAGCAGAGAAAGACGAATTAAAAATTGGTCTGCGTCTTAAGAATGCATCAGACATCATCAGAAAAATTCCTTTGAGCAATAATTCAGTGCAAGGAAAAATTAATGGAATGGTTTAACACGTTGAAATGCCACTAAGAGATTACTTGAATTATTTGTTAAAAATTTGAAAACCGATACCAAGAGAGAATTCATATTTAGTACTATAAATACTTTTTAAATTTTTACCCATAATATTTTGCCAGTTGCTTTTCTCTGTGATCCAGCAATGACGATACGTCACAGGATTTCATTCGCATTTGACACAAATGTATTTGCTGTGCACTATATTGTTCATGGTCAGCATTTGGTTGTGAAGAATCTAAATGAATGCCGGCATATGTCGCATTTTAAAAGCAGTTAATAGATTACAGGCAACTCATTGAGTGACGGATTATTAAGCCAAAACTGCCATAACTGCTTTTATGGGAAAACTTGTTCCCGACATACGTGCTTAAATTTAATAAATTACCAGTTTGGCACTGGGGTGAGGAGTAATACAATGCTGGCGCGGTGAGAGCGGGGGGGGGGGGGGGCAACATACGCCACGCCCTAGCACAATAAGAAAATTCCAAGCTATTTGCATTCATTTAGGCCGTCGTAGCGTAAGTACCGAGTATTGGTATTTCCGTGTTTCGAGCCAAATTTTTTTGTATTTGAAATGTTAGTTTATTCCACGGAACAAAAAGAGCAGATTATTAAGTGGTACTATTCTGGTAAATAATCGACAGATTTGCATTTACGTGCGAAAATCATCCTGTTCCTTGAAAATTTTGAATTTCGGATATTATTCCTCGAATTACTGAAGAACGAGCAAATCGGGAGACTGACGTTTGTAGTTTAGCAGAAATTAATTTTCTTTGCAATAGTACCGTAATTACCGAAGAACAGTTCGGAATATTTTAAAGCGAAACAAATATTGCTGTTACAAATTGTGAATAACTCAAGAATTTTTCTGAAAGACCAAGAAACACGTGTAGTGTTTTGTGAGGACATGATAGAAAGGGCTAATAGAGATATAACCCCTGAAGTTTTGGCAAATAGGCGAACTCTATTTTACAATAGACTGGGTTATTGTCTCGCTCAAAGTGGAGGCCTGTTTGAACACCTCATGTAGACTTTAAGGTGTTTTTGTTGATTTAAATTGAATTTAATTATTTGTTTACTTATTTACAATTACTGAACGTGTTACTTTTATTTTTTACCAGAATAAAAGTTTATTTTTGAGAATGATTTTTAATTTTAAAGTGGTCTATTAGCTTATTTACTTAGAAATTACCGTTGCGTTTCACCAGTATTTTTATTAGAATAAATGTTTATTTTGTAACAGAAATATTAATTTTCTTTACGCCCAACAAAAACTAATTTTTTGTATTTAGACTATTTGATATATTTATAACAATCAATGTATCAAATAGTCATTAAATATTCCAAATTCCGTCGATTACGTTATAAGTTTAGACGAAAAGTAAATACACCCTCCCATTCGTTTGAAGGTACTGCTCGTCTTCGTGTCGCATGGAAGTTAGCGGAAGTAATATTGCGCGTAGGCTTTCCCTACGATCTTCTATCCTGAACTAACCTGAAAGAAGTTAGACGGGCTTAGTGGGTGAAAATTTGAGAAAACGGGCCAAAATAATTTCTAGTTAAGAAATTTAAAATAGAAGGTTGGCTATAGTAACGTTTCTATTAAACATCGGTAATATGAACGGCTAGTCTTTTCTTTCTAAAGTTTCGCCTCAGGTTAAAGGCAACAGTGTTTTGGTTGAGTCGCGCCCAGTTACATTTGTGCGCCGCTCTTCTATTTGACATTGGATTGTCGAGAAACAAATATCAACGATTACAAAATGGGGCTAAACAGAAAGTCAGTAATATATTTTCGCCGTACTCTGGTGTGTAAAATACAAAAAAAGCATGTTATCCACATGACGAGTATCTAACTTTTACTTAATCAAAAGCCGAGGTTAAATTCCAAGGCTTACTGGATTACACAGTGGATCGAATTATATTGCTTCAATTAGACGCCCTTGAACAAATCGATAAATTAGATTTGTAGATATGAGTTTCATTTGCAAATGGGGCTTTGATGGAACGTTAGGTCAGAGCCAATACAAGGTGAAATTCACTGGTCCGAAAATTTCTGATACACACTTATTATTAACCTCTCTTATTCCACTTCAATTAGCAGGTATTAACACGCAAACTCAACAAGAACAGATTGTGTTGTACAATTCCAAACCCTGGGCTACTGTAAATTGCGGGCCTCTGAAATTTGAATTTATTAAGGAAACCGAACAAAAGTCCTTAAAGAAAATAGAAAATTATGAACTCGAACCAGACAACTTGCACCATATAAAAGAGTTCTTTTTGCCACCCGAGATTCATTACAGTACAACTTATCTATGACGATGATAGACGGCTAGGTGAATGCTTTGGCTGGAGCGAAATCGGTCCAACGTTGCTACCTCTACCAAACAACATCTCAGTTCAACAATATTGATACTGTGTCCCAATAAATACTGAGTATTTCAAGCCAGAACTGTTAACTCTACACGCATGTATTCGATTCTTCGAATGCTGCTTGTATTTATCGTATCAACGTGAAACACGGCTGTGGCAAGCCCGTAAGCAGAAAGACAAAGAGGTGAAAGCACAGACAAAGGCTACCATCCAACAGGCCTTTAAGGAGAGAGATTAGGACTTCTTGTTGACATACCAAATAAAGGGTTAGGAAGCACTAACGATGGGAACATAGTTCGACGTTTCTTCGAAAACAGTGATGAGTCAGCTATTATAACAAGAGTTAAGCGAAAACTGATTCTCCGGTTTCCCATCATTTTGCAAACTATTGGAAGCGGACAGTTAATTGCAATAGAGAAGATTTGGGAATACAAACTACAAACAGCAAGATTATTCTTCAAAGGATATTCTTGGTATAACATGTCAAGAGGAATCCTCAAATTACTTACTCCATTGACCAGAAATCATAAGATTTGCAATATTACCGATAAGTAAACTATCGAAAGATGCACAAAAATCAACAGACAAGTTAATAAGAAACTATCGCCTAGACTTTGCCCGAAAATCTTCTCGAGAAAAATATGGAGGATGTGTTCCAAAACTTTTAATGTCGATGGAGCCTTACACTGTTTTTTGACCTCGTAAGGATTTGGACAATAATTTGTACTGGAGAATGAAAAAAAAGCTGTTAACAAAGAAGGCAATGCTTAAAAAGTTCTTTTTATTATTTTTATTGCAGTCGTATTATGTATTCATATTTCTAAATCAATAAATATTATATTGCTTACAAATTATTTGCATTATTATTTGTTAAGAAATCCTAAGCATAGAGGAAAAAGTACTTTGGCCTTTTTAACGATTATCGATATCCACGTATTTGTTATTATAGTATTATTTTTAAAATGCACCTTGGACTGAAGCGCAATATTTTATTCATGGAAATACATCTATTCTTTTTATTTTGTTTTTAAATTGCATATTTAACAGCTATTGAACCACATTAGACGTTTTTTCAATTTATTTTCATGATTTTAAAGACTCCGTCTGCTATGTTGGATTCGATTTTTACTTTTAATATAAAATCCGTGCTTTCAACTCACTATGTTTTGACGACCCCCCCCCCCCCCCCAAGCTACGATACAACATTATGTTTTATTTCATTTCCTCAACATGGCTAAACGGGTTGTCCGTCTCTTTCTGCTATATTCCCATTATTTAGAGGTTCTGTTTTGGATTTTCCACACCTCTATAACTAAAGACATTAATTTAAAAAGAAACATTTTTTCGACTTTTTTCAGTGAAAAATCATCTAATAGGATTTTACAAAAACGATTTTTTAGATTTTTAATTATTTACAAATGGTCCATTGAAAGTAATACAATTAATTCAATATTTTCCATAATATAAGCAAAAAACCAAAAAGTCGCCTTTTTTAAAATATTTCATGTAATGGCGCAAGCACTTTGCTGTTAAAAATTTTTATATGAAAAAATTGCTATTGACTTAGGCGTCTTGGATCGAATCATTTTTATTTCTTTTATTCTATAGAGATCAATTGTTTCCATCAGCACAGTTTTACAAAGAAATATTTTACCTGAACTTCCACTTAATTTAGCCATACTTTTTCAAATAGAATCTAAAAGGGTAAAAAGCGCACCGTTTTAACGGCACATTTTATCCTATGGCTGATTAATGTAAAAGTAAATGGAATCCATTTTCCAACCGGTAATAATTTCTAGAGCAGTTCGAAGTAAGCTGAAAGTAATTTAAGCAATGACGTGTATTGCTTTAGAAATAGTAAGGTAACAATAGGAATTTTATTTTTAGGCATAAAAACTATCTGCATTCATACACATATTTCAGATTATTTCAATATAAACTATTTTGTTGTTTATTCTATGTTAATAACTATTTACTTAATTTATGTTTTCTTAAATTTAAATTAAGTTTACTGGCTACAGCAACCACCGTCAACTAGATTTTCTCTAGATTGAATCTAACTTGACATTTTTCCATATTGTCTTTATCATATCTTAAAATTGATATGTAATTTTCGTGATTATTATGAGCTAGTAAAACATTTTAAAGGCAGCTAGTTATCGAAATACAGGACGACATTTGTTTTGTAAATCTTTGCAATTCTCATACAAATATATGATCTAATACGGTTTGTTCACAAGGACTTGCTTTCGAATGATATACTAGCTTATGAAAGCGTTTTTGCAGGTTATGTAATAAAACTCTTTTATGTTTAATGTAAATTATATTTCAGCATCTTGTTTCAAATTTCAATTTGGCTTTACTATTTCTAATTCAGTTAATTTTAGCTTATTTTTGCAAATGCTCATGTTTTGAGTAAACACAATATCATTTTCTTTTAGTATTTCTCATAATTTCTTCGAACAAAAACATTTATCGGTTAGTTTCATTTGAATTTTACTACACATATTCGTAGTTCTACTTCCATGACAATTTTTTTTATCTTCCTAAATTTTGGATACATTCTTATATTACAAAATATAGTTTTAAGTTATATTTGATTATCATTATTTGACCCTTCTTTATGTTATTTGGTTTGGCATACTTTTTTTCAGTTAAATTTCGGTTTTCTTGCCTACAATTCGAGTGTAAATATTCCTCTTATCTTTTTGTATGACTGTTTCTTTGAAATTTATTTTATCAGTTCCATATATCTTGCTTTGTTTATGATATTGATTTCTCAGGTTATGTCTGTGTTACTGTTGAATTTGCATTGTGAGGAAAATTTGGATAGGAAACTTATCCTTTACTATGATAATGTATTTGTCGGTAATGACGAGAAATATATTTCTCTAATTCCAAAATTAATTGGATTGTTATTTATTAAAACACAAAAAAATAATACTAAGTTTGAATGTCGCGTACAAATTAGATAGCAGCACTTCTCAACTGTTGTGGTGTTTAAGTACTAGTAAACATCGGTTCTGACTAACTAAAAACTGAAGGCTTCTACTATTAGAAAACCGAAAAAAAAAAAAAGAAAACAGGTTGAAGCAAAAATAACCTAGAAAAAAAGAACGTCTAAGAGCAATTATAAAAATTAAATTAAAACAAATGAATTTGTTAGTGAACCTTTGCTAAATAACAGATAATATTAATCAAATATTAAATAATTTCAATTTAAATTTAGAATCCTATATGGCATCTCTAAAACATTTATTTTTTAAACCGTAAATTATTGGTTTCAAACTGTGGCATGGTTACAGTTTCGAAGCTTAAAATACCAGATTTTATATTTAAATCTTGATTCTCCCACTCTTCATACTTTCTGAAACTTCTTAAAATTAATTTGAGAAAAGGTTATTGAAATTTCTTTTAATTCTCTTTTGCCGAGTCATTATAATGGTCATAATGGTTATCTGTCAAATCAGTGCATTGTTTATTTGTTCTAACTAAAACCTTTAATGCCCTTCTCATTCTCTTTTCGCCCCCTTTTGGATACAACTGAGTTCTACATTTCTTGTAACTTTTAGTGAAATAGAATTGTTTCTAAGCTCTATTTTTCTTTGCTTCTCTTTTATAACGTGTGCCATCTAGGGACACTATTTATAATTTATTTTACTTAATGATGCAATTTTATTTAAGGCTGTTTAAATATTTGTAAAGAAATCCCAATAAATAAGATGTAGTCAATTAAAGATTGCGAAATGTTTATTATTCTTTGTTACCACTCCTTAAAACCAAAAACTGTGAATCATGATTTTCATATTTCTAGATTGACTATTATTTTTTGCCAATCACTGTTGACATATTCCAAAAATACCGTCAATAATTTTCCATGGAACAACTCATTATCCAACAAATCTTCCAAATATTCTGGACACACGGCGGAATATGCATTTGGAGACATATAGGATGTACCAACTATAATACTCAGTTGCAAAACTTTTAATATCACTTCAAGTGACCAAAAATTATACTCAGCAGAATCATTAAACGCAATCATACTCTACCGGTATGCCTATTATTAGACATACGAGTATAGCATACTGCAGTATATTCATCGATGTAAAATTCTTTTTTTTTTTTTTCATTTCACGAAGTCAACTGAGCTTGACTCACGTAGCACAGAGGCCCTCTGTCATTCATCAACTAATGCAGCTCGTCACAATGTGATGTGAGACATTGTAAATTTACGTGCAATATTTGCTTTTTAATATCACTTTTTTTAACGTAATTGCTATATACTCGTATACTGCGTTTTGCTTTCTAATCTTTCCATAGCTTTTTGATATTACATTGTTTATCAAACACTGTAGTTAATGTATTTAATATTCCAAATATTATAGGCATATTTAGAATTTGTACATTTTTTTATTTCTGACTGACACTTATTCGTTTTCTGATTTTTGTTACATAAAGGAACGACAACGGCTTCCGAACGATAAACAGCAGCTTCATGTCCATATTTCGAACATTTATGGCATCTTAGAACTCTCAAATGCTCATAAACTAAACACAAATCCTACTCGAACAACACTATTTCGCATTTTAAATCGAATATGGATTCCGGCGGTACAACATTATATTTACTGGCTTTAAACTGTTTTATCAACTTTACTTTGAAATTGTGAGCATTTTTAATACTATCCTTGCTTTTTATTTTCTGGTTAAAGATATCTTCTTCTTTTAACTTCTTCTCTTGCACAATTATAGCGCTGATTTTCAGATTTATTAATTTGTCATGTACATTTTAGATTGTAGATTGAGAGTGGATCGTTAAGACTTTCTTTGCCTTTCTACAGCACTTCAGCCTATAAGATCTTTTGTAAGTTACCCTGATCTGATATAAGCCAGGGATATTTAAAGTTTTCATGAAGGCTACTATAATTCTAGGAGTAAGAGCTTTACTTCTTTAGATGCCAAGGTGGCGCTTACTAGGAATTTAAGTCTTTTGCAGAATAGTGCCATGCATTCACATACCAGGTGCTGTGTGGTTTGAGCTGTCACAGATTCGGCAAATATCACTCTCGGCTTTGCCCATTTTTTGAAATTTTACCTCCGAGGACAGTGTATAGTGAGGATATTAATTTTACTAGAATATATCTTTTTGGGAGATCAGGAATCATTTTTCCGTTTCTTGGCAATGAATTTATAATTTTTTTAGCTTATTTCCAGATATACTATTCTATTTTAATTTTGTCAGCTTTTGTTCCCAGCTCCGCAGTTTCTCATTTACGTAGTTTTTGATAAACCACAGATCCGTTTCCTCGTTTCCCTAGATTGCATTCTTTCCTGGCATCCACATCAGGGTTACTCTATTGTTCCTTGCAAATTACTTTAGGGCTTTCTGCAGTCCTAAGCCAACTTAGACTTGTGAGTGTTTGACCTGAGAGATTTTAGTGCTGCTTGGCTTTCTAACGATATAAATATTCTGATTTTCTCATTTTTTCTGTAGAAACACACGTCAGAGTAGATTTGGGTCTGATACTTCCACTCCAACTGTCAGTAAAAACACTCAGACATGTCTTGTACCATCAGAGTTTTTTTTCCAGATTACCCACCATACAGTGTAGAACATTGTTTTTATAAAGTGGTTTTTCTTTAAGTGTTTCACTTCTTAGATATTGTGCGATAAGTTTTTCTACTCTCCACTGTTTTAAAGAGAAATGATGGGGATCCGCTTTTTGTTTATCCGATTGGCGTATTACAGTTTTTGGCATGAACCTCACCCTCCTCCATGCTTGAGGCTAATTACTTAGGAGCAGCTGGACTTAAACAGCGCATTCAGTAGAAGACGTATTATTTCCAGACCCCTTTTCAATATGATTGAAAAGATACGAAATCTGTCCTGAGCGTTTTGAATGGTTTAAAGGTTGTAATCGTCCATTTTCAAACTCAACATCATAGTTTACCGAAAACTTCGCTACTGCCTTATATTGGAGTCTCCGCAATGATTCCATATCATCACACCCCCCAACAAAACATAGTGTGATAAATTTTTGTGCAAAATTTTAAATGTGTTTATTATTTACGATAAAATTTTGGCTACAGAAAGCACATACTACTTCCTAATTTTTGTTTTTTGTAATTTTTGGCAACAAAAAAATACAACATACTATACCAGAAATGGATGTGCCAAATAATCAAAATGGACTAGGTACATACCAAAATTTTTAAATTTAAATTGATAATATTTTGTAACATATTCACAATATTCCCTTTTTTAATTCGAGTAAAAAAATTTCGGCGAAATTTAAGCTTATCAAAAGGTGTAAGTTGCCGAATTAAAATTAATGTGGGTCAAAAAGGACAAAAGACTCATTAAAAGTAACATTTTGTATTGCTGTTAATTTATACTGTCATTTTTTCCATCGTTGGTTCAGATTATCTGCCTTTTAAATTATCTTCTTTTTTGTGATTATGGCAATCGAGCCTCTTTTTTTTCTTATCGGATACAGATATTCCAGCTTAATGCGAGGGATGAAAATAACGAAAGAAAACAGCCAAAAAAACATGAATATTTATAGAAAGAAAACTCTCACTGCTCAAAGTCTAATTACTTTAAAAGTTCTTAAGCCTATATTTTCCTAAACGCCATTTTTGTTGATAGCTGCCTTAGAAAAAACAAATTTCTACTTCATTTTGTGTTGGCTTCTCGTGTTAGCATTTATATTGTATTTTAGTCTTTGATTGTAACTTTTTAATTTTCTTACAAGGTACAACCTTCAAAACTAAGAAACATATACATATATATATATATATATATATATATATATATATATATATATATATATATATATACATATACATATATATATATATATATATATATATATATATATATATATATATATATATATATATATATACAGAGTATTCTCAAATTTGAGTCATTTATTTCAACAAATTGTAGACCCCGTAAAGAGAAATCGAGTTACCTAAAATCGTTTATATATAGTTGCCTAATAAATAAATTAATAACAATTATTTAGAGAATTTAGAAACTGCAATACAAATCCTATTTTATGTTATTTTTAACAACTGCATTGTAAAACATTGTTTACTACACTGAACAGATTACACCTTGTTCTACAAAATTGTTACCATTTGTTCGGTTAACGCAAAGTCTAAGCATTTTCCATGCGCTGTTGTAATTCTTACACAGTATTCACTTCCCTATAATGATAAACTGTTTTAAATAGCCCCACAGAAAAAAATCGGAGGAATTTAGATTCCGAAAAAGTGCAGGCTAAGAAATGGGTCCATTTCACCCTATCCATCTATTAGGACACACATTATTTAAATGATCATTAGCTTCTCATTGGAAATGTAGTGGAGCTGCATCATGAAGAAGCCACATATTCTGTCTCACATTTAAAGGAATATTTTCTAATAATTGTGGCAGTTTGTTTTGAAGAAAGTTTAAAAAATTTTCACTTGTCAGCGGATTTAGAAAAAAGTAAGGTCCTATAAGGCTAAGACATTTGCTATGCCAGCCCAAACATTTACTGAAAATCTGTGCTGAATATTACTTCTTTTTTCTGCATGAGGATTTTTTACTGACCAAACATGATTGTTGTAGAAATTATTTACTTCATTTCTTGTAAACGTGGCCTCATCGGTAGCCAAAATAAATTTGATAAAGTTGTCATTTATATTGTCCTGATGGAAGAGCCAATGACAAAATTCAACTCTTCTAGAATAATCCTCTGTTTGTAATGCTTGTACTCGTTGATAAAGGTGCAGCTGTTCTTGTAGTAAAGCTTCCCATACTTTACTATGAGCAACTTCTACTTGATCTGCAATGGACCCAGTGCTCGTTGTAGGGCCGTTTTCGATAATTTCTAACTTTCTTCTTTCGTGCGAAGGGGGTTTTCCAAGCGTAACCTGCTCGTTGTTTCTTTAAATATCCAGTATCACGAAGTCTTATAACTAAATTTACAAACATCCGCAGAGATGGACGATTTCGTAAAGGAAAACTCTCCTCATACAAACGACATGCTGCAGCTGCATTTTGCTGGCACTCCGCACAAGTTAATACTAAGTCCACTAGTTCATTGTTTTCATAAACGTGTGCTAATTTTTATTGCATAAAACACCCACAAATGAAAAATAACATCATGAACTACTGTACGAATTATTTAGCATTGGTCAAATCGAAACAGTGTAACAATTAGAAACAAAAGTTAGGCATACGCGCTATCAGTAGTAGACAAAGTTTTTACAATGCAGTGGTTGAAAATCATATAAAATAAAGTTTGTATTACAGTTTTTAAATTTTTTAAATAACCGTTAATAATTTCTTTCTTTGCCAACTTTTATATAAACGATTTCTGATAAATCGATTTCTCCTTACGAGCTCTACAAGTTGTTAAAATAAATTACTCAACTTTGAGAAAACCGTGAATAAATATATATATATATATATATATATATATATATATATATATATATATATATATATATATATATATATATATATATATTTTAACGGACTTTAGATCATTATACATTTAATAGTATTGGTTTGTTTTTTAGGGTTTTAGGTTTATTTTCTGAGTTCATAATTTATTTAATTAATTTTATCTTTGTTAATTTCGTCATGAAAAGTCTATGAAAGAAGATCAGAAACTTTTTAGTAAATTCTATTTTCTTATTTTTAACATAGAACGTCTAGAAATCGCCATATTATCCCTTTTCTCTCTACAGCGTGTAGTATCGAAATCCTTTTAGAGAAATGAGGAATCTTGTGGTATCGGCAAAAAGAGTATATAAAGGATCCAGATCGGCATTGGCGAACAGTTAGTTTTGAGAAGTCGTTGATGTAACTTGAATTACTCGATAAGTTGTCAGAATTGAACTTGAATAAAGGTTATAAAATAATAAAGCGTGTATAAAGACCAGCCGTCCGGAAATATATATATATATATATATATATATATATATATATATATGTTTATACGGATTTCACGGATTCCTCCGTGTGAGATGCAATAGGAGCGGATATATCCACATTATGCCGTTGTAGTGCTGAAATCACATTCAGCAAACGTACAACTATATGCAGCTCCGCGTATCAATGAAGTAAAATGCGAACAGTAAATGCAAACTTCTCTCCATCATATCCTTTCTGTGTTAGAGGTTGCACAGTCAGAACAAATTGTTATAAAACTCAATTTTTCCTATTCCACCACCATCGAGATGATGGCCTACCTGTACCACCATACCGAGAAGAAAATCAAAACTTACCCTCCCCGCCACAGTGATACGGCAGAGGTACATGTTTCGTCTCTACTAGACTCATCAGGGTACCGACATGCACCTGGCTTTGCAAAGGACAGATCGGAAGGAAGCATGCAAATACTGAACGTGGCTTCTCCGACCTCCCGCCGGATGGCGTATATATGTTTATGCGGATTTCACGGATTCCTCCGTGTGAGATGCAATAGGAGTGGATATATCCACATTATGCCGTTGTAGTGCTGAAATCACATTCAGCAAACGTACAACTATATGCAGCTCCGCGTATGAATGAAGTAAAATGCGAACAGTAAATGCAAACTTCTCTCCATCATATCCTTTCTGTGTTAGAGGTTGCACAGTGAGAACAAATTGTTATAAAACTCAATTTTTTCTATTCCACCACCGGCGGGAGGTCGGAGAAGCCAAGTTCAGTATTTGCATGCTTCCTTCCGATCTGTCCTTTGCACAGCCAGGTGCATGTCGGTACCCTGATGAGCCTAGTACAGACGAAACATGTACCTCTGCCGTATCATTGTGGCGGGGAGGGTAAGTTTTGACCATCTTCTCGGTATGGTGGTACAGGTAGACCATCGTCTCGATGGTGGTGGAATAGGAAAAGTTGAGTTTTATAACAATTTGTTCTAACTGTGCAACCTCTAACACAGAAAGGATATGATGGAGAGAAGTTTGCATTTACTGTTCGCATTTTACTTCATTCATATTTGGAGCTGCATATAGTTGTACGTTTGCTGAATGTGATTTCAGCACTACAACGGCATAATGTGGATATATCCATTCCTATTGCATCTCATACGGAGGAATCCGTGAAATCCGCATAAACATATATACGCCATCCGGCGGGAGGTCGGAGAAGCCACGTTCAGTATTTGCATGCTTCCTTCCGATCTATCCTTTGCACAGCCAGGTGCATGTCGGTACCCTGATGAGTCTAGTAGAGACGAAACATGTACCTCTGCCGTATCACTGTGGCGGGGAGGGTAAGTTTTGACTTTCTTCTCGGTATGGTGGTACAGGTAGGCCATCATCTCGATGGTGGTGGAATAGGAAAAATTGAGTTTTATAACAATTTGTTCTAACTGTGCAACCTCTAACACAGAAAGGATATGATTGGAGAGAAGTTTGCATTTACTGTTCGCATTTTACTTCATATATATATATATATATATATATATATATATATATATATATATATATGTATATATTGTTGGAAATACGTGTATAACGTTTGATGGCAGATTTTTGACGTCAAATTAGGTTAAAATTTCTTGAAAACGTGGGAATATCGCTTCTGATTTTTTATCAAAGTTATGACAACCTAAACCTCTATCTCTATCAGATAGCCGCATGTATTTGTATTGTTTCTTAAAAAATTTTCATTGGATGAGCAGTTTTGACAGGAAAAAATATTTTCAATTACATACATACACCAATTTGCTGTAATAATCTTTAAATAAATCTTGGAGTGACTCAGAAAAAAGTTTCACATCAATGTTGTCAAAATTTAAATGGAATGCCTTGTATATTACTTCATGTTTTGATAGCGGAGGCCAAATCAGGTTGAGTTACTAATATTTCATAAGCTTAAGACCAGCCGTTTTTGAGATATTAAACTATTCTTGAAATTGTAGATCAAAATTTAAGAGGCGTGTATACCTTACCTACTCAAGCTATATGTTACAAATTATATATTTTTTTAGCAAAATCATTACAATTCATTGTAAAATAACTTAAAAAATTATACGGGGTTCATAAAAACTTACATTTAATTTTTATTATCATTAAATACATATAAATTTCCTATTTAATATCGAATTTATATTTTAAATTTTAAGTCCTTAAAACTGTATTCAGGTTTTTCATCTATCTTTTACAGTAATTTAGTAGTTTAGCATTTTCAATATTAGACATAAATTTTTTGTAATATGTTTTGAAAGTAGGCATTGATGAAGTTGACGTTGTTATTACTTACATAGAGATAACAAAGTTAATTTAAGAAATTGAAGAACTAATGTTTCAATAAATTCTCAAACTGATGTCCGTTTCTTTCAATGCTTAAGCGAACTCTTTTCTGAAATTACTGTTTAATTTTATTTAACATAATTGGTGATATAGAGCAAAACGCTGTTCTTAATCATTCTTTCTTATTTTCGGGTATCCTTAACGGTATATCATAAACAAAATTTTTAAATATTATATCCCGATACTTTTCTGGCAAGTATTGTGATCCTCTACGCCCTATCTACCTATTGGGATACTGAATATCTTACTCGTTTGGAAGTGCAGAGGATCACCGTCTAGTTGCAGCCACATCCTTTTTCGAACAGTTTCCAAAAGTACAGGTAAATTTTGCCTAATTAACCTAAGAACTGTGGTGCCGGTTAAGTGGCCATTGAAAGAGGACGGACCTACTACACGCGTTCCAATTATGCCATCCCGCACATTGACAGACCATCTGTACTGACGATCGACGATCCTAAATAAATTTGGATTTTCATCACTGTAATGATAGAAGTCATTGCTGACTAATACGTTAAAATGAAAAATGGCTTCATCAGAAAAAAAGACAAAATTAGAGAAATTATTTGTTATATAACCCTGTATAATTCTTATGATTATTTTTATTTTACAATAAATTGTAACGATTTTGCTAAAATACCAATACAATTTAAAACATCTAGCTTGAATAGGCATGGCAGGCAAGCCCCTTAAACTTTGGTATACAATTTCAAAATTAGTTAAATATCTCGAGAACGACGCTTTCAAAATTTCCAATAACTTACAGGGGATTTAAATTTTGCCAACTTTGATCCACTGTGTATAGTACAAAATAATTTTAAAACGTTGTTTCAATAAACCTGCACGTCCCTTATTAAAAATACTTTCAAAATATTTTATAATTCTCTGCATATAAACAGACGAGAACGTTGGGCACCACCCTACAGAGTTTCTTTATAGAAGATCTGCGGGTTTTAAGCTGTTGCTCTGTCGTCAGATGACCAAATTTTTATATAGGGAAGGAAAAAGTATTTCAAAAAGTTTAAAGATACAATAATAAAAAAAAATTGCTTTTAGAAGTAGATCCAAGGCACTGAAGCACTAGTCTACGAGCCGCCACTTGGATGGTGGAACGTGCACTGGTATTTTTCCCATTTTCAATCCTTTCGTCAATAGAAAAATCTTCACGACGTTTCGCCAACATCTCAGCTGGCATTTTCAAGTGATGCCTCCTCGACATCTGCTCGACTTGGATTGAGCATGCTGGTCCTGTGTCTGCTTTTTTATAGTTGGGCGCTTGGGCAAGTTATACCTTGGTTGGTTTCCTCACTTCCCTGGGTCTGGGCCTCCTCTCGGCTCGCTGTCCTATTTCTTTGATGAGTTGTTCTTGGTTGGGTTTTAATTACAGTTTTCCATGTATTTGGGATGTTTTGTGCATCATCTAAGATCATTTAGAGCTTTTATTTCTGAACGTCTTATGTTTGGTTTTGGTAGTTTGCTGGTTTTTAGCACGCGAGCTACCTCCTGTCGTATGATTTCTGCTTCTCCTTCTGACTTCTGGTGTAGGGTGACTTCGATATTGGCAATAATGTCCTCATTTGGTGTGGTTTTTGGGGTTATTGCGTAGTTGAAGCCTTTGCTTAGAACTTGTTTTTCTTCTTCTGAAAGCTGGTAATTAGGGATATTATGAACGACTTTTGTAATGTCTATCGGCTTGATTTGGTGACGAGTTTTTTGTTATAATTCGGCAAATTTCTTCTTTTGCTTCGTAATTTTGTAGTCCGTGTCGGTTTCTTTTCTCCATGTTTTATCCACGTTGTCCCAGAGTAGACGGTGAACCTGTCTACTTAGTTATAGGTGTAAGACGTAGACAGTTTTCTATGGGAACAGATTTGAGAAAAGCGAAAGCAACTTGCAGAAACAGAAAAACCTTATTTGTTATTAACTGAAATTCACATTTTGTCTTTTATAAAAGTATGGATGTTTAAAAAATAGAGGATCCTGTGCCTTAAACAATATTAGCAAAAAGTGTTAAGTTCACTAAAAGGTGAATATTACATTGGTTACATTTTTTATAACCCTTCCTGATTAGATTTTGAATAATCTAAAAAATTAAAACAAATATTTTCCATCCCTTGCAGCAATGTTTCCTGGATTATTACGGTTCTTTAATGAAGCCAATATAACCTCGGTAAAAATATTTTACTCTATCAAACAGGCGCCTCCTTAGGCTTATAACTTATTATAAAAAAATATAACTGTATGAATAAAAGAACTGAAGTACTTTCGGTCTAATGAAGGATCTCGAGAAAAATCTTTTATACGTTTCGCATATAAATTCTTAACTGCCGCTCTGTGTTAAATTAAACCCTATAAAAAATTTTTAAGGGAGCCATAAACGAAAGGGCGAGAATTTTCTGTATTTACAAAACATAACACCTGCTATGGTCACAGTTAATCCGATTATGTCGCCTCAGCAGAAAAGTCTGGAAATATACTTATTTTTAATTTCACATATTTTGGAAGTACAATTTTAGTGATACAGTAATGTTATCTCTGAAAAGATAATACACACAAAGTCGATTAAATTAATTTATCTTTTTTGGGGTTCATTTGAGATGCGTTGGTGTAGCTGATAAATTGTTTATACTTTCATTGATAACAGAGCATATTAAAAAATTGACAAATATTATTTTTGTAATTATCTGGATGAATTTTTTTTTAGTAAAAATTTTTCTTTTGATTAAAATGACTTTATCATAGTTTTTTTAATAATCGGATTTGATGAAACAAGAATTTTGAAAATTCTCAGCTTGTAGACCTAAAAGTTGTTAAAGAGTTATTGCCAATAAGGGTTATAATAATAGATATTAACCAAATAAATGAATACATTTTAAAAATTTATGAGGGTGTTGGTTACTCCCTGTATTTATGGGGAATAGTGGAGTGAGTCAGCACTGAAATATATATCTATCTAGGTTGATTTTCGATGCAATATATGTCAAAGGTATTCTCCATTGTTGTTTATTCTTAGGGTGTTTAAGAATAGGAATTGATTGCTTTCTTCAAGTTGTCATGGTTCGAATTCCAGCTTAAGTTTACTATAACTAATTATGCCATCCAAATACTCACGTTATGGGCAAACACAATACCCTTTTTTTAAGTATTTTTCATAGGTTCTTTGAATAAAACATACCTTTCATTCGTTAGTTGCATTTGTGGTCTTACTAGGACCCCGTAGTTCTACTTCCTTGTTAATTTCTTTCCCAGCTCGGCTATTTTGTCTTCCTGAATTCTGGTTATATTCTTACAGTAAAAGGTTTGGTTTTATGATACATTTGATTATCACTATTGGTTCCCTATTTATGTTGTTTTATTTAACATTCATTAGACTGTGGGTATTTATGTCTGTTGTTAAATGAGTTTTTTTTTTCGTTAAATCACGGCTTTCCTGCCTACTATTCGAGTAAAATTCTTCCTTTTATTCTTTCTTATGGCAGTCTTCTTGAATTTATTTTGAATAATTCCGTAGATTTTGTTTATATTATTTTAAGGTTAGGTTTTACGTCTATTTTGTCACTGTCCAAATTGCATTGTCAAGTTATATGTCCTGGCTTTCTACTTAGTATTATGGTAAATGCTGCGATTTATATTTTGATTTAGTATTTTTGCTTTGGATCTTAATTAAAATTATGTTTTTTCCTGGTTTAAGCTAATGTGTTTAACAGTAATTTATGTTAATAAAACTAAACATTTTGGTTAACCAGTAGTCTCAAATCCCAATTATTATTTGTTTCATTAAATTATTATCAATAATGTAATTGGTAATTTAATTGAATAATTAATTATCTTGTGAAGTAAATCTTTTATTTTACCTGATATAAAATTAAATACTGGGGGTGGTCATCCGGAATTAGACGGGATTTTTATTGTAAGTTTACCTTGTTGTACTCTTGCCTACCTTGGGTATAACAGTTTAAGCAGTATATTACTTTAAACTGATTATTTGTATAATTATTACTGATTAATTAGTTGTTATATTTCATTTTCTATTTATAGTTCAATTTTAAAATTACCTTCAATATCTTTTTTGAATATGTAGGGAGTATAAAATTCTAAATTTGAATAGAAAGAACTTAGTAATTGATAAATGGTTCTTGTCATTCTGGCGAAAGTTAATTAGCAAATTCATTTGCTTTTGATTTAATTTATATAAATAGTCTTAAATGTTTATTCTGTAGGGTTCTTCCCACAGGTTCTTCCTAGTGGTTCATCATCACATTTTTGTTTTTGGTTTATCTTTTGTGTTTACCACTTTGCTAAGAACATTTAACTGATGTTTCACTAGTACCTACACCACTATGCAGATAAGCAGTGTTGCAGCCGGATTCGTTCAAAACCATGTAGCTAACAGAATAAGAAACAAATTTAATATTATTTAATTTTAGAGTTTGAGAATGATAACAACCCAATTAATTTTGTAAATTTAAAATTACTGCATTTTTTGTAAGGCGTTGCACAATTTTTCGTCATTTTTTTTCCATGATCGTGGAATATATTGATTTTGTGTTATGTTTTGGTGCCAGTAGATACTAGAGTTTGTTTACGGATTAAATTTTAGTTAATTTTTTTTTGCATAAACTAATTTTGTTATTATTTATTGAAATTATTTTACCTTCGTCTAGTACAATTTATTTGCTTTTTTTGTTTTAAGTCATTTCATAGTTCAGTAATTTTAAAATTAATTTGTATTTTTTTTTAAGAAATTTAGTTTGTAATAATTTGAAGTTGGAAATTGTGTGATATATAGGAGTGAAGTTTAAAGCTAGTTCCTATCGACATCGCGTAAGGTTTCTGCATTCAACCTAGCTACAGATGCAGTGGTGCCCCTAATCTTTGGCATAGGGGTTAAACTGGTATTTTTGATCGCTAGCGCGGCTACTATGTTTCAACTTAAACCTGATTATTTGGTTTTTGTATCTGTTATTACTATATTATTAAATTTCTTCTCACTTAACTGTGAGGTTTTGACGTAGCAAAGTTCCAGAGGGAAATGTATCTTCGAGTATATAGAGTAAAGAAATCAAGGAAGTAGTTGATTTGTTGCTTGAGAAGAACGCATATTACAAATACGTATTCCTTAAAGACCCTTTCTAATAGCTTGTTCCAAATGATCCAATCACATATCTTAAATAAAATGCTAAAACCAAAATACATAAGCAAACTATTCATATTTCACTAAGAGCTAACGTAAAGAATTATAAATCTCTTATCTTAAAACTAAAAAAAAATTCATTAGTCTTATGCAATAACGTGTATAGAAGGTCTTATTTATATAAAAACTTGGAACAGTTTACAAATATTTTACGCTGAATAAAAATTAAAAGAGACGACATTATTTCAAGACGCGATGCAAAATCTCTGTTTCTAAGTTCACCATACATTACCTTAAGAACGTCTATTTCTTAATAAATGGTCAAATGAATAGCACTGCTATAAGTTCATTGCTATCTCTGGCTATTGCATATGTATTCATGATATATTTCAAGACCTCCTCAAGAATCTCGTTTTAATCTCAAACGCTTAATATACTCTTTGTCTCATCAACTTGCGGCATAAAAGTCTTTACAACATTGAACATTATTTATCTCTTTAAGAGACGCAAACAAGAAAAAAGAACTTATTACAATACAATAAAACATAACAAACTATGGTTATAATGAAGTGCAAACTAATAATATAATAAATATAAAACAAAAACAAATTACACACAGTTGAATATACCCATACAATATAAATAAATATAACGCTAAAGATAACACCTTTACATATTTTGGACCCATTTCAATTAAAATGGCTAATGCTCTAACACAACAGATATATATATATATATATATATATATATATATATATATATATATATATATATATATATATATATATATATAATACCAAAGACGAAATTTCTTCTCTACAAGTCAGGAGCATAAATTGTTCGGATTGCAATAGCTGTTACATAGAACAAAGAGAAACAAATTTCCAAATATGATTTAAAAAACACAACACTGCATTTTTATTGAAAAAAGATAATTCAAATTTCACTAACCATTTCATAGAAACAGGCCATAGTTTCCTAAATGCTAACAATATTCAAATTTCGCATACCATTCTCAAAAGTAAATAGTTTTATATCTTAGAGGACATGGAAGTTCATAAATGCAATAAAACAAGTACTCCGTTGCTCGATGTTTTGAGTTTAATACCAAGATAATAGTAAAAAATGTGCAAGCTAACGAAACCCTTTAAAATAGTGGGAATCTGTAATTTTTAAGACATTGCGTTGGAGAATGTAACAATATTACGAAACCACGGTTAAGAAAGTGAAATTTATTGTAATTATTTAAGACTCTGTTAAAAAATGTAGGATTAGTTTTATCGTTCGCAGCATCTACAAAATTAAAAATAAGTGTTATTGTCCATAAACATCGCAGCATATTATTCAAATAGTTAAAAAATATGTATATATATATATATATATATATATATATATATATATACATATATATATATATATATATATATATATATATATATATATATATATATATATATATATATACCTAAAAGTGAATTAATTCATAAGTGAAGGAAAAAAATAAAAAAAAAACTTTTAATTTTCATATTTAGCGGCTCTACCATTTTGTATAAATCTGATAATGGAACAAAGTTGAAATGTAAATTAGAGTTAAAAATCTTCAGGGATGACATTGACGAAGAAAGAAAATTGATTTTAAAAATGTAGGCCCTATTTATTTACTAAATTCTCCAAGCATCCCCGGTAAATCTTTTTTTGCAATTTACTGTTGCACTGGTATCTTAAATCTTGCTCAACTTAAAATTAAATTATTTCAGAGAAGTAACTTAAAAGAAAATAGAAAACAAATGTCTTTGTGTTACGGACCATTATGTTTCTTTTATGTCTTTAAAGAAATAAATTGAAGAAAGTCAAAGAGATTTGCAGCCGAATAAAATACTTACATTGGATAACAGTTTATTTATTTAGTAGTTTTTATTCTTTAACATTTTTAAGATGATTTAAAAGTTTATAAAGCATTTGCTTTAAAGCAAATCATATTATAGAAAAACGGAGTTTTTTTCATGTATGTGTTAACATCAGATTTTAGAAATCTAAAATCTAAGGTTAGTGTGTCCAATCAACAACTTCTACAACAGAAGGTTGAAAAGAAATTTTGGGATGATGTCACTACCCTACGTCCTTTAATTTTGTAATAACTACTATAATACGGTCTTGGGTAACACTCCTATAATTTTGAGCTATTAATAAAGATATCAGATAATGGACATATATGTACCTTTAAATATATTAATATCAAAATTCGATATATCCAAATATATCATATATGGACTTTTCTTTTTAAGAAGAGCATTTTTAAATTGAACTGTCTTTTAATCAAATATATTTATTGAATAAATCAGAATTATATTATTTTGTCACATTAATTACATGAAACGTTCCTCATGTCAACCTTCTTAAAATATTTGAAGCATTCACTGCATACTGCACTTCCCTTTTTTCACCAATTGAATTAACTGAACTAAATTAAATAGACATGTGGTTCTCATAACAGCGACATTTATATTAACTAAGATAACCTCTAGTTTCGACTTAGAAAATTCATCAAAGACAATGAAGCTTTCGTCTTGTCCAACGTAAACGAAATTACGTTCCGTTTCGAAAGAATAGGTAGATAAGGGTGGATAAATGACAATATAGTTTAAATAATTGACGAGAAAAACAAGAAATAATAAATTATTTTAAAAAATTTCGACGTTGATGCCTATATTTTACTATCAATATATCATCCTAAAAAATACAGTAAACCCGCTTAAGCCAATTCTGAAGGAACACAGCTAAAAACGCACTATAAATGGGAAAGCATATTAAGCAGGAGAGAAAAAAAATTCACATACATATATAAATGAATTAATATTTTGTGTATTGAAAAAGTTATGTTATAATAATAATAATGTTGAAGTAGCTTATTATACAAACATATAATATAATTATTTCAATATTACTTAAATTAATTAATTATTTTGTTTTTATAAAGAGATTTAGATTTATTAGTATATACAACACCTCATCAACTTGTAGCAAATGCTAAACATTTGACATAATTGAAGCTAATTCCTCTTCATCAACATCTTCATCACCACTTCAGGTCACCTTTGGGTATATTTACATCTTTTATAAAATTTTCAACTGAATACATTTCATAGGTTGCAAAATTGTCTTCGATGCAAGAATATCCAGGAAAATTCAGCAGCATTGTGTGTTCTGCTTCTTTCAATTCGAAATTACCTTCGGTATTTCGAAAATCTGCTTTTTCGAAACAATTCTGTATAGTTTCTGGCTTAATTGTTTGTCATACCGCTGAAATGGAGTCTCTTGCAAACAGGGTCGTTCTTTTTTCAAGTAGCTCGCATTTGGAGATAATAAAATAAACTTGATATTCCTTAACACTTTTGAGATAAGCACGACAGTTATCAATGAATAATATTATCTGTCTACATTATATGTGAAAGTGGTCATATAAGTTTTTAATAAGTTTCTGGTCATTGCCGCATAAGATAACATGAAGGCAATAATGGTCAGTGCGTCGGGTGGTAGACGGCGCATTAAGTGGAAATGCCAATCATATTAATCATAATACAATGTATGAAAACATACCTCAATTTGCAAGGACCTACTTAAAAATAGCGTATTATGCGGCAAATCGTATTAAGCGTGAATATTTTAAACGAGTTTTAGTGTATTGGTCACAAATATCCATATTCCCAAAAAATAATATCGATATGTCCGATGTATCGATAATTTATCAACAGTCATATCTTATCTGTAGTTCTTTGTGGTTTTTCCCGCTGGCGTTAGGTTTGCCATTCGCTGTTTGATATTAACAATTTTTTTTTATTAATTTGTACTTCACAAGTTCAAGTAATGTTTTAAATACTTTTAAGATGAGGAATAAATATTATGTACCTGGTTGTAAGATAAATCACTGAAACGGTCGAGCCGGTTAAAATAGCTGAAGGTGATTAATCGTAAGTTTTGTGCCCCGTAGTAATAGCATATTTTTGAAATGTTTTCCAACTTTCTTGTTCCGGGAATATAATAAGTAAAGAGAATTTTATCCGATACGACATTATTTTTTATTAAATCGAATATACTAAGATTAAATTCACACAAAGTACCGATTAAATTTGTTAGTTGTTAAAAATAATTATCCATCTAGAGTGAAAATATAAAATGTAAATCTGGCTCTGAAAATTTTTAATTCTTACCTAACTTTGACAAAGACATTCATTATCACCTGAATGTGACAAAGAGCACAATACTAACAATTTTTCTAAGTAAATTAGGGAAATGGTAATGAATAATTCTTTTAAACAACATTACATGGACAACCTTGATCCAGAAATACCCGTGTAGACTTATCTGGAAAGATAACGTAGTCATGTTCTTTCCAAGGAACTAAAATTCAATTATTGCAAAATTCATTGATACGCAAGAAAAAACTTACTTTTGAAGACTATTTAAAACTCATAATTCCCTTAAGCAGAGATCTTGCAGTTGAAATAGTTATTGTTTCATTTATTTTATTCCAGAAAATACTTAGTGACTAGGAGAATAAATTCTTGAACATTTTTTATCAAAGATCATTTCTGAGTAGCCTCACTGAAATATGTCCTTAAATAAGAATTGTTACTATATTCTAATGGCTGCATTACCCACTCAGCAGAAACAATTATAGATATTTTACTTAGCAGTATTACTAATAGTTTGATTACAAATTACTCTGATGACAAAAATAGCGGATTAGGCAAAGGCCAAAAAATATAAAAAATATCTAAGTTAGCCAATGATGAGGACAAAAAAGTTTTTCAAAACCTTACTCTTACATCTTCGAGTATCTAAATCTTTGAGACATTTTGCCATTTGGAAATATACAAAATTTTAAGGGTGTTGTTTATGATACATATTATGTATTATTTTATAAAATTAATAATTATATGCACCTTAACACCCAAAAAAACATTTTAGATAAAGGAATGTTTTTTCAAATCATTATGTTATAATTTCTCCCGCCTATCTTGTTAACGTATAATTTATCTAAATATAAATTTAAAATATTTAAATAATGATCATCTTAAATTCACGAGTAAATTTAAAAGTAAATAAATACGTAAACCAACAAAAACTAGATAATACCGTGTTGTATTAATCACTGCCTGGTGAAGGTCACGAATCAACGCTGAGTTTTTGTGTTCTAGGAGTTATTGACCCAATTCAGGTACATAACATTTTTGCTGTAAGTAACAAAACCGTCGTCAAAAGATATAAGGTGGGTAATTACCTTATATTATGATATGACATAAAGCACTTATCATAGTTTAAAATAGTTACAAGCAAACTTTTAGGAATAATATTTCACAATAAAACATCGAATTTGTTTTGTGGCATAAGCCATTTTTAACCATGCATATTTTAAATACTTAGGGGTCTAAAATATATCCACCTGATTACAGTTAAATTACGTTAGTTCAATAGAAACAACTTAAGTTTTAATTTTAAGTCATAACTAAATTGAATAAATTATTTTCCTTCTCTAGTTTTTCCTTTTTGTTAGTGGATCTACTAACACAGTTAATAGCCGTACCGTTAAAAACTGCTTAACATAGTGGTTACAAATAGTGACTTTAAAACTACGTACTAGATTTAGAAATTTCCTGAACTTCAATGAAAGTATTTCGGGAAAAAAATAGTTTATCACTAGAGATCTTATAAAATTAAATAATTGAATAAACATTTGTTGTATTCTAGTAGTAAGTAAATCGTCTTACGTAGCAAACTTTTTTGATGAAATAAGTACATACATTCACTAGAAACAACAAACAAATTACTTTTAATTTAAGTTTTTTTTGGCTTATAGTCGCGCCAGTTATTATGACCATTTTGTTACTGGATCTACAGTTCCAAGTAGTTTCTGAATCAACTTCCCTGGCACTTAACCAACCACACTTTTTATGTCCTGTAAAAAAATCTTTGGGTATGAATTCCAACATTTAGTAAAGTTTTTCACTAATGATCCGACCAAATAATTTTAATGTCTGGCCCAACATGGCATTGGATCACATACACTGTCAAGGCCCGTCATAATTATAGAAAATAAGTCAAAGCTTATAGAATATCTCAATTAAATCCAATTATAAATTTTTTACAGGACTTCTGTAAATTTACTATAGATAAAAAAATACTTAAATTTACATCGTTATTTCTTTTTGTATTAACTATCCTACGAAAATATTATTTTAAAGCAGATCCAAAACAGCTACTCTAAATTTATGAAATTATATTTTATAGAGAAAATATTGAAATTTTACGGCCTATTTACAACGAACAGTAGGTTGTTGTTGTAAATATTGGAAAAAGGAAAATTCTTCAATATCATTTCTATATTACTCTTCAGTAAAATAAAATATACCTTCAAACGTTCAAAAATTCTGTAAAAGAAGTCATGAAGGTTATTAATAAGTACCAAGTAATAAAATTCATTGGATTTTTTATTAATATCCACAAATATGAAAACTACTTTGGGCTTCACATTAATTTTATAATTTTTTTCGATTTACTGTAAATTTTTCCTCCTATTGTTCTATTTGCAACAGAATTTTGTTAAAATAAGCTTTTATTTAAAATTTTAAATGATTTATCCTTACAATAAAATATTCAATAATATTTTCAATATTAATATTTTTAGCATTAATGTAACTTGTTAAAAGTCCATTAAATTTAAATTATGGTTGAAATATAAAATACTATTTTGTTACAGTTTTATTTTATTTTGTGTTCAAAATAATATAATGGTTATGTAAAAATAAAAATTGAAAAAATAACCCACTCTTTCTCTCAATAGTCTTTTGTTTAATTATATTTCATAAATTGTTTGAATAAAAGCATCCATTAGTTGGTTATATGCATTTTTGGTTTTACTATTAATCCTCATAATTCTACTTCCCTGTTAATTTCTTCTCAGCTTGATTGTTTCATGTTTAAAGTTTGGCTACATTCTTACATTACAAAATAAGTCTTAAGTTACATTTGATTATAACTGGTTGATCCCTATTTATGTTGTTTTGCTTTGCATTCACTAGAATGTGGGTGATGTATATCTATTGATGTTGAATTTACTGTTTGCTTTTTTTCCAAATAAATTTCGGTTCTCCTGCCTACTGTTAGAGTAAAATTCTTCCTTTTATCCATTCCTATGACAATTTTCTTGAAATTATTTTAAGTTCCGTACACTTTCCTTTCTTTATATTATTTTCAGGTTAGTTCTGCTGTCACTGTCGAAATTGTATTGACGAGTTAATTTTGTAGGTGTTGCTTTTTGCATTATCTCATTTTGAGCTGTTATGGTATTTTTATTTGAATCCATTGTTTGGCAATTGTCATATCTTAATTGTTCTAGTTTAATTTTTACTCCTATTAATACCTTTCTGTGTTACTGTCAATATAAGGTACGCTAATATACCATCTATCGAGTATTCTTTTAAGTTATATTTATTTATGGGGTTTATAAATTTCTGTTTTGTAACTTGCCTTAATAAGCATCTCTTTTTTTATGATTTAACAAAATCCACTATTACTGGATATTATAAACATATTAATATTGTTTTTTTTTGTTCCAGGTAATAATTCTAGTCCAGATAACAAAGCCCACTTTGGTAAGAAATTTAAATTATCTTAAATATTTACTAAAGTATAAACTGTTTTATTATAAAAAAAAACAACCCAGCTGACATTAAACATATTTTATTTGATTCAAAAGTAATATATTTGTGACATTGTAATATGCACAAGATTGCTTTCAGTGACTTGCAGCTATCATTCGTCTTCTTAATTTTGTATGGCAGTATTTATGACAATAGGTAGAGAAATTAGCAGACTACATAGATATTTGAAATATCAACAACTAGGGAAATCTAATGGTGTTTAATTGCCAATGGTCTATAGATTGATATACCAGAAAGAAAAGCTGGAATTTAGTCAATTAGTCAAAGTTATTGAAACTTGAAAATGTGTGAAATTTCAAAAAAATCTTTCTATATTTTGCAATGTTATCACGATAAAAGCAAGGACACTTCGTAGGCTTGTGAAAAAATTTGTTTATTGTAAAAAATACTTTATTGAAAGCAACAGTTAAGGACAATTCATTGGACTTCATTCTAGAGGTTCTGACGTCAAAGGTATAGTCGACCTATCATGAAAGAAATCAATAAAAACTTGAAAAAAATTGACGAGTACCAGCATATTTCCATTCGTAAGATGGTCATGGAACCGAATATCGATCTTGTAATAGTATGGAACCATTTACAAAAACCTGGATAGATAAAGAAACTCGAGGTTTGTGAGCCACATAAGTTGACTTCAAAAAATTTAATTAATCGAGTTTCTACTAGCGAATCGCTGCTAAAGTGAAAGGAAACTCAGGATTTCCTAAAAAGATTAATAACAGGAGATAAAAATTGGATAATATACGAAAATGTTGTTTAAAAAAAATGGTTAGGATAAAACTTCAGTCACTACAAACGACTCCGAAGCCCAAATTCACGCTAAAGAAGATAATTAAAATATCACTACATTAATTAAGATCGCATTATTTATATATAATTTTTTGAATAGTATTGAATGCATATATTTATTTTAATAAACTTTATTAAATTTAAAATCCACAATTAACTTAAAACTGATTCTAGAAGATGCTCTTCTGTAAACAGGCTTTACGTTATATTTATATTGAGTAATATCTACACTGTTAAAAATAACTTTAAATTTAATGTCCTTTCTACATTAAATTTAATGATTTTGTACCTAAAATTGTGAAAAATTTCCATTTACTTTAAATCTAAAGCAATCTATTCAAATATCAGTTCGTTATACACTAAATTTGATTAAATGATATATTAAATTTCAATAAAGAAACTAAAATGATATTTCAACTTTCTGTACATTAAAATTAATTCACATGTACCTTAACATTAAAGGAATTTACATTAATATTCATGGTATATTGCATGAGATTCCGGAAGATGGCGCAACTTGTGTTGAACTTTTTATTTGGTATGATATAAGTTGCTTAAAAGAGTCGAATTTCTGATGATGAGGTGTACATGTCCGCCGCTACTGACGGAAACTTATGAGATCGAAACCGGTCTATAGATGACGGTACACTACCTATTGGAAAAATTCCCACTTTTCCCTGGTAGCAGAATTTTTTGACCTTATTGGTAGTTGCATTAAATATGTAACAACACATCTTAAATTTAATGAACACTAGTTGTTTATTTATTGTACATAGTGTTTTAAAAACACATTTCCATAAAACATAAAAAAATCTTAAAACATTTTTATCATAAAAAATTTCAACAACAATCTGAGGGTCATCGTCAAAGCATTCGTATTTAAGTAACGTCAACTTCGTTAGTAAGCTACTCCCACGTCACATAATGCGCAAATAAGATACTCATTGGCCTAAGGATTCTCTTAAATATCAAGCGCGATACGTTTTCAAGGGTCACAATGACTCTTGATTTGCATAGAAAAGGTAATGTAAGGAATTTTATGTTTTACAGACATAAATATTTTTGCATTATAATCTATTAATTACTCATAGAATCAAAATCCAGAAATTTTAATAAAAAAATGTACCGGTCGAAACGTCAACACAGCTTGCCTGTAGAATACGTTACCGAAAGCACACGGCGAGTAGTTTTTTAGGAATAAAAAATGCGGCAATTAAGTTATTAACATAAATCTTTTGGCAATAAATAAATAACATCTTTATACATCACATTCAATTGTCAGAATGACAATCCAGCGAGAAAAAACATAGAAAAACAGATGTTGTTAGTACAACAATTCAACAAGAACTGACGAAAAAGGCACGAAAACAAACTAGTTTTGTTAAAGTGACATCGTTCTTGATTGGCCAAAAACGATTAGCATAGAGCTTATGGTATGAGCCAGCTCATTGGCCAAAACCCGTTTTCGCTTTTCCCGCTCAGGAGAAGTATAAAGATAGCACCAAACTTTGCATCAACAGCAGTTTTCAGTTGTCTTTCTTAGTGCTATTAAGTACTATAGAAAGTTTCAAAAAGTACGATTTTTGAGAGAAAAGAAGTAGAGAAGAGAGAAAAAAGAAGCAGGATACAATAGGAGTTGTCGTATCTCTTGATTTTCATAAAGAAACTCGTTTTTTATTAAAATTGTCTTAACCCTGACCTTGATGACTTCATCGACAATTTTGACACTCTCTCCGAGGTATCAACAAATGACGCGTCGGTGACTCATTATTCATTTGAAAATCAAGTTCAGAGTTTACATCATTCATTGCGACCAACGGATTGCGGAAAAAATGTATGGGTAAATAATAAAATAAAAATATTTATGATGAAAATTATTTAATTAAAAGTCCAATTAAATCAATCTTCTTAAAAAAATTTAACTGAAGATGATGATGATGAGCAAAATGGAAAAAGCCCAAAGTTATAATGTGGATATGCGCAATTTGTATCGGTGATCCGTGATTGCAACCTCAGTTCAGGTATGCAATCACGAATAGCGCCCGATTTTCGAACTCTAGTGTACCGGGCTCTGGGAATCGAAACCTATTTTACCTTATACCTGTTAGTAATAAACCAGAGGACTCCCGATACACCGTATTTAAACCGATTAATGCAAAAACAAAAATATGAATTATTATTATGGTCTTCAGGCGCCCCAGCCTTTGGCAATTTCCCGGGAAAAAGCTACTAGTTCGTCCAGGGGACTCGGAGGTAATTTAGGGTTAGTAAAATTAATTTAACACTGAATCAGCCACGCAGCCCTCTAAAAAGATCGTCGTAGTTGTACGTCTTCAAGGCTGTTCAGCCGTCCTGAATGCGATGAAAATTCTGAAGTTGTCGTCTCTTTTTGAATTTCTTTCGTAAAAAACGAATTTCTTTAATAAAAAACGAATTTCTTTATGAAAATCAAGAGATCCGACAACTCCTATTGTATCCTGCTTCTTTTTTCTCTCTTCTCTACTTCTTTTCTCCCAAAAATCGTACTTTTTGAAACTTTCTATAGTACTTAATAGCACTAAGAAAGACAACTGAAAACTGCTGTTGATGCAAAGTTTGGTGTTTCGTATTTCAGCCGGTCCCTGGCGGCTTGAAATTACGCTATCGAAGTAAAAGTTTGGTGTTTCGTCCCGGTGTCAGCCATTGGACTCGTCAGTGGGTTTTGGCTGACACCTTCCCAGACATCTATATACCGTGCATATACAACTTTGGAAGTCATATTTGTAGAGATTTCGCGTCGTAGAAGGACGGTAGGATAATCGTGCTTATACGATAGGTGCTATCTTTATACTTCTCTTGAGCGGGAAAAGCGAAAACAGGTTTTGGCCAATGAGCTGGCTCATACCATAAGCTCTATGCTAATCGTTTTTGGTCAATCAAGAACGATGTCACTTTAACAAAACTAGTTTGTTTTCGTGCCTTTTTCGTCAGTTCTTGTTGAATTGTTGTACTAACAACATCTGTTTTTCTATGTTTTTTCTCGCTGGATTGTCATTCTGACAATTGAATGTGATGTATAAAGATGTTATTTATTTATTGCCAAAAGATTTATGTTAATAACTTGATTGCCACGTTTTTTATTCCTAAAAAACTACTCGCTGTGTGCTTTCGGTAACGTATTCTACAGGCAAGCTGTGTTGACGTTTCGACCGGCACATTTTTTTATTAAAATTTCTGGATTTTGATTCTATGAGTAATTAATAGATTATAATGCAAAAATATTCATGTCTGTAAAACATAAAATTCCTTACATTACCTTTTCTATGCAAATCAAGAGTCATTGTGACCCTTGAAAACGTATCGCGCTTGATATATAAGAGAATCCTTAGGCCAATGAGTATCTTATTTGCGCATCATGTGACGTGGGAGGAGTTTACTAACGAAGTTGACGTTACTTAAATACGAATGCTTTGACGATGACCCTCAGATTGTTGTTGAAATTTTTTATGATAAAAATGTTTTAAAATTTTTTTATGTTTTATGGAAATGTGTTTTTACAACAATAGTTACCTTAAAAAGAAATGATCAAAATTTTAAACTTAGTGTTTGATTATATTGGATTTAATAGAATAAATTAATTTAAATTAATGTAAATTATTAAATTTAATGCATTATATTAAATGCATTTAATAAAAGTTTATGAATTTTGCTTCCAGTACATTTACCTAAATCTTAATGCATTCTCTTTTTACACTGTATGCTAGTTTTTTTATGTTTAAAAGTTTTTTTGGCGAATGTTATTTTCTTCTGTATTTTTTTAATGTCTTACTATGTAGGTTGCAGTTAGATAAGTCTTCCTTATTTTTGTGTTATTGCTTACAACTTTTCAGTCTTTTCCCTTACACTTAATTACTTCAATGTTTTTAAGGTGTACCAAATAAATAAATAAACAAATAATGCCAAATCACATGCTTTTTGACCACTCGGGGAAAAATGAAAGAGCTTAGCTGGGAAATTTTTATACATCCAACATATAGTCCTGATCTTGCACCATTAGGCTATTATTTTTTTTTCTTTCTGCTGAACTTCTAGATGCCAGAAGTTCTACAGTGATGTCGTAATGATTCTTCCAGTAAAAGGGTAAAAAATCATCCATTGAAATGGTATTTATTCAACTTAAATAAGTTAATTTCAATTGGTAATGAAATTGTTCCGCATTCTGAAAAAAAATGCTTAAAAGTTATACAGCAATTTAACATTGTCAAAAATTTAGCATGTTGATGATAGTTATATGAATAGGAACAATACATTTCTTATTTCATTAGTTTCTTACTTAAATAAATACTTCTTCAACCTGTAAATAAAATATATAGCTGACTGATATATTTCTATATATTCTAATAATTTGTACCGATTGTTTCACCTGGCTGCAATTAAATCAATCGGAAACTGCAAATTTTTCCTTTTATAGAATTTAATGGCTTATTTATTTAATTGAATACCTGGAATTATATGTATTATTTAACATTTCGCTTTCACTTTTTTAATACCCTTTAATCAAAAACATTTTTTGAAAGCTTAACCTAAGCTTATTCACCATAATAAATAATACTCCGTTTGATAAAAATCATCTTTCTTTACTAGTTATATTTTATTCAGTTACTTTTATATACCATCAAATCGACCAAAAGAGTTTTTATCATCACATCTTTTCAAGCAACAAAATATAGCAAAATCCACCGCCTTTTATTTACATGAATGAACAAAAATTGGATGAATGAGTGAATGTTGCGAAAAGAGGATTTTTTAATTATCTTTTATCCCTTAGATTTGAGAACCAATTCAGTCATTTTTACGTAAAATAAAATTTATTTTTAATATTAATTTAAAATCACGGTCAACTGAAAACTTTCATATAAATAAAGATTAAAAATTAAAAATTTTAAGTGCCGATTTGCATTGTATTCCTATAAATGTCCATGTTACCATAATCGGATTTCTAAGGCTAACTTCCCTAATATAATTTTTGTTCAATTTACCATTCATTTAAATTCACTTGCTGACTCCTGCATATATCCCTTTTATGCAAGCTGCTACGCTTCTGCCGTATGGTCCAGAACAGGGACATAATTGAATAAAAAAAAGCAATAATGTGTTTATGTTTTTTACAAGTTGCTGGTAAACTTCGTTTATAAAGTCGATTATTTTACGACATGGCGATATCGTAAATATATTGTAGGTTTCCAGGTCAGAACTAGCTCCCAATTTATACTTTGGTTAAAAGCAACTGGGACAGTCTATGTGTAGTAAAAATTTCTTTCTCTTTATTTAAGATTTGTATACCGGGTGTCAACGAATCTATTAGACAAGTCATAATTTCTAGAGTATTATGTGTATCAAAATGAGAATTGGTACAGGTAAATGTTATGTGAAGAGGAGAGTTTTCGCATATTTTCCACTTTCCGGTCACTTCCGGTTTCACCGGAAATGGCCCCGGTTTTGAATTCTTAAATAGAACACCCTGTATATTTTAATATCTTTGGATTTCTGAGACAATTCTAGATCAGAATGTGACATTTTAAAAACTTTTTACGTCTAATTCATTTTTTTAGAGCTACTTTTAATAATGCATCTAGGTGGCCATGATCGGACGCAAACTAATCTAAGGGCCTTAGGTGATGTCAAAAAAATGCAATCGCAAAGTATTAGTGACTAGTATGAAAGACAGGGATTGGATTAAAAATTTAACAAAATTAACAAAAAACTAACAAAATAAACTAATAACTTAGACGACGCACTTAAAATATTTGAAAGTACAGTAGCTGAATTTGTTAAAAAGTTTAGTGTAGTAAATGTTCAAAGTGCATTCCTTCTTTTTCACGACACATTTCAGCTCGTTCAATTGTTTCTCTCAACACGTTTTGTAGCATTTAGGGCGTTATACTTCTAAATGCCCGTAAAATTATTTCTTCTAATATTTCAAGAGTAGCTGGGGCTGCTCCATAGTAAACCCTTTCTTTAACATATCTCCAGACAAAGAAATCGAGCACAGTAAGATCCGGTGAGCGGGCTGGCCACCGTACCGGACCATTGGTTTCAATAATTCGATTATTAAAATGCTCTATTAAATAATTAAGAACTTCTCTAGTATTGTGAGGCGGTGCTCCATCTTGTTGAAAGTAAATTCGTCGTAAAACTGCTAAAGGTATATCATTGAGATGATTTTCGATTTCATTTTGAAGAAAACCTAAGTATCTAACCCCTGTTAACTGACCTTGAAACAATATTGGCCCAATTATTCTGTTTCCAACGATACTAGCCCAGACATTGACGCCAAATCTTTCTTGAAAATTGCCCTCTCTCCTTTCATGTTGATTTTGTTGAGCCCAATACCGAGTATTTTGCTTATTGAACATACCATTATTTGTAAATCGGGATTCGTCGGAAAATAGAATAAAATCGATAAAATTTGGGTTAACTCTATGATTTTGAAGCAGCCAATCACAAAACACTACCCGTCTATCGCCATCCTCAGTATACAAATGTTGATGTAACTGATATTTAAATACTCGATATCCATGCTTTTTCAGTATTTTTTTTTGCTGATTCATAACTTATCTGCAGTTCTTGACTAATTTTTCTTAACGAAACTGTTTTATCAACCTCAACCATAGCAAGTACGTTAATCTCAGTCTCTTCATTTATGATAAACCTCTGTTCCGCCTCTTGATTTCCTATTTGCCTAAAACGAGTCTCGACATACGGAAAATACTGCTGGGCTGGATGTTGCAGATTCGGATATCTATGAGCATACAACTCGGCAACATCCCTTGAATTTCTATGACACTCTCCAAATATTAATAACATATCCACTTTTTCAGTTTGAGTATACATTATTTTAACGAAAATTTAAACTAAATTTAACGAAAATTAAGAAACTTTTACGTCTGTTCTTAGAGCGTATGTCACTATCATTATCTACTTAAGTGAGTGCTTTGTTTTCCAAAGAAGACTTGATAAAAACAGTTGCAAATTATTATGCATCATGGCTGTCCATGGCGCACTTGTCATAAGTAAATAAATTATCCAGTATTTTGCTTAATAATATTTAATTTATGTTCTTATGTCTAATCCAATCGCAAATAAATTAGTACCGTTAGATTCGTCAAAGAATGCTTTTTTCGAAAAGTAGTTGTCAAAAAGGGTCGCCATTTGAAAATTAATAGTTAGAAATGAAAACGTAATTTTGTCAACTTGTCTTATTCCTGTCTTTCATACTAGTAACTAAAACTTTGTGATTGTATTTTTTGACATCACCTAAGGCCCCGGGGCCATTTCCGGTGAAACCGGAAGTGGCCGGAAAGTAGAAAATATGCGGAAACTCTCCCCTTCACATACCATTTACCTGTACCAATTCTCATTTTGATACACATAATACTCTAGAAATTATAACTTGTCTAATAGATTCGTTGACACCCGGTAGGTGACAAAATATTCAGTAGCAATTATTTGCCTAAATCATACTTCAGATTTTTTTTCATCAATATGTGGGAACAATGTCTTTGTTTTAAATTTATTTGTATGGTCATTTTGATTTATGAAAAACCTTCTATCAAAAAATGCGAGACTAAGCACTCAACCGGGGTTTTTCCTTCTTCAAAAAATATGATTTTAAAATATATCCTGTTGAATTCAAATAAAATGAAACCACAACATGATAAAGCAAATAAATAAATATATTTATAACAGAGACACTATTTTAATTCCTAACCAAATGAAAAAATCTTATAGAGCAGTCATATTTTGTTCTAATACGGTCAGAGACAAAGCACTATCTTATATTGCAAGAAAATACCAGGAATGGGTAGAAGCATCTTGCATAACAATACACCGCGACAACCCGAAAAAATTCAGGATTCAAAAATTACTACAGACGATAATTGATATAATTTCTTTTTAAAATTGCCATTAATAAATACAGAAAAAGACTGACTAGCCGAATTTTTGATAAATATTAAAATAAGTATTAAAAATATTACAAAATGACGACTTGTGAATTTACTGAAGGTTGTTTTAAGGAGCTCTAGATTAAAATTGTATACTACAATTTTAAAAATTGTCTAAACAAATGTAATAACAATTATTTAAATTATTTAATTTTACTAATCAACAAAAAGAACAAAAAAAATACAAAACGATAATATTGTAATTATATGAGCCATTAAACAATTTTTAAAAACAATTTGATGTAAGTCGTTTATGAACAAAATGAACAAAATACTAAGCGATAATTTTTGCGGTATCTAGGTGACTTAATTAGAATCCATAGATTAGAATTGTGAACTAGAGGTGGTAAAAAATGTTTCAACAAATATTTACATAATTAACTATCACTAACTAACACAAAAAGCAAAAAATTCATT
Organism: Diaprepes abbreviatus; assembly: GCA_034092305.1. Lineage (NCBI taxonomy): Eukaryota > Metazoa > Arthropoda > Insecta > Coleoptera > Curculionidae > Diaprepes > Diaprepes abbreviatus. Next base: position 31,370,446 of record JASJET010000055.1, read on the forward strand.
ATTATTTTTGTAGTATCTTAAGTTGTTTCATGAACCTCCAGATCAAAACCGAACACTAAATTTGTAAAAACATTGTTTATCATTATTTTTAAACTTTAATTTGCAATTTTAACCAAGGAATCCTTTAAATAAATTAAAGAAAAGGTTTACTAAAAAAATTGTCATTTTGTATGTTGTTTGTTTTGAATAGTGAACATAAATTATTTAAATAACTGTTATTATATTTACTGAAACAATTTTTTAAAAGTATAGTATACGATTTTAATTTAGGGATTCTTAAAACAACTTAAAATATATAGTAACTTCGGAAATCATAACTTTGTATTTTCTTGAATTGTTTGAAGACATGTTTTTTGTTATATCAAAATTTGTGTATATTTGTAATATTTGTTATAAAATTTATCAAAAACCAGCTACTCATCCTTTTCTGTTTTAATTAATGACCACTTAAAAATATATGATACGTTCGTAGTTTGGCCGCATAGCGCAGATAACCTCTATAATTTCCTGGATCATCTTAAATCAATACCACCCTAGCATAAAATTTATAATGGAAACTGAATCAAACGGTGCCCTTCCCTTTCTTGATGTACTAGTACAAAGGAAAGAGAATGGCAAATTAGGACATTCTTTGTACAGAAAACCAACACATACAAATCAATATCTCAATGCAACTTCACACCATCATCCTTCTCGAAAATAATCCATCATAAACTCCTTGGTACACGGAGCATTTTCAATATGTGACGAACAATCACTGAAATCAGAAACAGAAAAACTGACTAAAGCTCTGAGAGGCAACGGATATTGCGCTGAAGATATAAGACGTTCTATTAATAAATATAAAAACACAACTCCTCAACAAAATGCAAAAAGTGAACCTCCTATGGACAATGTTGTCTTACCTTACATACACGGAACCACCGACAAGGTTGCCAGGTTGCTCCGAAAATCAAATATTCTGACAATTTTGAACACATGTAAGAAAGTTGGGCAATGTTTGAAGTTATCGTATTAATGATGGTTTTGGTGTTGAAAATTTTTTAATAAATAATGTATGGGTAAGAAGCTTCGAAGTGGCGCAAAAAAGCATGGGTAAGTTTAACTTAATAGAACTTTCGATGTGCTGAAACAAGAAAAGGTAACAAGAAGTTTAATTTATTATGACTTTCAATTGCGGAAAAAATGTATGGGGAAATAATAAAATAAAATTATTTATAATGAAAATTATTTAATTAAAAGTCCAGTTAAATGAATCTTCTTAAAAAAATTTAACTGAAGATGATGATGATGAGCAAAATGGAAAAAGCTCAAAGTTATAATGTGGATACGCGAAGTTTGTATCGGTGATCCGTGATTGCAACCTCAGTTCAGGTATGCAATCACGAATAGCGCCCGATTTTCGAACTCTAGTGTACCGGGCTCTGGGAATCGAAACCTATTTTACCTTATACCTGTTAGTAATAAACCAGAGGACTCCCGATACACCGTATTTAAACCGATTTTATGCAAAAAATAAAAATATGATTATTATTATGGTCTTCAGGCGCCCCAGCCTTTGGCAATTTCCCGGGAAAAAGCTATTGGTTCGTCAAAGAGCCTCGGAGGTACTTTAGGGTTAGTAAAAAATTAATTAACACTTATCAGCCACGCAGCCCTCTAAAAAGATCGTCGTTGTTGTATTTCTTCTTGGCTGTTCAGCCGTCCTGAAAACGATGAAAATTCTGAAATGGTCGTCTCTTTTAGAATTTCTTTCGTAAAAAACGAATTTCTTTAATAAAAAACGAATTTCTTTATGAAAATCAAGAGATCCGACAACTCCTATTGTATCCTGCTTCTTTTTTCTCTCTTCTCTGCTTCTTTTCTACCAAAAATCGTACTTTTTGAAACTTTCTGTAGTACTTAATGACACTAAGAAAGACAACTGAAAACTGCTGTTGATGCAAAGTTTGGTGTATCGCACTAAGGCACGCCTCCTTTTTTGTATTTGGGTGTGGTTTTGTCGCTGAACGCGTATTGAATCGAACTTTCCGGATTTCAGTCAGTCGTCAAAAGCGCCAGACTTGTCTGATGGTGTTCCTAAAACGGCTATAGTGTGCGATATCTTCATAAAGCAGGGACTATAACAATCTTAGGCGAAGCGTTGCCAAGTATAAATTTATATCGCTAGACCGTAACGTGATGCGTGGTTGGTCCTGTAACGAGCGCTATCGTGGTTCATCTCCACCAGGTCGCTATTTGTCGTTGTTATAAGGTAGAATTAGAAAGTGAAAAGTCGTTTCTAAGTTTTTTCTACCTTATTGAACCGCAACGCAGGGGGGTGCGGTGAGAGTCCCTCCTAAACCACCCGACCAGATAGGAAATCTGGCCGCCTCACCTTTCTTCTCGCTCACCGGGGCAAAGGGGAGTAAATGATAAAAGGGGCTTTTGTTTCTTCTTGTTACTTCAGGAAATTGAAGTAAAGTTTGCTTCCAAAAATAAGCAGTTGTCGGCTATGCATAAAGCATGATGTATGTTTGAGCGTGGAATGCTCCAAGATTGAGATTCTGAGAGAAAATCAAGAATTGGGTAAACTAAGCATTACGGTGAATAACACTTAGTCAGGGGATACTTGCAAGTGTATGTGTTTATAGGCCTTTTGTTTTTGTTTGGTATTTTCCGCAAAGAAAATTTGGAAAAAATTTTGTAATAAAAATTTTCCGCAAAAGAAATTTAGAAAATTTTATATAATAAAAAAAATTTCCGCAAAGAGATTCGTTGTACAACTTTCCGCATGAAAATTATGCATAAATCTGAATATAAAATCCGCTACGGGGATGTAAGGTAATGCGCATTTCGAAAATTGAGAATGAAAATTATTCCGCAATGAATGTTTTTAGCGTTATTTTTACCCATGTGTTTATTAACGTATGATGTGTGTAACTATAACTAACTGTACATATCTTTCCTTGTAATCTATTCCTAAACGTCGTAACAGTCCATTTAACTCTCGCAAGGGATACATCTTATCACTTCAATCATGTCATAAGTTGCTTTTAATTCCCGCAGTTAAAGTCGCTGAAGAGGGATAAAATAAAATCCAAAATAATATTTCAGAAACCGACCTTTTTCCAGGTATTCCTTCCTAAGAATCCCGAAATAAAGGCGCTTTAATGTTCTGAAATATATCGTAGAAACTGAAGTTGCTTTTCGCAAAAGTAATTAAAAAATGTAAGGGTAACAAGGAACAGATCATAAGAAGTTTTGTGTTTATGTCCGCAAAACAAGTAAGGGTAACTAATTCGTATCGAAGTTCTCAAAACAAGTGTGGGTAACTGACTTGTATGAAGTTCGAAAAAAGTATGGGTAATAAAACGCTATGAGAAAAAGTATGGTTAACAAAGTTGCTAAAAACAGTACTAGTAACTGTGACTTAGAAAAATATGAAAATTTTATCTAAGTGAAAATTGAAAATATTATTATAAAATAATAATATTGGAGTGTTAAAACGAATAAATATGAATTTGTTTTGGAAAAATTTTTTGAATTTTTCTGGAAAAAATATGATATGGGAAATCATATCATATTTTGGGTTTGAGGTTATGTTATGGTTGAGTATATGGAAACTCATGTTTATTTCGAATTGAATCGCGAAGTTTATGTCGGTGATCCGTAATTGCAACCCCAGTTCGTGTATACAATTACGAATAACACCCGACTTTCGAACTATAGTGTCTGAGAGCCCTGTAGTTGAGAAAACTTACCTAGGCGTTCGTAAGCAGATACTACCTAAAGTCCAACACTGTATTTTTATACAAGGGAAATTCTCAGACACCGTATTTAAACCGATTAGTTTGCATTTCGCTTTAAAATCTTCTTGAATCTTTGGTTTTTCACTATCTTTGTGCAAGTGATAGCTACTAAACGCCCAAAGATCCCGTGATATGATTTTAAGTTTAACGAAGCGATGACTGGACGTTCTTTGAAGACTTCGATGCCTTCAGAAAGATCGTCGTGGTTGTTGTATGGAGGTACTGGAACTGGTAAGCGCCACGGCCGTTGCTTTTATGCTTCTCATGGTCGCCGGATCAAGAAGATGCCAACCCAAAAGAGAAGCGAAGAGAAGAGAGCGATGCTTGTGATCGACGAGTTTTGTTAACTTTTTAGGCCACGCCTTTAAAGTTGAAACAAACGAATGACAACGCTGCATTTTGTCCCATAAGCACTAATGCTTTTTGAACAGTGAAATTTCAAAGGAAATCATGCTTGAAAGTTTATGAAATGGTGTTTTCCATTCGAAGGATGATCCATAGTGATCAGATAAGTATCTGTTTTCAAAAATCGCAAACAGATATGTACAATAGGTGCTATCTTTATACTTCTTCTGAGCGGGAAATGCAAAAACGGGTTTTGGCCAATGAGTTGGCTCATACCATAAGCTCAATGCTAATCTTTTTTGGCCAATCAAGAACGATGCCATTTTAACAAAACTAGTTCGTTTTTGTGCCTTTTTCATCAGTTCTTGTTGAATTATCGTACGGACAACATCTGTTTTTCTATGTTTTTCTCGCTGGATTATCATTCTGACAATTGAATATGATGTATAAAGATATTATTTATGTATTGCAAAAAGATTTATGTTAATAAATTAATTGCCGCGTTTTTTATTCCTAAAAAACCACTCGCTGTGTGCTTTCGGTATTCTACAGGCAAGCTGTGTTGACGTTTCGATCGGCACATTTTTTTATTAAAATTTTTTGATTTTGATTCTATGAGTAATTAATAGATTATAATGTAAAAATATTTATGGCTGTAAAACATAAAATTCCTTACATTACCTTTTCCATGCAATTTCAAAGTCATTCTGACTCTTGAAAACGTATCGCGCTTGATATTTAAGAGAATCCTTAGACCAATGAGTATCTTATTTGCGCATCATGTGACGTGGGAGGAGCTTACTAACGAAGTTGACGTCACTTAAATATAAATGCTTTGACGATGACCCTCAGATTATTGTTGAAACTTTTTGATGATAAAAATGTTTTAAATTTTTTTATGTTTTATGAAAATGTGTTTTTACAACAAAGTCTCCAATTCCATTTCAAACAGAAGGCGTTTACAACATACCTTGCTCTGGTGGTAAAGTGTATGTAGGTCTATATCCACTAGGCTTAAGGAATATGAAAGATGTATAAAAAAGAAACAAATTGTACAATCTGCAAAAGCTGAACACCTGCATTGCTCAAGTCACACTTTTAATGTAAAAGAAACTAAGGTGCTAGCATCAGTGTTTGGTTTCTTTAAACGTAAAATTAGAGAATCAATCGAAATTTGTAAATAGTCAAATAATATTAATAGAGATGCGGGTTACAGTCTACATCACACGTGGAAATCGATTGTAACGCTGAATCAGGGTTCGCTGAGCACCAATATAAATACCAAGTTGTTGCTCCTCGATAGTCATTCAGTGTTCTAATCCCGTAGAGTAAAGATCCCTGAAGATTCCTCGTGCAATCGGAGGCGAAACCTCGGATAATAATTCCAATTTCTTTTAATGTTTACCGACCAACATAAATTTAAAAATGTCCAAAATTTCTTTTCGTATTTGCTTGAATTAATTTTTTAGTTATTTATTTTTAGTTAAATTCATATTTTTGGTTCTTAAATCGCTTCGCAGATATTACTAGTCACCATCTTTATCGGACCACTTTTCCATAGTTGGTCACATACAGAAAAAAAACTAAATTCAGCTTTTCAACTTATCGATCTACTTTCTTAACCACTAAGAACATAAAAGAAGGTCAAACGGATTTGTGACTGAGAAAATACAGAGAGAGGATAAGAGACTATTTATGCGAAGACGTGCATTCCCTGCTTTGGATGTTTAATATTACGAATGTAGCTGTTCCATCGAAACTTAAAATGACGGTAAATTTCATAAACTATGAAACTTTAAATTTATAAACCAGACGAAATAAAAAAGTTTTAATATTAAAATATATGTTTAGCGTATTAAGTGAAGAAATACAATTTTGATATTGAATCTAATCCACAAATGATTTAGTAAATTTAATTTTAATTTATTTGTATTAAATGCTACAATCAAACATTATATCATTGATCTTTTAGTATGTGATCTAATCAGTTAGCTACCCTTGTTATGAATTCAATAAGTTTTATATCCCGAAACTATTAAGTTATATCGAATAACTTTCTCGAGATTTTAACCCATATTTGTCATTTCTCTGCTAAATCTCTAATTTGTCTATTATTATACCTACCTCTCTAATTCAAGGTTCTTTACAAATATTTCAGATTTGGTATATTTTTCTCTAAAGCTCTACAATTCTTTGCAATTTTCTTTTCTTCTCTTTTTCGGAATATTAGGAATCAACCTTTATACCTTTACTAGTAGCGGAATTAGCATCTGGAAAAATTTTTTGTTAGTAGACTTCTGACTACGTAGAACTTTCAGAATGATAATAGTAATTATGTATCTTATGTCTCATTTTATTTTTTAGGAGAAAATTTTTTATTTAACAATTAAGACGTGTAAAAAAAACTATTTTTTCGAGTTCTAGGAAAAGCTATTATTTTTCAATAAAAAAGTTCCATACAAAAGTTGTATGCTTTAAAATTACCTACAAAATTAGCTAAAGTTTATCAAAATCGAATAATTTTTTCATTAGTTATTGCAAAAAAACCTCCTAAAATGACTTTTTTAATTGTTAATAAACAATAGAAAAATATATTTCATTAACTTTATACTATACCGAAAGAATCCCCTTATTGCATACAATAAGTACGCAAAATTTCAAGTAAAAATATTCAATAGTTTTTTGCAGACTGAATTTGTTTATAACATTTTATGTTTTTTGATTGTTTATTTTCAGTGACCTAGAGATCGTACACAGATCTGCGGGTACGCAAATGAAAGCTCGAGATTTATACTAACAAAAACAAAAAGAACCAGATTAATTTTTGATTTTAAATTGTGGAAACAGAAAACAAATTTGGGGTTGGTTTTTCGTTATAAATAAATAGAATAACTCTTCAACAAGTGTCGATACCGAAATGCCGATAAATGGATATGGTAGGTGAGATTTTGGCACATATTTTGAAAAAAAAAACAATTTCTGTACGACAACTAGAAGCTGAGATAGGATTTAAAAAAATCGTTGCCGCCTTTTTTATTATTAAGGGATTATTTAAGTAGGAACTCATAGGAAGATGGTTAAACTTTTGTATGCAGCAGTTTTCAACTCAAATATTTCAAAATTATCGATGTTGCAATAGTTTAAAGTTGCACCTACTCCAAGAGTCAGAAAGTGAGCAGTGGAGGGGGGCGTTATTTTAGCATGCGGTGCGCGGAAAAAAACGTGACTAGGACGCTTCACATTCGTTTCGCCGGAAAAATTTGGATTATCTCGGCGAATATTGGTCGTAGAATCATTATTTTTTTTTGATATGCAATTTACCGACGGGATAGGAACAATGGACGATATGTTTTTTAATCGAATTATTGTTAAACATAGCAATAAACAAATTGTTATACGTGCTTTTTAAATTGCGAAAAAATGTTACCGTGGTCAATAGTAAACTACTAATTAGGAATATTAAAAATCAGATTGATTTTTAAAGTACCATAAATATTTATGGAATATAGCACGAAACAAATTGCGACTGTTATTTGCCGCGAAATTATTGGTTGTATCAGAAAAACACATGGTTACTTTTTTGATTATTTATTGGACGAACATTTTTCTCATGCAAAAGTTTTTGCTAACATACATATTTTTTGCTTAAATCTATACAAACTATTTATTCTGTTCTCCGTTTCTTAGACATCGATGGACACTCATTTTCAAAACTCTTATCGGTTTCATTATTATCATAAAAATTATCATCATCATTAGCGCTCTCATCGTCATCATTATTATTAATCTCATCATCATCATCACTCTAATCATTGACATAATTATCATCATCATCAGCATCATAATTATTTTCTCCCCTACTATTTTCATCGTCTTGAAAGTAATATTACAATAATTCTCGACTGGATAGTCGTTTACGAGATAATCGTCAAATGTAGTTTATTCTGCATCTCGAAAAATAATAATGCTATCATCAAATGTTGCTATTTGTTTCATACTATATTTCGATAAATATTAATGGTACATTCAAGATCCATCTAATTTTTAATATTCCTAATTAATGGTATACTGTTGATCACATATTTTCGCAATTTGAAAAGGAGGTAAATACGGTAAAATTATAATTATGCATAAAATGTATAAAAGTGCGACAATTTGCTTATTGCTATGTTTAACAGTAATTTGATTACAAAAACATTGTTCGAATTTGAAGATTCCGAGTCACGTTTTTTCCTCATACCGTAGGCTGAAAGAACGCCGCCTCCACCGCAAACTTTGTGACTCTTGGATTAGGTGCAAATTTAGACTATTGCTACGTCAACATTTTTGAAATAATTGGGTCAAAAACTGCTGTAGACAATAGTTTAACTAGCTCCTTATGAGTTCCTACTTACATAATCCCTTAATGTTAGTAAACATCGCCGCAACCATTTTTTGAGAAAAAAAAACTTCATCCCAGCTTCTAGTTGTCGCACACAATTATTTTTTCAAAATGTGCGTCAAAATCTCAGCTATCTCGTCCAGTTATGGGCATTTCGAAATCAACAATTGTCGAAGAATTACTGTATTTGTTTATAACAAAAAAACGAACTCCAATTTTGTTTATTTGTTTCAACAATTCATTTCGTTCTTGTTGGTTATTATTAGTATAAGTCTGGAACTTTCATCTGCGTACCCGCAGACCACTGTACAACCTCTAGATCGCTGAGAATAAATAATCAAAAAATAAATAAATAAAAAGTTTTAAACAAATTCACTGTGTAAAAAACTATTTAATATTTTTATCTGAAATTTTGCACATTTATTGTATGCAACAAGAGTCTCCTCGAGTTGCAGTATAAAGTTAATGCAATATATTTTTCTATTGTTTATAAAATATTGAAAAAACAGCCATTTTAGCAGTTTTTTTTGCAAAAACAGACTATCCGGTACTGATGGGCCTTGGCTCATTTTGTAGGTATTTTCAATGCACACAACTTTTGTTCGAAATTTTTTTAATGAAAAACAATAGCTTTTCCCAGAACTGGAAAAACCTGTTCACATCTTAATTGTTAAATCAAAAATACCCCCCAAAAAAGAAAAAAAGGTTTCTCTGTAATCACAAGTTTATTAATAATAAATTTCAAAAGCACCTCATATGAGGCTCAGTTCGCCGGCCTATAGTAAGTTCACTTACACATAATAATGAGATATAAAAAATATTCAAAATTTAATTTTATCTTTTTTGCTTATCCGATCTGTTGAGGCACTGTTTAAATTGATCTTCAAAAATACAATTAAATATTAACTAAAATTTGGTGTTCAGAGTTGCATTATCTTTATTTCTGTCTGATTGTACGACGTTTCGATTAGGTTGTATCTTTAATCGTTATCAAGTATAAACTGAATGTTTCAAGTTAAAATTTCGAGTTTATATAGAGACTGTGTCCATTGAAGAGCAAAATTTTTCACTTCACTCTACACACTTCAATGTTTAGATGTTACAAATGTGCTGCCAAAGATTAGGTATTTCAATACTGGGTTTATTGAAAATTCCAATATTATTTTTATTGTAAACTGTTTCTATAAATTTCCTTTTTTTCATGTTTAGGCTCCATATACAGTGTCTCAGCATCAGACCGTTTTATATGGTACTATTTATCCCAGGCGTGTTCCATAATCTCAGATCTTGACGTTTCTCCTTTATTTGTATGAGTTTTATGTTCCTTAATTCGAACTTTTAGTGAAAGCTTGGTTGCTTCAATTTACATTTTACCACACTCATATGAAACTTTATAAACACATTCCTTTTTTTCGGTAGTTTTTGATTTGGTTTTTGTTAAATGAGCTCTAAGTGTATTTCCTGATTTAAGAGCTGTTTTTATATTATAACTGCTGGAATTCATCTTATTTTCTTCGAGGTTCCCTTAATGTACGGAATTGTGAAGAAGGAATGTGTTTCTTGTTGTCCAGTGGTCTTTGTTCTAAGGTTACTTATAACATCGTCAATTAATTTTAGGAGATAATCATTCTGTTGCAAATCGGATTTAATATTTGCTACATCTTTTTAAAATGAATCAATGAATCGGCGTGTTTATATCTGGATACAAAACGATTATATACGTATAATTCCTCGAGTTGTTGCAACAGAATGATTAAAGCTACGGTTAAGATATTGTCCAGTATATGTTAGCTTCTTGTTTACTGAAGTTTTATTAATTTCGTTTGAATGATTCACAATAATATTTAGGAAGGGCAATTGATAATATACCTCTTTTTCCATGGTCAACTGATCTGTAGGTCGAGAGGAGTTTAAATTTGTCAAGAAATCATTTATTTCTTGATCACTACTGTTCCATTAGATGAAGGTATCATCGGCATATCTCAACCAGACTTTTGGTTCCACTGTTGCTGTTTCTGTGGAATTAGTTTCGAACCATTCCATACATATACATATATTAGCGAGGACTGAAGAACCCACTCAAAGCCCGTCATCCTGAACGTAGAACTTTTCCTTTACTTAAAAGTAAGCACTACGTAGGTAATACTCCAAAATGTCTATCACTTCCTCCAGTAGTAACGTGGTTCGATTTGATAATGCTGCATCATTCGAGAATCTAGTTTTGATTATGTCTAGTGATTCCCCTAATGATAAATTATTACAGAGACGTTCTACATCAAAACTTATTATTCTGTCGTCTAGCTTTAAATTAATGCGACTTACGATATTAACGAAATGTGAGAAATTTTTAACATATGTGTTCGTCTTACCCTCTAGAGGTTGTATGATTTTTAGAAGAAACTTCGCTAGTGCACTTGTTGGGGATCTTCTGGAGCTCAATGATATGTTGGTTTTCTGAATTTTCGGTAGTTCGTAAATATGTAGTGTGGTGTAAGCGCCGATTGAAGGTTGTCAAGTAATATAGTCATTGTATTTCTTTAGTCTTCTGTAGATTTTTGATTGGGTTAAGAGCTAGTTATCTATATTTTCATCTTTGCAGAATATCCCCGACTTTCTAGTCGTATGTTGCCATCTCAATGAATACGGTTGCATTTCCCTTGTGCGAAGTTATTTTAATGCTGCTGTCTTGGACGAGATTTTCCTTATCTTTCAAGGTTAATTTTATTTTCCACCTGAACTCGTCGCAACTGTTTTCATCGACTTGTATTAATTTTGCGGAGCTTATGATGTCTAAAACATGTATGCTTTTAGGTGTTATTGCGAAATTAATTCAGGCCAGCAACAGTGAAACTGCAAGTCTAGTTAAGATATGTGGATGATATCTTTATAATATGCAAGAGTAATTATAAAAAACAAAATGATTTCATTGACACGTCTAAACTCCACTCGACCTACAATTAGGTTTACCATGGAAAAAGAGGTATATGATCACTTGGCCTTCCTAGGTGTGCTGGTGAATCGTTCAAAAGAAATTATTAAAATAGTATACAGGAAGCTAACACATACTGAACAATATCTTAGCCATGGCTCTAATAATTCTGTTGCAACAAAACGAGGAATTATACGCAATATTTCTAATCGTGATGTATCCATATGCAACAATGCTAATTCGTATAGAGTATATATAGTGTAGAACATAAATAAATAGAACCAGTTTACATTAAATATAATATTGGAATTTTCATTAAACTGTGTGTGTGTTGAAATACCTAATCTTATTTGCAATTCTGAGATATTTTGCGGCATATCCTATGACATCTTTAAGGCAAACGGTTCTACAAACAGGAATTTCAAAAAGCTCAATACATCGAATTTTGTTGAAACAGAACTTCCGCCCTTATTTAATATCTTTGGTTCAATATCTAAGAAATACTAATTTAATGAAAAAGTGCAATTTTGCGAATTTTTATTAATGATGATACAAGACTACCCTCGATTTTCGGACCACATTATATATACCGATGAAGCAAAATATGCAAAAAAATAACCTTTCTAAAAGACAATTCCCATTTTTGGAGTGATTTAAATCCTCATACAGCAGAATTGCGGAATTTTTAAGAAACCAATCAATTTAACGTATTTTGTGCGGTAAAAAATGAAGGAATAGGAAAGCTTCATTTTTATCTTTCTCATCATATTATATCTCCATTTTAAATTATACATTCTCTATTTAAATTTGTTAATGATTAAAAATATTATCAATTTTAATTATAAAATTAACATAGGCTATTGAACAATCTGTATTTTTATCTTTCGTTTATTTCTGTAATAAACCATGAAGAGTGTATTATACTATTTAAATTAATAATAACTCCCATTTAGTGCCCTGTTGGTTTTATTATCCAGGGCAAAATCCATTAAATATTTTAGGAGAAATAGAAAATTTCCTACTTTACCGTTGGGTAAAGTATAATTTATGTTTTGAAGACGTGCCAACGTAACCTGTTAAATATGCAGATAATATTAAAAATTTTATGCAAAACAGCAGCATATCAAAACGAAAACAGGAAATATTATGAATATATATGCATGTGTATCTTCCGGTTTTATTTTTGTAATGTTGGTTTCAGAAATACAGGGAGTTAAATTTATACTATTAAAAAAGTTTTTGTAAATATTTATTTTCATAATAGCATAAGTTGCATTTAATTATATACTTTGGGGTTTCTTGTATGAGAACTCAAGATCTGATTACAGTTTAAATTTGTATTTTTATACAGGGTGTCACCAGCCGTCTTTCTACAACAACTAAAACATTTTTTGCTTCGTCATGTTAAATTTCTAATTATGACTATTTATTCCTTATCCAAAAAAGTTATACTTAATAGATGTCAAATGTGTGAACAGTTCTCTAGCATTATTTTCAAAGGTAAGGAAACAGAAATCTTGAAACCAAAATAGAAAAAAAATTGAAATTTATTCAATTAAACTCTAACAGAACTTCAATATGACCGCCATTTTTATGTATAGAAAGATTAATTCTACGAAAAAGTTAAACTGCACAATTTTAATCATCTCAGCATCTACATAGTATAAAGTGTTTCTTGAGTATTTATATAGTATACCATCTGTTTAAAAGTTCTTCATAAAAACATATTATATTGGCGTTAAATTCGGTGAGCGTGGTGACCAATTAGGAGAGACATTATTTCGTCCCCGATTCATAAATTTAAAAAAATATCATTTACATGATTTCTAACATTTAATATAAAGTGTAAGGGTACACCGTCGTGCATGAACTACATATTTCGTTTCTTAGCTAGAGAAAGATCATTTAACGAATTTGGCAAATTTACTAGGTGATCTAGTTAATTTAAACCACTTAAATGACAGGGTAAGATGATAGGATCAATAAGTACATCATGTGGTCTCCGATCGTTAGTGAATTGACTGAAGCCTAGCATCAATTCGAGGCCAAGTGGTAAAAGATCTTCTCTTAAGATTCTATTTACCGTGTTTGTAACCACTCTAAGTTCTAAACCTAAGTACCTTGTGTTCAGACTCGGACTTTTTCAACTCGTTCTAAAATTTATTTGTCAACCTCCTAGTAACAAGATTCCGTCTACAGGCAATCGTTGTAAGAACCAAACCACCAATTCCTCGAAGACACCTTTCAATAGAGGCAAATTTTTGGTCGTTTGATATCCGTCCATTTAGAAATCTTTCTCTGAATACTCTCATCGACTTGCAACCATTTTCTTGAAAATAACTGTAAAGTAATGTTATATCGGTCATTTCTGAGTTAGTTTAACATCATAAAGAACAAAATCTCTTAAGAAGTAATGTTAGTAACTATAAATTCAAAATATCACATGTGGTATATAAAATCCCGTTTAAAAATTGCAATGGGTTTACATTGGCCAGACCATCCATCATTTTGAAAATATAAAAATCCTACCAAACTAACGCAGTACAAAAACGAGAATTTTGCGAAAAGATTTGAAATAAATATTAATTCTATAAATACGAAAGCAGACTTAAAACTACTAAGCAAAATATATTACAACATCTTAAAATAACTCCCCAATAAATAGAATTATGAGCAATGTACCCAATAAAAAAAATATCGTAAATTGAACTGAGAATAAAACACCTCAAAAACAAGGTTAGTTAAAAATTCATACTCTTGACCACCCAAAATTCATAAAATAAAGATTGGTCAGCTCAAATAGAGATGTGATGCTAGAGTAAAATTTTTTGTTGTACTCGTCAAATATTTTTTACTTTTCCCTCCTTAGTGAAATATGTATATTTATAAGATACGCTGAAAGTACTTAGTAGGTAAGTGCCTAAAACTCTAACAAGTATGTGCACAATAGGTTAAAGTATTCACCGCATAATTTCATCAAGTGCCATAAAAAAAGTACAGGCTATGTACTGGAAACACAGTAAAATATCTTCCAGCTGAAAAACCTGAAAGAAATATCTCTCAGAGTACTATAAGCTTGTGGATGCAGTGAAATTTCCAAATTCTTACTCTGCATTAACCTAGCCTAATGGATATGTATCCAAAAATTATAAATCTATTTTTGGTCGTTTATCTTTTTATTTAACATTAGCCTTTTCGAACCCACAAGAAATCTTGTAACCGTATCATAAAAACTATTCTTCTATCATAAGGTTTTAATTGGATCTCCATAAAATATCTAACTCAATCTTTCAATTATGTAAACTAGAATTTCCTGTTACACTAATAAAATAAAGTTTCACCATTATTTTTGCTTCCTAATCTTTTAATTGTCTGATAATCTAACCGTTACTGAGTAATGCAGAAAAAAGTTTTTAAGAATATGTAATAATAAATATACATTTAAATTCATTTGTCTTTTATGACTATCATATCAGTAGTGGCATATTTTTTACAAGCAATAAATGCTGAGGGTACAATGACTCCACGAAGTAAATAAAGAAATAATAAAGTGATTCAAGATATTTATAACTTAAGAATAACGAATAGTTATAATTTTTACACTTCTTAGTTCTGTACTTTCCGTAAAAGTCAATGTATCTGTACCTAATAGTATAAGAAATTTTGAGAGATTCATACTTCTCTTCTGATATCTCTTTACTCCTAAAAATAGATTTTCATAAATTAAATTTTCTACAAATTTGTGATCTATACATCATATACAACAGTGAATACAATAGATTTGCAGTGGGGTTCATAAACACATTTTTAATACAGAAAGTATTTAGTCTCCAACCAACTGAAAATTGCCTTATACTATAAGGGCAGACGTAACCTGTCTTAACATAGAGAAAAGCACTATATCATATTGCAAAGAAGTACCAAGCAAGGGTGGAATCTCCTCCCAAAATAATGCACCGCCACCTGTAGGTCGGTTTCGAACTCATTGGTTCTCGTAGTTATAGTCTAGGCAAATGCATATATCCAGAGAAATAGCGAATGCTTTAAACAACTTATATCAGATAAAATATGAAGTCCAATACATGCAGAGCTATCTTCCAGTATTTAAGGTAAGGAGTTTGAAATTGCCTGAAGGTGACCATGTACTGCCATGGAGAGGCTTCCAGCCTTTCTTGGTACTTATTTGCAATCTGAGATAGTGCTTTTTTTTCTAACCGTGTTGAACAGAGTACATTAACCTTTGTAGTTGAGGCTATTTTAGTTGAGAATTTAATAGTTTCTCTAATATAACTATAACAATTTTTTTTGTACCTATTTCTAAAACTTCATTTTCTTTCGGATTTTTAGGTTGGAAGAATTAAGACGATGAGCAATAAAATAATAGAAAATGGAAACAATTGTATCGTTTCGCAAATTGCAGTAATATTATTGCTTAGTTATCAGATCGTCGCTTTGTTTGCCAAAAAGTTCTGTTGGGTTCACTAAATATATTTTTACGTGCCACGTTTTATTCCTAAAGACATAATTTGTCGATCTATAGAGTTAAAATCTGCCCCAAGTGATATATCTCACAAATAAGCAGTAACCGTTAGGCGCTAATGGATCAAGTACACAGGCATCGTGTAACCAGAGCAGAATGACAGGTGAAAATTAATGGTTGCAGAAATGAACAATCAATAATTGTGTCAAAGTAATTCTCTGGTCCCTAATACTGAAACGCAGTGGAAAGCATTGCTGTAATTAAACATGTACATACAGGGTTGCTCAGTAACTGAAAATCGATCAAGGGATGTTTCAGTTTTAGCAATAAATAATACTACTACAAATTTTTCGTGTAATATATCCAGAAGTATTTTTTGACTATGGCGTTATCTAAATTTCCTGGGCCATTCCTAAGTCTAGATAAAGTGTGAATGCAATAAAACATTTAAATTCGATTATCTCAGAAATGACAAATAGGCTTATTTTTTTTTGGATAAAAGATGTCAAGGAATAAGAATTTTTAATTAGAAAATTAATATAGGGAGGCTCAAAAAAGTTATAAAGTCTTAAATTTAAGCGAAGTTCTGCTGGTGGCGGTGTTTGCAAATATACATCGAATCTGTAATCATATATGGATTTCTCATTCTTAAAAATCTTAAAGTAACATATTTAATGCAAATAAAGCTATTAATAAGATAAATATCATCAACAAATTTTAATTTGGCACCCTGTGTTTCGGAAACTATCAACTTTTGGATTACAGTAAATTTTGCTAGATTCTCGTATTTTGATCTCAGGAATTTACTAGAGCTTTTCGTACAGACCTTTTAGATACAATCAGTATAACATAAAATTTAACAATAGTGTAATTTAAAAAAATCCAGCCAACAAAAAAACATTTTTTCTATGTCAACTAAATCGGGTTTAAAATTAAACCCAGTGAATCTGAATGATATTGTTCATCCATTGTCGATACTGGCGTAAAAATATTCGAACGAATACTTTGAAACCATGTAAGATCTGCTACACATGCATTGTCACACAGGAACTTGAATACGCCAACCACACTGTTATATCTTTTTTTCACGCGCTCTCCATGATAGTGTTTAAAATATAAATGTTTATAGCTTCTCCCTATGCAAGGTGACCAGAATCTTCATTTTTCTTTTGTGTACAAATGATGAAAGAGTATTTACATAAACATATAATCTACGAAACAAAGACACCATGAATGACAGATAAGAATTATCACTGATGGATAAAAAAAAATGAGAACCAAAACGAGATAATATACAAACACATACAGAAAAAAATAAGAGCAAAAATATTAGTACCTAAAAAAAAAAGATGTAGCTAAGAAATTTAATAATTACAAAGAAAACATTATTACTTTAAATGACACAAAAAAAGAACTTGTAGAAATAAAGAAATCTAGTAACAGTCAGTTCCTGATAGACATGGAAAAATAATACCCAACATCAAAAGCAAACTAGAGATACACAGAAAAAAAGGGCTAAATATAACAAAGGATAAAATAATAGATGTAATAAAACTAGCAAAGTCCAACAAAGTTACTGGACTTGATAGAATTCCAGCAGAAATAAGTAAATTTATCTCACAAGATCACACAAGGTGTGCTAGTAGACGCATAAAGGATGGAGAAGAGCAATTTGCTTATTTAAAAATTCAATTTAAAAAAAGTAATGCAGATATATATTTAATTCTTTGAATAGTATCAAGTACAACATTTAAGTTTTACGTTTCAGCGAAGATATCAAGTCGATTGTGTCCATTATTCTCAATACACCGCGTTAATGGGACTTGGAAGTTTCGTTCTACTAGAATATCGACTTATATAATGGCGGTAACTTGACGAATGTTACTCTTCTGATATGCCAGGGTCCTAAGATGATCGTTGTAAATAAATGATTTTAGATAGCTACATAAAAAAATAGCCGCAGGAGGCTAAACCAGGCGACCGCTCTGTCTACTATAAATCGTCCCTCAAGAAGATGAGGCGTCCTGGGAATGGTTGCCGCAAAACCGTTAATTGATATACCTGGTATATATGCCGAGGCATCGTCCTGCTGGAATCATACATCTCCCACATCTAGCTAAGTGTTGGCAGGAAAAAGTCCTGACGATGTGAACATAACCGTCAGAAGTTACCGAAACTACCTGTTCGTTTTCTTAAAAAAGCATGGATGAATTATTTCAACTCGCGATAGTGCATACCAAATAGTTACACGTTGTAACTATAGGGGACGCTGATGAAAATATCAGGGGTTATTAGGGCTTCAATAGCCCAAGTTACAAATCTCGAAAGATGGAAGTGAGTTTCATCATTAAAGAAACTTCGGAAATGGAATATAAAGACCATTAAATTATCAGTTTAATGAGCTATACTATTAAAATATTTCAAAAAATATACATAAATAAATTTTTAGAAGACTGGGACTGGATATTACCGATTCCCAGTGTGATATTGGAAATATTATTGGTACAAGAGAGGTTTTGTGAGCGGAATAGATGTACGGATACCAATCAAGTAATTTATGTCTATTTTAATGACTACTATAAAATCTTTAATAATTCCTTAGAAACATATAGATATGAAGCATATTAGGACCAGACTGCCAACGTTAAGGTGTAAAAGGAATGAAAATACATAGATGATTAAGGCAGGGTTGCGTGCTTTTATCATTATCGTTTAGTTTATATCCGAAAAAAATATTTCGGAAAACCCTAGAAGAAATAAATGAATGAATGAAACAAAGGGTAGTGATAGTAGATCATCAATGCCTAGGCCCCTGTTGGGCCCTTTACATCCCATCATTCGAGGCCGATCGCATTTACGAATCCAAGCAACCTCGTTAGTTGAACTTGATCAACTGATTCCGGTAAAAAAATTGTATATCCGAAATATCTCTGTCTCAGTTCGTTAAGTGCTGGGCACTCTCCGAGGACATGGTCGTTTCATCCATCTCCAAACACCATCCGCACGTCAAGTCGTCTTCGACACCGATCTTATGAAGATTGCTCCTCAGGTGACAATGTGCTGTCAAAAATCGCACAACAATTCGCAGTTCTTTCGTTCCTAAGGAGAGATGCTCCCTAGTACGCCATGCTCTAGGTCCAGTTATATGTTCCTTAGCACACGTCATTCTAGGAGCTCCTCTCCACGATTTGCTTTCCAGCAACAATTTTAATTCCTTTTTGCTAACGGCAATTGGGACAGATAGAATTGATTGGGGTCCATAGAGTTCAGTTGCCCAACTTTGTCATACGGTCTGCTTTCTCATTCCTGGGTCTGCCCGAGTGATCCGGGACCCACAAGAGTCTGATTGTGCAATCGTTCCTTGTTATACCATCCAGTACGTCTTTGCAATCAGACATCAGTCACCACATTAAAACTTAGTGCCATTATCGCAGTCTTCCAGCCTGAGCATATATTTATTACCCTATTCCTATCTATATCCCTCTTACAAAGATGAACACAGTATCTTCATGGGGAGTGATGGGCATTTCTCCACCTCTCTTTCCCATTGGAATTCCAAGATGCCCTAGGCAACTGAAGCGATAAACAGCCTTCAGAGCCTCGTTCTCTATGAATATATCAGAAAGCCCTGGAGACAAAAACAACTGGAAGAGCCCTAGAGACAACAACGATGGAAGATTTACAAGAACTCCTCCATCAAGAAGACGAAGTTTGTGACAACGGCTAAAGCACAACATCCAATTTTAAAACTAAGAAGTATATCTGTCAAAAGTCAAGAAATATAAATATTTCTCTCGTTTACTAAAATAATTATTATATAGAGGAAGTCAGTTTAAGAAGTGGACAAGCTAGAGCAGTATTTATTAAATCGACAAGTAGAAATGACCTCAGTTTTTAACCGTAAGTAAGAATGTTACATTGTTTTCCCTGTTACTTTATAGAAGAGAAGCTTGGACTTACTGAGAGTTATTAGTGACCAATTGGAAATATTTGAGATGGAACCTATAGAAGAATATGAAATCTAGTGTGGATAGGGTAAAAAATATTTAGGTGGTGAGAATAATAAAAAAGGAGACGAAAATAATAAATACAACTAAAATAAAAAAATTATAATATATTTATTATGTGATGAGGGAGGACCGGTATTTGTTGCTACAGATTATAATACAGAGTAAGATACAATGTAAGTGGAATATTGAAAAAAGAGGATTTTCAGGTTAAATAATTTAGGAGGTTGGTACAAATGTCGCTCTTCGGACTTGTTCAAAGTTATAGTATCAAAAATAAGAATAGTCATGATCATTACCAAGAAGAAGGAAGCGGAATTATTGAATACATAATATCACCATAAAAACACTAATTCTTCCAAGAATAGAAAAAATAATTTTATTAAGCCTGTTTGAGTTTTATGACCTAGTATATAATAACCTATCACATGTTTTTATTTCTGAACAAATACAGGATCTAGTACCGTGCTAGATGGTATTTTCTTATTTCATTAAATATTTAAAAAATGGTATAGTCAAAATTTAGTAAACACGTGCCTCCAAATTACCATTCCTATATGAAACAGCCGACTGCGATTAAGAGGAAGAGAGCCATTTACTAAAAGGCAATCCAGAAAAATTAAAAATCTTAATCTCCTTGTGAATCCACTTTTAATGACATCCGTTTCATAAAGCTTCATTAATCTTGGTGCCGAGCGAAAATAATTAAGCTGGGCATAAAATGGGTCGTGCCTTTTTAATCGTGAAAATAAAAAAAAGTGCTGACGGCTGACGCCTTATTGATTTTTAATAACGCCTTACTTACCTAAGGATTTTATTTGCTAACGATTTAATTGATTTTAAAATTTTTTCTTTACTTAATAACAAGTTTATTAACAAACGAATTTAGAAGTTAGCTGTTTTTGAAGAGCTGAAGTTTCATTTAAAAGTTAAAGTATAAATAGAAGAATGTTTCGATCTATTGTAATATGGACTAAAATATATGGTAGAATATGCGTGGCATATTTAAATAAATGAAACGGTAAATAAAAAGTGGTGATACTTAATCTTCAGTGCCTATGTTTCGTTGGCCACTTTGCATCCATCTACTACTGCAAATTGTTGGCCACTTTGCATCCATCTACTTTGCAAATCCAAGCAACCTAAATAATTAAACTAATAATATTACATCTCCAAAATATTTATAATGGAGTCCGTTGAGCGCTATGTCACGGTTAACATTTCATCTTAAATTTACTATGGTTAATTCGGATAATTTAATTTTGTTTTTGCTGGTATTCATATTTTGGGCAACACAATATCATTTTCATTAAGCATTTCTCATATATCCTTCGGATAACAGCATAATATTCGGTGCATTTTTGGGTCTTACTGCTTCTCGAGCTATTCCAAATTTCACTTCCTTGCAGATTTTCTTCCCAACTCTATTATTTTCTATATAATTCAGTAATTTGCCTACAAGAAATACAGCCATAATTTAATTTCATTCCTAACTTAATTTATAGGTCGACGACTCTACGTTACTGCTATTGGTATTTACCTTATTTTTGTTATATATCTTTTCGGTGCCGGTTATTTCAAATGAAATTATTACATTTATCCAATTTAATAACAGTTATTCTGATTTTTATTTGAAGTAATCTCATGGATTTGTTTGTTTTTTAGTTGGTTTATGTGATTCTTACAGATAACTTTTAGGCAATTCGTATATTTTTAAGCTGTTGCATGTTGGGTTGCTATTTCTGTGATAATTTTTGGAAAGAAATTTGGATGGGTAACTGATACCGTGCTGCTAATAGCTGGTGGAAAATTCATGTTTCTTGTTTTAGTAATAATGAATTCCTATTTGATTTTGAGTCGCAAATATCAACGATTTATTAGTTAACAATTCTATTTAAGTCCACTATTTTAAGCTGTCATTTCTTCTGTCGAGTTGCTACTCGTTTAAGGTTCCTTTTGAATAGCGCCCTATGTTAGGGATGTTTCCGGTACCGGGAATCGAACGCGAGCTTCCTGGGTGAGAGCCAGGTATCCTAGCCACTAGACTATACTGGAACCATCACCAATATAGGGCGCGAATGATACAGTAAATAATAGAGTTGGGAAGAAAATTTGCAAGGAAGGGAAATTTGGAATGGCTCGAGAAGCAGTAAGATTCAAAAATGCAACTAATATTATGCTGTTATGCGAAGGATATATGAGAAATGCTTAATGAAAATGGTACTGTGATGCCCAAAACATGAATACTAGCAAAAATAAGGTAAAATTATCCGAATTAACCATAGTAAATTTAAGATGAAATTTTAACCTTCACATCTGGGCACTCTTTGAAGGCATGGTCAACATTAAATCTTCTAAATATTATCTACACATCGGGTCATTTTTGATGTCAGTCTTATGAAAATGACCTAGCAAGTGACAATATTCTGTAGGTAATCATGCCACGATTCAAGGAGAAAAGCTCCAGTTACACGTTCATTAGCACATCTTATGGAAGAGACATGCCTTAAGGATTTAATAAATTTGCTTTCCATTAACAGTTTTACTTCACTCTTACCAAAATCAATTGAAACGGGTAGAATTTATTAGGATCCGTATGGTTTAGATGCAGATCCCATTTTGTCAAACGATCAACTTAGTCCCGTGTATACCCGACTAAGCCGGCAGGTGAGTCAGAATATGCTGTCGTTTTTAATCAGACTACTTAGTACATTTTTGCACTCATTCTTTTGAAACTACTATGTGTGTATATATTTATTTTTTTTGTATATGTCTTTTTTACAGAGGTGGCCACATTGTAGAATAGCATAAATTTCTGCTTAAAAAACTGTGTATGTTTTTCGAGAGAGTAGAATTTTGTCTCCTGTGCCTCTGCTGAATGCTCCAACTCTTTTATCCTGTCAAGGTACATCTGCTGGCATGCTTAAACTTCCATCTGTCTTCATATTTTTTAAAGTTTTTAGCTGTTCACTCATTATAATGTAAAGTGACAGCATGGATCTATCTGATGAGAACTTATAAGACCTTTTTTCTTAGTTGTATCCACATAAAGATACAGTTTACTCTGGAACTTGAGGAAAATAATCAGCTTCCTTTTCTAGACGTCTTCGTAACCAAAACAATTGATGGAAATCTGCGACACCCGGTATATCGAAAACCAACCCACACGGACAGATACCTGAATGTTGACTCTCACTATCACCCCTTACAAATAGAGCGTGTAGCAAATACCCTAATATTAAGATCCATTCTCCTAACTGATGATCAAGGAAAAGGAAAGGAACTATCGCACTTAAAAAGGACCCTCAAATAAAATAGCTACAAGACACCAACTATAAATAAGGAAATAAAATTGCAACAAAAACCAACGCAAGAAACAAAGCGACCTGTCGAGAATAAACAAATCAACATACTTCCTTACATAAAAGGCACAACAGACAGAATCTGCAGATTGCTCTGGAAACATAACATATCTATAGCCTATAAACCACACAAAACAATAGGCTCTTCTTTAAGAAATCCAAAAGACAAAATCAATCTAGAAAATCAAGGCGTATATAAAATCGCATGTGGTACCTACAATAAAACATTCAAAGGTCAGACCAACAGAAGAATATCAGCGAGACTAGAAGAACATAAACTCAGTATAAGAAACAAACAGACAACATCAGCACTTTTTCAACACCAGCACGAGACAGGACACACCTGCCAGCAAGTCGCTAATCTAGAACACTACAAGGCAAGATTGATTCGTGAATCTATCGAAATTGAAAAGAACGACACTCTGAATAAGAGAGACGATGCACTTAATCTTCCATCTACTTGGAAAACTCTCTTTAAGCGGAACCATTGTACCAACACGCAAGAGAAGACCACAACAATAATCAAACCAAAGACCAAGATCAAACAAGAAACAAAGCCATAATCCCATATATAAAAGGAATAATGGACAGAATCGGAAAAATCTTTAAAAAACACAACATATAGCCCATATTTAGACCACAAAAAACAATAGCCAACATCCTGGGAAATCCCAAAGATAAGACCAACCTTGAAAATCATGGCGTTTACAGTATGTCATATGCAGATTGCCATTAAACATACATAGAACAAACAAACAGGCGCATATCAGTAAGAATTCAAGAACATAAAAATAGTCTCAAATACAAACAGCCACCTCAACTCTATTTCAATATCACCAAACAACTGGACATACCACCGATTTCGAAAAAGCAAAAGATATAGCATCAGTAGAGAACTACAAGATACGGGTCCTAAGAGAGGTCCTAGAAATTGATAAAGCGGGACAGCTGAATAAACGAGACGATACTCGACACATTTTAACTACATGGAAAACATTAATAAAAAATAAAGAAACAAAACAATAAAAATCAATCAATACACGAGAGAACAGTATAAAAGAATCAAACATATCGCACTCGGTAGAGGAGAGGAGCTTGCGAAGCCGCTCGTCTAATCAGAAAGCGAGCCAGCTAAACAAAACCTCAAATTCAACAGAGGCCACCATCAGTTCTCAGCGTTTTTTTGAACGAACTAATTGAAACCCGAAATAACTAAGCCATTCATTCCAACTCCGGGCCGAAAAATGATGACAGCGCTGTTTTGTCCTAGAATGGGACTCATCAGACCATTGGATTCGGTACAAACTATCATATCGCATCTGTAGACCATAAACAGATTTCACGGTTGAAAAATAGTCAATAATTCCTAGTGGCGACATCTTCATGGCTCCATAACACAGGAACAACACAAACCAACAATATTGTATAAAACCGTCAGGTGATGGCGCGACGGTAAATTAAAAAAGGAATATATCAAAATTCGACATGCGCAACGTGCCACTCTAAGGATAGAGGTCGCATTACTCGGCATTGGCAACCAAACCAACCACGAATTCCGCACTTTAAGTAACGTGTCGCACCAACGATCTCCACGCAACAGCGCTCTTAGGGAGATAGTATTAATGCAACGATCAGCGAAAGCTGTCATGGATTATGTGCACTGAGTGAGCGCCTGTAAACAGACTTCCACTTCCGTTCATACATGCAATTAACTCCAGCTTATAGTTCTTCACTTCAGCCATAAATTGCTGGGCGCAAAATTCGAAAATATTTATTTAAACAAAAGCTGTTCAAGTCGAAAAGTGGGAAAAATGCGATTTTTCAAATGTTTAATCATCCTTTATTCAAAAACTACGCGCTGGACGGAAATATCACAAGCTACACTTTTTGCTTAAAATCGGCCGTGAAATACATAAATATTTTTTATTTTGAAAAAAAAAACAATTCTTTTATTACAATTATTTTCGACGTTCGTAATCGGGGGGTCAAAAAACTTTAATGGAGCTATGTCTCTTCATCAGCTACGAAAACCCACTGAATACCCCGACTATCAATAAAATTAATATGTTTTAGGGTTTG
Source organism: Diaprepes abbreviatus (assembly GCA_034092305.1). Taxonomy (NCBI): domain Eukaryota; kingdom Metazoa; phylum Arthropoda; class Insecta; order Coleoptera; family Curculionidae; genus Diaprepes; species Diaprepes abbreviatus. The sequence goes on from JASJET010000055.1 coordinate 31,395,820, forward strand.
ATGCATTGTTATATAAAATGATAATACCGATCTAGCTGTTAAGAACTCGTAACTCAAGTTGTTATACATTCCATATTATCAGGAATCAAAGTGTCCAACAAATAAATCCATGATGATATTTTACACAAGAATGCATCAAAACCTAAATATCGCTAATTTTACATTTCCGATGTTCACTTATGTATCGACAATATTTGCATTCCTGCCTCCATGCCATTGCATTTGTATACGAGATAGGAAGTTCAAGCCATGAAAGTTGATTTGTTAGTTAAGAGTTAACGAGTATTCCACAGAAAATGGTAACTAGACAAGAGTTATGTGGAAGCTATTGTTGGGATAGGAAATTCAACTATAACAATGATATATTTTGTTAGCTGGAGAGTACCTCGACTACTTAGAGATTTAAATTTAATACTTAGCACTGTTTAAGTATTAAAGACAATAACGAATAATCTGAAAAACAAAATAACAAAGAAATATCCGACAAACCATCGGAAGGTAAAAGGAGTAGTAAACAATTCAGAATGTTGCTTGATATTTGGCCATAGTCAACGCTTGGTTTTGCTAGCCTAAAAGATTAAAGAATTACCTTAATTTTCTTCTTCAGCGAAACCAAAGCCCATTTAAAGGGTTGATCCTATTCATATTTTTTACCTTGTTCAACTTTTTTTGTCATTTTTCATTTTTTTTTTAATTTCTTTGTTGTGATATCAGTTTTGATTGCTTGCTGCCATCCAGTTCTTTGGTAACAAGAAGCCACTGTTTTTCTGGAATTCCAAGGCGTTCAGGTTTTGAAAGGAACTTAGGTTTATTAACCGGAGCACTAAGTACGTCTGTACCTTTATTTAACAATTATTTAGTAGATAGCAACAAGCCTTATAACTTAGCTCCATTTATTTTAAATTTAATGAGACTCTTTTTTTTAATTGAATCTGAATAAATTTTAAATATAGATCTGTCTGCGCAAGAAATTATTTATAGATGTAAGATTCCATTTAAAGTTGATATAAAATTAGATTTTGATCTGTCTTTATTTTTGTAAATAAGGTCACATCTTAAGTGATACTAATTATTAAAAAAGTATTTTATCTGTTATAAATTACAAGCAACAGCAACTACCAGATAGGTGGAATCACAGCCTAAGCTATAGCCTGATATTAGGCTTAGAACAGTATGGCATTTTTGATTGTTATTGTTTCGGGACCTTCAGGGTAAACTTTCAACTGCATTATGTTTTGTTTTAGATCGCTTCAACGATATTGTCTTTAGTGGTTACGTTTGTTGTAGTTATTCGGGGGGAAAATATTAACAACCCATTTCGATTTTAGTATTTGGATTGAGCTAGCCTCCCCTAACGTAGATGGTTTATGCCTGCTATGTGTGATACATCACTTAGTGATATATCATGCTATATAATTCATGGTTTATTATAGTCTTATTAATTGTGATATATGGTTAATTATATTTGTTTATGATACAACGATGTTCTATTTTAATTATCTATGACTGTTATATTATTTCACATTTATTGTGTGTAGATATTTTATTACCCTATTTATATATTTTATATAAATGTGAATGGTATTTTTTCAAAGAATATTTATAATTTCCTATATATTTTCATTATTTTGTGTTGTGCAATTTACAAACATGTTTTTTCTTCTTAATATAATTTATTTACATATGACTGTTTATTAATATTAACTATTTACCTAGTTATGTTCTTTACTTTTTATTTACATAGTTTATTTGGTTATGATCCAAATGTATTATTTAATTATTATTTTAATTGTATGACTACAATATATGTCTTAGTAATCCAACGGTGGTGCGTTTTCTAGTGGTTTATGGGTCAAATCGAATTTGTCATGTTTTATCATTAGAGTTGATAGTATGTGTAGTATAGAATTTAATACTGGTTCTTCTAACATAGTCTACGATATATTCAAGATCTGTGTTCTTGTGTAGGTCTACTCCACTAGCATATCTTCCATCTCCCGTTATACAAAGTAGGAACTTATTCTGTAATCTTTGCAGCCTGTAAACACCACACAGAAGCTACACATATTATTATAGATAATTTTTTGTTTGTCTCTGATCGGTAGATCGGTTATTAAGGAGTGCGTATTACAGTGACTGCTCATCGTTTTGCGTTAGAAGGTTGTGGTTCTAGTAGTAATAATTCAAAGCATTTTTTTTAAGAGTGCTCCATTTACTTTAGTAATTGTTTAAAATTTTCTTAAAGAAATAAATCTTAGGCTTTAAAATTAGTTATAGCCATCAAAATTATTTCAATTATTTTTTAAGCATAAGCAACTAAAAATAGTGTTAAAATAACAATACCTCTATTATCTTTGACCAACAATATACTTGTGCATTATTGTATCTGGGAAATGATGTTCCATTAATCTGGTAAAAAATTGGATATCTAAATTTCAAAACTAGCGCTACATTATGGTGAGTTAAACAAAATTGGGTAAAAACTCTTCTTACAGAATTTATCCTATCCATCTTTTTACAGACATCTTCCACATTTTTACCGGCAGCAGCCAAATGAGGGATCGTTAATCAAGAATCAGGTTGAAACGTGATGGAAAGTGCAGATTACTTTCAGTCGGTGTGGAAAACCGACGGTAGAGTAGACCTATCTATTTAAAGATTGGCATAAAGGGTATTTTAGGGTTAAGAGGGCAATAAGTATACTTGTATTCTATTTTAATGTTAAGGATAAAGGTGAAGTAATTTGTTACCATCCATTTTCCGTATTCTTTTTACATAAGTATTTCTAAGTTGCCAGCAGAATTTTTATGTTTTGCTACCTACGTTTTAAGAATTAAATTTGGGTAATTAATATACGAGTAAAGACACTTGTTTTAATTTTAGGTTTAACAGTCTTGTCTAGCATCATGATAAATGTGACAAGTGTAGGCTACCAAATATAAACAGTTATTTAATATTTTCCTAGACAAATTTCCCCATGTGGAAATTATTCACCTATTTATCCAGTAATTCCTGGATACTTTTTGAATAATTGTTCCTGTTGTTATATTAAATTTATTGAATAACTAAACAACTAACACTGAAATATTCAGTTATATCCTATGTCTGAGGGAATCTAAGTATAGGTTGCAGGATGGGCAACATCGTAATTTTCTTCGACACTCTCGCGACGCTCTTTCAGGTTATCAGGTAAAATATAAATATGTTTGCTTTACAATACTTAGAAAAACATGAAAAGTTTTTTGTCCTGGGACCTATATAAGGGTATCTTAAGCAATGACAACACAGACCAACTTGCAAGACAAATGGATGCTATTATATGTATTGAAAAAAAAGAGTATTTGATATCACACATATTCGTGAGTTAATATAGTGGTGGATGAAATATCAGCACCACAACCACATTGTGAGAAACAGACACATTAATTTACAGCAGAATAAGCGATCCCGAAAACTCAGCCACGATGTTCTAGCCATAAGAGGACAACAAATTAGGCTAGTGACAGAAATGATAACTCGCTATTTCAACTTAAGAAAACCTGCATAAAAAGAGAATCCATAATGAAGATCCTGCATGTACAGTATGTGGTGAATAAAACAAAATCCTCTTACAGATTATCTTTGAGTACGTAGCCCTAATCTACTGGAGACACCTTCAAAAATTCATCGAACCTGAAGGCCTAGAACAAACTAATGAACAGGCTTTTAAACCTGATTAGGAGAACTAGTCTACTGACATAAAGCATATACATATAACAAGCAATAAAATCCAAGCAACAGACCGTGTTACTTCTTAACAATACTTGCTATAACATTCAATTAAACAACAATGAAACAGAAAAGCCTATTAAAAACAGCAAATATACTTTATTTATTTTTAATATCAGAACTAGATGAGGATAAACTTTCAATCTTTTACAACAGATGTTACAATTGGTATTACGTTAAGATTGATACCATGTACCCATCAGTTTACGTACAAGTAATACCTTCAAAACCTTAAAGTATTCTATGCAATTAAAAGATGATAGAAGTTTCAAGTATGGTTTAGGAAGTATTGGCTAGATTTCGTATTAGTGTATTATATTAGTGAATTAGCTAATAATGTAACTTTAGTACGAACAGCGTATATATATATATATATATATATATATATATATATATATATATATATATATATATATATATATGTAGTATCGTAGGTTTTCACGGATGGTGAAATGTGAACTGGTGTTTTTCCGGTTTTCAATCCGTTCGTCAGTAGAAAAATCTTCACGACGTTTCGCCAACATCTCAGCTGGCATTTTCAAGTGATGTTTCCTCGACGACTGCTCGATGCCGAACGAGATAAAAGTTTTACTTCAAGACGTGCTTAAAATTTTTGAGAGAATAATTCGCAACCCAATGGCAGTTTTTGCAAAAAGATGTAGTAATATATCATCAAATCAGTTAGGAAAGGGTTTAGCTCCACTGTAGCATTGTCTAAGATTGTAGACTCTATCATTACGAACTTTGACGGGGGTCATGTCTCGGCTCTAGTTTGCTGGATTACTTAAAAGCTTTGTTCGAAAATAAAATAATATGATTTTTCAATCGATGTTATTCAGTTTTTTTATTCATATTTTTATTCATATTTGACGAAATGCTGGCAGTGTATGGTGCTGAGTGGTCAAGCCTCCGGAGTGTGTCGTATTGCGTCAAGGATATTAAAGGGATTAACGCTTGGATATCTGCTTTTTATATTTTATATGGCTGATCTATTGAATCGCATCGAATATTAAACTTGCCAAATGTATTCAGATGGCACTCAAATAATATTTAATTCTCTATCTTGTGAACATTATCGGATTGAAAATAGAGTAAATCCGGAGTTAAATGTAGTAGTAGTAATATCGCAAATATCTGCAAAACATAATCTCTTTTTAAATGGAAATAAATGTTCTGTCATTTACTTTAAAGGGAAAATACATTTAACGTTGCTGAGTCAATATAATCATTAAAATTAGTGACACTTCTGCCAGTGAGGAATTTTATTAACCTCGTGCAGAAATATTTTGAATTTGAAACGCTTTTACAGTAATCATGGGTTGTTGTCTCGAAATCTACAAGTTCTATTGCTCGAGGTTCTTGTATTGTCCTATTTTAATTACTGTCATGTGTGAAAAAATGAATAAACTCTTTATGATATATAGTTCTATAGTTACTTCATTTAATAATGTATTTTTTTTATCCATTTTTGGTGTTAAATCATATATTTTGTTTCTCTGGTTTTCCATTTCAATATGGTATATTTCTTATATACCATCTCTAATTTAATGTTGCTGATGACTCATCTAAAGAGATAATTTACTAAAGTCTACATTGTAAAAATCAATCATTGTATCAAAATAAATTTCGTCCTATAGTCCTAGTCAAACGGCTTTCATATTTCCTCATTCCAGATATATTCGGATATCATAAGGATAAAGTTCTATGGTGCTCCCTTTCCTGTTATCTAGCTCTAGATGCTGTTATGGTTATCTGTATTATCCATAAACTTCCGGTTCCAATCCAAGAAGCACTACCTTTGATTTTAAGCAAAACACTTTTCGGTACTATACCGGATGTTGATAGAATTATGTGAATCATCCGGACGCTATTAATTACCCACTCTCAGCGAATTCGCACCTCCAGGTCTCTGTATTTGGCGATCTTCTCATTATGCTTGTTCCTTATGTTCTGTTGTTATTAGGGATGGCGACTTTCATTAGGATTACTCGTTTGGATATTTTATCTATCAAAATGAGGTCTGGCTTATTATGTGCAATTGTACGATCCATGAGCACAGTTCAGTCCAAATACAGCATGAACTTGTTGTTCTTCAGCATAGACTCCGGGCTGTATTCATAGTAAAGCTCCTTATCCTGTTATGTACTGGACTGTTTCTGAATTTTAAAATCCATAGCGGCATTGGTCGTTCTAGATCGAGAGGTTTCTTGTTATATATTTCATTTAGTTTCTTGTCGGGATAACCTGGTCTTGGATAGAGCTTTTGGTTTCAAGAAACATTTGACCTGATGTCAGTCAGTAGTTTGACGTTAATTTTCCTCATTTGGGTGTCGTATATGAAGAATTTCTGTAACCAGGATTGAAGCTTGTTTTGGTCTGGTTGGTGATGAGCAGTCAGTACCTGGTTTCTAAACCGCAGCGGTATTCAATCGTCTGCCTGACATATTGCCCGGGATATCAAAGAAGCCTGTGAAAATATGAGCATATGATAGTTAGCTGTTGGGCAATTGCTGTTCAATATCCACCAGTCCTCTTCTTCCGAGATACCTTGATTGCATTGTCCACTCAGTCGCATTGTGAGAAGTGTTCTTACTTTCCTCTGCAGACTCTCTATGTCATTCAGCTCCATTTCACAATTTCAAAAAGGGTAACTTAGTACACAGCACGCATATATGTTAAGTGCATTAAATACCATTTTACTATTTAGCCTAGTTGGCAGTACCTGCCTCACGCGTCTTATGAAGTTGTTAGTTAATTCGTCCTTCATAGTTCGTTGTTCAAATCTTAGTGCCTATTTTATGCCCAAGTATTTATAGGTCAGTTCTGCATTCATTGCTATAAAGCTTTGACCGTTCCGTATCTTGAATGCTCCTGGTTGTATGTTTTCTCTAGTTGTGTCTAAAATATTGCATTTATCAAGGCTGAACAGCATTCCGAAATTCCCGGAGGAGTCTTCAACACACATTTTGTTAAAAAAAGTCGTCATTACTATTATTATTATAAATGTTTGTAAACCTATAAGGCAGCTTTGCAAACTTTTATTGTAACAATGTTCGTTTTGTAGGACACCTATGAAAGTCTACTTATGTTAACATTAAATTCCTAACGCCATTGTGACCTTGATTTTTGCGCGATTCTATCTTCATACACAATATATAGTTATGCACTAAGTTATATCAGCAATAGTTTTATTGAAACTTTAGGTTATTATACCTTAAACCCTGTTTAACTGTATATAAATTGAACTTTTGTTAAAGTGCTATTTTCTTTCCCAATGTACTATTTTCAGGTCTTAGATTGAGACATTTTAACCTAAAGACGCGTACAAAGAGCTATTAAGAAATAATAAAGTAAACATTCTGAGCACTTCAATGTTTTGTGTAAATACAATTAGGAATGAAAAGCTTAATTTTCTTACCCTTATTTTAGCTATTGTAGACGTAAAAGTTTATAAACTAGCAGCCGCAACAATAAATAATCTATTTAACGTAAGAGAAATCCAAACAGCTAAGTTTATATTACTTGAAACTTTGATTGTGCGAGATCTAAATCTTTAAGTGAATTTCCGGATAAAAGTATCTAATATTAGAGTTTATGAAAAACTTTATAACGAGTGAAATATAAAGAAAATTATTAATCAAATGCATATATCTCTCTTCAAACTATGACTAATTTTATTTTCAGATTGGATTTCGATTTGGAAACTATGATTAAGACAATGCCAATTTAAAGTTGCTATCTTTATCTAGAAGGACCCCTAATCTAGAAAGACTACGAATAATATTGCTTCCAAATAACAAAATGACGTTAAACGGAGTGTCCATTTTGTACTCCAGTATTCAATTTCAGCTATATTGTCACATAGGGAAAAAACATAAAAACATAATATTTCATAGATTGGCATTTTCCAATTTTACTAATCTTTTATTTTAAATTTAAACAATAACAATCGCGTCACCTTTTATAATTTTATAACCTTTTAATTAAGAGATATTATGTTTATTTACTGGTTGTCGATCGTGCAAATTCACCAAGTCAGCAAGGTGGCTTTCCGGGTCATGATGAACCGAGGTTGTAAGATTCATTGACTTGTTGAAAAAAAAAAAACAAAACAGGATAAAAAGGACGACCATGCTTGGGACAACGGTTCAATTGGTTCAATCGGCTGAATCGGTTCAATCAGTTTAACCTGTTTAAGGGTCAATTGATCCGATGCAGAGCAGCCAGTCTATTCTGAGTTAGTTAATTGCCCAGAAGATTAGTGAAGCGAAAATCCCAAGTGTGTCCCAGTCCAGAGCAGATCGACAAATGGTAACACTCTAGTGACAACCCCCGTCAAGAGTGCCAAGATGCAGATAACCTTAATGTAAGTTAAAAATTTAGTCATAATGATGTACAGTCCAAAATGTTAATGTGGCTTATTTCTAATTAAACTATTTTGTTATATATATTCCGAAGTAAAGAGTTTATTTTGAGTGTAATCTCTGAAGAGCAAATTCCTAAGAGCAACGTCCCTAGTCACACCTTAAAACTGGGCGTGACAATGTCGTGGAGGCGCCGGGTAAGATGGAGCTGGGGCGGAGTAAGATGGAGCTGAAGCGGAGTATGAAGGAGCTAGGGCGCTGTAGCTAGGAGCTAGATATGAAGGAGCTGCTGGAGCTTTGTATGCTGGAGCAGGGTAGCTTGGCGCTTTGTAGGATGGAGCGGGTGCAGGAGCAGAATAAGCTGGAGCTGGTGCAAGATATGATGGAGCTGGTGCCGAATAGACTGGTGCTGGTGCAGGATAAGATGTAGGATAGGATGGTGCAGGAACTGAGTATGCCGGAGCTTTATAAGTCAGAGCTTTACAAGCAGGCGCACTATAGGCTGGAGCGCTATAACTTGGCGCTTTGTAAGCAGGAGCAGGATAGGAAAGTGCTGGATAATTTGAAGCTTTGTAAGTAGGAACAAAACTGAGCGTGACAATATCACTAAATCGTTGAAAGATTTGATGGCTGGAATGTTATTGAATACTTTACCTTACACAGAGTGTTTCAGAAAAGCTTGATCTATAATTTGCTCAATGTAACGAATAACATTTTTTTTTATCGAAGGTGAGGTCTCAGTGTACCTTTTCTTCAACCTTAAAATTTTTTGAACTAAAAACTCTACTTAGCCAAAAAAATAACAGCCACATTCACTATGAAGATTTAAGACGTGCCGATCTAGTTGTCATGGAAATAAGATTTTCTTATTGAGCAGTTTTGTATTACTGATGATATGGTTATAATTTGTGTTATATACAGTGTGTGCCACGGCCAACTGCCGCGATCGATTTTTAGGAAAATAGACTTTGGTAAATTCTGAAAATTTAGCAGTTTACTAAAGTCGATAAGGGATATTTCGGTTAAAATGTTTTGAAGATGATTGCACTTTCAGTTATACCGGAAGGAAATGTATTTTTGTCTATTTTAAATAGAGCACAGAGTTATTTTATTTTTAGATTCTACGCAACACTATAAATACATTTTATGTATAATATCCTATACATAAGTCTGTTTTAACATATCTTAAATTTTATGTCAAAATTGGCCTTAGCGGGTCTAAACATAAATGTAAATTTTTCCTATATGATAACTTTAATATTTTAATTGGGATTGGTTTCCTTCTAGAAAGAGATCTACTTTAGAGTGCTGTGTGGATATTTTGATAATAAGTAAATGCAGGAAGATCAACACCTAACATTAAATATTAACTTGAAAAAATCATTACCCCTAGAAAGTGGTATTGTGTTTCCTTATTGGATGATGGAACCGAGGTCCTTTAGCTTTTTTCTTTTTGTGAAGGAGATGAAGACAGTCTTTTGGAAACTTATATTAAGTCTTTCCTGTTCTACCCATCTGTCTACAACCCTAAGTGCCCGTTACATTTTCTACCTTACAGTTGTATTAAATTTACCTTGGGTTAAGGTTACCAAGTCATCTGCATATCCTAGTACAGAATGACTTTCTTGCTCAGGATTCTCAAGAGCCCATCCATCATTAAATTTCAAAGCAGTGGAAAAATAACTCCCCTGTGAACACCCCACAGTCACCCGTCACCCGTGCCATCAGCATTTCTCCAAGCAGTTCCGTGTAGACAACCCTTTTAACATATTTTCGATCCACCTGCAACAGGTTTTTTATAAATTTATGTTCTTTATTGCAGTGATAATTCATGAAAAAGACGTATTATGGAACGCCCCTCTATGTCTAGAAATACTCCTAGAAGCACTTCTGAATTCTTCAGTGTATTTTCCACTTTGCCAACCAGTTCATAGAGCGCTCTGTAGGTCTCTCGGTCCCATACGTATTCTGGTTCTGTTGAAGCGGACTATTTGCCATTAAATCATCCCTAACATGCCTGTCTAACAGCTTCTCAAGAGTTTTGAGGAAAAATTACGTTAGGCTTATTGACCTAAATGCCTTTACTGTTGAATAGTTAGATTTCAGAGATTTCTGAATGAATACTACCCTAGTTAGCCTCCATATTTTTGAAATATATCCTAGAGCTAGGATTCCGACGATAATCAATCGTTGCAAGAGCAAAATTGCCTGTTTTTGTGAAGACTCCTTTGAACTGCGGAAAATGTTTGGAGGTTCTATAAATATCTCTTTGGAAATCTTTCTCTATATTCCTACCGATTCCTGACGATTTGCTTGCCAATAACCGTGTCATATCGGCCATTTCTGCATTAGTATAATATTCAACCATAGCGAAAAATTTAGGAAATTAATGATAAATTTTAAAATTAAATGATAAAGGTTTGTCAGATTGAATAGATACTTACCATTGTTAGCTCATAGCTACGTAAATTTTTATTGTTGTTGGCCTGTTGTCCTTCTAACACGATCGAATTTTCGTAGACCAGCCCTCAGCTTCAATCCCAATTTTACTGTAAATCAAGCTATTAAATTAAATGTTTACAAAAAATTAAATAAAAAACACCTATTTCGGAAATTATTAACTATCGTCATAACTAAAACTAACTAACCAAAGCAAGTAATATCACTTTTGCTTCCAAATGTATATGCTTATTTAATATTCATATCGATGTCGAATCTGAATATCAGTGTCGGAAAGAAAGCAATTAGGCGCTATTCATCATTTCGCATCGCATTGGGAATAAAAACCAATGCAATATAAAAATTACGCCCATTCATAAATCACTACCGAGGTCTCATTAGTTATTAACATGTTAAGCGTTACCACAGAATCTGAAAATCTGATTTTAAATGCTCAACTTTTTTTTTATTGCCAAATTCGCTATCTATTGGCATTAGTTTATTATATAGATCTGACTTTTTTCAAAATTTCTGTAATTTTATTGGTTTTTCGAGGTAATCGTTTTATGGCGCGCGGCCCGTTAAACCAAATATTCACTAGGACCACGCGACACATCAGTTGTGTCGCATTTAACAAGTATAGGCTTGCTTGTCTAATCATTAGACCTCCAAAATCTGAGGAATTAAATATTATCCAATGAAGAAAAAAGTTATAATAGTGAATTTGGCTACGTATCTGATAACTACTCCCCAGGTGACAGCAAGTTAAGTAGTAGTGATAGTTGTTCTAAGAGTGATTTCGCCACGCCAAAGAAAAAACCTTTGAAAGTTGACAGTTCAAAGAGAAAACTGCCTGTTCAAGATGATGGCGCTCCAACTAGCGGGCAGAATATTGTGACAGCTAATAATAAAACCGATAACATTATTGATGAAATTGTAGAAGATGTTATTTCACAGTATATTGTGGAAAGTGACAAAGGCGAAAATATAATCGAAGACGAATAAAATATCAATAATCTTTTCAACTTGACATATACGAACATTTTTGTAACAAAAGTCCAATTGCTATTTTCAAACTATTTTTGGCCAACGAAATAGTGACCTATATGGTAGTAGAAACTAATCGCTTCCCAGAATAACATCCAGTTGAAGAAAATAAGCCTAAACCTCATGCGAAAAATGGATTTCTACCAATCATTTAAAAATGGAAAAATTTTTAGGTATTATTTTGTAGATGGGTTTGTGCAGATATCCGACACTGAAGTCATATTGGAAAAAAAAGTCCTTTATATTCAAAACATTATCCAAAATATTATCCCGGAATAGATTTGAATTGATCTCAGCTATGTGGAATTTTAGTGATTAATGAAGATATTTCGCTTGAAAATAACAAACTTCGGAAACTAACTCCATTGATCACAAAACTACTGGAGAGGTTCCCAGTTATTTCTTCACCTGGTTCAAAATTATGTATTAATGAGACCATGGTTCCACAAATTTGGCATAAAGGTATATAAGTTGTGTTTTGAAGGTAGTCATACGTATAATTTAAAAATTTATTGTGGTACTGATTGTGCCCAGGGAGTGCAGGTATCCGCGAATTCTCTTATGGAAAGACTTTTAAATTGTGGTCGGCAATTATACATGCATAATTACTACACAAATGTTTCTTTAGCTATTGAATTATTCACCAAAAAATCATCTGATTGGTACACTGCGTAGTAATAGCAAATATAATCTTTAAGAGGTGCAAAAAAAACTTAAACTCCTGACGTATTTGAACAAGAAAGTGATACATGATTAGTAGTCAGGAAATGGTGTGACAAAAGAGATGTTCTTATGTTAAGTACTATTCACACAGATAATAAAGAGAAAATACAGAAAAGAGGTGATGAAACTGGACAACTTAAAGCTATTCTTGATTATAGTGAGGCAAAATCTTTCATCGATAACTCAGACCAAATAAAGCGATATTCGCATTGGTTACGTAGAGAAACCAAATGGTACAGGAAACTTGGCATCGAGTTGTATTAGGTTCAGCAGTTGTAAAAGCTCATTTAGTGTATAAGATTGATTGATTGATTGATTGAGTTAGTGGTTAAAGACGCGTCAGTATCTTTGACTATTTAGCGCCATCTATAGTACTATTGGGTGTATTAGATTTTGTTATAAAGACCAGTGTGTTTCAGAAAATTAAGTATACGTTTGGCCTTAGTTAGGTCAAAATATATGACTGTCATAAAATTATTGGAGATGAGGTACCAATCTCTGGCGTTTCTATATAAGGGACAGTCAGATATAATATGCTTTATGGTTAAGGGGGAACGACAAAACAGATATTGAGAGGGATTCTCGTTTTTAAAGAGATAGGAATGCGTCATTCTAGAATGTCCAATAGCAATTCTCTTCCATATAACGTTATCCCTTCTGGATATTTGGGGAGAGTGATAGGTTTCAGAAAAGTTTCTTTTGATATAAGAGAGTTTATCTGGGTTTTCGAGGGATTCCCAGCGAACTTGCACAATATTACGAATGATGTCATCAATATGCATATTGAATTCTTTAGTGTTAAGTAAAGGGAGAAAAGGAATTCCTTCAAGGATTGCAGACTTAGCTTGGGTGTCCGGAAATTCATTCCCATCTATGCCGATGTGGCTCGGCGCCCACATGAAGGCTATGTAGAAATTACGTTGGGATCCCATTTTAAGAAGGTCGAGAATTTGATTCATGAGGGGTGGGATGTGTTGAGGGCTTGGATCGTTCTGAGGCAGTCGAGAGAATCCGAAATGATTAGATGTTTAGGGATGGAGGAGTATTTAATTACTTCTCTGATACATTGTTTGATGGCAAACAACTCAGCTGAAAAAATAGGTGTCAGTGTATAAGGAAATTACTTAAGAGAAAATATCTGTAACAGATTTTCAAGAACAACTATGTTTCTCTCTTATAGAACTAACCGAAACTCAACAAAGCATCGAACAAGAAGAGGACGATCCAAGTGACGAACACATTTTAGTGTACATAACTCGCAGTTGCGTTGTATCTAAAAGAAATTAACGGACGTAAAAGTATTCCAAGTAAGGCATCGCGTACGAGATGGCAATCTACTAGTTGTAGTAAATTTTGTTTTGTTCCATGTTTCTTGTCGATCACTAAGCCAAAAAAACCTGCTTGATTGGTTTCCATTATCATTTGTTTATTTTTATAAAAAATATATAGGTTTTAGGTTTTATAGAAGTTACTATAGTCTCTTCTTCTTTCTATTTCTTCTTAGTAGTAAAATCTGTATTTTTTTCTGTCAAATATTTTTTGTATACTCTAGCGTCAATAATTTTATAATATATGTTAGATACAAAATTAGAGTTTGTTGTTTCTAGTATTACTACTCGTAATATATGATTGTAAACAAAATTTTAAAATTAAAATTTAATGGATCAATATTAAGGTGGGGCTCTCTGGATCACGCTCTTTCAATTTTCATAAGAAAATCATATCAGCGCGACATATCGGCTGTGTTACTTTGCAAAATAGAACTGCCAGTAGTGTGACATAGCAAGTGTATCTCGGAGACCAAAGAACAAGATGAAGTACTACAGGCGCATCATATTTCATGGCGCCTAACGTGTTCAGAAAGGGCTATATTGCCTAACTTTAGTTCAATCCAACAATCCGAGTCCGACTGAAAATTGATGGAAAGGTCCTCTACTCACATATAGAAATTTGGTTTTGACAGGAAAATCTTTTGTCAAATTGGATTAACGTGTTATGTAGGTAAATATCCAGTTGTTTATTACCTTCATTTTTATATTTGTTTTAATCGGATCATGTTGCACTCATCTTTAAAACTATAGTTTACGGAAGAAGCTGTGGTTGAAGGCAGATTTTTAGTGTCTCAAAATGCTTACTTCACTAAATAACGACTTAACTATGAAACTTTTGAGTATTAAAGTAATACATGGAATTGTAACCCTACAATATCTAAAACTGAAAATAAAGACATAGTTCAGACTTAATTTAAGTAGCACAAATTGAAAAATGTAATTACAGATAAGCTAGAAGTCGATATTATTAATATTTGATAACTTCTAGATAAAATTCAGATAGAGACTTTAAATGTCGATTTTTGAAAATTGAAATTATTTCAGAAAAACTAATGATGAGGTAAACGACTTAAGTCTTAGAAGTTGTTATTTCAAGCTTAAAATTTTTAAATATGCAAGTTTAAAAAAATTCTCAAATATGTGAAAATTTAACATTTTATACTAAAAAAAAATATTGTTTGCCAATTGATATATTTATGTCGTGCAAATTATTTTACAAACCCTTGTTTCTTAATTAGTTCACGGCGCTCTGAACTCCCCTAACTTCCAAACAAACTTAAACATATATTTAAAGATTTATCTACATACTCTTTGCTAATTTATATCCAAATATATATAAAATAATTCTATACAAACTGTCAAAACAAAACTTTAATTTGCTTATTATCGCATTTCCTTAATAAGACATTAAGCCATCATATTAATTAAAGTTAATAAACTGTCTTAAGTTTTGTGATGAAGGAGCGATTCATGGGACAAATTTAGAATAATTTAATATTTACAAAATGAAAATATCTAACCAATTAATAAATTAAGTAGAGATGTTCACTCCAAAATAAAATACATTCCAAAAAATGTTACGAAAAATTGACATTAACGACGTATTTTTTCCTTGAATTTCTGAAAATTATCTACAACTTACCCTAGATAAAACAAGTAATGTTAACATCATGTTAACTTTTACATAACTGCAAAAAGCAATCTTGAACTATATTCACAACAACCTCTCTCTCCAAGGAAATTAACGCTCTAACTTCCAACTGAGCACAAAAGATCATAGAGTCTATAAACTACTTTAAAATACTCACCAAATACTACAATAAAATACAAGAAGTTAAGAGAAACTCCTGGAAGAAACTGTTTCTGGGAGTTCAAATTACATTCTAAAGCATCACGCCTCTACAAACTCTGGCTAAAAATCCCACTGACCATAAAAGGACTTTTGATGAAACCAATTTTCCAACGCCAGCCAGAAGTGTATCAAAAATGGATAGACAACTTGCAAATAAAGTAATACTCACAACAAATTATGGAGAGTTAGATAAGGTATCATGACCTAATAGGGTTATCCCAGTGCTCTTAAAGTAGTTCATCTTTGTCTGAAAATGATTTAATATACCCCAATCAATTTACCTATAAATCAGGAAAATTATGAGTCAGCTTTAGACCACCTAGTAAAGAAACTAGATTCTGCCGTAAGTAACAGGAAAATAACTCTAACAGCCCTCTTTGATATTAAGGAATCAAAGCACTTTCATTTCCATGATAACTTTTGCTATAAAACCCGGTATAGAAGACACAAGTGGATATAAAACATGTTTCAAGGTAGACAAACACAATCAGATTACTTACGGGAACTCGGTAATAATCAGATGGTCAGAGGCACCCCACAGGAAGGGATTGTATCCCCATTCTTGTGGTATCTAGCGGGTGATGAATTTTTGGTAAGCTCTGATAACCTACGTTATCGTACCCAAGATTATTTTGATGATCTAATTACACCAATTGTGGGGAAGTACTATGGGAACTTATCTAAGTAGATTTAACTATAATGGAAGAGTGGTACACTAAGGTACATCTTGGGTAAATCAGGGAAAACCCGAAATTATATCTTTCAGTAAAAGAAAAAAGCTTGATGAGTTAAACTAGCAATTACTCTAGGAAGTCAAATGCTTAAGTGTAAAGCTTATACTCAGAGACAACCCCTTCTGGAGTTTTTAAATTCCACAGACTACCGTTCCTATGCATTATAGGAGCTATGAGAAGCACCTCTGTCAAGGCTAACACAAGAATGGGGAATATAGTCCTTGGATACACCAGGATGCCAAAAAGTTACAATTCAACACACCCTACTCAATTTACATCAGCCAGAAGGCAGCATCTTATCTAACATGATGACAGCCAGGAAATTCTTGTGGTTTAAGGGTGACGGACTCATCATTTCCTAATTTTATATACGAGAAAAACTAAATGAATACTTGTTTCGAAAAACTCTCGGACCTATCAAATTTTATTTTTAGTTTAGTGTTTCTTTGCGTGAGACCGAAGCATACAGTTACTCAAGAAGGAAGTATGACGTCATGGATATTTCTTTGCCACTGTTTTTTTTTCAGAGTCACAAAGGGCCCATTTTTCATATACGACAAGGTGAATATCAATGTCGGTAATTGTCAAGAAAAATTATTGTAAAACTTCAATGATTACTGATTTCAAATTCTATTTCAGATTTTGAAAATTCAAAATGCTGGATCAATCTGAAGGATCAACACCGCAAAAATAGAAAATTTTGAAAAATAAGAAACGTTCTCGTATGTCATGTTAAGATTTGCGTAGAAATGATCTCTGGCGTTTTTTTGATTGAATGTACCATTCTTGAGGAAAAAAAATAATGAAAATATGAAATTTGTCGATAATAATAAATAATTAACAATTTTTGCCTCGGAAATGGCGCGTCCATCAAAAGATCACTAGTGAAAATTTGTATAAAAAATTTATCGGTATTAAGACTATTTTTTGTGTTTCGAAATTTCCATATTTGTGGTTCTGAACCACCATGATGAATTTTGAATTTTCGAAATCTGACACTGAATTTAAAATAAGTAACCCTTGAAACACCTTATACCACCTATAGCTTTTTGCACTACCTCTTCGTTAAATACGTGTAGAAATAATAGAAAGCAGGTGACGAAAATATTTCGAATATTCATGAATTTTTTCTTCGACCATGGTACATCCAATCAAAAAAGCACATAAAGACTGTTTTTGCTCGGAATTTTACGTAGAATACAAAAAAGTTAGTTATCGAAATTTTCACTTTTTTGGTTTTTGATCCGCCATATTGGATCCACCATTTTCCAAATCTGACACCAGCTTCGAAATCAACGACCTCTAGGATCCTTTAACAAGGCGGCATTTTGAAGTTCTTTGGATGCATGAGACTTCAAGGACGAATCGAAGCTCATCTTTAGTTGACATTCTTGCAGCCCTACATTTTTTGTGTAGATCTCAATTCGAGATCTCTTTCTATCGAAAAATCTACGCGTTGAAATTCACATGTTCTACGCTACGTAATATACGGACAGAAGCAAGTTTTTGGCATCACAGGTGATTCCGATTCATTGTGTCAGTTAAATGTTTTTTTGGTCGGCTGAATCTTTATGTTTGGATTTAAAAAATGTTTGTGTATATATATATATATATATATATATATATATATATATATATATATACTTAGGTTTAAGAGAGGTTTATATTTTTTTGAAATAGTGCGAATGTTACATAATGACCTCATATTTTACCAATATAAACTCGACTGACATTTTTACACTTTAATAAATTTGATACAGCTTAAAGCTCTTACGTGACCTAAGTTACATATTAAAGAGTTCTGCCAGTTTTTACATTAAACGACTTTTATTTCTGCTTCTTATACCAACATTTTCCAGTAGGGCGAGGTGCTAAAGTGGTAATATGCTGCACAATAAATTTATGTCAAGAGCCAAAAGGCTTTTACTGGATGTTATTTGTCTTCTTATTTTATTATGGTAAAATTACTGGTTTAATAAAATAAGTAATTTGTATGCTTGTAGAGAAATGTTGGGCTTGCATTTTTTTAAGCCACAAAAATGTTTTGTTAAGGAAAAAACATATTTCTTCAAAAAAAAAAAAATAATGTTTCATCTGTCATACTATACCTATGAGTCTTTATAAGATTTTGTAGCCATTAGAAATTTATAATATCTTTACGTTCATCCGTCCATCTGTATATCGTCCTAAAGAACTCAAAAATTTTATGAATATTTCTAATTTAACCAAGTAGACCCAATTTAAGTTTTAGTTGCTCATCAGTTGTAGAGAGTTGAGATTGTACCCCAACCTAATTTTAAAAGTTACAAATTTAGAAACAAAACTAAATTTAATTAGTAAAAACAAAAACAATATTAAACTTATCAGTCTGTTCTATATCAGTAACTTTGAAACCAATTTAAATTTTTTTCTACTTCCTAAATATGGTAATAAAGTTTAAAATCTACTAAAAACCTATTATAATCAGTTTATTAGAAGATATAAATTTTAAAAGGTGATAGTGACTACCTGGCAAATATTCTGAACGGATAAATGACGTAAAATCTGTTTTTTCGTTAAAGTAGCCAAGGCTACTTTATGGCTTTGGGCACAACGGCCATACAGCCAGTCACATATTATTTAATTACTCATTTCTCACAAATTATACACTTAAAACCTAATTTAGATCTAATAACAGTAAAAATACCCAAGCCGGACCCGGTAATCGAACCCGGCATCTAAGTGGTGCTAGACCACAACCATACCACTGCACCACCCAGATGAGCGTAAAATCGGTTGACAACATGAAGTTTCACAAATAATATAGGAACCATCATCCATTTCATATATCTTCACTTTCTTTTTTGTTGCTATGGTACCTAACATCGCTTTTCGTCCTTTGATTGTGTTTTTTCTTTACCTCCCTTTCTAGTCGTAGCTTTTTTAATCTGATCTAATCTGTTTAATCTAATGTGTTTATTTAACTTCTTCTTCAAGTGCCTTCTTCATTGCGGAGGTTGGCAATCATAATAGCTATTTTAATTTTTGAGGCAGTTGCTCTAAATAGTTATTTTGAACTGCATGCAAACCATTCCCTTAGGTTTTTTAGCCATAAAATTCGTCGTCGTCCCACGCCTCTTCTGCCACTTATTTTGCCTTGGATTATGAGCTATAAGATGCTGTACCTTTCTCCTCGCATTATGTGTCCGAAATATTGCAGTTTTCCCTGTTTTACTGTTATCTCGACTTCCTTTTCTTTCCCCACTCTTCTCAAACGTTCGTAACTCGATCCACCCACGAAATCCTCTGAATTCTTCTATAGGTCCACATCTCAAAAGAGTTAAGTCTTCTCATTGCCTCTCGATTCAGTATCCATGCTTCCATTCCATAATATAGAACACTATATACGTAACATTTAGTCAGTCGTATTTCCAGGGCTAACGTTAGATCTTTGCTGCAGATAACCTTTTTCATTCTAATAAAGTTGGCACGTGCTTTCTCGATTCTGGTTTTTATTTCGACGGTATAGTCATTATTTTCTGTTATTAGGGTTCCCAAGTAAGTTTACTTCTTAACTCTTTCTATGTGCTGGCCTCCTACCATTAGGGTTTCATTATTATTGGTGTTGTTTTTACTAATTATCATGAACTTTGTCTTTTTCGTGTTAAGAGAGAGTCCATATTCTCCACTGACTTTCAATATTTTATTCATTATCTTTTCTAGGTCTTTCAAACTATCAGCCATTATTGCGGTGTCATCTGCATACCTAATATTGTTGATCAAAACTCCGTTTACTTTTATCCCTGCTGTTTCAGATTCAAGACTTTCCAATATGACCTCTTCAGAATAAGCGTTAAATAGTAAAGGTGACAATATACAACCTTGTCTGACTCCCCTTTATATTTCTACATCTCCGGATATTTCCTGTCCAAATCTTACTGCCGCTCGCTGATTGTAATACAGATTTGATACCAACCTTAAATCCCTTTCATCCAAATTTTTGCTTCTGAGAATCTTTATTAGTTTGTCATGCTTGACCCTATCAAAAGCTTTGTTGTAATCTATGAAGCAGACATAGAGGTCCTGACTGATATCTAAGCATCTTTGAATAAGCACATTAAAAGCAAATAATGCTTCTCTTGTACCCACCCCGTTCCGGAAGCCAAACTGTGTGTCACTAATATCCAGCTCCAACTTGGAATGTATTCTAGCGTGTACAATTTTTAAAAGGGTTTTCAAAGTAAGTGACATGAGACTGATTGTTCGATAGTCACTGCATTCTTTTGAATTTGCTTTCTTTGGTAAACATATGAATGTTGATGTTAACATTTCTCGGGGGATAGTTCCTGTCGTGTAAATTGTATTAAATAATCTCACCAATAAATCTAAATTTTTGTTATTGATCAGCTTCAACAACTCACCTGGCATTTCATCTGGACCAACAGCTTTATTAGTTTTTATCGACCTCAATGCATAAATGACCTCTGCTTTAGTAATTTCAGGCCCCATGTCACCGCCCAGACTGTTTATAGAAGAATTTTCGTGTCTTTGATCTTTAAATAGTTTTTCTATGTATTCTGTCCACCTGCCTAATTTTTGTTGTGTTTCCATAATAATGTTCCCCTCTTTGTCTAGCAATACGTTTGAGGTTTTTCTCTTTTCTATTCCAGCTAGTTCTTTGACTTTTTTATGCAAGTTGAAGTTGTCGTACTTGTTTTGTAACTCCTCTATTTCCTTGCATTTTTCAGAAAAGTACTCTTCTTTTGCTGCTCTTATTTTTCTTCTTATTTGAATTTGCAACTGTTGATATCGGGTTTTGTTGGTCTTGTGTTTCCTTCTTTCATCCATCAACTCCAAAATATCATCTGTCATCCAATCTTCCTTCTTGTATCTTGATGTTGTAAGTACTTTCTTTCTTGGTTCCATAATTGACGTTTTGAAAAACTGCCACTGTTGTTCAACGTTGTCATCTTTTAACCCAGGCTTGCATTGTCTTCTTTCTAAGTTTGTGTTGATGTCTTGTCTGAGCTTTTCTTTCGTTTCTTCTGATTTTAATTTTTGTATATTTAGTTTTTTGATGTTATGATTTGTTTGTATCCTTTTTAATTTAAGTTGAATTTAGCGATAAGGGGATTGTGGTCCGAAAATACATCCGCACCTGGGTACGCCTTTACTGAATGTACTGTGTTTCGATATCTGTTTTTTATCAAGACGTAATCAATCTGGTTTCTAACTATGTTGTTGTCCTTATCAGCTGGTGACTTCCATGTATAGAGACGACATTTAGGTAGCTTAAAAAAGGTATTTGTTACTACTAGATTATGCTCTTGACAGAATTCTATAAGACGATCTCTTCTATCATTGCGCACTCCAAGGCCGTATGACCCGACAATGGAATCACATTTACCCTGACCGATTTTTGCGTTAAAATCCCCCATTACAACAGTAATATCTCTAGATTTTGTGAGGCGTAGTGTCTGTTGGAGCTCATTATAAAAGTTTTCTATTTCGTCTTCCGTTTTATCAGCAGTCGGTGCATAAATCTGTAATAGATTTAATTTAACTTACTTTAAATTTATGGTCTCTGTTTTTATTCTTGAGTGTATATTTTCGAAATGGGCATATCAAGCTAACTATCTGGATCATCTATATTCAGATCACTGGTCAAACTATAGGTGAAAATAATCTAAAGTATTTTAATTATGCTGGGGCTTTCAGCACCAACCCAGAGTCCTCCCCTACGAAGATACCGTCAACCTTTACTCTCAGTGTTTTAGAATATTTTGCGATGGCTAATAGAAAGTGCTCGCATCCGTTACTACAAAAACAACTTCTTATGGCAAGGACTCTTTTCCTTGCACTTGGTGGACCTGCAATGTCCCCTTAAATGGAACCAAACTTGCTTGTCCGCCCGAAATAAAATTCTCTATTTCTTTCTACAGGTTATTACTTTCCTATTACTTTTCTAAACTTTCCTTTGTTTCACTACAGATCCCAAAAGCTATTTTTTGCGACTTATTTTTCTTTATTTGTCTTTATGATGTGAATGTTTTCTGTAACCTGTTGTAAATAAAAGAAACAGTTTCATTTAATATTTTTATGTCATATTTCCTTGGATGTGAGATGTTGCTTTTACAGTCCATATTAAATAATTTATGGCTATGATGTGCTAAAAGTAAATTCCTATCACATAATACTTGTACTAGTTTTTTATTATAGCTACTATTGAAATGTAATTTAATAGATATTTCGTCAATTATCTTTTTTATATAATTAAATAAATTTTCCCAAACATTATTTATTTCTTCCCCTTTTATGACTTTGATAATATTCTAAATAATATTCTTTTTTTAAATTACTGAAATAAAATTACTGCTCACATATAGTAATACAAATTGTACAAGAAAGCATGAACTTCATTCTCGCGAATTTAATTTTATTCTCATACTTGAAAATTCAATGCGAAAATATGATAATCTTCAAAAAGGAAAATGTTCTCTTTCATGTCAGTTCCGATGGAAACGAGTCTCATTATTTACTGCACTATTATATACATAGTGTAAGAAATAATTAACCTAAATTTTACAAAATGATTAGCCGTTACAGAGAGATTAAATTTGTGTTTCTGAAACTTACATAAATGTATTTTTAATGTGCGAAAAGAGGTGCGAGTTATTATTATCCAGGAATATTATTTTCTATATTATAATGTCGCGTAGTATGTGTGTGCTACTATTCTTGACTCTTTGATATAAAGATTGTTATATATGACGCAAAAGAATTATTCTTCTTCTTCTTCCCCTTTTATTTAAGACGACGTCTTGTTTTTCTGCTATATTAAGCCTCCTGTGATGTTGATGTCCAACATTCGTGCCATCGTTTTGGAGGTCGACCAGTGGGTCTTCTAGTGTTTGGTATCTCGTTCTTAGCCCATTTTGCCCATCGATCGTCGCCCATTCTGTCCACATGGTCCCTCCAATATCTGCGCCTTTACCTTATGAACCGTACCACATCAGGCACCTTGAGCTCTTCCCTTATTTCGGAACTTCTCATTTGATCTCTTAGGGTTACTCCTTTGATTGTTCTTAACGTTTTCATTTCAACCGTTCGTAGCATACTTTTTGTTTTAGATGTTTCGGCTCAAGTTTCCGATGCATAAGTTAGTACTGGTCTTATCACAGTTCTGTAGATGCGTACTTTGCTCTGTGTAGACATATACTTATTTTTCCAGATTATGTCCCTCAGGCATCCTGATATCATTGAGGCCTTGTTAGCCTGTGCTCTGACTTCCTGGTATACATTTTTTATTGCTTGATACATCAACTCCCAAGTATCTGCAAGACATGCTTTGTCTGACAGGATGGTTCTTCACCACCAATTTGCAACTGTCGATCTGTTCTGTCTAAACCCATGTTGTTCTTCACTTATTGCAATTTTACTCGTTAGTTTTGAAGTCATGATTTTTGTTAATAATTTGCTTGTACTGTTTTGTAGTTTTATTGTTCTATAATTGTTGGGGTCATTCTTATTTCTCTTTTTGAAGATGGGTGTAGTCAGGCTGTTCCTCCACTGTTCTGGAATACTGCAGGTTGATATAATTTTGTCAAATAGTATTGTTATTGCTTTTTCTAGTTCAAGGCCCCTATATTTAAGCATTTCATTGGAAATATCGTCGGTTCCCGGAGCTTTTCTATTTTTCAGTTTGGTCAGCATTTCGTGTACGTCTTCTATTTTTATGTTCTCGTCTTCCATCATCGGTTTTACCTTATCTAAATCTATTTGGATGTCCTCGTTATTATACTCCTGGTTATTGTAAAGGCTATGCATGTATTTTTTTCAGTTTTCTGCTGTTATAGAGTTGATTACCACTTCTTCGTTGACTTCTTTTTTCCTATTTCTTATTACGTTCCAAACTTTCCTTTGCCCTCCGTATAAATTCCTTTCCATTTCGGTGGAAAACCTTTCCCAGTATGTTTCCTTTAGGTCTTTAATCGCGTTATTAATTCTATTTCTCACGACTTTGTATGCTGAGTATTCTTCTTGCGTTCTTATATTTTTGTATTTTAAGTATGCTTCCTTCTTTTGTTGTGCCAATGCCTTTACTTGTAAAGTGAACCAAGGTTTGTTGTTTCTTCTCCCATTTATGTTTGTTGTTCTAGTACTTCTTTTGCACTATCAATTATACTTATCTTGATTTTGTTCCAAGCATCACTAGGACTATCTTCCTCTATTATTGGATCTAGGGCTAGTTTCTTTTTCAGCCTATTTTGGTATAGCATTTTTGTTGATGTTTCCTTGAACGATTCTATGTTAAACTTGTCGATGTATATCGGAGGCTTTTTCTTTTGGAAATTGGCTTTGAATCGATATTTGCACAGTACTAAGCCATGTTCTGTTCCGACGTTCGCAGATGTTGGTTTGGAAGGATTTCCCTATTAGTTATGAAGTAATCGATTGTCGAATTGAATCCTCTTGTGTTGCCAAAAGTATACTTGTGCTGTTGTTTGTGATTATAAAAGGTGTTATTTATACGAAGCTCGTTATGTGCGCATATATTTATTAGCATTTCTCCGTTGTTATTAAGGTCTCTTCGTTAAATTTGTGCATTATACCCGGAATCGGAGTATTCCCTATTCTAGAGTTGAAGTCACCTCATGAAAGTTTTTGATTTTTTTGGCAATCTGTCTATTACTTCTTGGAGTTCTTCGAAAAAGGTGGTTCTTTCTTTTTTGGGCTTAGTCATGTCTGACGCATATATGCTTACGAGGTTAAGATTCTCCGTATTAAAATTTAATCGGATGTACATAATATTGATGTTTATATATTGAACTTTTTCTATGTGATTCTCAAACTTTTCAGGTATTAGTAGTCCTACCCCAGCGTGCGCCCTATGGTTCTTTTCCTTGCCACTATAGAAAAGTATGTAGTTCTGGCATTTTGTGCTCCCTTTACCTTTGTTTTTTAGTTCTGATAGTGCACATATGTCAATCTCATGTTTATTTGCTTCGATGATGATTTCTTGATTCCTTGTCCATAATTAAATTAAGCATGATGTTATATTCCAGGAGCCCATACGCATTTTTTGTGATTTCCATAATCGTTTATTCCTTTTTCTCGCCGAGTCATTTTTCCGTAAGATCCGATAGGTAGGTTGCTAGCCTGGCCTATAAACCCTCCTTCTTTACTCGGGCTTGGGACCGGCAGTGGCATCTAGTGAGCTACTCGTTCCACCCTCCAGCTACCCCAGCCGGAGTTGCTAAAGAATGCATGGGGTGAAAAGAGAGTTAAAATAAATTAATTTCTCTTCTTAAATATGTAAATAGATCCAAAAAATATAAGGAAAATGTCGATTTTACCCTTAAGAATTCAATGTAAAATTTACTTTTTGCAAACACGAATTACAGACTTTATGCAGAAGCAAGGTCTTTATGTATTATGTCATTAGTGTAAAAACTCTGAGCTTTCAGGAAAAAATGTATAGCATGTTGTATAATATTCCTTTTACTGATGGTTGTACTCTATAAATGATTGAATTATGAAGAAAATTTAAAAAATGACTAAATAAATTATATTTGATTTAAATCTTTTTTTTTTCTTAGACGTAAGCTACTCAAAATTTTTAAGGACATATAATAATTGGGTGTTGTGTAATTAGCTTAAAAACGCTATGCGTTTAAAAAATGCATGTCATGTAGTATAATGTTATGCCACAAACAATTTTTTTTTGAACAAAATATATAAAATGTGCACCATGGCATAATAAATTTTGTTCGATGTGAACCCATATAAATTATAAAAGAAAGTTTGCTAACCTAGGCAGGTAATGGAGTCAAAATTAGACAGTTCAACCTCTAACTTAAAAAATAATAGATTTTTTCGTAAACTGTAAATCTGATTTCAATAAAACTGAAATTATTAGTGTATTTGAGCGGTAAAACTACATATCTTTCGCAGGATCGGTGAAGAAAAGATACATCTTCCTTTTGATGTGTACTCTGGTTCTCTCTCTAATCCCGGAACCAAAAAAAAAATTGTTGCTAATTGGGCACTGCTGTAACCAAATCGTGTAATTTGAAAGACAGCAAATGTTTAAAATTTTTAATAGAATAAAAAATATTACAATATTAAAGCTGACTTCTACAATTATTGACCATTCGAAAATATTTAAATAAGTTTTTACAAGAAGAGAGAGTTATCATACAAAAACAGCTAATCCAGACATCACAAAAGTGTTTTACTGACTTCGAAAATCGGGCTTCTTTGCACTTTACAGCATAGCCTCGTTCCCATAAAGAAGTTTATTTATCACTTCTATAGAAGGTGCCTGTATTGGCATGTGCAAAGCATAAGCAAAACATGGCCTCATATTATTAGGTTAACAAGGTCTCTTAAGAGCAAACATAATTTGAAACTATTTTCGACCATGTCGGTCCATATCCAACATTCTCGATAAACTAAATTAACTTTATCCATTATATCTGTCAACCTGCATTTCATCGTTTATCTATTTACGAACCATGTTAGCATAAACTTGCAGTAAATTTATTAGGCCATCATGTTTAATATAAGATAATGAAACTTCCGGGTTACAACAAAATCCAAATTTACTTGGATCATGTAATAGATAGTGGCTTAAATTATGACAAATATATTTTAAATATATCCATCATGTTCAGGAGGAGGTATTGGAGAATAATATATAAATCAAAATCTTGCTTTCATCAAAATGAATCATTGTAAAAAAACGGGCGTATGTTGAGTTTTGTGGTAATGCTAATTATTCTTCCAATTAAATATAACACAGTGTATCTATTTCGATCTTGGTAATTTATATTGATTATTTTAATTTTTCTCCAAACTTCATTTTTTATTATTATGTTTTTATTATTTATGTAACTTCCTTTCTTCTTCTATGTTTTCATTTCTTCCACAAAAAATTACTATTTTCAGTTAAAACAAAAAGTAATTTTTGCATAGTGTTTACAATTTCGATTAATTATTAACATTCATATACAAACTAACCTGACTATCCGCCGATACTTGGTTTCCGACTCCCTACATCGTAATTTTTTTTTCGTGTATTTGCCATTATGGCATGGACGTCATTATCTAGTGTCTCTGCCGGATCACCGAAGAACTCCGTTGCCCACCGCCAACCACATGGAGGTGCCCTAGATTGTAAACCCACGAAAAAAATGTTTTTTTAACACTGATGGAAGTGACTCTTTTGACTCCTCATCTGTAGGGTTATATGGTTATGGAATTGTGAGGTTATGAAGTTTTAGGATTATGAGATTTTAAGGTTACACGGTAGTGGAGTTAAATCGCATATCTTTTTCAAACATATTAATTTTCACTGCTTCAACGCATATTAGTGTCTTTTTCACTGGGTTGTAGAGTTTTAGGATTTTGAGGTTATAGGATTATAGGGTGTTAAAGCTCAGGGCTATGGCGTTTTAAGGTTATGGGGTTGATGGGATATTTGATAATAGGGCTTTGTTTGGGTTGTTATTAAATTTTATGATTTTTATCCTATTTTTTGAGGTTAGGAAAAAACCTGACATAATGGGGTTATTTGGACTGCGGATTCGATTTTATCATACGAGGCGTGTCCAGAAAGTAAGTTTACTGATTTTTTGTAGGCTAAAAATATTTTTATTTAAAACAAAATACATGGTTAAATTAGTACACATGTAAGTTATTTTTCGACGTAGTCGCCATTTCTCTCAATGCAGGTGATGAAGCGGGGTATCAACTTTTTGATGCCTTCCTCGAAGTAGTTTCCCGCCATGCCCTTCGTCCACTTGTCCACCTCTTCCTTCACCGTCTCGTTGGTTGAAAACTTTTTTCCACCCATGTGCAGCTTCAGGGAGATGTAAGAGATAATAATCTGAAAGTTCCAAGACAGGGAAATGTGCGAGATGGTTCAGGACATCCCATTTAAACGAAGTGAGCAGTTCTTTCATGGCGTTGGCCGTGTGTGGTCTGGCATTGTCATGCAGCAGGCAGACTCCCTTTATCAGCATGCCTTTTTCTTGTTCTGAATCGCCCTCCGCAATTTTTTTAGGATCTCATAGTATCTTGCAGATTTGATAGTCTCCCCTTGAGGCAAATCTTCAATCAAAATTATGCCTTGACAGAATTGTGGTTTTGAAATTTTTTGTCGGGGTGAAGAGGTATGACTCCACTGTTGAGACTCTCTTTTGGTTTCAGGCGTGTAATCTTCAACCAAAGTTTCATCTCGAATAATAATGGAGAGGAGAAATTCATCTCCATGGAGTTTGTGGCGCCTCAAAATCTCTTGCCCTGCCTCCACTCGATTCAACTTGTGCTGGTCTTTCAGCTGTTTTGGGACTCATCTCACAAACAGTTTCCGATATCCGAGGGTTTCTGTGATGGTTTCGTATAGTAGAGATGTGGATATTTGCAGAAACATAGCAGAAAGATCATACACAGTCAATCTGTGATCGTCACGGAGCGCATTTTCGATTTTTTCCACAATTTCGTCAGTCACAATTGAAGGTCTTCCGCCCCTCTGATCGTCATGCACAGACGTACGGCCATTTTTAAACTCGCCACTTGTACATACTCGTACAATTTATAGCTGTATCACCATATACAGTTTTCATCTCGTTATAAACCACAACCGAAGCTTTTCCCTTCTAAACGAGATAGCGGATGACGGCGCACATTTCGCACTTGGCAGGAGATTGGATCGACATTTTTCATGAAACGTGCTGTCGCGTCGAAAGTTTTCAATGTACTGGCCTTGAACCGGTCTTGTTGTGGAGGGGAGGAATCAGGCCACACGGCAGTGTAGCCAACATGTCGAAAAAAATCCCTTCGACCGTGATAGCCTCAGTACACTTACTTTCTGGACACGCCTCGTATTTAATAACATATAGTAAGGTGAATCCCCGCAAAAAATATTTCGATTTTTTTTGTTTAGCTGTGAACTTCATCGATAAATTTGTGGAGTAACTTTTTTGGTTTTTCTAGCATCAGCAAATATTACGAAACTTGGATTTCCTTTATATTCAGAGCTATATTTAAGTGCTTATGTTCCTTTGGGATTTGATTTTTTTTAATTGTTTGTCTGTCTTTATTCTCATAATAAACATCGGACGTAATTTTTTAATTTAAGGCAGAGCCATCGGTAAAAATATGTTTATTCATTTATACTTAGTTCTCCTAGAAATAGATTTAGATGAGTTGAAGTGTTATTTTCTTGCTTTAGGTTTATGACTTTAGTTAGATTATTGGTAATATTGTAATTGAGTTGATGGTAAAGACAACTGTTCGATAAATAAATGATTTCATTAAATTTTATGGCCCAAATACACCCTAAAATCAACGCAGGTAGATTTTAACTGCAATTAATGTTAAAAGATTTATCCTAAAAACTTACAAAATTTCACATAATGAAATTAAAAATTTTGATTATGAAAATTTATGTAGCTTAAACTTTTCACTACCAGTTATTTTTAGTTATTGATCAAGTTTTCTACTGGAAATTATCAGCAGCGATTTCAAATGCTCATCTGTTAATTACGATCTGTAAATATTTTTTTATATGTTTCATTTTGGAGACTATTTTTTCAAAAGCTACTAGCGAATTTATGCAACTGATAAAACTGTGTAAGTGGAAGACTCAGAAAATTCCAGCACGGAATTTAAAAATATCGCTACACTGCAATTCGATCATTTCCATTTGAAGTTCGGTGGCATAGGCGTTAAAAAATTTTTGAAAAATCTTGATATCGTTTTCAATTACATAAAAATGTCAAAAACGAGATTCAAAAATTTATTTTCTAAAGAACCCAAAACTTCAATTGCAAAATCTATCGAAAATGAAGTCTCATTTTGCTCACTGTATTAAAATGGGTAAATAATTTTTCTTCAGTTAAGAGTGAAGTAAAAGAATTTTTTCTCGAAAAAAATTAATACGAGTCTGTAAATCAGGCAGAAGTTGGTTGTCTCCTTGTTATTGTAAATTGAGGTTATTCAAATGTTAAGTTAATAAATAAAGCATTCAATTTTTCAGCATAAAACTCCTATTTAAGTATCAACCAACTTTTTTTTTGTAGACGCACATCCCGAAATTCAATAGAAAGGTTTGTATAAAACCATTAACTTGATTTATTTTTCCATTTCTCAGCAAGAAATATTTTATTTAATTTAACGCCCAAAACATTAATTCTAACTGGATATATTGTTTTTTACAAACCGTTCAAAAATACATTTAAGCAAAAATTTTATTTAAAATTGAAAAAATTGTTTTAATTTCATTGCATATTACATAAGATAAACTCGAAAAAAAAATTATTTCTAGTATAAGAAATTTGAATTAGTACCGTAGTTTGTTCTAGGGGAAGTAAAAATTAATGGTGGATTCCAAACATCTAAAGACAACTACTGAGGCAAATATGTGGCAGTATGTAAATTACGATTAGGCCATTGTTTTCGGAAGTTCCGTACTAACATAATCAATAAATTATTGAAGTAGACGACCAGAAGATTGTAAAGACTTCAAACCAGATTAGCGATTAGAAAATATTAATGAATTTATATACCAGGCACCAACTATAGTTAGTTCAGGCAAGAAAAACCAGTCTAATGGTCAATGAGGAGAAAACCAAATACATGTGCATAAACAGACAAAAGAATCGAGATAGAATAGAACAAAATGTAACAATAGACACATATAACTTTGAAAGAGTGGAGCGTTTTAAATATCTCGGAGCGACAATCACCGCAGATAGCGATACCACAGAGGAGATAAAAGGGAGAATTCAGGCAGCAAACAGATGTATGTATAGTCTCAACAACACCATCAAATCCAAGAACCTAACACGAACCTCAAAAATCAGGATATATAGAACAGTGATTAGACCAGTGCTCATGTATGGCTGCGAGACGTAGACGCTGACAAAAGCAATGGAAATGCAACTTAGATGTTTTGAGAGGAAAATCCTTAGAAGGATTTTCGGACCCTATCACGACTCCAATACTAATCAATACCGAATAAGAACAAATGCCGAGGTCAAACAGATATATATATATATATATATATATATATATATATATATATATATATATATATATATCGCTAGCGACATCGTACAAGAAATTAAATCCCAACGCCTAAGATGGGCTGGCCATGTCCATAGGGTCCCTAATAACTGCCTTACCAAGTTAATTTGGGAGGAGGCCCCGACAGGGAAAAGACCCTTAGGACGCCCAAGAATTCAATAGAGAGATAACATATGGTCAGATTTAAGAACAATGGGGTTACCCACTGACCCAACTATCATGGGCGACCGTGTGAGATGGAAGCAAGTTGTGCAGTCAGCCAAGACCCACCCCGGGTTGTAGAGCTACTAAAGAAGAAAGAAGAACTCTAGTTAATGAAGACAGGTAAAAAAAATTAACATGATAAAATCAGTCTTAAAAACACTTACAAATATGTAAAAAATCAAGAGCAGTATTAAAACGATCGTTCGGACAAAATTCAAATATCTATTTCATAAAGACCATAAATAAACAGTCAATATCACATAAAAATCAAAGGAAAGTTTTGAACAGTTTATTTTCCATTAATGAGAAGCAAATAGTCCACAAGATGTCAGGAGGGCCCGAGTTCCAAACTATTTAATGGCATATTAATGATTTAACTCCCTATAAATAATATTTTCGATAAAGAGACAAATATTATATTAATCGCTGATTATGATATCTTGATTAGAATGTCTATATCAATAAAAACAATATTTTCTAGTGTCAAAAATAGGCATCTTAATAAATAATCAGTAGCTTTTGGAAGAAAATTAAAAGTTTTTAAAAATAAACGATTGTCCTTCTGGGCATTATTTGGAAGCAAAACACATTAAGTTTTTGAAGATGTTATGAAAAACAACTATCTAGAAGAAAGTAATGTAACGACCCTTTCGGAGGTAAATATAGATAAAAGTCTTATAATTAAAACATCGTATGTACCAGTATGTCATTTTCGCAGGTTAGTTACTGCCTGCTACCAATTAATATTTTCTGAAATTTAAAAAGTACTAGGTAATTAAACAAACGGTTTTAAATATAACATCATGTATTCTGTATTCCGTACTTTAGAATCGGCTAAAGCTAACGAACTAGCTGTCTTAACAAGGAAAAAATAGAAAATCTTAAAAAACAATACACGATCTGGAGGGTGAGACTATGCTTAGATGGCGTCATTCAAGACGCGGTGAAATAAAACAATTTGAATGCGGCAGTACATTTAAACGGTGGTGGAAACCCAGGCTTCTATCGGCGATTTTTCTACGTGTTTGCATGTGACGGTACGCCAAACGGTGGCTGTAGCATTGGCAAGGATCAAAGGCTACGGACAACAGATATTATATGTCTCTAAAAATGACACCCGTTTGCATCACTCGGTGAACACGTCCCCAAGAAGAAAAACGGAAAATGCCCCAATTACGTGCTTGCGAGTATGAATCGTCGTAGGATAGAAAGAAAAAGCGACACTGCCTATGTTTGTCGAGTCTCCGGCAGTATCGGAAGGATATTAGGAGGCTAGTTTGCTCATACCTATTGGGCTATCGACGAATTAACGTACTCCCGGGGTTAGTTCATTCACGTTTCGACTATTGGACTGCTCTATCGGCTAGAGAATGTGCAGTTCTGCTCAAAATGACTATGCGCTCAACTATTCATTTCATCGGTCGGTCTCCTCGCCGCAGCCCCACTACTATGTGGATTATCGGTGGTGTGGGCGACTCCTGCACATGATACAGCGCAGTGTTGGGCATTAATCAACAAAATTTGCAATCAATTAACTAATTAATTGAAAATTTAATTGCGATTTTTTCTAACCTAATTAAATTTAATTGCAATTAAAATATTAATTGTACGTTGAAATTAAATTATAATTGAATTAATATATAATAATTGCAGCTTTCAACTAAATCAATCACAATTGACTTTTTCAATTGTTCTAAACAACAATTAAAACTAACAATTAACCCGCTTGGACATAGATGAGATAGACATTTATTACTATTACCTTATTGACTATTGTGTACTGTAAGCAGCAAGGAAGTGATGGTATTCGCTCGCAATATGTGTTTTGTTCTTCGGTCAAAAAGTTACTCTGTTGTTGTTGACATGACATCAAGTTTAATTAAAATAATTTACCAAATAACAGCTTTTATGCCCTACCTTGATCTTGCGTACATTTATTCATAAATACTCATAACGTACACTTCGTTATGGCGCCACTCCGCTTTTAATACAATAGTAAGTTTTAATTGTTAATTTTTAATCAAATTCACTAAACAATTGACAATTGATTAATTGTTAGTGGTGGAAACTTGCGATTAACAATTAATTAATTGTTAATTATGAGTTTTCACAATTACAATTGATTAATTGTAATTGCGATAGACATGATTAGGAATTAATTAATTGTTAGTTTTTAATTGTGAAAACTATTAAAACTATTAAATTTTGCTCAAACTTATTTTCCTGCATGAGGTAGTTAAACTTGATATTGAACGATAACGCTTATGTTCAAAATACTATTTTCTCTCCAGAATTACATTTTCTAATGTATAATAGACGAGTTAACTTGTGGTAAGCATACTTATGCATAAAAAAAGTAACTTCGTTAAAGTGATCAAAATGAATGATTGTCGTTTTAATTCTATTTCAGGTGTACATTGATTGATTGATCGATTGATTGATCATATAGAAGGTTAGAATTAAGAAGCCCCTACATTGCAGTCTAGTGACTTATTGTGTCGCCCATTATATATGTTTTATGTGAATAGGTTGGTTGTCTTCATAAGGTGTAGCAGCCTGTTCAATAGTCTCTCCTCTGGGTAGAAGCTTTCTGGATTACTCGATTCTTGAAGGTATTTCCATTTGGTTAGAGCTTCGCATTTGAGAATGTTACATCACGTAGTCTACATGTAAGTTCTTCACTAAAGATGCCTATTGTGTGTACGTGCTTTCTTAAATTGCAGTGATAGGTTATACATCCTGTCATCAGCCTAACCTATTGCTCAGCAATAGTTCGCTATGCCTGTGGCCAGCAATAAAATTTGGTTGGCCTGGTTAACCAGAATAACCATCCACAAATACTGGTCTTAGTACTAAGGAATACTCGTTTCGATCCGGTAAATATGGTAGAAGATCCTTGTCTTACAAGTTGGTCTTATCTTTCATTGTCTAGGATACCCTTATGTTCTTGAACTCACGTAAAAGTAATCTTCTTGTGTTTTGCCAGAACAATAAGGTTTTGAAGACAATCTCAGACCTCTTTTGATTATCTGATGACATACCAGCCTGGCTATCAGAGAGAGTAAAAATGATCCTGTAATCTCTCTTCAGATTTTCTCGCATAAATGCAAAGTCTAAACATTACCAGAGATCATTCAGTTTTAGAAAAATAATGTAAAATATGTGATTTTTTATTTCTTTAACTTATCAATTTCTACTTCATAAATATACCATTAATGTTATGAATGAAATGTGATTTTGTAATGCTAACTCACAGATTTTTTACACTATAAACAAATTATAAAGAATGGATTGAGATCATTGCTTTCAAATTATCAAAATTATTTAAAAGGTCATTGCAAAACACACATTAGTGAGGTTCTGGTTTCAAATTACTATTTTTTATTTTTAAAATTAGAATACATTCAAAAGAAGAAATTATAAAGAAAATTATAGCACTAAAAGCTATTTTGGCCATTTGGATAATAAAAATTCTAACTCTACTTATTGTGACATAGATGATTAAAATATATAAAAATATGGTAAAATCGTTGGAGGTTATTTTTTTACATTCTACTCTCTGTCGGATTAAAACAACACTGAAAATGCTTTTAATTTATGTTACTGCATGTGAGAAATATATTTTGCAGTAGAAATGCTATTAAATTTAATCAAGTTTGTCCATTTCCGTCCCTTTATTACAATTATTATCGACATTATATCCAGGGTAAAGAGTAACTGACAATTACCACGGACAAAACTGACCTGTAAGCGTAACCAACACTCAATTAAGTAAATTAGCCTCATCTAATTTTGTCCATCAAAATGTCGCTTCACCGTTCACTGTTCATATGACCTATTAGCGCAAAATGTAGCTAATCTAGATTGCAACTGCATTTCATAATATTCAATAGTATCGTTTTACCAAATTTAGTTCAATTTAAATATACATGAACATTTTCAACAAGCTTTGGAATTGAAATAAAGAGACCTTAAACAGCTTCCGATCTTTGTTATATTAGTGAAAGTACACATTCATGTACGAGTATATAGACCAAATTATAACCTCTGTTTACGATCATCATTTCTTAACAAGTAATGCAATCAGTAGTGTTCTATTTGTTGCCAAAGAAAAGGATAAACATTTTTTTAATAATAGAATGAGATTTGATTTCTACAATTATGATTTTCATCTTATTTCGTTTCGCATCATTTTATCTATAAATATAACCAGGCGCGGATCCAAGGGGGGGGGGGGCGGAGGGGGCGATCGCCCCCCTCCCAAGAGCTTTGAATTCAGGAAAATAGATCCGATTTTGTCTCTTATACTATAGTTTATTCAAGAACTAGAGAGAGTAATAAATCATTTTTTATATTTTTTTTTGTTCGCAAACTATCTGTGTTCTTTAGTCCAGTGTCTTTGGCAAAATCTGTTAGACATATATATTTTTCATAGGAATGCATTAGAAATTTCATAATCAAAAATACCGGTCTATTATAATGGGCTATTTGGGTTGGATAAAAATAGATATTTGGATGTATGAAGTGTTAAAAAGGATTTTAATCTTTGTCATAGGCGTCAGAGGGAGGTTTATTATCACTCAGTATTTATGCCAAAGAATATTGTTTCGGTAATAAACTTAAAATAAAAAGTTTTTATAATATTATTTTGTTTCTTACAATTTCTTAATAATTCACATACATTAGAAAATATAGATAATTTTGACATATTTACCACAAATCCCAACTGTATTTTTATTATTTTTAATTTTGGCATAGAAACCGTTTTTGGCACATTCAGACTAAAACGTAGTCTTTTTCTCTCAAAAAATTCTAAGTTATAATTTAAATACTTACAAAATACCCATTGTCAAAAATACAAGAAGTTAAACATGTATAAAAAAATAAATTTGTCCATATAATATTAAAAATTTTTTGGGGCTGTCGGTCATTTTATTATTAATTAAAAACATTTTTAGGACATTTGACGTTTCAGTTTGTTTATTTCTTAAACCATCTGCAGAATTACGACTAAACACTAAAAGGGGCTTCAAATGTAATTAATTTTTATATGTTACAGAAAATTTAAATAATCAATTGTGTTTACACTGGGAAACATTACGTATCTAATTCATAATCAAAGTCGGTGAAGCTATCTTCGCTCAAATTAATTATAATTGGTTCCCCGATCTCACCGATCATGAGATCGAGTTTCCACATTTTCTTTTATACTTTTACTATATGGATTTTTCCCAATTTTTTGCAGTAACTTTATTAAAAAAAATCTTTCAAAAGTTCAGTAAAATTACTAATTTTGTAAGTTGTGTTATTTCTAGCAACTCTACCTTTTACTTGAGAGAGGTATTTCTTTCTCCAACGGACATTGTCGGACGATCAATAAGAACAGATTTCCTATCTGGTTTTCCCAGCAAAAATTAAGTTCTCTGAGCAATTTTCAGAGCTCAGTTCTTTTAATTTCAGGTAAATCCCTTTATTGATTTTAGTTAGAATTTTGTCGACGGTTGGGATCTGCTTCTGATAATAAAATATATGTACAACTCCTTTTATTGCAGTTTACATCTCTTCTTTCAACGAGGTTTTTCGTCTGTCTGTGATCGAATGTGGCTTGGGAGTACTAACAATTCCAGTCGTTTTTTTCTCCTTCAGTATTCGGTACATAGTAGATTTTCCAACTCCTGTCATGTTGGAATACATCTCATCAGAGCTTTTAACATTATTATCTAGATATTGATATCTTAAGGCACCATAAAGATTCATCGTAATAAGTTTTTCGTTGAGGAACAAATGCCCTTGTTTAACGATTTTGGAATAAATATAGAGGTGGAAGCCATATCTTTTGGGTATTTCACTAATCTCAAATAATATATAAAAACAAGCACAAACAAGATAAATCACTAAGGACACACTGTAAGGTGTACTTTGCTCATTGATAGAAATTAAATTGAACTATCAGAAATTTTATTGTTGCAGTAAATTTATAAAAGATTATAATATTTAAATATAATTAGATTTACGGCAATTCTCAGTTACCTGCGGCCCTAGAGCACGTATGCTGGAGGTTTCGGTAAGAGTTTTATTACTCTCTCTAGTTCTTGAATACAGTATGGAATGTGTATGCTTGCATTCGCCCTTCCCCTTCCCAAGAGCTTTGATTTCAGGAAAATAAAACCGATTCTGGCTTTAATATTAGGAATGTGTATGCTGCTGGCACTCTTCCCCCCCCTCGTCGACAACTTGCTTTCTCTTGCCATACTGTACTTTTATGATGTCACCGCCCCCCCCCCCCCCAAAGAAGGAGGCTGGATCTGCCTCTGAATATAACAAGATTAAATAATGACTCACGTTATAACACAAATGCTCACTCAGTTATACTGGTGAAAGAATACCTTATGGGCCATAAATATTATTTGTGTGAATTAAATCAAAATTAGTCAATATATTTTCATGAAGATGTGCCTATTGCACCGACAAACAGCACTTGATAGACTATTTAAAATTCCGTTCTATATGCGGATTCGCTATTTTCTCCATGGAAAAGAATTTATACATATAAATAAAATTAAACTGCTTGTTTGTCTGTTGGGGCCAATCTCTGAAACGGCTGAACCGATTTCGATGAAACTTTATAGACATAAAAAGCAAGTTGTCATGAGTGATATAAACTGCTTCTTTTAATTGTTTTTTGTTTATAACAGACGAAGTTGCGGGTAAAACTAGTATTAAATAAAGGGTGTTTTTTATAGAGGTATAGAACTTTTAAATGGAATAAAACAAAGATGAATTTTTTAAATTGACATGAAATTTACTTTATTCGAAAGATAACCTTCTGGCATTATAATTTAAATATGACTTCTGGCATATGACCGCCACGGCTGGCTCGGACGTAGTCTAATCTGGAGGTCCAATTTTCGATGACTTTTTCCAACATTTGTGGCCGAATATTGGCAATAACGCGGCGAATGTTGTCCTCCAAGTGATCAATCGTTTCGGGCTTATCGGCGTAGACTAGCGACTTCACATATCCCCACAGAAAATAGTCTAGCGGCGTTAAGTCGCACGATCTTGGAGGTCAATTCACGGGTTCGAAACGTGAAACTATGCGGTTACCAAACGTTTCCTTCAATAAATCAATTGTGGCACGAGCTGTGTGACATGTTGCGCCGTCTTGTTGAAACCACAGCTCCTGCACATCATGGTTGTTCAATTGATGAACGAAAAAGTCAGTAATCATGGCTCTATAGCGGTCACCATTGACTGTAACGTTCTGACCAGCATCGTTTTTAAAGAAGTACGGACCAATGATTCCACCAGCCCATAAAGCACACCAAACAGTCAGTTTTTCTGGATGTAACGGTGTCTCAACATACACTTGAGGATTATCATCACTCCAAATACGGCAGTTTTGTTTATTGACGTATCCATTCAAACAAAAGTGAGCTTCATCGCTAAACAAAATTCGCTTATGAAAATCGGGATCAACGACAATCTTGTTTTGGGCCCATTCACCGAATCTATGCCTTGCTAGGTGACCGTGTGGCTTCAATTCTTGCACGAGTTGGATTTTGTAAGCACGCAAATCTTCCATAAAGTGAATGGACACATATCCAATTCCTGTGCACGATGGCGGATAGACTGATTCGGGTCTTCCTCTACGCTACGCTCTACAGCAGCAATGACTTCTTCTGTACGCACTGTACGACGTCTCTGTGGATGCGTATTATCATTTAGAGTAAACGTGGTGAGAAAACGTTCCATAGTTAATCGAATTAATTGCTCTAATGGACGATTATGTTGACCATAAAATGGACGTAGTGCGCGATACGTATTTCGAACAGAACCATGATTTTCAAAATAAATTTGCACAATTTGGAAGCGTTGTTCATGCGTCAGTCTATTCATGTTGAAATGCCAAACCAAACTAAACATAAATCACTTGACAGCTGACAAAATGGCCTCCAGTTAAAAAAGTGTTGCCAACTTAAAGTTCTATACCCCTATAAAAAACACCCTTTATAATACAATAAGATCTACCTAAAACACTAATAGTAAACATTTTTTTTTCAGAGGGACAAACTATGGAATGTTTTTTATAATATTGCCTCTAGCCCTTTTGAAGGCAAGTTACAAGGAAGGTATCCGAAGTGTCCGGCTCTGGTTTTAATGAAACTTCAATATGTTGTAGAGGGTACAAAAATAAGAGATACATATTTTTTTATCTGTGGAGATTCATTATAACAGGGTGAAAACCGCTCCCAAAGTTTACCCGTAAAAACAGTATTTTTCAAATATCTCAGGTTTTAAGTGAGATATATTTACAAAACAAAGTAAGAGTTACTTGTTATTCTAAATGATGTTAAACTATGGTATTTTCATCCCCAAGTATATCATCCCTTATTTCTTATTAGGGTAAACCATATACTTACGCACGTAATTTAATTTTAAAAATTACAAAATTAAATGGAGTTGTTTGAAAATATTTTTTTTAAGAATATCATAAGTCACTTAAGTTAACGAGTTTTCTAAAAATAAACTAGTAAAAGTGGGTGAGCCACCCCCGATAAGTTTTATTTTTAATTGCAAATTCTAGTTGAGATATCTTTACAAAACAAAATGGAAGTTACGTGTTATTTGAAATAATGTTGAATTATGGTATTTTCATCTCCAAAATATATCATCCTTTATTTTTTATAACAGTAAGTCATCTATTAGCGCACGTGATTTATTTTTAAAAATTGCCAAATGTATTGAAATTATTTCAACGTATTTTTTCCACGAATTCAATAATTAACTCAAGTTAATATGTTCTGGCGTTTCAAAAGATGAAGTAGTTAAGGAGGGTGAATCACCTCCAAATACATTTTTTTCAGATCTCAAATCCTAATTGAGACATCTTTGGAAAACAAAGTGGAAATTATTTGTTAGTTGAAGTGACGTTCTACCATGTTAATTTAACCCCATAGATATCATCCCTTACTTTTTATGAGGGTTAATATTGTAATGCATTTACATAATTTCGTTCTGGACATTACAAAATTAAACCAAATGTGTTCATAATCTCTTTTTTTACGAATACAATAAGTAACTTAAGTTGACGTGTTTTGGGGTTCCTGAAAATAAACTAGCAAAAGAGGGTGAGCCACCTCAAATACTTTTTTTAATATCTACAGTTCTAATTAAGATATTTCTACAAAACACAATTAAAATTACTTGTTATTCGATATGATGTTAAACTACGGTATTTTCACTACGAAGGATATTATTAGTTATTTTTTTCTAAAAGTAAACCGTAATTTTATATATATATTATTATTATTATTAAAATTGTCAAATTTTAGTTTAAATGAACGTTACAGAATAAAAAATAACTATTTATCATGCATTATAATAATTTACAGACATGAATGCTTAACCAGATATAAATTTATATTTTCTTATTAATTAAAAAAATTCAGTAAGCTCTGTAACGTTCATATCAACTGAAATTTGGCAATTTTAAAAATAATTATACATGAGGTTGAAAATACTATAGTTTAACTTCATTTCAAATAACAGGTAATTTCCAATTTGTTTCGTAAAGGTATCTCAATTAGAACTTGAGATGTAAAAGAAGTATTTGGAGGTGGCTCACCCACTTTTACTAGTTTATTTTTAGAAACCCCGAAACACGACTTAAGTGACATGGTATTCGTGAAAAAGATACTTTTTAAACAATTTCATTAAATTTCATAATTTTTACAATTAAATTATGTGTGTTATGGTTTACCCTAATAAAAAATAAAGGATGATATCCTTGGGAGTGAAAATAACATAGCTTAATATCATTTCGAATCACAAATAATTTAGATTTAGGTAAGGTAAAACCGATGATGGAAGACGAGAACTAAAAAATAGAAGACGTGCACGAAATGCTGACCAAACTGAAAAATAGAAAACCTCCGGGAGCCGACGATATTTCCAATGAAATGCTTAAATATGGGGGCCTTGAACTGGAAAAAGCAATAACAATACTATTCGACAAAATTATATCAACCTGCAGTATTCCAGAACAGTGGAGGAACAGCCTGACTATAGCCATCTTCAAAAAGAGAAATAAGAATGACCCCAACAATTATAGAACAACAACACTACAAAACAGTACAAGCAAATTATTAACCAAAATCATGACTTCAAAATTAACGAGTAAAATTGCAATAATTGAAGAACAACACGGGTTTAGACAGAACCGATCGACAGTTGATGCGATTTTCATTATCCGACAGACTATTGAAAAATCGATAGAATACAATAAACCCCTTTTCATCAGTTCGACTTAAAGACGTCTTGCAAATATTTCAGGAAAATGGCGTTAACCACAACTATTTTACGGTAATTGAAGAGCTAAATAAAAACAATAACACACACATAAAGACACAACAG
The DNA here is from genome assembly GCA_034092305.1 of Diaprepes abbreviatus. Taxonomy (NCBI): domain Eukaryota; kingdom Metazoa; phylum Arthropoda; class Insecta; order Coleoptera; family Curculionidae; genus Diaprepes; species Diaprepes abbreviatus. The sequence continues at coordinate 31,437,770 of JASJET010000055.1, forward strand.
GGAGTAACAGAGGAAATACCTATCATGACGGGAATGCGACAAGGCGACAGTATGAGTCCATTTCTCTTTAATTTAATTATGGACAAGATAATTCAAAATGTAAAAGAAGTCAATGGAGGATATAAAATGGGACGAAAATCTTTAAAAATCTCATGTTTTGCCGACGACGTCTTACTGTTAGCAGAAAATGAAGACGATCTGCAACAACTACTATATCGATTCCAGACCACATCAAAAAATTTAAATATGGAAATATCTGCAAAAAAGACCGAAACGATGGTAATTTCAAAAGATCCTGTCAGATGCAAATTGCTGGTGAACAACCATCCTATCAGACAAAGCATGTCTTGCAGATACTTGGGAGTTGATGTATCAAGCAATAAAAATCTATACCAAGAAGTCAGAGCACAGGCTAACAAGGCCTCAAGGATATCAGGATGCCTGAGGGACATCATCTGGAAAAATAAGTATATGTCCACAGAGAGCAAAGTACGCATCTACAGAACTATGATAAGACCAGTACTAACTTATGCATCGGAAACTCGAGCCGAAACATTTAAAACAAAAAGTATGCTACGAACGGCTGTAATGAAAACGTTAAGAACAATCAAAGGAGTAACCCTAAGAGATCAAATAAGAAGTTCCGAAATAAGGGAAGAGCTCAAGGTGCCTGATGTGGTACGGTTGATAAGGTCAAGGTGCAGATATTGGAGGGACCATGTGGACAGAAGCGGCGACGATCGATGCGCAAAATGGGCTAAGAACGAGACACCAAACACTAGAAAATCTATTGGTCGACCTCCAAAACGATGGCACGAATGTTGGACATCAACATCACAGGAGACTTAATATAGCAGAAAAACAAGACGTCGTCTTAAATAAAAGAGGAGGAAGAAGAAGAAGAAATACTTTCCATTTTGTTTTGTAGAGTTAACTTAATTAGAAGTGAAGATATTAAAAAAAGTGTTTGGAGAGAAAAAAAAATACTTTAAAACAATTTCATTAAATTTCGTAATTTTTAGAATTAAAGTAAGTGCGCTAATAGATGGTTTATAGTTATAAAAAATAAGAGAAGATATGTTTTGGGGGTGAAAGTACCATAATTCATGACATCATTTCAAATAACAAGTAACTTCCATTTTGTTTTGTAAAGATATCTTAATTAGAACGGTGAATTAAAAAAAAAACGTATTCGGGGTGGCTCACCCTTTTTTACTAGTTTATTTTTAGAAACCCTGAAACCCGTCAACTTAAGTTACTTATGGTATTCGTGAAAAAAATATTTTCAAACAATTCCATTAAATTTCGTCATTTTTAAAATTAAATTACGTGCGTAAGTATATGGTTTACCCTAATAAGAAATAAGGGATGATATCCTTGGGGATACAAATATCATAGTTTAACATCATTTCGAATAACAAGTAATTCTCATTTTGTTTTGTAAAAACATATCACTTAGAACCTGAGATTTTTAAAAAATTCTGTTTTTAGGAGTAAACTTTAGGGGCGATTTTTTACCCTGGTATAATGAAATTCCGCAGATAAAAATATACGTATCTCTTATTTTTCTACCGTCTAGAATATATTGAAGATTCATTAAAATGGGAGCCAGGCACTTCGGATATCTTTCTTGTTAGTGAAAACCGCCCGAGTGGTGTGGTAGTCACGATATTGGCCCTGCATTACGAAGGTATCGGGATCAATCCTAGTTAAATTTTGATCGTTGGTGTGTCGAAAGAAAAATGTGGTAGTATATATATATATATATATATATATATATATATATATATATATATATATATATATGTCAGTCGGAAGGTACGAAATGGAAAATGAGTAAAAATTTGGAGTTAGTTGAGTATTGAAGACCATAGCTTGGAACCCACGTTAAACTGTAGGTGTATTGGCTAAAACGTCTCTGTTATCTATGCAACTTTATTCCAAAACAAACAACTAAAAGTGGGAGATAGTAAAATTTCAGGCTTATGTCTTAAAGAAAGTACTGCGAAATTTAATAAATAAAAATGTTATGCTTATGCTGATATGTAGTAAAAAAAAGATATAAAATATATAATTAGTGCGCAATCAAACTTTATTAGTAGTTTTCGTATCAAGGAGACGTATACCATACGAAAACATTTTAATGGAATATTTTGGCGATGATCTTAAACAATTTTAGAAGCATTTTGTAAATGAGACTACTAAATAAAAAAGATTATATACATATGTAACTGCATTTTTTAAGACATTCTCAACTTTGCATATATTTGTATATATGTATGTGCGTAGAATTGGGATCCGTACACTGCGACCTGATAAATCTGTTGTGCCCCCACTACTGCTAAGTCGTAAGATATATCTTACTGACTAAAGCAGGATATTGGACGGCTTCAAGGTGAGTAGTTTCCCTTCTTCTTTTTACTGTGCTTCCAAGAACCGCATCCTAGGGTTTTCTAGAGCAATGTACTCTCCTCGCAGAATCTGCACTCTTCTTCTTCTACCAAACCAATTTTCTTGAGTCATCTCTTCAGGTGGCAATACCCCTTCAGGATCCCTGTCAGAACTCCGAGTTGATTTTTACCTAGGCTTATGCATTACTTGAATCTCTTCTGGTCGTAGTTCCCAAGAAGTATCTTCGCTTGTCTCAATCCTTGCAGGTCCGTCCAATAATTGGATCTCCTGATTTATTCTTCTATTTTTAGTTCTTCCAGCATTACGCTGCTACCGATTCCACAGAAAGACTCTGGTTCCAAAAATTATGTCTCAGCCCCTTTTCTTGCAAGCCTGTCAAATATTTCATTTCCCACAACCCCGGTGTGTTCCGGTACCCACATGAGGATGATGTTATTATTCTTACTCAATTCATTCAGTTCCTCTAGGTATTCCTAGACCATCTTGGAGCTGATTACTTGAGAGCTGAGCGCCCTGATGACTGCTTGACTATCCGACATGATTTGCATATATTTAGTAGAAGCTATTATACCAAATTTTTTTTAGATTTTTAAAATTTTAAAATAAATTATAAAACATTTATTTCTATTTTTTAAAATCTATTCAACCATGCTCCACTTGATGGGCACACACGCGAAGTAGCTTAATTTTTTTTACTCAATTTTGACTCGGAGCTATTTTTGGGTTACTGAACCGCATGTGTATGCAAAATTTCTTTGCAAAAGACAAAACTGATGAAGTTTGTGACAGATAAATGGAAGGACACACGGAAAGAGACACATAATGAAACAATAAAGGCTCTTAAAATGATAATGCAATTTTAATACACGCAGAATACGAAAGTAGTGCTAATGATATTTAGGCCACTTTTATAGAGTCAATATTTATATAAATATTGTGTAATATTCTTTAAAAAATGCATACAACGTCGATTCTCTTTACCGCAGCAAAGATAGTTCTAATTATTTTTACTTATTTACCATTTCTTCAATTTATTTTTAAGTATTTACGAAAGGTGCTGTTAAAAGACTCTATCGGAACAAATGTAAGGAATAAAGGCTAATTTACCAACTCGACTAATGATAAGTATGCAAATTCGGCTTTTTGTTACTGTTTAAATTTCCAATTCAAATTCTTCACAGACAAATTTCCAGCGAAATCGAATTTGCGGAAGTGTTCTTTCAGCTCAAGTTAAAATTAAAGCAGTTTCTTTGTTTAAATCCTTATTTAAAATTTTTTGAAGAGTAATTTAGTTTTATCCGATTTGACTCGTTAGAGAACTTGTTGCGGATTTTTGATCCTGATATTAAATATTTTCAAGAAATTTTCCTCAAAGTTAAAAGTTTATGCAGATGTCAGATTTCCTCAATTTTTTTTTGACAGAATTAACTCCATACATATGAAAAGATTCATACATTTACTTTAACTGGGTAACATAGAATGAAGGGAGATATACTAAAATTATTGTTTTTAACTCTGCGTAAGTTTATATCATCAGTAAATATTGTACAAATGGCAACTTGGATGACACAGCAAAAAACGATGTTTTAAGAAATAACTGGCCAGTTTATAAAAAGGAATTGTAGTGATGCCAATACATACAAATTAAAAATTTTTTAGTGAGCGAGAAATTGCTAGCTGAGTGATTTCGGACAAATAAGGCTGGAGCATTACTCAACTGTGTATTGGTATGAAGGTACTAATTAAATATCTTTGCTCATTAACTGAAAACTGAAGGTTTTACTAAAGGCTAAAAGCAAGAGAAAAACCAAAATAAAAACATGTGAAATAAAGAAAACTAGAAGAAAGAAAACAGCAGAAATAATCCCTGACCTATGTAGGGTTAAAAGAATTCCCTCATTGAAATTGAGTTATTAAAATTCTTGTATCCAGGCTTTTTTCAGTAAAAATAACCAAATATCAGCAAAACAGATAAAAGGTAAGGTAACTAATCAGCTATTCTAAACTACCGAAATAATTTTACCGATTCGACAACTCAAAATCCCAAAGAATAGACAAAACAACTTAGGATGTAAAATACACAGTTTTGTTGTCTTAATTCAAGATCAATAGAGATAAATACAATCGCCAACAGTACAGGTGAATACCAAACAAAACATAAATAGGGGTCAAAGACTGATAATGAAATGTAACATTAAACCGTACTTTGCCATGTAAAAATGAAACGAAAATTCAGGAAAGCGAAATAACCGAACTGAGAAAGAAACTAACAAGACAGTGGAACTATAGTGATTTGTAGTAAAACAAAAAATACTGCTGACAGATGATACGATTTTATTTGACGAATTTATGAAAGATACTTAAAAAGAATGATATTCTATTTGACCACAAAGTGAATATCTGCAAAAATAAGGTAAAATAAACTGAATTAGCCTCAGTGAACGTAAGCTGAAATTTGAACTGTGACAGTACTTCAACATTCAACTAGTTAAAATAAGGAGTTAAATAAAAGATCACTATTCAAAATCGTCCTTGTAACTCTAATCTAAAAGTTAAACGTAAATGTTTTGTTTTTCAATTGCAGTTATTTCACTAATTTTATTTTACAATGCTTCGACTATCTTATGACCCGTTTTCATTAAGATTTACATGTTTATTTTTCCTCCAGCAGACATCATTTGAAAGCGCACCCAAATTAGGCCGAAATTAAATAAACTAAAAGTTGAATGTTCGAATACCGCTTAGTGAGCATCTGTTAATTTTTGATATTTGGTTGAGACTAAGAACAAATGGAAGTTCAAAGTATTATTTAACTTACCAGGAAAAATTGTTAATGTAAATTGTCAGTGTTAGTAATTAATCATGAACCGACCATTAAGCCCAGCTCTAAAAAGTTAGTTAAAGCAGGTCTCTCTCTTGTTCGCCGCTCTTCGCAACAATTAAATAATTATTCAAAATTAATCCTAAATAACCATTTAAAAATTTTAATATATATATATATTTCAAATGTTCCAAATATACAACTAGCAACGAAGTAAAATACGAACAGTTTGCTGAATGTGATTTCAGCACTACAACGGCATAATGTGGATATATCCACTGCTATTGCATTTCACACGGAGGGATTTGCGAAAGCCGCATTAACATATATATATATATATATATATATATATATATATATATATATATATATATATATATATATATATATATTTATTTTCTTGATTCTTGAACCATAGATTATATCATTTTTCTTAATTTTAAAACAGAACAGCAAAATGTCGAGGAAAAAATTTTGAAAATGCCTTGAATAAAGGGCGAAACGTCAATCGTTTTGTGTTTTATTAATTATAGAACCTAAACCCAAGAAATTACAAAATTAAGAAAAATGATATATATATATATATATATATATATATATATATAGTGGTACCGAGCGATTGACCTTTTAGTATTTTATAGAGGCCATAAAGACTCATTAAACCATACTACAGTAGATGTTTTATATCATGAGAGAAGTCAGGAGCGGACTTGCAGCCACACTCGTTGGGACAGGTGTCATTTTACAGAACTAAAAACTGATTTTTTAAATACTTTTGTTATCCCTCTTCAAAAAAGATACTTTTAATTAATTTCGATAAAATTCTGTTAGAGTTTCATGTACAATCCATTTTCTAACATTGTTTTTATGTCGCGAGCTTTATTATGTTGTTTGAAGGGTTGTCAGCAATATCTTTCAAGATTTGTTCCTCTACGTAAGAGTCTCGTGCTCTCCTGGGAGGGCCCTCACCGCCACATAGCGGCAAAAATGATCTTGAATAAAGGATATAAAAAATTAATTCGTTAACACTAATAATTATTTTCTAATCATCTTTTACTTGTTTTCCTTAGGCTTCGATCAACACTTTGAAAGGTTTTTGAACGTGCCAATGTTCGAGCTGGAAATCTTTCAGCATAAAGTCTTCTGGCTTTCGAAGAATTTGACAGCGTTTCACCATAAATTAAATGCGCATCAGCACACTCTGCGTAAGAATATTCTTCCATTGTCTAAAATTACTTTTATTGAAAGCGGTTTAGACAAGTTCCGCCAATAATAATTCATTATGTACGTATTAAAAATAACAGTCTGGTTTTTACCTATTTGTGTTTAGCATTAGTAACTTTTGAGTTTTACTGAAATAAATTAAGAATCTTTTCTGAAGAGGAATGTCAAAGTATTTAGAAAATCAATTTTCAGCTCTGTAAAATGACATCTGTCAAAATTAGGCCCAACGAGTCCGTTCCTGACTTCTTTGATGATCCAAAACATCTACTGTAGCATGCTTTAATCAGTTTTTATGGCCTCCATAAAATATTAAAATTTCATGAAATTATACAAGTCTATTCAACACTTAGAACCAATAAGGTAAATCGCTGGGTATCCCTTTAGGGCTCTGTATTTCTATTAAGGGGCACCTACGAAACTATGACAAACTATAATTATTTTTGACCTCCCCTGTATACTCCCGAGAAATTCGGAGGTAGTTACCGGACACTCTGTATATACCAAATTGTTCAATATACAACCCAATTGACCTAAAACATCATGACCCATTTATTAATTTTAGCATGTTCAGCTATATCGAATCACAATCTTATGTTATCTTCATGTGAACAGGGCATTTCAAAGGTAAACACATTTGCAATTACCCTGGATGAAACTAACCCGAAATCGACATTGCCGATAACGTAAATTACCCTTATTCAATTTAGTTCCTCAAAATAGCGCTTGACCGTTCACCATCGGTGCAAGCTATTAGCATAATATGTAGTAAATTTGCCGTGTCGTTGTGCCCGAAGAGATTTAGCAAATATGATATGGTAGGTCGGTTGTTCAATACTATATAAAATCTATTTTTATATAATGTGAACGTAATCAGGGGGTAGGTAAAACAGGGAGCAGTATTTTTTTATAAAATTTCATAGTATTGTATAATATCAATTAAGAAATCACTAAAAAATCCTTAGTTAAGCTGGAAAAATTTATGTTTTACTTTCATAACTTCGGAGTAAATATACTGGGTGTCCAGGTAGATGTGAAAATCTCCCGGAGATGAAAACAATACGTGAAAGAAATACTACAACTTCATATAAACTTATTTCGTATAGACCTCGTCATCGGAGATATGGGCTCCAAAAGAGCTGCAAGGGAATCAAGTTCTTTTACACATAATTATTGAACCATCATGTATATTTAATTTTTTTTAATATGTTGTATACCAGATAAGGCCCTCTAAATTACTATCCAAGAAAGTGTTGTAAATTACTCACAGCTGCAGGGACAGATTAGCTGTAACACTCATGACGCCATTTTTTTATTCTGTATGATAACAACTTTGGAATTTTACCCTGTCACCATAGTTTCAATAAAAAGTTGAACTAACTGCTTAGTTAAGAACTTCGTAAGAGGGTTCAACGTGGACTCCGTAAGGTTTGATACACTCTCAGGCACGACGAATTGAGGACTGCTGTACCCGCCATATTAACTTTGCATTGTTCCTTATTTGATCACAATGAAACGTTATTCTCCAGAGAAATTCCTACCTACTATCGACTGGAGTGGAATTCATCAAGGTTTGAGGTGTTTCCACCGGTAAAAATCTAACGGCGTTAGGTTTGTTTTACCTATCCAACGGTTTGGATAGACTTTATTCAGGCCGCAGTAACGCTGAAATGAGGTGGTATCTCATCGTGCATGTACTACATGTTTCAGCGGGTTTCAAGTGGTAAGTGCTTTACTAAATCGTAAAAATCGGTTTGGAGGAAATCCAAATAAAATTCTCTATTCAGTCTTGCCGGCAATACGAATGGTCCATTCAAAAAATTATCAATGATTCCTGCACAGACATTAATTGGTTGGAACTGATGTTGATGATGCGAAACAACAGTTGCATGAAGATTTTTATCAAGCTATATATGTGAGTTTTGTAAATTAATGATACTATTTTTGTTAAACCCTGCTTGATCCGTGAAGAGAATAGTGCAAATGAAGTTCACATTATTTCGTTGGTAATCCAAGTCATTTTGGAAACTACATTCTATGGAGAAAATCCTCAAGAATCAGTTCATGCCCTTTTTTAAATAACATCCGTTCTTGAAGAAATTTATGTGCTATTGTTTTCGACGCATTAAATTGCGCTGATAATTCTCTAGTGATCAATGAATTAGAGTCATTTACAGCATTTAAAATATTTTCCTGCAATTGCGGCGTACATACTGTTCTTCCCCGACCAGCATCAATACTTCTTTTTCCAAAATTTTCTAAAATTATTAAGAAATTTAATAATTTATTAAATGTAATCTCGTATCATTTTCCAGACGTTGGTTAACTCGTTGAAAAGGTTTCTGATCTGGAAATGTACGATTAGGATATTGATCGTGATATAACCTCCTGGCTTCCAAAGCATTGTAAGATGCAAGACCATACATCAGATGTATATCTGCATACTCAGTAAACGTGTTTTCTTTCCATATTTCGAATTATTTCACAATTAAAGAATCAATGTGTCGGCAATACGAATGTTGACAAGTTCTAAAATACAGGATAATAATTTCTTTGGTACCTAGCAACATTTGCAACAACAATACTTTATTTTTGGTATCGATAAAATAAAACGCATATTTTTTGCAAACCTAGGTCGAACTGAAATTCACAGAATTAGACGTTTTTAACTAAAAAGGGTTTTATCATGAGCTGAGGGTTAAATACGTCAAATATATGATGTAAATAAAATCACGTTTCTTTTTGAAAACATTTAAGATTAGCGACATGAATGAAGCGTACTTAATTTTTACTCCATAGTTGAAGGTATGTAGTAAACGTTGTCTAAAATTTTATCATATAGCGCGTAAAAAATGGGGCCATGAGTGCCACAGCTAGTCTGTTCCTGCAGCTGTAAGTATAAAGTTTTTTGTATAAGGGTAGAAAAATAGTGTTCAAATGATTTTATGTAATGGAAAACAACTTTTCAAATGTAGCTTGGAATCAGGAGTTAAGGATCATCTATATGGTACTTTTCAAAAACTTTTGACCGTAAATTGGTGGAAAACGTTTTCTCTAAGATTGATAATATAGAAATTGTGATTAGAAAAATTGAAAATCATCTTGTGATATATTAAATCTTTTCACGCTAAACCAGAAAACAGTTTTCCAGTTTTATGTTCCTTTATGTTAATTATCAGCAGGGCTGTAAATGGCTCACCGAAGCTTTGGTAGTTGATCGCTCGCTAAATTAGTTCTGTATTGAATGAAGTTAGGGTTTAATCTATCTAGAGGAGCCATTATAAAACTGAAAATCTGACAGCCACAGATTGTTGAACCATATAAATTTTGTAAATCATAGTTCTTAGGTTTATACTATATCAAACTAAAAATATTACCCGACGTTTCACCCACGATTACACGAGGTATCTTCAGAGACCTTTACTCCACGAGATTAGAACACTGAATGACTATTAAGGAGTAACCGTGATCCAGTATTACAATCGATCACATTAAAGAAACCAAATAATGATGCTAGCACCTTAGTTTCTTTTACATTAAAAGTGTGACCTGGGCAATGCTGGTGTTCAGCTACTGCAGATTGTATAATTTGTTTCTTTTTTATACATCTTTCGTATTCCTTAAGCCTTGTAGATATAGACCGTCTACATACACTTTACCACAACAGCAAGGTAACTTGTAAATGCCTTTTCTTTGAAGTGAAACTGCGTCCTTTGGATACTTCAAACATTGTCCGATTTTCTTACATGTGTTGAAAATTGTCCGAATGTTTGATTTTCTGAGCAATCTGGCAATCTTGTCGGTAGTTCCGTGTATGTAAGATAAGACAACATTGTCTAGAGGAGGTACATTTATGACGTTTTGTTGTGGAGTTGAGTTTTATATTTATTAATAGAATGTCTTATATCTTCAGCGCATTATCCGTTCCCTCTCAGAGCATTAGTTAGTTTTTCTGTTTCTGATTTCAGTAATTGTTCGTCACACATTGAAATTGCTCTATGTTCTAAAGAGTTTATGACGGATTGTTTTTGAGAAGGATAATGGTGTGACGTTGCCTTGAGATATCGAATTGTATGTGCTGGTTTTCTCTACACAGAAGTCCTAATTTGTCATTTTTTTTCCTTTGTACTAGTACGTCAAGAAAGGGAAAGGCACCATTTGATTCAGTTTCCATAGTGAATGCTAGAATGTTTTTGATTTAGATGATCCGCGAAATTATTGAGGTTATCTGCACCATGCGGCCAAACTACGAACGTATCATCTACTTATCCTGTGGTAAAGTGTATGTGCGTGAAACAGGACGATCTATATCCACTAGGCTTAAGAAACATAAAAGATGTATCAAAAAGAAACAAATTATACAATCTGCAGTTGCTTTTTATGTAAAAGAAACTAAGGTGCTAGCATCATTGTCTGGTTTCTTTAAATGCAAAATTAGAGAATCAATCGAAATTTGTAAATATCCAAATAATATTAATAGAGATGCAGGTTACAGTCTACAGCATAAGTGGAAATCGATTGTAATGCTGGATCACGGTTCGCTGAGTACCAGTGGGGTATAAATACCAGGCTGTTGCTCCTCAATAGTCATTTAGTGTTCTAATCTCCTGAAGTAAAGATCCCTGAAGATGCCTCGTGCAATCGTAAGCGAAACATCGGATCATCATCAACTTAACCAAAGCCGTGAAAGCTTTCGATTTATATTAACGTATAAATTTTATTATCAATAACAATCAGTAAAATTTTAAAGTACTTCTTAAAAATCAGGTAATAGTTTCTGGTTCCGTTAAATTAAAGCCTAATTTAATAATTCTTTTTTTTTGCTTATAAAAATTATTTTTCTAATTCTTCCTGATTATGATTATGATTATTAGAGTTATTAAATAAAGTTTTTAAACATAACTTACAAAATAAACTCAATATTACGGATTTCGAAACATTAGGAGTAGAAACTAAAATTGCGTTGAAAGATTATCCTAACAACTTATCAATTAAATATCAAAGCGCAGAAATAATTAAATCCGAATTTTTAAAAAACAATATTCAAGAATATAAGGAAGAATAAACCCTAAAGACGATAATTTAAAAAACAAAACAAAATAATATTATTTTTACCAGAGCAGATATGGGAAATACGGTGATAGCTATAAACAAAAATCAATATATTGAAAAAATAGAAAATTTTATCCAGTCAGGAGAGTATGAAATCCTAAATAAAGACCCTACAGAAAAATTCCAAAAAGAGATTAAACAAGAAATTAACCAAGCACTCAGCACTGTATCACAAAAAACAAATTTAAATTACTTACAATGAACCCTCAAATACCTCAGTTATACTCACTAATCAAACTACATAAAGTAGATTATCCAATAAGACCAGACCAGTGATATGCTACATGTCTGCACCAGCATATAAGGTCACATCTTTCCTAATAGATAAAATAAAACACTTTTGCAAGTTTACACCAACATAGAGTATAAAAAATTCAATGGAACTTGTCAACAGAATAAAAACCCTAACTTTACCAGACAATGCTTAACTAATATCGTTTGATGTTAAGAACTTATTTCCAAGTATTCCACTAAAAGAAACGCTCTCTTTAGTAGAAAATCTATTGAACAAAAAGAAAGTAAACTTGATTATAAAAAACGATATTTTAAACTTATTAGAGGCTTGCCTTAACCAAAAGTATTTTGCGTTTAATGATAAAGTCTACAAAAGCAAAGACAGATTGATTATGAGTAGCCCTTTAAGCCCACTGTTAGAAGAGATTTTTATGGACAATATAGAAAAAAATAATATTTAATAACCACATAAGCCTACATTTCTTGTACTGGTACAGATATGTGGATGACATATTAGTGTGTTTCACAGGCACAGATCGACAACTTAATAAATCTTTAGATTTTATTAACTCAATCCATCAAAATATTCAATTTATTATGGAAAAAGAAGAAAACAACTCAATAAATTTTCTTGATCTAGTTATTACTAAAGTTTTAAATAAACACTCTTTTGGAATTTTTCGCAAACCCGCACATACGGACACAACCATACATAGAACTTCATCTCACCCAGAACAATATAAATTAGCGTCTTACCATAGTTTTATTCATCGTTTTATTAACATTCCCTTATCTGAAGAGAATTTTAATAAAGAATTAATTTGGGTTAAACAAGTTGCTATTAACAATGGTTATTTACCATCAACGGTCAACTCAATTTTAATAAAAAAATTAAAAAAGAAAGCCACACAAGAAGTTTATCGTATAGTACAAGAAAACAAAAAACGCAACTTTACCGCTTTAACATATTTTGCTAAATCATCAATTAAAATTATAAAGTTCCTGAATAAAAAAGACATTGGGGTAGCCTTCAAAACAAATAATTCAATAGGAAAACGCTTAAAAAATTATAAAACAAAAACAAACAAAAATAACAAGTCTGGGGTCTATAAACTTAAATGCGGAAGTTGCCCAAAAGTATATATAGGCCAAATAGGCATTCAGAAACACAAAAATAATTTTTTACACAATAAAAACAGTTCTTCATACGCAAATCATTTAATAGAACAAAATCATCAATTAGAAGATAATTTTGAAATTCTCCATGTAGGAAGGAAAGGTTATAATCTGAATTTCTTAGAAGCCATAGAAATAAATCGATTAAAGAACACAGGTAATCTATTAAATAACTAAACAGGTATCAACACCTCACCCCTGCTAAATATCTTTTAACAAGAACCAGTGTTGATTTCCCAATAATTTAAATAATAGGTAATAAAATGTAAATTAGGGTATTGCACTTATTCATTATTGTAAATCTAGGTATAAGTTTTTCAAGTAACCAAATATTTTGTCATTTAAAATAGAACTTCTGATGAAGCTACAGTGTTAGTTAAACTCGTCAAGTTTTTTAGTTAAATATAGTGGAAATTTGACAAATATTCATCTTTTATTCATCGTTATATATATTTTTAATATATTTTTGAATAGTATCAAGTTATTTTATCTGTCATCTTACCTCAACCTACATTTATAACTTATGCAATGCAAATAGTACCTAAATTAGATTTTCTACGTTAGTAGTTTCAGGAGGTATATTTTGCTGTCGCGGTAAATACATGAACTCAAATTGCCCGGAAAACAGAGCTAGTTGACTTAGGCACATTGCAGGAAAATTAGCAGTTAATTTAATTACTTTCCGTTATTTACCATCTAGTTATAATAGATATAATTAAAGTGTACTAAGCTGTCTCAAGAAACGAATATTCTGGATTTATTTTAACATTTTTTTAGTGATTTCTCAGCTAAATAGAATAATATAATATATCCTATGAGTTGTATCAGAATATGTATATGATTGGCTTGTTGTTATCAAATACTGTACTTCAGATACTTAATCTTTTAGCTCCACAGACTAAGTAATTTAGGTCACGGAAAATATTAGAGACTTGCTTGATCCCCGAATATTTAAGCTCCGCTGGTCTTAGTTGATATGCAGCAAATCTAAAATACTGTTATGCTAAACAGCACTTCATTATCATGCTGCAGTGGGTTTCGAAATTTTATGTAAGTCGTAATTTCGAAAGTGGTGAACTCGAAGGATTTAGATAAGTTTTCCATATAAAATCATATTTTTATTATAAAAATACTAAATATCCTTTATCTACATCAAGCGTTAATGTATATCCAGTGAGTTTAGTATGATTAGTATATGAGTTGTTCCCTCGGAGCTAAATGGATTTTTTTTATATTAACCACTAATATTGTTATTTATTATTGCCGTAATAGAATGATACAGAAAATTTTTATTTTTTTATGAGGAAATTTGGTTTTCCATTATGCAAGTTAAAAATATTTAGATATATATTTTTTAAATATAGTGAGAAAAACTTTAGGGCACTTAAGAAGTTGCAAGTAATTTTAGGGGTAACAATAATAAGGGAATTATTGTACTAACTGTCGCTTAATCATTTGTTTTCCCAGAAATATTATCTGTCATACTTGTTATCTGTGATGTATTGATACTATATTTATGACTTTTGTGAAAGAGCGTGCATTCGTTCTAATTAAAAATTCATATTTCATTGCTTATTTTCCATATAGCGTTGGTTTTTCTGGAAAACCTATCGGCCACACAGTGTAGTGTTTATTTAACAGACATAACTCTTTTAGATCCTATTATTTTGGCAAGAATTGTAGCTTTGATACGAAATGGCCGAGAACAAAGTGAATCAGCAGAACTTGTTGGTAAGAGCATTTATGCTGTACAAAATGTGTACTAGCGCTATGAAGAAACTGTCCCGATAACCAGATGACCAGGATCAGGACGAAAAAGAGTAATCTCCCAAAGAGATGACCGTTTTTTGTTGTTGTCAAATATTCGGAATAGCATAGATTTTGCAGTGTTGCTGCGAAATCAACTCTAAAAAATTAGGAATGCAAATGTTAGTGAATGGATGGTTAAAAGAAGACTCCGTACTGCTGGATTGTTTTCTAGAAAGATGGCTACAGGTTCACTATTACAAGGCCGGCATTGAATTGCTAGATTGGTTGTTGCCCGAAATCACTTGGCATTGAGTTATGAGGACTGGAGCAAAGTACTGTTTTCAGATGAGTCGTATTTTTACTTCAATAGGCCAGACAGACGTCGACGAATATGGCGAAGACCTGGAGAAAAATATGATTGCTTCAATTTGTATTGACGAGCGACTACCATTTGGCGATGGGTCGGTAATTGTTTTGGGCGGGAATCTCATCACAAGCATGCATACAGTTGGTCTTCATAAAAAATGGCTCCCTGATAGCTCACAGTTACATTATGGGAGTTCTAGAAGATCATGTTATGCCTTTCATGATCACTATGAGCGAACATGGCATTTTCATGCAAGACAGTTCTAGACCTCACACAGCCAAAGTTGTCAGAGAATATCTCGATGAAGTGGGAATTAGGCAATTTGATTGGCCAGCACTCAGTCCAGACATGAATCTCATCAGCTCTAAGAACTGCCCAGGAGCTATGTTAGTTGCTGTTGCTAGAGTGGAATACCATCGATCAGAATGTGATCTCTAACTTGATTAAAATTATGCCTAGTCGCCATCAAGCAGTTATTAACGCAAGAGGAGGGAATACACGTTATTAATGAGTAATTTTTTTCAATAATGTTGTTTTTTCCTTTTTTAAAAGTTCTTGATAATAATAAGTTGAACTTCATTTTAAATGTAAATTTGTTGTTTTTTCAGAATAAATCATGAAAACTCCAAAAAAAATGTTTACTGATTTAATATTGAATATTAAATTTAGCTTATAAAATACAATACAATGATTTACAATTTGCGAATATAAGCTTAAAATAGATAATTCCAAAAAGCCATTACAATTTCAATGTGACCAGAATTTTCTGCTCGTCAGTGTATAACAATTATAGTTGGAGAAATTCACATTAGTAAATTTTTTTAATTCTAAATTGTATTGTTCGGATCTTGCCAGAAAAAAACTTTAATTTCTGTAAATATATTAGATATATTGTAGACCAGAAATATATTTTTTTAATATTTGTTTTTATCTATAAATTTTGTTAATTCAATTTTTTGGCAATTACCAGAGTAACAGTGTGATGAAGTGAAACAATTTATATTGATTTTTTGTTGTTGTTGTACAATTAAACAACCAATAGTTAGAACCATTAATCCTTGAATTATAGGTACAAAATTGATTAATTGATTGAGTGAAATAGCAGGTCAGATTTCAGAAGCCATTGCGCTGTAGTACATATTTGTTCTATGTCAACAGATTGGTTGTCTTAATGAGGTTTAGCGGCCTGTTCATTAGTTCGTCTTTTGGGTATAAGCCTTTCAGATTGGTCGATTCTTGAAGGTGTTTACAGTAGAGCTCCGCTTTCAAAGATGTTGTGTTAGGATGTTTCATGCTCTTCATCACATATTCCATATGTTGATTCTTTATTATAGATGCACATTATGTGTAGATCTTTCCTTAAGCTGTGGTGGGTTTTCGAGAAGTTCTTTCTTAATGATACTTAATTTATCGCTAATAATATACAATATAAACAGTTTTTACACTGTAATGATATTTGAGTTTCGAGTCTTGCTAACTACAAATCCAACTTTCAGCAGTTGCACACAGTGCTAACGTGATGTTGACTCAACTCTACTTGATATTTCTTTTATGTAATGTAAGTCTTTTAAGCCTATCTGAAGAATTCTATAAGAATGAAGCACTGAAATACGGCCCTGGTTATCATCAAAACGCATCGGATATCGAAACATATCGCTGTTTCCGGCCAACTGATCGTAGATGACTCGATTATGTCGCATGGCCTCTATAGTTGAGAACCCTTCTTCTTCTTCTTCTTCTTCTTCTTCTTCTTCTTCTTCTTCTTCTTCTTCTTCTTCTTCTTCTTCTTTCTAACACAGTTAACCATGCTAGTAGGCTATTGCCTGTTCATTGCCATCACGCCTTCCCCGGAAGATGAGGTCCAGCATTCTCGCCATCGTTTTGGTGGTCTTCCCTATGATCTTTTTCCTACTGGGTTACTCATTTTTGCGCTTTTAACGAGTCTACCGTCCTCCATTCTCCCTATATGTTTGTTCCAGAATCTTCGCCTTTGTCTAACCCATCTTCCTATGTCCTGGATCCCGCATTGTTGTCTGATATATTCATTCTGTATTCTGTTGGGAATCCAAACTTGCGTAAATCTGCAAGTTGTTTGTGATACCTAAAAGTATTTGAGTCTGAGAATACCCGTTCTACGGCATATCCTAACGTATGCTGCTTTCCTAGCGCCGAAATTGGTGTGGAAACGTGTGTATTGCGCAAACCTTACTCTGGCCTGGGCTGGTTTTGTCCTCATTTGGACTCATCAGATGTGGTAATGACCGTCTGTCATTTGAAAATCGTAATAATATATGAGTTTCGAGTCTGGCTGACTACAAGTCTCGCTTTCAGCAGTTGCACATAGTGCTAACCAGGCGCGGATCCAAGGGGCGGGGGTGATCGACCCCCCCCCCCCCGAGCTTTGAGTTCAGAAAAATAGACTTGATTTTGCCTCTTATACTATACTTTATTCAAGAACTAGAGAGAGTAATAAATCATTTTTTACCCTTTTTTTTTCTTCGCAAACTACCTGTGTTCTATAGTCCGGTGTCTTTGGCAAAATCCGTTAGACACATATATTTTTCATAGGAATGGGTTAGAAATTTTAATCAAAAATACCGGTCTATAAAAATAGACCATTTGGGTTGGATAACAGTAGATATTTGGATGTGTGAAGTGTTAAAAAGTAATTTAATACTTGTCATAGGCGTCGGAAGGAGGTTTATTTTATCACTAAGTATTTTTGGCATTGAATATTATTTCGGTAATAAACTTAAAATATAAAGTTTTTATATTATTTTATTTCTTATCATTTCTTAATAACTCACATACATTAGAAAATATGAATAATTTTGACATACTTAATACAAATCACAACTGTATTTTTATTATTTTTAAGTTGAGCATAGAAATCGTTTTAGGCTCGTTCAGAGTAAAACGTAGCTTTTTCTCTCAAAAAATTCTAAGTTATAGCTTAAATACAAGAAGATGAACATATATAAAAAAATAAATTTGTCCATATAATATTAAAATTTTTTTTCGACTATCGGTCATTTTCTTATTAATTAAAAACATTTTTAGGATATTTGACGTTTCAGTTTATTTATTTCTTAAATCATCTGCAGAATTACAATTAAACACTAAAAAGAGATTCATATGTAATTAATTTTTATACGTTACAGAAAATTTAAATAATAAATTGTGTTTACACTGATAAACATTACGTATCTAATTCGTAATCAAAGTCAATGAAGCTATCTTCGTTCAAATTAATTATAATTGGTTCTTCTATCTCACCGATCATGAGGTCGAGTTTCCACATTTTCTTTTATTCTTTTATTATATGGATTTTTCCCAATTTTCTGCAGTAACTTTATTCAAAAAATTTTTTCAAAAGTTAAGTTAAATTATTAATTTTGTAAGTTGTGTTATTTCCAGCAACTCTACCTTTTACTTGAGAGATATTTCCTTCTCCAACGGATATTTTTCCGGACGATCTATAAGAACAGATTTCCTATCTGGTTTTTCCCAGTAAAACTTAAGTTCTCTGAGCAATTTCCAGAGCTCAGTTCTTTTCATTTCAGGTAAATCCTGATTTTCATTGATCTTAGTGAGAATTTTGTCGACGATTGGGATCTGCTTCTCATAATAAAATGTATGAACAACTCTTTCTATTGCAGTTTACATCTCTTCTTCCAACGAGGTTTTTCGTCTGCCTGTGATCGAATGTGGCTTGGAAGTACTAATAATTCCAGTCATTTTTTTCTCCTTCATTATTTGGTACATAGTAGATTTTCCAACTCCGGTCATGTTGGAACACATCTCAACAGAGCTTTTAACATTATTATCAAGATATTGATATCTTAATGTATCATAAACATTCATCGTAATAAGTTTTTCGTCGAAGAAAAAATGTCCTGGTTTAACAATTTTGGAACACATATAGATGTGGAATCCATATCTTTTGGGTATCTCACTAATGTCAAATAATATATAAAAACAAGCACAAACAAGATAAATAACTAAGGACACACTGTAAGGTGTACTTTGTTCATTGACAGAAATCAAATTGAATTATCAGAAATTTTATTGTTACAGTAAATTTATAAAAGTTTATAATATTTAAATATAATTAAATATAATTAAATTTACGCCAGTCTTCAGTTACCTGCGGCACTGTAGCAGGTACGTTGGAGGTTTCAGTAACAGTTTTATTGCTTTCTCTAGTTCGTGAATAGAGTATAGGAATGTGTATGCTTGCGATTGCTCCTCCCCTTTTCAAGAGCTTTGAGTTCAGGAAAATAGAATCGATTCTGCCTTTTATATTAGAAATGTATAGGCTGCTGGCACTTCCCCCCATTGGCAATTTATTTTTCTTGGGATAGCCCCCTCACCTAAGGGCTTTGAGTTCAGAAAAATAGACCCCATTCTGCCTTTTATACTAGGAATGTGCATGCTGCTCGCATCTGTCCCCCTTTCGGCAACTTGTTTTTTCTAGTGATCGCCCCCACCTCTCCAAGAGCTTCAAATTCAGAAAAATAAACCCCATCCTGCCTTTTACAGTAGAATTGAGAATGTTGCTGGTGTCTCCCCCTCACCATCGACAACTTGCTATCGCTTGCCATACTGTATTTTTATGATATCACCGCCCCCCTTCCCCAAAAAGAGAGGCTGGATCCGCCCCTGGTGCTGTTGACTCAACTCTACTTTATATATCATTTATGTAATGTAAGTGTAATAGGTTTCTTAGCCTATCTGAAGAGTTCTACAAGAACGAAATACTGAAATACTGCCCTGGTTTTCACTGAAAATGATGAATTCAAATGAGGAAGAAACCAACCTAGGTATTAGTGAGCTCCGCTCAATACACACATGTCCACACAAATTTCAGTGCTAGGAAAGCAGCCTACGTTAATCCCATACCCAAATACTTTTAGGTATCACTAACAACTTGCACGTTTAAGCAAGTTTGGGTTCGCAAATATCTAGGCTGTGCAACGCAAACGCGTTGTAAGCAATCAGTCTTAAAAATGGACAGAGGTTGTTTCGAAACCCGATGCGTTTTAGTGATAACCAGGGCAGTAATTTTTACACCGGTTTTTGCTGATAATATGTTGTTATAAAAAGGGTAAATATTTTTTATTAATAAGAATGTTTACTTCTAGAGTGGAATTTAAGAATTTTTGCTATCGACCAGCTTGATCGAACGATCCATGATAACTTCATTTGTCAGTCGGACATTTTCAGTAAGTTAGAGAATATAGATGAAATATTTATAATGGATAAGTTATAAAAATATATTAGGTTAAGCCGGCGTCACATGCCGAACCTTAAATATTTGCTAATTTGGCAATTTATTTGACAAACTAATAGCGAATTCCCGAACATAGTGCTCCACACATACGAATTTTGCCAATCATCATTTCGGGATGGAAATTTGACGAATGTTTCTGGTAATTTTGGGGTAGGAAAATTAATTAAAAATACCGGAGTGGAGTACTTTTATGGTAATGGGTACAGCATACGTGCTTCTAAATAAAAAAGGAAAACCCAAGAGAAGAAGATGGTGAATGCGGACACTGAGTGGAAGCAGACAGAGTAAATATGCCATGGTTGGTTTCCAGTTAGAGCATTAAATATAAAATGATCTACTTACCGTTGTTCAACAAATAATTGATTTTGGTATTGATAATATATCTTACTAGATACCTTAGATTTTACGTAAAGTTTATCTTTCTCTTAAGAAGCGTGCCATTCGTTCAAAGGCAAACGAGTTTAATTTGTAGATATTATCACTACCACTTCCTGTTTTTCTTATCGATTTAAACTTAAGAAAATAAGCCATTAAAGAATCTTTCTTGCTTTTAGGGTTTATATGCTCACGCTTGCACACTAATACTTAGTGCGTCCTATATCCTTTTCCAGGAATCATATTTCTCTATTTATGTAGGTAGTGTGCATAATTCCAAATAACCGGTTCTGTTTCGTAAAAATCTAAGAATTCCAATAGCGATTCGTTTGACAAACCCATTATTACAAAAATAGAAAAAAAAAAGTTTCAACAGCAGATGTTCTATATTTCGTTGTGGTATAAGCCAGCAACATTTGGAATACTACTTGATTTGCAGGCTGTCACTAGGGTGGACTTATTAGCTGTAAGGTGTGCATTCATCATATAATATTATATACTATTGTTATTTGTATATCTCCAAATTTTACCAACGCAAAATTTTCAACATTATTTGAACGTTGCACAAAACTTATGGAAAAACATGGGGGACTTTAATATTTTTCATTATTACAATGATTGTGATAATCAAAAAGTGGATTTTCAATAATTTCACGCAGTTATTCGGGTTGCAGCAATGTAGCAATTTTTGCATTACTTATAAGAGAATCCTCGATTTAATTTTGAATAATATCAACTGTCAAGTTTCAAGAGACCTAATATCATAGTAGATGAAGATGGTTATCATCTGGCCCTTAACATCCTTTTATCCCTCAATCCTGGCGAAAACCTCAAAATTTCCATTAAATTTGTCACAATCCAGGTATAATTTTAGAAGGACAAATTTCCCTTTACTTTACGATAGTATGCTGGGGGTGAATTGGGCAGAATGTCGCCAATGAAGTTAATGTACCTTGTATAGAAATTTAGAACAGGATTCTGAATATCTTTAATGTAGAGACATATACCTAAATATATAATCAAGGAAAGGCATTACAACTTGGTATTTATCTGAAATAATTAAATTAATCAAATAGAATTATACGATTTTTAAAAAATTTAAAAAAAAGTCATGAACAAAATCTCAAAATTCCATACAAAGAATTATGGACACTAATTAAAAGAAAAATAAATATTGCTTATAAAGACAATCAAATAAGAGCAGGAAAAATCTTATCTAATAATTTTGACACCTTGTTCATATATTAAATCTAAAAAGTCTTCAAAAAGAATGACTAGCGTTTAATAAATGGTGACAATTATTTCTCAGATCCTGAAGTTATTATGAATGCTTTTGATGACTTTTTCAGTAGTGTCGATATCCATCCTTCTAAAAATTATATCTTTAATGACAAATCAACTAAGTGTAAAAATAGTAGTAGAATGTGGAAAAATTTATGACTGGATTACGCAGAGAAGTGAGTTAGCAACATGCTTCGAAGATATGAGTCAATTATAAATAATAGAAGCAACTACACTCTATATTAAGATGATCGTATCTTAGACCTAAAAACTAGTGAAACAAGTAATATAAGATTTTTCTACTTTAACTATTTAGGTAATATTTTGTAACACCTATTTATGGAAATAACTGTATATTTATAATATATTTATATATAAAAAAGTTTAGAAAATCAGTAAAGTTCATACAAGTTATCTATTTTCTCCATTGCAAAATAAATTATAAATTAATTGAGTTCTGTTTTACACCAAATCTTAGAACAGTAGAATGCAGATATATAAAACAGATCAACATTAATCGAAAATTATTACATAGATAGATGAAACTGTTCATTTTATGGAAAAATTAAAAATACAATCCTTACAAAAACCAACTGAAATATTAACTCTTGGGTAACTAAAAATAATGACCAACATAAACAAGCTTTATTCTCAATGTTAAAACTAAACTCGAGCACTGTTATTAAAACTAGTTGAATTTAATAATATAGCCAGGTCAATAATTTGTCGACAATCTTTTGTTTTTATTAACATTCCTTCGTCTCTCTGACATAGATCGACCTAATTTTTCGCAATATTCTTCAGATATTTTTCTGTATCCTTCTTTTATAAATGCTATAAGTTTTGTTTTACTGGAAATATTCTGTTGCCTTATAGCTTTCTTTAATCGATACCCTAAAGCATCCAATGTGAAGTGAATTTTCTCAGTCTCATGCTTGGGATCATTATATTGAGACGGAATAATCAAATAGGACAGCTTTGGCGATGTCTTTGAAGTTAAAGGGTCCAATTTTCGTAACCTTGCTTGTCTCGCAACTCTCTATATTAAAAAGTATTCAAATTAAGAAGAATATCGCTGTTTTACTGATAAAAGTAAAAGAAATAATAAAGTTATTTTTTTTTTATTTGTACCATTACGTCACTTTTTATTTTTTATATCCTTATTATTTGTGACAATAGATATTCAAATTCAAATTCAAAGGGATTTTTAGGGATTTTAAGAGTAATATATTTTCCAGTTTTCGACTTGCAGTTACGACAAACGCAGTAAGAATTAGAATAAAAACAACGGGACAAATCTTAATATAAATAATAAGCATATGGTCAATCTATATTTACCAAACATCGTAATTCAGTTTCCGGAAAACTACGAAAAACATATTAATATTGGTTGTATATACTCCTTTGAAGAAGCATTTGATCACACCTCTGTCGTCTCCATGACAATGTCTGCTAGAAGACATGGCTTTAAAGACACTCTTTGCAGGTGGATACAAAATATTTTTCAAGCACTATCGGAGTTATATATACTAAGGGGCACCTTAGGGTAAATCTTGGAAAAACTATACAATCTCTTTATGGAAAGAAGAAAATTTACAAATTTAAATTAACAACTCTCTTCAATACGCAAATGCAAAAAGGCAGGCGGCTAAATATCTAGGTGTATCCCTGGATGCAAAGCTTACTTGGAACTTACACCTACAGAAAATTATCTCTAAAAATAAAATGACAACAAAAAGGGCTTTGGGCACGACGTGGCTATTAAAGTCCTATACTGCACTGATTCTACATTGCGAGGGTAAGATCCATGATAACATATAGCTCGGTTGTGTGGTGAACAAAAACCATACTACGATCGACCACTCTGGAGCTCTCCAACTCCAAAGACTGGCTTGCTTATGCACCACGGTTGCCATGAGAAGCACCCCAATAACAGCTATGCAAACCCTATTAAATTTCCCTCCCCTTGATAAAATGAGAAAACATCTACATATAGTGGTTAACGAAGAAAGGCCCACTATGTAGATTGTGATGAGGAGAACGAGATAGCGTCACAAATCATCTTCAAGTAAGAAGCTTTGGCCTAATGGAGACACTTTCAGGGATCAATCTACCCGGAAGGTTTATACTCAGAGGATACAATAATGAACAGGCTGTTAAACCTGATCAAGACAACCAACCTCTTCGCCTAGAACGAATATGGCAGACAATACAATAAGTCTAAAGACTGCAGTGTAAGGCCTTTTCAGCCTTGATTTGCTATATCATGAAATCAGTCAATCAATCATGTACTCCTTCTAATTGATACCTATGATGGTAACTAGATCGCCATTTAATAAAACAAATATTTCTTGGACTTGATTTATTATTGCCGGTACGGGATATTCAGCTTTTCTTCGCCATGGATCTTCTCGTCAGTATTTTTGCGTTTGATCAATTCAGGTTAACTATTTCTATCCTTTACTGATATTATGTTAAAAATATTTTATACGTTGTATATGTATTTTTATATTAATCTGAGAGTACATCCGTTCTTTAGATTGGCTTTTTTAGAAGTTTGTGAACATTTGGCAATTTCAGTGCTTGCTCCTCGATGATCCACTGAGGGAATTTTGCATGCAAATTATCTTTTTATGAGGTCTTAGTGATCATTTATTGATAAGGGTTGGTGATAGCTCCGCCATCTTTTCGAGAATAGTTGGTGTTTAGTTTAAACTCAGGCACTGTGTATGGTAGGAAGGTACTGCATCGTCTCTTGTTTAGAATACCAAACAAACATATTTTACTCATATTTATAAGTATTTTCAGTTCTCGGAAATTTAGTGTAAAAGACATAAAAACAAACAATAAATAGTAAACGTCTTTCATTGCGGCGTTAGTCAAAGTAACCCTTCTACTTTTTATAAGGATCATAGTACAGCTGATCAATCACTGGTCAATACGACTGCACGAAGCTGCCATCTTTGTTCACAAACCAAGCCCGATTGCTCGTTACCCCTCACCTGGGATATCCTAGTTCTCCTTTTTATCTGTACTAATAGTACACTTTTAGCTTTCAATATGAGTAAAATATATACTTAATTTCATCTTATCTTTTTACGGCTTCACGTAACCAATTCCAGTTTAACCTCTAATCTGTCGGTTTACTCAAAATAATCTGTAGTCTGCACAGTTATTAGTATTTCATTATTTCAATGAAGATAGTGGAATTTTTGTATCCGGCGACTAAGATGCTAATCTAATACATCCACGTCATGTGCTTATCTCCATGCAGTACAAAGATGACTTCGATGTATAGGCTCATTGTCTTCTTGTAATAACCAATATTCATTTTTTTCATAAACTACCTTCGGGCAGATGGTAGTAAAGCCTTCTGATATGTTTTTGACCATTTTAGCTGAGTTTAAATGGTCTGTAAAGATGTACAATGTGCCAAATCCCTATTTTGAGAACCAGGCCTAAACGTGTAACTGTACGGGGTGTTTAACCGTTCGCTGGAGAAACTTATTGGTGGATACATCCGCTATGAAGTGTTTAAAAAAAAGCTTCATCCAGAAAAATTACGTTGTCTCAATCGCGTTTCAAATTTTCCTTCGCCCAAGTCAGACTTTTTTCAATGTGTTTTTCGGGCAGTAGTGGTTTCTCTATTGTGCTGTGAAATTTTACTTCATTAGCCACTATAAGATTTCTTATAGTATCACACGACACATTTGGATTATTTTTATGCAAACTCGCTTGCTCATCACGTAATGATGGGAGAGAGTTCTTCTGGAATAATTGTAAAATCATCCCTTCCTACTTTTTCGTTGTTTTCTGCATAGAGTCATGATCCGATAGATTATCAACATTTTTACATCACAATAACGTTTCATCAGCTTACTTACAAATTCCTTTGATTTCTTTATGAATTTGGTAGCCGCTCCGTACAATATTTTGGGTCTTTTTAGATGCGAACACAATAACACTGTTTCTTAACGTATGGCGTATGCCGCATTCTTGACGAAATAGGTCCTTTTGTGACAAAGCTCGAACTGTAACTAAGGTGATGTATACAAAACATATCAGGGGAAGGGTCACGCTACTTATTCATATTCTAATTACCGCTATTAATGGTTTCCAAGAAAAAGTTTAGCTGTACACGCTGTTATCATACAGACTGTAGTTACCGTCTACAGTTAGTGTTGAACCGCTCTTTTCAATTTCAATAGACTCGCGGAACAATCTTGCCTTGTAAGTCTATGATGGGGACTTGCTGGCAGTAGTCGAAATTAATTTTGTGTCCGGTCTTGAGCTGATATTGAAAAAGGGCAGATGTTGTAGATTTATTTTTTATGCTGACTTTATATTCTTTTTGTCGATATTCTTCTGATGATTTTTCTTACGTTTTACTGCAGGTGCCGCATTCGATCTTTTACACTTCTTGAACTTCTAGTGCGATCTTGTTTTTTGGATTTCTTAGGTATGAATTTGTTGTTTTTTGTGGTTTGCATGCTGTAAATATATTGTGTTTTTGAAGTAATTCGCCCTTGATATTTGGAACTATGATAACCTGGCTATTATCTGTAGGCCAGTTAAGTTTATTTCTTTATTGCAGTTTTATTACGTTATTTTTAGTTGGTGGTTTGACGCCGTTTTCTTTGAGAGAATTTTTAGGTATTGTACTTCTTTGTGTTTTCCTCGGTTGTAAGTTAGACGAAGAAATCTTGAAATTACGGTGTCACTCCGATTTAAAAAGACGCGTAGCATGCACAATTCGATCAGTTAATCTTCAACAAGTAATCATCTGTACGGCGTCTGTGGGCGAGCAGTTCACTCATAGACGCCGTACAGTGAGCTTTGAAAATGGTGAAAAAGATTTCACTGAAACATCAGCTGCCCTACAATTCCGAGAAAGACTCAGCAGATTCACAGGATATCCGAAAACCTATATATATATATATATATATATATATATATATATATATATATATATATATATATATATATATATATATATATATAATTATACAATGAATTATCACAAATGAACAGATTACTCAATCAGGTTTAAAAAATATTTGTATTATTTGATTATTTTTCGACATGTTTCTAGAAAGATATTTAGAATAAAATCTCGTCGGTGAAAAGTACTTAAAAGAGTCCGTATTTTACACACCCCAATATCCTACCAATGAAACAAGTTCAAGCAATCGATTTATTTTGTTTTGCCGATATTTAATTATAATTTGAAAGTGTTTTTTTCTCAGCCTTACATCCAAATTAACTGAAATTTTACTGTCAAAAGGGCTTTACAAAATTAAGTTTATCTAAGTGACTAAAATAAATATCAAGTATAGCATAAATGTACAAGGAGAACATAATTACACAAAGTTTTGCAAAACATCGTTTAGCGTGACATTAAAGCAACCACATTAACAATGGCCTTCTACCACATAAGTAGAACAAAGGATTGTTCTTTATTAATTAATCATTTTAGATGTTGTTGGTAGCCGAAACTTAGTTAGAATTTAAATACTTCTTAGGAAGTTGCTCAAATGTAAATTACAGATATTAATTGTTTTTACATTTTGTTATACAAAAGAACCGACCTAAATATAAATGGGCTTTTTTTCTAGAATTCAAACAAGAAATGAAGTTTTACTATGGCTTTAAGATAATTATAATATGAATAAATATATGAGTAAAAGTGTATTTTCTCTCAATATTATTAACCATCTCATCCTCCAGTCAGTAAAAAATACAAGCATATCAATGAGTCTAGTTGAAAATCTTTTTTATCTTTATATTATTGACTTTTTGGGGGAATATTGATAATTTGGGGATACTGAGATGAATTATGGAGACATTGTGAAGCACCACTGAAATATTAGTAATTGTGCATACATATACTGTTTTGCATACTTTTTGATCCGATTGCGTTTTAGTTATGCTAAATAATAATAATAATAATAATAATTTAATAAATTATTTTACATTTATGTTTTCAGAAATAGTGGGCGAGTTTCAGTTCGTCGTGACGTCTGTTCAGTTAACTCACAAAACTAAATGTAATAAAAAACAATTAAAAAAATTAAAATTAAAAATGTTATGAAATATACGAAAAGAAAAACAATATTCAACTTAAGGAAAAATTAGTTAACAACATAAATATTAATCTGAAATGTTGATAAGTCTTAAATGAAAGAAAGAAAAAAGGTTCAAAGACATACCCAGAGAAAATGCACAAAATCCACTCAGACACCCAGGATGCTCCTAAATCTCCGTGCTGACATCGATCTACCCAATAAATCAATGGCATAATTATTTAAGTATTTGGCAATATTATACGAAAACGATCTCTTGAACAACTCCAGCAAGTGGGAGGGAATAGTAAGCTTTCCCTTAAACCGAACATCAATATTATGTATATCGCATCGAAATCTGATATTATACAAATATAGGGGTGTTTATTGATTAACTATGGAGAAAAACTGACATGAAGAGTGCAATTGTCGCCTCTGTCGCATGTCCAACCAACAGTTTTCTTTTAATTTATAAGTAACATGTTCGAATTTTCGTATCCCATAAATAAGTCTTAAACAAGAGTTTTGCTATTTTTGTATTCGTTTAGTGTCCAAGGCAGACAGGCATGGCCCATAAACCGTATCACAATAATTTATATGCACTAAGCTGTCGCAAAGCAAAGTCTTAAGTTCACTATTTAGAAATTGACAATTTTGAAAAATGAGTTTCAGGTTTATATAGGCTTTTTTTAATGACTATGTAATGTGGTAAGAAAATCTTAGATCTTGGTCTAGGTGAAGACTGAGATCTTTAATTGTATTTTTAAAAGTTATGTTAACATTATTTACCTTTACTGGCTGGCTCGCTGGAGTTACGCATAAAATTATCCCTATCATTTTTCTTACCAAATAAAATAGCTGTGGTTTTTTGTGGATTTAATTTTAAAGAATGACCAGAAGAAAACTGAACCAAGTTATACAAATCAAAATTTATAGCGGACACTGCCTGTAGACATTCATCAGGGTAAAAGGAAAAATACAGTTGTACATCGTCAGCATAGTAGTGTTTTTTACAGGATTTAAAGACGTTTGGAAACATAGAACTATATATACTAAAAAATAGAGGCGATACAATGGATCCCTGCTGGACATCAGTCGCAATACCCAAAAAAGATGACTTCTTTCCCTTATAAACAACAGCCTGGGTCCTCCCCGTTAGAAAGTTTGATAACATTCCTACTGCTGATTCCGATAAGTCAATATAATGAAAAATGGATTTTAATACCTCATGTTGCAGGGAATCAAAGGCTCTAAAGTAATCGAACAACATAAGCAACATCAACTTGCCCCGGTCAGTAGCCTGAAAAATGTCGTCAGTAATATCTAACAGAGCTGTACTGCAACCATGATCCTGTATAAACCCAGATTGATAAATTGGTAATATTTTATTTGTTTTGACATGTTCCCGGAGTGGATTATCAATAACTTTTTCCAATATTTTTGAGAGCGTTGGTAATATACTAATTGTATATTTATATATATATATATATATATATATATATATATATATATATATATATATATATGTATATATATATATATATATATGTATATATATATATATATATATATATATATCAGGATTTGATATTTTAGGAAGGAGTAACACACACGCCTCCTTCCATTTTTCTGGCACGACCGAATGTAATATGCAGTAATTAATGATATGCGTAATGTATGGTAATAAGAAAGGTATACAAAGATTAATTGTAAAAATATTAATACCGTCCAGGCCTGTTGCATTACTCTTAATATTTGAAATTATTTTTAATATTTGTAATTCTGAACAGGTAAAATGGTAAACTCTATTGCCAGGGAACTGAATAGTGCTTGCTATTGTTATTTATTTTTGATTAATCTTCAAAAATTATATTTATGTGTTTCTTAAACAGTATTATGTTTGATAAAGGTTAAACTAAAAGCTTTAAATAGAAAAATGTTTATATCAATAAGACTTTAAACTACATTTACAATTACATCGTAAGTACAAATTTTTTAAGACATCTTTGTGCTAATATCTAAAAACTAATTCCTCGATGGATTTGTTTATGTAGCTTACAGATTCACAAAGTGGTCCATATGTACATGCAAATATAACCTGCAAGTTAAATGTCCATGTTAATGTGAAAAATGTGTGTGTCAATGAAATTTAATTGGGGATCCATTACAACTGATCCCATTTTGGCAGAACATCACTAAAGTTTTTTTTTACCTAAAAAAGATAGGGCCTACATAATACTTTATATGGAAATAACAATCAGCTTTGTCACACAAATTAGCGAATTAGGTAGCAATGTCTTGCGCTCATACTCGCGATAACAACCATGTCTAGACATGAAACAGAACTGCAAGGAAGTCGGCGTAGACTGGCATAGATTTGTTTAATTCGTCTATTATTAGTACGAGTGTCGGAAGCACACACTATTCGTTCGTTTTCAGAATTTTGAAAACAAAAGTAATAACTAAATAGTTGATGCTGGTAGCCGTTACTATGTGGTAGTTAATCATCTTCGGGAAATGTTTAAAAGGAACTACTATGTTTTATACCACTAAATTTATTAAGAAAATAGTGACTGGAGTTTCAACTCACAGAGTCATTTGCAAACTGAACTGGTGGTCTGTATACACAAAGGACATACAGTTTGTCAGAAATCAACAAACCACACATTTCAACGCATTATATTATATATTATATTTTATATCCAGTCTCCCAAAGAAGATTTTTTTACTTAATTTTAACTTATATCTTGAGTCGATTTTTATTTTTCAAAATATTTAGTTATTATCGGGAAATGCTTAAAAGGAACTACTATGTTTTATACCACTAAATTTATTAAGAAAACAGTGACTGCAGTTTCAACTCACAGAGTCATTTTCAAACTGAATTACAAAGGTAGACTAAGTATTCAATACAGAAACATGAGAAAATTTAACAATAAATAAAAACTACCTGGGATATTTCATTATTACAAAGGGGAGGTACTAAATTTTGGGAATTAATTATTATTTAGCGACAACAAATAACGGGAAAAACCCAAGTTCTGTCTGGTCATTAAGCAAATTTACATTTTTATTTCTACTATGTTTATATATTTCTAAAGATTCAAGAATATTTAACTTTTGGCCCTTTGTTGAATAATGCAATATGTCAGTGTTGCCCAAATCAGGAAAACTGTGGCTGTGTTCTAAGCAATGGTTGGCAAAGCTCGAGTCAGTTTTTTGTAATCTATATGATCGGTGATGTTCTGAAAAGCGAGTTTTAAAGCTTCTACCACTTTGTCCAATATATAAGCTATCACACTCTGAACATATTAACTTATAAACTCCTGATTTATCAAATTTATTAATTTTATCTTTAGCATTGTAAAGGATAGTGGACAGATTGTGTTGAGATTTAAAGGCTACTTTTATGTTATGTTTGGAAAGAGTATTAGCTATGTTTTCTGATATGGCACCACAGTATGACAAAGATATATAAGATGAACGATCT
This sequence comes from Diaprepes abbreviatus, assembly GCA_034092305.1. Taxonomy (NCBI): domain Eukaryota; kingdom Metazoa; phylum Arthropoda; class Insecta; order Coleoptera; family Curculionidae; genus Diaprepes; species Diaprepes abbreviatus. Next base: position 31,469,363 of record JASJET010000055.1, read on the forward strand.
TTAACCAATAGTTACTTCTGAAATCTTGTCCTCTTTCGAACTTTGCCTATCACAAACCTATTTCCAGTTTAATAACAAATTTTATTTACAAAATTCAGGCCTACCAATGGGTTCTTCTCTTAGCCCTCTCTTAGCAGATATTTTCATGTCAAACTTAGAAAACAAAATCCTTAATTCCCCTTTAAGCAAAAACCATGTTCAGTTTTGGTACAGATATGTAGATGATGTTCTAGTATGTTTTAAAGGCACTACTAGACAGCTTCAAAAATTCTTACAATACATTAATAATTGCCATCCAAATATTCAATTTACTCTGAAACTGAAAATAACCATAAAATAAATTTTCTTGATCTCACCATATCTCACCTCAATAATCAGTGTAAATTTAAAATTTTTAGAAAACCAACGTTTACAGGTAATACTATATCTAATGATTCTTTTCACCCCTTAAAATACAAAATGGCTGCATACAATTCAATGATACATAGAGCATTCTCTTTGCCTCTCTCTCAAGAAGATCTTCAAGAGGAACTAAATATCATTGAAAGGATTGCAGTATCAAACAATTTCTCGCAACAAACCTTAAAGAAATTAATAACTAAAAAACAAAAACAACTAGCTAAATGATAAAGATAGTACATCTTATATATCTTTGTCATACTGTGGTGCCCTATCAGAAAACATAGCTAATACTCTTTCCAAACATAACATAAAAGTAGCCTTTAAATCTCAACATAATCTGTCCACTATCCTTTAAAATGCTAAAGATAAAATTAATAAATTTCATAAATCAGGAGTTTATGAGTTAAAATGTTCAGAGTGTGATAGCTTGTATATTGGACAAAGTGGTAGAAGCTTTAAAACTCGCTTTTCAGAACATCACCGATCATATAGACTACAAAAAACAGACTCGAGCTTTGCCAACCATTGCTTAGAACACAGCCACAGTTTTCCTGATTGGGCAACACTGACATATTGCATTATTCAACAAAGGGCCAAAAGTTAAATGTTCTTGAATGTTTAGAAATATATAAACATAGTAGAAAATGCTAAAGATAAAATTAATAAATTTGATAAATCAGGAGCTTATGAGTTAAAATGTTCAGAGTGTGATAGCTTGTATATTGGACAAAGTGGTAGAAGCTTTAAAACTCGCTTTTCAGAACATCACCGATCATATAGACTACAAAAAACAGACTCGAGCTTTGCCAACCATTGCTTAGAACACAGCCACAGTTTTCCTGATTGGGCAACACTGACATATTGCATTATTCAACAAAGGGCCAAAAGTTAAATGTTCTTGAATCTTTAGAAATATATAAACATAGTAGAAATAAAAATGTAAATTTGCTTAATGACCAGACAGAACTTGGGTTTTTCCCGTTATTTGTTGTCGCTAAATAATAATTAATTCCCAAAATCTATTACCTCCCCTTTGTAATAATGAAATATCTCAGGTAGTTTTTATTTATTGTTAAATTTTCTCATGTTTCTGTATTGAATACTTAGTCTACCTTTGTAATTCAGTTTGAAAATGACTCTGTGAGTTGAAACTGCAGTCATTGTTTTCTTAATAAATTTAGTGATATAAAACATAGTAGTTCCTTTTAAACATTTCCCGATAATAACTAAATATTTTGAAAAATAAAAATCGACTCAAGATATAAGTTAAAATTAAGTAAAAGATCTTCTTTGGGAGACTGGATATAAAATATAATATATAATATAATCCGTGGAAATGTGTGGTTTGTTGATTTTGTGTATACAGACCACCAGCGGGTGATGTCGAGTTGTTCTCTGATATTTTCTCTAAGGCCATAGAGTTACTGTTAGGATATTCACAGTATGTAATTGTCTCAGGTGATTTAAATATCGAGTATTCTGAGGATACAAGCAAAAAAGCAATTCTATGTGATATTCTTAATTATTTTAATCTGGAAATAACTACATACTTCCCTACTAGAATTGCATTAAATCGATTTGGTAATCTGTGTGGGAATGTCATTGATTATATTTGCACCAACCTGCCAAGGTCTAATTATAGTTGCAACTTAATAAATCGTCACTTGGCAGACCACTTTGCTCATATAATTAGTGTTTCTTATGATTTTAATGTAACCAATCATCGCACAGCGGAAGATAGGGTGGGCAGAAATTTATCTCACTTTTCATATCTTTTAGAGCGGATTAATTGGTCTTTTCTATTGGAACTTCCAAGCGCGGATGTTGCCTGATCGGAGTTTTCATCTACTGTGGGCCATTACTTGGATTTGAGTTGTCCGTTGAGAGTGAGACGAAGTTACAAAAATCGATGACAAAAACTAATGCGTGATATGGTCCTTGTTTGGCAAGACAAAGAAAGGAACTGGATAATCTTTATTTCTTACAAAGATATATAGGCAGTACCGAACATAGGATGCTTTATTGCAACAAAAAAAAAGATTATAGGTGGAGTATACAAAATGCAAAAAAAAAACTTTTTATAGAGACAAAATAAATAATGCAACCAACAAAAGTACAGAAATATGGAATTGTATTAACCAACATCTTAATAGACAGAAAAGGGTAACAAACAATAACATCGTTTTGCGCTTTACCGATGGTAAAAGCGATGACCCTCAAGAGGTTTCTAACTACTTCGCTGAATATTTCAGCTCTGTTACCAAGTTGAAGTTGTTTGAGGCCTACGGTCGAAACATGTCCTTACCAGCAACAACTATACAACAATTCCTCAAACAACAATAGTTTTTGAGGTGGTTCAAGAAAGGATAGTATCGACTATTAATTCGTTAAAGAACAAACGCTCCTCAGGTTCCGATAGAATAAGTCCTCAAATTTTAAAATTAATTTCAGAATCTGTCGCACTTCCCTTGACATATTTAATAAACAAATCACTTTCAGAGGGAATTTTCCCTCAAATACTAAAGCAGGCGGCAGTTACGCCAATATATAAAAAGGATGATCCTCACAACCTGGCCATTTACAGGAAAATATCTATACTGAGTGTATTTTCTAAAGTTTTTGAAAAAATAATATACGAAAATTTGATAATTTTTTTTAACCAGAATTCAATTATTACTCCTTGCCAACATGGTTTCAGACAGAATAAATCCATCGAGACAGCATGCTGTGATTTCCTTAATTTTGTATATACAGAGCTCGACAGGGGCAAGTATGTGATGTGTCTAATGTTTGACTTAACAAGTGCGTTTGATACTGTGAGTAGAGAGTTCTTATTGAGAAAGCTCTTTGCTTCGGATATAAGAGGAAATATCCTAAAACTCATCTACTCGTATATGTTTGATAGGAGTATGTTTGTTTGATACCAAAAAAGTAAATCAGTTTGCAGAAAAGTCGCCTTGGGTGTGCCGCAGGGGTCGGTTTTGGGGCCGCTCTTGTTTATGATTTATGTTAACGACCTACCTAGATTCATAAGTAGGGGAAAGTTGGTTATGTTTGCTATTGCGTACAACGGAAGAAGTATGTGAGGAGTTGGAGATTTGGTGTCAGCGTAATCAGTTAACACTTAGCCCAACAAAGACTGTATATATAAATTTCAATATTAAAAAACCATTGCTGGTAGAGGATAAAGTAACATATTATATTGAAAACTCAGCTTATGCTAAATTTTTAGGCACATGGCTTGATGAATCGCTGCATTTCTTTTCCCATATTAAACATGTTTGTAAAAAATTAAATTCTGCCTTCATTGCTATTTTGCAGATGAGGTCATCTCTAGACCGGGCTGGATTGCTGAGTGTGTATTATTCTCTGGCATACAGTCATCTGTCAAGCAATGTCATGTCTTGAGGAAGAGGGTCTGAGGTGAATAGAGTGTTTGTGGCTCAGAGGTTGATATTTGGTCTTAAGCCGACGGATTCGTGTAGACCCATTTTTAAAGAAAACAGCAATTTGATTTTTACTCTATTTATATTCTAAAATGCATTTAATATGTAAAACAAATTTACTCAGAGTTTAAAACTCTTGGCCAGGGTCACAGATATGATACACGAAATAGTGACATTCTTAGTATATCTAAACATAGAATGGCATTCATTGAGAAATCCCGAATATAATTTCATTATTCTGTTTAACAAATTGCCTGCAAAATTAAAAAATGTATCAAACAGTAATAAATTCAAAACACAAATAAAAAAATTTCTTGTTCAGGGATCATTTTATTCTTTTATTAACAAATACTTAAGCCTGCAGGATGTACTGACTCTTTTACTGTGTACTGAGAGATTATTTCGTTGCGTCCTTTGCTGACCAGTGTTACGGATTGTGTTCTTATCGTTTAATTTTTTTCTTTCCTGTTAGTTGTTTTAGGATTTTAATCTGTGGTTTTTATTAATAAATATTAGATTAAGTTATTTTACATTTTTTATATTATAACAAGTATCTTATGATACTAACTAATATAACTGTTTCTTGTTTTTTCTAGCTTTAAGGTATATTATGTATATATTATTTTTTTTTTATTTAGTTGTATACTGTTGACGAAACCAATACAGAAGTATCAGTCTTATGTCTAATAAAATTATTTCATTTCATTACATTTCATTTCAATAACATTTATTTTTGACTTTTTGTGATAGTCCAATTCCCAAGCTAAAGATCATTTGATATCTTATAGCCGTATCAACTTTTTCAACTTTTAAAATTATTTTTTAGTTTTTTCGTTTTAGCATTCGCTATTATTTACGTTCTTTCTTTTCTTCTTTCTACTGTCTGAATCTTTATAGATAAAATTCAGTACATGATCTCTCTATATCTAAATATAGAAGACCAATAACCGCCATATATATGATAATAAGGATTTACGTGTGACATCGATTACTAAACCTTATCATATTTAAATGGCTTTCTTATTGTTTATAGATAACTGATACTAAATATGGCTCAATATAAAAGGAAATATAGTCAGCTTAGTGTTTGATTATTTGATGTTCAGTTTCATTTCATCACTGTCGGATAAACACTTGTCTACCTGCCTTATATACAACAGAGTTTTGGGCAATGGCGACATGAAAACATCCAAGTTGAGGAGAAGGTGTCAGGTAAAGATTTGAAATGCTTTCAAAAATTGGAAAAAAATATATTTAAGACACTCAACACTTATGCTTGCTCTGCTCTCAGTTACTGTTTCGGAATTGTGAAATGGAGCAGGACGGACATAGAAAGTCTGCAGAGGAAAGTTATAACCCTTATGACAAAGGCACAGAAAAATCATTCTCGTAGTACTACTGAGCAAACAATGTTACCGAGATAACAAGAACACAGAAGATTGGTGGATATTGGTAAGCAATTGTGTCAACAACTAACACATCTAGGCTCATATTTTTACAGGCTGGTAGAGTAATTTTTTTCTTTCCTGTTAGTTGTTTTAGGATTGTAATCTGTGGTTTTTATTAATAAATATTAGATTAAGTTATTTTACATTTTGTATATTATAACAAGTATCTTATGATACTAACTAATATAACTGTTTCTTGTTTTTTCTAGCTTTAAGGTATGTTATGTATATATTATTTTTTTTTTATTTAATTGTATACTGTTGACGAAACCAATACAGAAGTATCAGTCTTATGTCTAATAAAATTATTTCATTTCATTACATTTCATTTCAATAACATTTATTTTTGACTTTTTGTGATAGTCCAATTCCCAAGCTAAAGATCATTTGATATCTTATAGCCGTATCAACTTTTTCAACTTTTAAAATTATTTTTTAGTTTTTTCGTTTTAGCATTCGCTATTATTTACGTTCTTTCTTTTCTTCTTTCTACTGTCTGAATCTTTATAGATAAAATTCAGTACATGATCTCTCTATATCTAAATATAGAAGACCAATAACCGCCGTATATATTATAATAAGGATTTACGTGTGAAATCGATTACTAAACCTTATCATATTTAAATGGCTTTCTTATTGTTTATAGATAACTGATACTAAATATGGCTCAATATAAAAGGAAATATAGTCAGCTTAGTGTTTGATTATTTGATGTTCGGTTTCATTTCATCACTGTCGGATAAACACTTGTCTACCTGCCTTATATACAACAGAGTTTTGGGCAATGGCGACATGAAAACATCCAAGTTGAGGAGAAGGTGTCAGGTAAAGATTTGAAATGCTTTCAAAAATTGGAAAAAAAAAATCCGGTGGATAGAGTGTTCACTTCAACGTCGTTTTTTCTGATGGTAAACTCAGGAACTCATATATTATCGGGAAAGAGCTAATTTTTCTAGCAAGGAATTGTTAAAACTGTTCTGAATACTTACTAGCTAATATCTTAATCTTACTATTCGATACGCAACTATTTTTTAAATATTTACCTGTTTACTAATTTTCTATCTATACATTTAAATTCATTTGAATATTTTTAATTTAAAAGAAGCATGTTTTTTATGTGTTACATTAACGTTAATGATTAAATATTGGCATAGCAGATGTATGAAATATATTTTATATTTTTCCCTACGTGACTATATGACAAAAATTTTCTAGATACTTAAAAGGCATTCTTAGGCTTTGCATTAAACTCTGTTAAGAAGTTTTCGACTAAAGGAGGAATAAAACTGTTAACTTATTTTACGAAAGCTTTTTACATTCTTCGGAGAAGTGACTTTTATTCAGAACTACATCTTCATGTGACGAAAACCATCGGCGAAAGCCACAGGCAAGACTAAATATTATGAATAGGATTTCGACATCAAGTATAAACTATTTCATCTGCTACAATAATAATCCAAATATTTTGTGATTTTATAACTAGTTAATGGAGCCACCCAAGCAAGTTTTAGGAGGGTCAGTCTGTTTTTGGTATAACTCCGAAATTCGTTGTCAGATTTTTTTATTGATGTTTCGAACGTTCAAGAGAACATCGATAATGAGCCAATTTTAGAACCTAAATTGTAAGACTATATGTATATATATATATATATATATATATATATATATATATATATATATATACACATATATATATATATATATATATATATATATATATATATATATATATATATATATATATATATATAAATAAATAAATAGATAAGTTTTTGTCTGTGTAATTTAAAATAAAATAGAATAAAATATTTGCGAAGCGATCCACATGATTCTCGTGTTAAAAAGTGCGGAACACTCCAAAGTATGGAAAAACTCCGGGTCCGGATGATGGCAACAGCGCTGTTTCATCCTAATATGGGACTCGTCAGGCCACCGCATTCGGTACAAACCATCATCTCGCCTTTGCATCCTATAAAGCTCAATTTAAAATCAAAAAACAGCAAAGAAGACGACAAAAGCGACATCTGGATGGTTTACTTGATAACACAAGAACCAAACAAACTAACAAAGTTTGTAAAAACCGCCATGTGGTGGCGCGACGGTGAATTAAAATAAAAATATATAAAATCGAGTACCCGAAACGCGCTGCCCAAAGGACAGGGGTCGCATTTTTCGGTACTGGCAACCAGGTTTGTGCCATACTATGAATTCAACCCGGTACCTATATTGGGGAACGAGTTCAAGCTGTACTGAGATCGAACTATGCTTACGGATCACACAGTTGCATATAACAAATCAGACTTCATTTTAGTGGATAAAACATACAAGTATGCGAGTAAAACTAATAGATGTCGCTCTTTCTAACAACAACAATCTAAAGTATGAGCATAATGTGAATGTGAAGACCGCCAAACATAGATGCGGTGGGGAATGAATGGCGTCTGGCGGATCCCCATAATTCTATCGACAACCGGATTCGTAATGAAGAGTTTTATGCTTAATATCAAGGTATTTGAGCTTAGCGAATACCTATGCAAGGCTATGTAAAAAACAGTGTTACTTGGGACCCTCCAAACTATTTACGGGAAGTGCAGAGGACCATACCATCATGGAGGGCTCGACAACATAGAAAGTGCCGTCCACAAAGCTCCACCTTTATGATATCTGAGTATATCTGGGATGAGCAACTGTTCTCTAAAGGGAATGCAAAAGCTATTTGACTAACTATGTGGGATAATAATAATAAGATACAACTGGGAGCATTTGAGATGTAGAGTGGTCAAGCCATTGCGGCAATGGAGGTAAACAAAACAAGTACTGCGAATCAACTTAAACAGTAAAAATATGTTTAAGACACTCAACACTTATGCTTGCTCTGCTCTCAGTTACTGTTTCGGAATTGTGAAATGGAGCAGGACGGACATAGAAAGTCTGCAGAGGAAAGTTATAACCCTTATGACAAAGGCACAGAAAAATCATTCTCGTAGTACTACTGAGCAAACAATGTTACCGAGATAACAAGAACACAGAAGATTGGTGGATATTGGTAAGCAATTGTGTCAACAACTAACACATCTAGGCTCATATTTTTACAGGCTGGTAGAGTCTTCTGTGCTGCACTGGGCAATATACGGGGCAGGCGATTCAACACCTCTGCGATTGAAGGACCATGAAATGACTTCTTATCACTAACCAGATCAAAAGAAGCTTCAAACCTGGCTACAGACGTCACTTCATAGACGACATCCAAGAAAGGTCAACCAGGAAAATGTCGACAAATTAGCGTCAAACTTCCAATTGATGTTTGGGAAACTGAAAACTTTCTAGCACAGAACAGGAAGGTGCCAAGCTTTTACCGCATCGGGGTACAAGAAAAGACACGATTCAGCCACCAAAATTATCCATCAAGAGCTGGCAAAGAAATTGAGATTTTAGATAAAGAATATGTCATACTATGAATGCCACCTGGAGTTTATAATGGAGAACAATGGGTTCAAGTTGTGCGGATCATACAGTTGCACATAACAGACCAGACCTCATTTTAATGGATAAAACATCCAAGCAGGCAACATTAATAGAAGTCGCCATCCCTAACAACAATCTAAGAAATAAGCATAATGAGAAGATCTTTGACGTACAAATAAATAGACAGGGAGGAAAAATAACGTTCAGACGATCTCCATTATTCTTTTAACAACCAGCGTAGTACTGAAGAGTCTTCTGATTAATATCAAGAGATTGGACTTTAGCGAACATTTGTATGAGGCCACGAAGAAGGCAGTGACTACTTGGAACCGCTAGAATTCTCCGAAAGTTTATGGGAAATGCAGAAGACCATAAAATCATTTATGGTCCCACAACATGCAAATTGCTCTTCACAGAACTCTACATTTATAATATCTAAGTATATCTGCTATAGCGAATATTCCCAAAAGGCGTTTGGATAAGTATTTGATTAATAATATTAACTAATTAAAACAATAGATTTTGTGCGATTTTACACGCACAAATCAAAATGCTGAAATAAAGATAGCAAATTGTTCAGTTTAATTTAATAAAACTTTTACATAGAAAACAGAGCAGTATATAAAGCTTATCGTTTACTATAGATTAAATTAATTTTCTCCTCACTTTATTACAAAGGGTATTGTTTGCACTGTTTGCCCTTTTAAACTCCAATGTTTTTACTTAAATAATTGTTTTGCCCTTATTTCATTCAAAGATTAAATGATAAGGCTTCGGCTTTGTTTCTCACTTCTACGAGATAAATAAATATTTTGTTTTATTTTATATATATATATATATATATATATATATATATATATATATATATATATATATAACTTGTTTTTTTTTTTATTTTTTATAAAAAAAAACAAGTTATATATATATATATATATATATATATATATATATATATATATATATATATATATATAACTAAATTGATAAATATAATTAATATTGCTTTACAAAAACACATACGATAACATTCTTTACGTTTGTTAAATAATAATAAAAACCATGGGTTCGCACATTGGAAAAGGTAACATTATGTGTTAGCTACACTGTAAAAAGCAAATGCATTAAATTTAATGTAAATGTTTTGGAAGCAAATTTCACAAATGTTTAATAAATGCATTTAATGTTATGCATTAAATTTAATAATTAATTTTTTCCATTAAATTTATTGTCTTCGTACATTAAACTTAAAATTTGATCATTACTTTTTAAGACGCCTAAGTACCTTAAATATACAACCATTGTTCATTGAATTTGGGGTATGTTATGACATATTTAGTGTATCAATATTTGAGTTCAAAAATTCTGAAACCGCCAAGGAAAGGTGGACATTTTTACCATAGGTAATATCCACCATCTAGACTGGTTTCGAACTCATTGATTCCCGTCAGTAAGGAGAGACATGTACACCTCGCCATAAGAAAATTGAGTCCTTTAAGCAACTTATATCATACTAAACAAAAATTTTAATACAAGTTGCGCCATCTCCTGTAATCTCATGCAATATATATTAAATAATAATTTAAATCCCTTTAGTATTAGGATATACGTGAATTAATTTTAATGTCCAGAAGTTGAAATATCTTTTCAGTTATTTTATTGAATTGTAAGATATCATTTAATTAAATCTAATGTACAATGAACCGATATTTGAATGAATTGCTTTAAATTCAAAGTAAATGTAAATTATTTACGATTTTTGGTTCATAACAATATAGTATACAAACAGAAGTAAACTTCATTTCTAGGCGAGATCTCTTTTTATATCGTTATTAGGAAATTTCTCTGCGTTCTGGCAAAAATACGTTTAGAATAGTAATAATGATTATTTTTCAAATATTCCGCTTTGTTTTCAGTTTTTGCACTGAGCATGTATCTGCATGAACAAATTTAACACATTTTTGCTATCTTCATAACTCTCTCCTCATTTAACTAATCATAATATAAAAGTGTCTACTTTGTTAAGCTAATTAAAAGTCATCATCAGAGGCAAGGCTGAAGGAACTGTTACAAGCCTTATGCAGCCGCCTTAAATCAAATTAGTAACTGAATCAGAGAGAAAGAACAAGTTAATTCTGACAAAATAGTTCTCGTGCCATTTGCGAAAAAAATAAATGTGAATGTCTCAACTTTAAATGGAACGATATCGAGATTTCTAAGAAAATACAAGATAGGGCCACCAAGAATCTTCAAAAAATAATATCAGAAATCTGAGACTCTTTCGAAAAACCTGCAGCTTGAGATCGAAAATTATTTTATGGTCAAATGAAACGATCTTCAAACCTATTTTCCCTTTTTAGTATGATTGTCAAATACACAGCAAGCAACAACCGAAAGAAGGTTAGCCTGAGTAGGAATCACTACGGCTATGCCATCATAATCCTCATTGCACATAAACAGAAACCACAAAATGAAAACTCGTTGAACATATGAAGATTCTGAATACAATGCCAATAAATCCATATTAAGATCGACTAGGCCTATAAGATATGACTTCGACATGAACTATACGGAATTGACTGCTACCAGGCGAATAGAGGGATTACCTCGATTTGAGAAGGATAAACTTCCCGACACTTAAAAATTAACGATCACCATATTAACCAAATATTGTGAGGAAGTTACTAAAGTAACAAAACAAGAGAAGAAAGTTGGTCAAACATTAGCCGAATACAAAAAACAATAGTCATTTTCCAGTCCTCCTGACGAAGTAGGCTGTAACTTAAGTATCATTTTTCATATGACTTTGACCTCAATGTGCTTCGTTCGTAGAGTGTCAGCTGAGTTTTCTCAACTCAGGAATCAGATGTCACAATGACCAGTATCCTTTGGATAAATTTTACCCAAGTACCAAAAAAAAAACATAAAACTGGGTAATTCAACTCTTAACACAACGTTAGATTACGCTTTATCAACAGGTAGTTTTCATAAAGAAATTAGGTAATTCAGGCCACCAACAGGTCTTTAAGATCATTTGCATGAACTCGTGTCAAAATGGCCGACCATGAATTAAGAAGTCATTGTCGTAAAATGAACATTATTGTTAAAAATCGAATAAATTTGTGGTGTGCAGATATATTTAAACAATCTTAAACAAAAACAGAAAATAATTTGTATTTCAGACTAGATAATTTTGACAAAAAAAAGTTAGTAGAAAAAATAAACGTACCTTGTTCTTTCATAGTCAGCTAAGAAAGATCACCGAGTTTATAATTTCAGACTCCTACCACAGAAATAACCTTCAAATAAAAAATGTTTGACGCATTTGTATTAAAATTTGACAGAACAAACTAACTGAATCAACTAACCTGAACTAACAATAATAATAAGAAATTCTTTTAAACTAAATAAGTCATAAAAAAATAATTACCTTTTTTCTTTTCACTAATACATTGTTTTGAAAACAAAATGCAGAGAAATATGAAGATTTGGTTCAATGAACGATGCTTACCTGTGATCGATAATCGCGTGCGCACTATACCATTTAATCATATAGAAAGAATGAAGTATTTTTACGCCCATATGAGGGTGTTAGAAAAAGAAAGAGTAACGAAATTACAAAAATTTCATAATAAAGAGGAGGTTGAAATCGGAGTATCAGGTTCAGGCTTCGGGCTTGCAAACTCCCTAAGAAACACTACCACCATCTTCCAATCAGAAATGCATGCAATTAAAATCTGTGCCCGCAAATACATTAATCGAAACACTAAAAGGTACACTAAAATATACATACTTTCAGATAATCAAGCAGCGGTATAAGCTCGCAGATCGAACATCTACGAATCTAAATTGACTTGGGACTGTAATCAATTCTTGAAGCAACTGGTAAAAAACAACAGAGCAACCCTGATGTGGGTACCTGGCCACAAAGAAATCAATGGAAATGAAGATACGGACAGCCTCGCAAAAACTTCCTTTCTTGGCCAGAACCTTCCTGTATATTATCAAAAAAACCACATAAAAGATAAGCTCAAGAGCTGGAAACAAAATCAAATTCAACTAAGGTTTTCACCTGCCTGGTCTAGAATACGCCAGAAAATTCATTAACCTATCCCCAAAGAAAGCAAATTTTCTTTTCGATATCCCTGAAAGGGTTATTGGAGTAATAACGAACCCATGAGTAAAGCTGGGGCCGAGATTTAACGTTTCTAAGATTATGCAGCCGAACTATCGGAACACCTACTATGCGAATTGTTCTGCAAAATAATCAGTCAACTTGACGCCCGAAGAAATAAAGAACTTACACACCAGAAAAATAATAGACTTCGTGAAAAGTCAACAAAATAAATATATATATATATATATATATATATATATATATATATATATATATATATATATATATATATATATATATATATATATATATGTATATATAATAAATAAACAAATATTATACTTCCCGTCGATTTAGAAATTTGACACATAAGGCTTAGTAGAACAATGATGAAAATATCGAGAACATAGACTTTGTGACCTAGTTGTAAACTAGGAAAAGTAATTTTATATTTTCCCAAAAAGATATTTTAAAATAATGAAAATTCATTAAAAGGGCTAGCATACATTAAAAACTTAAACTTCTAAGTGGGAAGAGAGACAATCTTTTGCAAATACCGTCGGTCACAGTGTTAAAGGTCGCCATGCAAAAATTATAGAACGGTAAAGAAACGGAAATTAAAAAGGTTTTTTCTTATTTATGAATGGATAAAGTAGTATCTCTTAAAAATAAAGCTATAAAAATAACTAAATTAAAGTAGCAAATACAAAAATAATAATCTTTGTGGACCCCAACTTCCTTATCACCGCACGTTTAAAAATAAGTGAGGAAATCTTGGTGTCTCTAAATTCTAAATACAAATAAATTTTTACATTTTAGTATAAAAATTAAATTTTTTACACAAAGTATTTTAAATTTTTGTTCTCTTTCGATATTTTCTCGTCCGAATTACTGAATATTTGACTGAAGAAAATTGACATACACGAGAAATGCTGTATTAAAACGAAATGGAAATAGCATATGTTTGATTTAAATCACTTATACGTTGGCCAGGTAAAAACTGTGTTGACTATTCATCAGTTCTGCAATATATATGTAGATATAGCCTAGATTATTTTTAATTTTTTTGAGTGTGTTTAAATATTAACTAAAGAATCAAAGGTAATAAACACTGTTTTATAATTTTTATCAGCGCTAAACTTCTTTGACGTCGCTACCATTAAAAATAAGTGATGAAGTTCTCTTTTCTCCAATTTGTAAATACGAAACTAACAGTTTCCTGAAAAATGTGATCATCTTTTCACAAACTTTATAAAGTTTGTTGCACAGAAAAGCTGATGTGTATTATAATTATTGGAAATTATGTGTGCTTCTCCCCAGTTCATCAATGACTTTATCAAAATTTTATTTGATAACTTATTGTGACATGTTTTATATCTAAATTCATTATAATACTAAACTTTTTAGAAATCCATGCAGCTAATAATATGTCATAGATATAACTTATTATTAATTTGTAGAATAAATTCAATAAATCCCTAATTTCCTTTAATTTTAGATATCCACGTCAAAAAAATACAAGACACCATTTCGAGATGAAGACAATAAACTCTGGTTTTAAAGTTCTATGAATATCTTGAAAATTAGGTCCAAATGCTTAATTCTAGTTCAGTGATGACCAGCGTCAATAAATCGGTGTTTTTACTCATAGAGATCTAAAATTTATAATAAAGACCATATCCGTTTTTGGTTCTCTAAGACGTTGAAATATGAGGCAATATATTTTCCCACTTTCTACTGTGAATAAGTTTCCGCAAGAAATTTTAATGATCTTGGTGTTAACAAAAGAGTTTAGCTTATCACAAGTAGGTCTAGGCAGCGAAGATCTAATATTACCACTTTTCTTTATTAACTCATTCAGTGTCTATACATATACATATAGTGATTGAATAATAAAATATATTTTTAATCAATAACATTATGCAACAATATTTAGTTTATTTGTTGTATCTTGTATGAAAAATGCATTTTTGTGTTAATTTTTGGGGCACTGAACACAAAAATGACAATGAAATTAAAAACGTAGTTACAATTTTCAAGAAAACGTTTTTTTTTATTTTATTTCTAACAAAGTTATAAAAAATACATAGTTTTACACTTGTAGAGATATTAAATATCCTGTCTCTTTGCTTGTCTTTTGTAAATTGCTTCTAGGGCGTCTCTAACAAGAGTTCAACAGTAGTCGGTTAGCATGGAAGCATTCTACTTTCCCTGGCACTTTTTTTGCATTGTTGATATATCCTGATGGAAACGTTCACCGTGCTCATCATTTATAACTCCGTAGTTGACAGGACAAAGTCCAGATGTGAGTGTAGGAAATGGATCTTCGGAAACATATTGCAACCCATTTTTTGATACAATGACAGTATATTTTCAAAAAGAGTAACGTAATTATCAGCTTTTTATTTTCAAAGAAATTAGTGACCACGGGGCGAAAGTCAATCCAAGCATTTTTTTCAATATCTCATAGAGTGCTGTCAAAATGTCTGTCTTTCAGAATATTTCAAATCCATGTTTCAACTTTAATTTTTGCTTTACTTAGCTTTGAGAATTTCTGACGCAGGTACTGAAAAGCTGACCCATCTGTAGTCAATGCCTTAACAAATTATTTCATTATGCCCAATTTAATATGCAGTGGTGACAATAAAATCTTTTTGGGGTTTACCAATGGCATATGTTGTACAATCACCTAGTTGCCACATATCCATTGGTGCTCATCGTATTTTATATTTGTCTATAGGTATTTCATATTGTTGTATGATTCTTTCGTGTAAACTGCATTTCCAACCGAAATCGACGATATACAATAGTACTGCTTTTAAACTCAATATTAAACTATCTATATAAAATCTTCATTCCTCTGGAAGGTCATCCCTGGATATCCCCATGTGGTGTTGCCAAGTTGCACAAAAATTCCTTAATTTGGGTAAAATGTATATTTGGCAATGTTGCATCCCTCTATTGTTTTAACAATACAAATATACCACTTCCTGCGGTTACATTATTAATATATACGGAGACATGACATCACGTACCTCTAAAACTTGAACTAATATTAAGACAATAAGTTTAGTTTCGGTTTTAGCACACCAAAAATGGTAAAATATAGTTAGTTTTATTTTAGATACATTTTGGATGTTGTCCAGAGCAATTTTCAGCCAATCAACAATATTTTTCTTTGTAATCATTATATTTCAATTTGCCTACTATATGAACAAGTTTTTTAGGTGTAGAATAGTCAGTTAAAAAATTTACAGGCGTCATGCCAGCCTTCAGGATATTTTACATATCTAAGTTATTTGACTAATGCTTTAAAGATATGCCCTAAGTGAAGAAGAATTTTTTTTTGCTTACTTATGTAAACATAAAATATATTAACTCTAAAAGCTCAGTATAAAAGGTAAATGATTTACGTATTATTATTTTTGAACGTATTTTACATTATTGGTCTGTTTGCTATTCCTCATTTGTTGGTTATTTTAATTTGTTCCTTTTTTTAGATTTTAATAAATCAGTGAATTAAAACCACAATGACAGTAAATAAAATATTCAAAATATTAATAATATTATTACAAAATTAATATTTCGTCTTTTTTGTTGTTAAGTTTTGTGGTTAATTGGTTTTGGGAAACAAATAATAAATAATGATATTGCTTTTGCAGATAAAATGAAACAAATATATTTTTACAGTAATGAATAAAATAAATTTATTTTATTGTTATAACCAAAAATAAATACAATTTACTATTTATATCATAAATATCTATTAGGTGAGATAATAGAACTTAAAATAGTACAAACATCTGATCTTAAGTAAAATAAAGATAAATTTAAATAATGACTGCTAAAGGGATACGAGGATGAGCTGAGCAGACCGATACAGAAAGAAGAATTTTAAAATTAATATTTTAATATAGAGAATTTTTCTACAAATCCTAATTTAATCCCAAATTATTTTATTGTTCAAGTTATAGAAACCTTTAACCAAGCAAATAAATAAATATATTTTCTTTGGTTTAAATCATACACCAACATTAAAAACAATATTATTGCAAACCAAATTGCGAAATCTAGCAATTTGTCAGATAATTTATCTGATAACAATATTATTCATAACATATTTTTTCCGAACTTCAAATTAGTGAAAAAAGAAGTGAAAAAATGGGATGAAATGAAATTAAAAAAATAAAAATTACTTAGCCAAAATTCAGGAAGATAAAATAACTGGAGTGGAATTACGGGGATTTGCAGCAAGACCTTCTAACCAACGAATGATATGCTTTTATTGAAATAATTTATAAGATATACTTAAAAAAAAGGATATTATGTCCACCAATAACGTAAGTATTTGCAAAAATAAAGTAAAATAAACTGAATTAAGCATAATAAATTCAAACTAAAATTTGAACCGTGACAAAGTTATGGTGACCTTTTGTTCAAAATAATATAACTGATTTTATTGGTGAATATTAAGTGTTCAGATATTCGTATTATTAGTGCATAATAAAGCCCCACAAACAAAGCGTCTTTTGATACCCACCTATATGTCTATATGAAAGTGAAAACGCTAACGCTGAATTTGAAGTGTAAATTATTCCATCGGGTCCAGTTTTTCTAGGCTTCACAAAAAAATTTATCTCTCAATTTATGCCTATATCTGTATAAAAGCTACAGCGCTGATATTAAATCTGATGTTTAAATTAATTCCATACATATTCTATCAAACACGTAGGGGAAGGGGGCCCAAAGCAGGTACCTCGCCCAAAGCAGGTCGGCGTAAATACGTATCTGTGCAATGAAATAGCACATACGTGTGAGTGCGACGGAAACACCCGAATACGCTCCAACATGAATCAGTCAAATCAAGGTGTCGGAGTCTCGTGGTTTTGGCAAGAACGATAAATGTTGTTTTTGATGGAATTTATTAAAAAGTATCAAGGCAAGTGAATTTGAATTATTCAAATATGGTTAGAGTTATGTTTCCTTTAATATATGTACGTCATTAAGCATGGATCTAGCTTGGAATTCGCAAAAAACGTTTACATTTCTCACTCAGACATTGAGGTTATATTTTACACATTTTTAAAAAATAGGCCTTTGGGCAAAGGAGGTACGGGTAAAGCAGGTACCCGTTTTGTCCCTAACTGCTTTACTCTGGTAACTACAAATAGAATGGTACTTTTTTACGTTCTTGAATTTAAAGTTTGTGTTGTAGCTGATTGACTTCTATTAATTTTACAGATGGTACAAAAATATAAAAGAAAATCTCCACAAGCATCTTGGGGTGAAGCAACTATGAAGCTCGCCATGGAAGAAGCAAATCGAACATCCGTCAGAAGTGCAGCCAAAAAATATGGTATAAATTTATCAACTTTGCAAAGGCACATTAAAAAAGGTTCAGCGGAAAAGAAGCTTGGAAGATTTCGCAGCGTATTTTCAGCCAGTCAAGAAACTGAAATACTTGAGTATTTGTTTCACATGGACAATCTCTTTTTTGGTCTGACCAGACAGGAATTTTGCGCTCTGGTTTATCAGTTTGCAGAAGCCAATAACATTTCACATCTATTTAAAAATAATTCTGCAGGCGATGACTGGTTCAAATCTTTTAGAAAAAGACACCTTGAACTTACTTTGAGACAACCAGAACCGACTTCAGTGGCTCATGCCCGTGGTTTTAATAGACCCCAAGTAGAAAGGTTCTTCGATCTCCTAGAGGAGCAAATCGATAAACACCAAATTGATTACACAAGGATCTATAATGTAGATGAAACAGGTGTTCAGACGACCAGCAACAGACCTCCTAAAGTGCTCACTAAAACAGGAAAAGACAAGTTGGTGTAATTTTTAGCACCGAAAGAGGAAAACTGACGACGGTCATATGTTGCTGCAATGCTGCTGGCTCTTTTATACCACCGTTTATGATATTTGGACGTAAACGTATGAATGATCGATTACTAGATGGAGCACCACCAGGTACTGTAGCTACCTGTACGGACAACGGATGGGTTTCTAGTCCGACTTTTTTAGAATTGCTGCGACATTTTGTAGACCGACTCAAGACAAAAAGGTTATTCTTATTATGGACAACCACGTGTCGCACAATTCGTTACCGGCACTAGAATATGCTTCGCAAAATAATGTGATTTTCATTTCATTGGCTCCACATACCATTCATCGGACTCAACCGTTGGACAGATGCATTTACGATCCTCTGAAAACTTACTTTGAACAATCTGTGTCAATTTTCCAACGAAATCATGTGGGACGAATCATATACTTCTCAAAACGCTGTCAAAGGTTTTGAGTCTACGGGTATATGGCCAACAAATGGACATGTATTCAGTGATGCCGACTATCTTCCTTCAACAATGACCGATAGACCGGAACCTTCAAGTGGAACTGACATTCCAACAGTTCAGTCAAACAACCCCAGCAATGCATTTCATTCACCTTCCAATCATATATCACCAACAACAGCAAGTCCGCTACCAAACGATGTTCGAGATTCAGCCAAAGCTGCCGGAACAGATAATCAAAATCAACTGCATGAAGATTCTGAACCTGAAATTCCCATAGACTTCCCGGAACGAATTGGTGATGACTTTCTACAAATTCCTTCTCATCACACACCGCTTCGCCGTTTTATAGATTCCGATCTCACTGTTTCGCCTTCAGTATTGGATCAAATGATTGAAGATTATAATTACAAGTCCGAAACAGGCGATGAAGCTTTAAAGGGACTATCGGCGTCGGCAGTTACACCTGAACGTCTTACCAAAACAAAAATAACCCCGATAGACATTCGTCCTGCCCCTAAACAAATTGCACCTAAAACTTGTCGTAAAAGAAAAGTACAAAAAGCTGAAATTTTAATCAGTACCCCTATCAAAGAGCAGCAAAAAGAAATAGAGCTGAAGAAAAAGAAAGTCCCAATGAAAGCAAAGGCAAAAGCTGAAAGAACTTCGACTAAGAAAAGAGTAACCAGCAAACAACCGACGGCCTCGACTTCAGGCAAGACTCATAAAATTTTAAACCGCAAGAAGAAGTCTACGGAAGACTGGATAAAACGCAACGACTGCCAGAGTTGGGTACATGAAGCGTGTACAGCTTATCTTGGTATCGGAGCCTACTATTGTGATATGTGCCAAGAATAATTTTTGTTTAGCTAGGTAGTCTTTTATTCAAGACTGAAAATTTTATGATTAAGTGCCAATACTTACGTTTTAGACTTTATTATTGAGTGATGAAAAGAGGCTGATTTAAATACTGTTTTGAGATTGCGACTTGTTTAAATTTAGAAAGTTTTTTGAGTTTTTAAAATGTTTATTTTGTCTATAATTTAATGGATGTTAAGAAGTACAGTGTTGTTTTAATGTGTTTAGGTGTTATTAAGAAAACCGACATATCTGTGATTTTGCATTTGACTGACGATTTATTAGTAGGAGATAATATTTTTATCTTATTTGTCTTTACCCGCTTTGCCCAGATACCTTACCCGCTTTGGGCATACCCTCCGGGCACAGCGGGTCAAATGACACACTGTATATTTTTCGTTATAACTAAGAAAATTGTTAAAAGTTGCGTGATTTATGGTGTTACTTACAAAGTTTGTTAAATAAGTATGCAGACTATTCAAATAAAACCAGTTTATATATAAAAATGTGGCATTTATTTTAAAATAAACCTTAAGTTACCTGCTTTGAGCTCCCTTCCCCTATACCTTAAATTAAACTTAAACTCTCTGGGTTTATGTCTGTAGGTGTATGTATGCACCAGTAAGCCAAATATCTAAGTATTTAATATTTAGCAATAAAACCTTTGAAATCTCGTGAATAGGTCAACTCAACATAAATTTCTATTTCCGAAGCATGTATTATTTGAAGTAGAACGAAATTTGAAATATAAGTGTACGAATACCGGCAATTTTAACGGTCACTTTCTAACTATTACATTGTTTTAAAATTAAACATAATGTTAATTTATTCTATAGCACGACAAAAATACATAAATTTAACGTCACGGAGATACAAGTTTGTTGGGGCTGTACATTTATGTATTACATTACAGCTCAGAGTTGTATTTAAAATGACTGTTGTTTGTTTTAACTGAAGTCATAAACATTTTTGACTTCCAGTGGAATGAAATACATCAACTGCTGATGCAAATAAAACGTTTTGATAAGCCAGATGTTGGAATATAGCTGGTTTTTTATTTTATTTTTTGTTTGTTCTTGTACTTAAGGTACATTTTTATTAAAAGTTTAAACATGAATTTTAATTTTTTTTATGTTAGAATATAAACTTTTTTAATATTTGTGCCACGACGAAGTTAATTTTTTGGGAAGTTAAATCCCAGTCCGTAAGATCCCTTGTTTGTAGAAATAATAACTCCGTCCTTTGTCATAAGTAATTTTTTAATCTCGCAGTTAATTTTGTTTTTAGTTTTTACGGCGGAAAATATTGGGAAAACAATTTTTACATTTTCGTCTTTTAGGTTTCTGCTAGCAAGTTGACGAGTAGCCTGATTACATTCGCTTATATCTACTCAATTCTTTCTTTCAACCGGTATTACTAGTTGTTCCTCTACGAGTAAGTAAGTAAGTAGATAGGTCAAGTAAGGCGGCAATGTTTCAAAGCTGCGCACGCCATAAAAATGATTCTGATTGGATTGGACCTTGTATGGAACCTATGATATGTCTGTTTTAACTTCTATTTATTGATCGCAGAGAAGTATATGTATTTTTTAAATGTCCATCGTTTCTCCAATTTTCGAACATCGCCAATTTGAAATATTTAGCATTTTAAATAACCTTATTAAATTTATTTATAAGCGAAATAGAGTTTTTTATATGGATACTTTTTGTAAAAATTATCTTGCAAGCGTTGCCTGACTGTCAGTCCTGTTCTTGTAATTTATCGTCAGATTCTTTCAAACACCGGTATCAGAAGCACTGTAATACTGCTTCAATGTTAATTCTTAAATTTTTTGATATTACTAAGCTGAAGAAACTCAGACAATGGTCTTTAAAAATTGTACATTTGTAGTGTTAACCATAACAAAGATCTTTTTTTTTTTAACATATTCTAATCAAAATTTGGCTCACCAGCTAATTAATTCGTTTTGTCAAAGATGATTGTAGGTATAAAAGATTCTAGCTTAGAATCAAACAGCAAGTTTCTGACATATCGGCTTAAAAATGCCGTTTAATAAATAAATAAGCTAGTAAGCAATCACCTCTGTGGCCATCTATTTATTGAGAAGAGAAAAATACTACATTTTCTTCTGAAAATATTCTTTTCCTTGTGGTCATATGATTAAAAAATCTCATCCCAACGCTTTACTGTATTTGTATAACCTATAAACATAGTTATAATAAAATAGATTTATTAAACACACAATAAACTTTATAAAATTATGATCACTAATAAAAGTCTCAGATTAATTCCAACAAATTTATACATTTTAATTAATTCATTAAAATATACATGAAAATTCATGAAAATATCAGTAAAAATTGTTTTATTAAAATGTTTAAATAAAATATTTTATGCTGCGACAAAAATATACGTATTTCACATCGCAATAGATATAAATTCTGCGGAACTTGTAAATTTATGTTTAACATTATGGAGCAGAGCTGTATTTAAAGTGACTTGTGTTGGTTTTTAACTGAAATCATAAACTTTTAGTAGAATTAAATACATGAAGTGCAGATATAAATTAAATGCAATGACAATACAGATGCAGCAACAAGATTTGTTTGGATTAATTTAAATATTATTTGAATTTTTTGCATTTTTACAGTGTTACGCATACCCGAACGGAATCCATTCGTTTTATTTATTCGAATGTATGTATTTATATGCTCATATATATACGAATATAAAGTGGTTTGTTACCAACTGGAATTTGAAGAGAAAATTAATATGTAAAATTGTTGGTTTTGATCACGCAAGTGGCCTTGACTCTAACGAATTTAAAAATAGGCGAGGCATTTTTAATCTGCCCATAAACATTTCACGTGATATGTTATGTTATACCTGAGTTCTATTTATTTTACCACTTCTTTATTAACTGGCTTTCTTGTCTGTTTATTTGTTTGCCTATATAGTAATAATTCTGCAATCGATTTTAAACCTTTTCGATGAGCTAGAAACTTAAAATTCTAAATATAGCTCAGACAGTGCAATATATTTCAAAGTCAACTTTATTATTCGATCAAGCTGAAATTTGATACACATATACAAACCCAATGACAATGCAACTTCGTGACCTTGAATGTTAATTTGTAGGAGTTATCAAGGTCAACATTACGATTATTAGATCAAACTGAAACTTGGTTTTGCCAACCTTGAAACTGATATCTCAAGGTCGGCCTAAGGTTAAATTCACTTTATATTACCTAATCAAGCAGAAATTTGGTACACATATACAAACCCGAGGACCATTGTGAACTTGAAATTGGTTAACAAGGTTAACTTTACTTCAGATTGTCCGATCATGGTGAAATTTGATACATGTTTATGCGGCTTTCACGGATTCCTCCATATGAGATGCAATAGCAGTGAATATATCCACATTATGTCGTTGTAGTACTGAAATCATATTCAGCAAACGTACAACTATATGCAACTCCGTGTATGAATGAAGCAACATGCGAACAGTAAATGCAAACCTCATTCCAACCATATCCTTTCCGGGTTAGAGGTTGCACAGTTTGAACAAATTGGTACAGAACACAATTTATCTTATTCTACCACCATCGAGATGATGGCCTACCAGTACCACGATACCGAGAAGAAAGTCAAAACTTACCCTTCCCGCCACAGTGATACGGCAAAGGTACATGTCTCGTCTCTACTAGCCTCATCAGGGTACCGACATGCACCTGTCTGTGCAAAATACAGATAGGAAGGAAGCATGCAACACTGAACGCCGCTTCGCCGACCTCCCGCCGGATGGCGTATATATGTTTATACGGCTTTCACGGATTCCTCCGTGTGAGATGCAATAGCAGTGGATATATCCACATTAGGCCGTTGTAGTACTGAAGTCACATTCAGCAAACGTACAACTATATGCAACTCCGTGTATGAATGAAGCAAAATGCGAACAGCAAATGCAAACCTCATTCCAACCATATCCTTTCCGTGTTAGAGGTTGCACAGTTTGAACAAATTGGTATAGAACACAATTTATTCTATTCCACCACCATCCTGAAAAAATCTGAAATGTACATTTCAAGGTGAAGTTAACTTCCGATTATCCAAATAAGCGGTAAATTGGTATGCATATATAAACCCGATAGCAATCCAATATTACGATCTTTCAGATGACCTTGAAGATATTTTAAAAGGTCATTTTGAGTTCAGTTTTGTTTTTTAACACTTTTTTTAAGTCGCTTTCCTGTCTGTCTGTTTGACACTAATTTTGCGATATTAACTCGTTTTCTTGTCTGCTTGTTTATTTATTTGTCTGTTTAGTTTTAATTTTTAAATCGATTTTTGACTGTTTGGTACAATCGATTTTTAACTAAAGACTATGAAGCAGAAAATAATTATGTAAATAAAATTTTTTAATATACCACGTTTTCCAAATGGACCAAAAAGTATAAAATAATTTGTCACATTGTCCTAAAAATTTGTAATTGTGTATTTTTAATAGCCATGAAAATACTTGTGACAAATTACTTCATACATTTTGGTCTGTTTTAATAATGTGGTATATTAAAAAAAGATATATTTAAATAACTATTTGTTATAAAATAAATATTTGCTGTTGACCCTAGTTTTCTGCAAGTGGATATGATTTCATTGAATAACATATTCTAAATTTTTTTATTACACATGAAAAGGTACTATGAAATTTTTGCAGATTCTTATTGAATTAATATTTATTATGATCCTTAATATAAAATAATTGTATAACCCGTTATTATGTTGGCTAAAATCTATATATTTTTTTATTTTTTACCTTCCTCCGATAGGTTTAAATCTCTGATAAAGTTCTTATGAAAAGTACTCAGCATCGCAAGATCCCATTTGTCTTGGTATCTTTTTTTTTAATTTCCTTATAAAAAATATAAATATTTTCTCTGTTTTCTTACCTGGAACTAATTCTAGAACAAAGTTAGTTTTTTTGAACAGAACAATCTAATTTTCACAAACGGTGGATATATTTTGGTGATCATATGTAATTGAATTTTAGGTGTATTGAGTACAGGTGATCGAAGGGTTAAGTAAGAAATTTTTTTAAATTTAAGTGAGTCTAGTTTTCGATTTGATCACTATCGATTTATCTTAAGGCTTGAATTTCTGAAAATCTATTTTACACCCTATATAAATTAAAAAACTATGCATATATGAAGTCTGGATGATTACTTTTAATTTATTCGAATGTTATCACAATTTTAATACCAGGTGTCGATGGAAAGTTACTTGGTGACTGTAAATGGGTGACAAGTTAAATATATTGATTATGTTTGTAATCTGTATGAAATCTATATTAAATATATATTAATTATAAAATAAAATGAAAAGGTGAGTTGTGTATTTAGTTTTTCTTTTCAAAAATCATACTAGGCTGTATAACTTCATTGAATATTTTTAAGGAATAAACTTACCAATCTAATTAACAACAATGAGAAAGGCTATAAAAAGAGAAAAAGATAACAAAAAAAAAAGATCAAACAAAAAAAAGATAATTAATTTTAAATAACAGGTTGTTTAGAAAAATAATCAAATATTCTATCCAAGAAGACAACGAAAGGGTCGATATATTTTTAACAACGTTTTTTACCGACCTATTAATTTAGCCTCCTAAACCTGTCACTGATATAGGTACATACAGGGCATTGTTATTTATAGAAAGTTATTTGAGTTAAATACAAAAAGGTAGGACCTTGGGAGATACCCACATGATGATAACAACAAGGAAAGTAAACTATAAATCTCGATTTACAGAAAGAACTATATCCTTCAGAGAACAATAAAAATGAAACCGAACTAACCTAGAACTATGCTTACTATTTAGGCCAGTAAAGGACCATTCTTTACGTACATATATTGTACACCGTATTTCTCTCTATGTACTTGTTTTGATTGGATCAAAGGCGAGAGTAGTAATACCGGCGGTATAGACCGGGCTGCGCCCCCGTGGGCCCCACGACGAGGGCCCCATTTTAGGGCTGCGCCCCATATTTTGTGGGGGCCCCTTTTTTAGAACCCCTTCCGTGGGCCGCAGTTTCTAATGCTCCACCCGAGTACTCCATAGGGCTCCGTTAAAGTTCCGTCCGGGATCCCCATTTTTAGAGCTTTTTCCGGGGGCCCCATTTTCTAGTGCTCCACCCCGAGTACCCCATAGGGCTCCGCTAATGTTCCGTCCGGGATCCTCATTTTTCAGGTTAGTTCAGGTGTTCCCATTTTCTAGTAGTTCACCCGGGTACCCCATTTGAGCGTTGGCTTTCGCATATACATCAACTGTCACCTGTCACTACTTGTCATTTTCTTCTGGTTGCCTGTCAATTCAAATTATCAATCTTCTTGTTGGCTGCACTTTAATTTTGTTGGGATGACGTCACACTTTTTTTCATTCTAGCGAGGATCGAACCAGCTACCTTCGGGTTGGAAGACAAACTCTATAGGCACAGGGCTATCGAAGCCATGTCGCAAAGTTTAGCAGTTAAATCCTATCTTCAGTCAAAGAATAATTTTTAACCATTTAATAAATGAAAAAAAAGTCATATACGTTGTTGGGATTCGAACCCCCAATCTTCCGCTCAGTACACAGATACCTTATCCGTCAGACTACGACCACTACGTGATGAGTTTAGCAGTTAAATCCTATTTCTCTTGAGTCAACGTAGCGGCCTAAATGACTGTTATGTGTGTATATAAGGATTAATAAAAAAAGAGTCTTTATCCATTAGTTGTTGTTGTAGGGTATCGTAAATTTGATTAAAATTAATTTTTTGGTTTGTAATAGTACTGATGTAGGTAAAATGACTTGTAGAGAGTCTGACAAGGAAATTCTGTACATAACTTACGGCGGCTCGTGGTGATGCAAACACGCCATTTTACAATTTCATTTTAACAAGTTTCTAGCTAATTGTATAGATGATAATAGGAGTACTGTATTGTCATTATTTTATATGTCCTATTTTTTAGGATTACGCCCTCGGAGTCTCATTTCCTAGTTGTTATCTGTCAAATGGTGAATATGCGTTAAAGTTTAGAGAGAACACCATTTGATATATATTTTTTTAATTTGAAAAGGTAAAATTTGGAAAAAAATTGATACGAAGCTACGAGACATTTGGATTTTATATAATAACGCAGAGGAAAAATAAAACAAATATATACTTTATTTTTATTTCATCAAACATTATTTTTTACGACTATATAGTCAGCTAATAAATATATTTATTAACTAAGAGAAAAATATTACTCTAATATAAAGAGTGAATAATAAACAAACATTTAGCTGATAAATCAACAATCTTAATTTATATTTAGTGCCCTGTATGGCAAAAAATTTCGAGTTATAACCTTGTTTTGACACAAATAATAGATAAATCTAACTTACTTTAATAATAATTGGAAACATAAAATTTTAATTTATTTTTTCATTTTATACAAACTTATCCTTAATCTGACATATATTGTAACATATTAAGATTTTATCCCCGGGTATAGAATGTTTAGGACTGGAAAAGGAGGACTATCCACAAACCAAATAGTTTCTTGAATCGATTTCTACATCATCCTGAAGGTTTTTGTCAGCATAAGGTATGGTATATCTAAAAAAAAAAATAAACAATTTTAGCAAAAATAATTAAGTTCGATTTCCTTTAACCATAGGTGCCTCGTTTTATTTAATGTGATAAAAAGTTAATAAAATATCGAGTAAAAAGTGCTTAAGAGGAAACTGATTATTTAAAATACTAACATAATGGTTAGAGTTATTAAAGAGATAAAAAGTAATCAAGGCATGACTTTTTGTTTATGTCTCTTTTAATTCAATATAATAAAAAATTTCAACATATGTATAAGCAAGGTATATATAAAATATGAAATAAACTATTTAACAGTGTACAGCAAAACCACAAGTTTCATTTATCATGATGAGCTAACGGTTCAGCGAATCGATAATAGCCTAACTAACTCACTGATATGCTTTTCTCTAATTTTTCGCGAAATATGAAAGTGTTTTTTTATTTTGCTATTTTTAAATACATAATTTCTTATTTTTTTTTACAAATTTTAAACGCTTTTAAATTGTCATAATTATGTTTTCGATATGACATCTTATATCAAAATTAAAAACACTGTAGTGTAAGAAATTAAATATTTGACTTTGTTGCTACTCAAAATTCACCAAAAGTTGTATAAATAATATGAAAATATTAGAAAGATTTCTTACTGCATTGGAAAAGACATAAAATTATAAAGAATGCTATAATAATGGGTTAGACCAGGGGTTAAAAATGTGTAATTTTATAAATTAAAGGCTCAAGTGATGTCTTATGTGGACTTTTATACAAAAATAGAGTGTTTTCAGGAGAAATTACACACAGACTAAGTAATATGGACAATAAATTAAAGGTCCAAGTATATCTTGTATAGATTTTTTATATAAAAATTGAGTATGTGCTGTAAAAAACTTAAATGGTGGATCAAAATTTCGTTTAGATATGAGATTTGATATTAAAATTAAAAGCACTGTGATGTAAAAAATTAAATATTTTGCCTTTGTTGATTACTCAAAAATTCTATAAAAGCTGTATAAATAATATGAAAAATAATGTTAGAGAGGCTTCTTACTGCATTGGAAAAAGACATAAAATTATAAAAATGCTATAATAATGAGCTAGGTCAAGTGTTAAAAATGTGTAATTTGAAAAATTGAAAGTTCAAGTGTTGCCTTGTGTAGATTTTTATCCAAAAATAGGGTGTTTTCAGGAGAGAAATTACTCACAGACTAAGTAATATGGACAATAAATTAAAGATTCAAGTATATCTGGTATAGATTTTTTGTATAAAAATAGGACATGTTCTGTAGAATACTTTAAATCGTGGATCATAATTTCGTTTAGATATGAGTTTATATATTAAAATTAAAAGCACTGTGATGTAAGAAATTAAATATTTTGCCTTTTGTTGACTTCTGAGAAAGTCACCAAAAATTGTACAAAATAATATGAAAAATAATGTCAAGGAGGTTTCCTACTGCATTGGAAAAGATATAAAATTATAAAAAATGCTATAACAAGATTAGATTTAGTGTTATAAATGTCTAATTTGCGAAATTACAGGCCGAAGTGGCGTCTTGTGGAGATTTTTATACAAAATAGAGTGTTTTTAGGAGAGAAATTACACATTGACTAAGTGATATGGGCAATAAATTAAAGGTCCAAGTGTATTTTCTGATTTTTTATATAAAAATAGGGTATGTTCTGTAAGATACCTACAAGAATGGTTATTTTGATATGTTAAAATGTATAATTTGAAAATAAAAAGACTCTTGAAGTGTCTCTTACGAATTTTTTATACAAAATATGGTGTTTTCTGGAGAGAAATTGACCCTAAGTGATGTTGACAATAAACTAAAAGTCCAAATGTATCCTATATAGATTTTTTTATATAAAAACAGGGTATGTTCTGTAGTATACTTACAAAAAAAAAAGAATTATTTCGTTCTGTTAAGAATGTATAATTTGAAAATTAAAGACCCATGAGATGTCTTTTATGGATTTTTTATACAAAATATGGTATGTCTCGAAAGAAATTATACACTAAGTAATATGGGCAATAAATTAATAGTCCAAGTGTATCTTGTGTAGATTTTATATATAAAAATAGGGTATATTCTGTAGAATACTTACATAAAAGTATATATGTTCTCCAATAAATCCTCATAAAGTTCCAGAAGGCCCACATAGTCCCAAGGAGCATATATTTCATTATACTTTTCAGTTCTATTATGAATCTCTTCTGGGCGTATTATGTTTACCGAAAAAAAATTTTAACACAAAATTTCAGTTAACTATTAAATATATAGTTATCAAAATGAGTTGATGGTTTAAGAAATCGATAATAGTCATAACTTACTCCTGTGAGTAAGTAACATATCTGTATATGTTTTCTCTTTTTTTCTACAATAGAGAGGTGTAAGCCATGTTTCAACGTTAATATATTAGTTACTGCTGTTGCCGAAACTGCTGCCACAATAGAAGTATTCACGTATTTAGATTTTACCTAAAATTGGAAAAGTTACAATATTTTTCTCCAAATTAACAAAAAAAAATACCACTAAAATTGTTACTTAAAAAAAGGTTTATTTCGTTCTGTTAAAAATGTATAATTTGAAAATTAAAGACACATGAGATGTCTGTTATGGATTTTTTATACAAAATATGGCATGTCTTGAAAGAAATTATACACTAAGTAATACGGGTAATAAATTAAAGGTCCAAGTGTATCTTGTGTAGATTTTTTATATAAAAATAGGGTATATTCTATAGAATACTTACATAAAAAGGATATATGTTCAACAACAAATCCTCATAAAGTTCCAGAAGGGCCACATAGTCTCAAGTAGCATATATTTCATTATACTTTTCAGTTCTATTATGTATCCCTTCTGGGCGTATTACGTTTGCCTACAAAAAAATTTTAACACAAAATTTCAGTTAACTATTAAATATATAATTATCACAATGAGTTGATGATTTAATAAATCTATAATAGTCATAACTCACTCACAGATATGTTCTTCTCTTTTTTTCCATAAGAGAGAAGTGTAAGCCATGTTTTCACGTTAATACATTAATTACTGTTGTTGCCGAAACTGCTGCCACAATAGAAGTATTCAGGTATTTAGATTTTACCTAAAATTGGAAAAGTTGCAATATTTTTCTTCAAATTAACAAAAAAAAAAAAATACCACTAAAATTGTTACTTTTTATTAAATTAAAAATAAAACTTCTTGTTTTAAAATCGTTACTTTTTATTAAATTAAAAATGAAACTTCTTGTTTTAAAATTGATACTTGCATCAAAGAAAAATTTATATCATATTAATAAGTTTTCCACTATACAGTAGCTATAAGCAACTTAAAAACTGACCTTCATTGGTCTGCTGTGGGCATTGTTGTGATAAATGCAAATATGTTTGACTAAATTCAAGCTTATTCTAAAAAGTTCGAGTTAGTAAAAAATTAAATAACAATAAGGTGTATAATTTTTAAATAACAAATAAAAAGCTAATTTATATACATTAAGGTAAAATTTACGCAGTTGATAATTAGTTGTCCTATTGCTTTTTATGGTTTATTGGTAAATAGGCTGTCATTCTTGACATCCTCGTTGCACCACCACCACAAATAAACGAAACAAACGTCTGCATATTTGAATTTTCTCTCTCAAAATTGAGATATTCAGATATTTTTATTCTTGTCTATCTGCTTCTATATGCTGTTTGTTTCACATCAGGAGTATTCGTTATATGCCAAATTCTTTCTTGAATGTATTTCTGGCCCATTTCCGATATAAAGTACGGCATATCTAAAAAATTAACTTTTTCAAAATTTTTTATTAAGAGGAGAAAGTAAAGATAGGAGAAGAACACCCTTTTGAAAAATTAAGAAAATTAATATTTCTGTTTTAAATATTTCCCAGCCCCCTTTTTTACAAAGTAGTTCTGCTTTTTTATACCTTTACATAGATTAAAAGATGTACTTATATGTCTCAAATACTATTCACTCATCGAAAAATTTTCTAAGCTGACCTTTTTAAGATAAAAATGTAACCAAAGATACCTATTAAATTTTTCTTAAGTATTTTATCAGAAAAAACACTAAAATGTACCTAACATAAAAAAATCAATGACATAATTTGAAAAAATATTTATTTTCGAAAAAAAAATAATCCCAAAAAACTTATCTGTCTCAATTTTAAGCATTATTTCGAATGAAAACTAGTTAAAATGCTCTCTAAATATGAATAAATCATCCACCATTCGATGAAACTATAAAAAAGAAAAAATAAATCCACCATTTTTAGATACCGTTGTCGTGCAAGCTATACTTTGTACCAATCAGATATTTACTACAAAAATTACTATTTAACTACGTAAATTGAAAAAATACTGCTTTTTTCTAACAGAAAATAATTAAAAATGCACGCTAAACATATAGTAATCAATTAATATTCGATCAAATTGTAAAATAAAAGAAAATAAATCTCAGAGCTCTGTTATTTACCGGCATCCATTGAGCGTGCCGGCCATGTAAGCCATTGCAAATTTTCTGGGTCCTCACTGTCAAATTTGATTAATTTACAAAAACGATATCTTAATACCTTACTAACGCAGCAATCAAGCTATATTAAAAATGCAATAACGCTAACGGTTTTATTTCCTATTACCGATCTTTAAGATATCATCCTGTTAGATTTTATGAATAAAAATAAAACGGTTTTTTATAAGACCATTCACCCTGGAATTATATCAAAATTTATCTTAAAACTTACCTTTTTCAATTTTCTTAAGGGTTTAGTCGAACAAAAACTAATTAAAAATGCACTTAACATATAAAATTCAATTAAAAATTCACTTTATACGCTTAAAATTTGTAATAAAAAGAATATTATCGGTTATTATGGTAGTGGTACGAATATTGACATAAAACTGACATACTTGTTAGAAGCAGCTTTAGCGGTGGATCGAGAAAAAGATTGGGTCTGTTACCAGCCTTCACATTGAAAGTTTCATCACCCTTTTCAGTACCATACTTTCAAACCTTTTTTAAATTCGAATAATGTCTGCTTCTATTTTTATCAACAAAATAACATTGTGGAAATCGTAAGTAGATTATAATTTATTTTATATTACTAAGTTAAAGGTGAAACACAATAAACAAACATGTAAAATGTGTGTCTTTGAGTAAAATAGGTATAAATTACAGTTTTAGAGAGTACGACTAGTAATAATATTTATTTAAATTATAAAATCAGATGTTGGTGTCATGAAATATAACGAAAATTTTCGTTGCTCGAGCTGTATTACTTTGTAATAAAAATAATGTAATTAATACCGATTTGTTTTTATATAACAGTTCCAAAAATCGAATTGTCGATTGGGTAGTAATTCATCCCTTCCACGCTTTAAATTTGGCCACGGCCTTGAAAAATATACAAGTATATGCTAATGTCTTTGAAAGCTGGCGTGATAATTCACCCCCACTCTTTAAACTTAATCCAGGCCTTGAAAATATGCACGCTTCCTCGATGCCTTCAAAACTTACGCTCGACCTAACATATGTGATGAATATATATGACGTCATTTTACCCTGAAGTATACCATTATAAACGCCCATGCGCCGAGGAATGATTTTTATATTCACGTTGATATCAGTGGCATTAATTTTAAAATATTTTTTGTAGCGCACATTTTAAAAGTGTTTGTTGTTACAGGTAATTTTAATTTAATACATTTTTCTACAGTCAATATTTCAAAATTTTTTTAATAATTTGACTTTTTGTTTCTTACCAGTTGAGTTATTTTAATAAAATTCTATGTACTTTTCAAAAATAATCTTTTATGAAGGAATTATTTCCGAAAAACACTCCCAGAATTTCCTTCGCTGTATTTAAAGGAGAAAAATACCTTTTTTAATATTTCGGTTTTCAAATATCATGGATTTCTTTTACAACAGTATTTTGTTCTTAGAGATCCTTTTTAAACTCTAATTCTTTAACTTTCTGCGTATAAGCTAAGTTCAGAATCTTGTACTTCTCCTGCAGAAACCAAGAAATAAGTTATATAATGTCAAAATAAATGCGGAGTATCTAAATTCAATGATTATTTCGTCTTTAGTGCTCTAATTTCCTTGTTTTCCTGGAGAAGTAATAACAAAGGTATCGAAAATGCAAGATATTATTTAAAATAAACCCAATAATCTTTGAGATATTTTCGTATTTCCCTAAAAAATGGATTTCGGGAAGTAAATTAATGCAAACATTTGTGACTTTCTGTCTATAAGCTAAGTTCAGAATCTTGTACTTCTCCTAAAAAAACAAGGAATATAGGTTCAATAAAATCGAAATAAGAACGAAAGATCTAAATTCAATGACTATTTCGCATTTGATGCTGTAATTTTTTTTGTTATTTCTAGTTAAGCTATCTATCTATCTAAAAATGCCGGATTTTTAAAATATTTTAGAAAACTAATATTCTTAGAGATATTTACGTATTTCCCTAAAAAGTGGACATCAGGAAGTAAATTAAGAAAACCGCCCCAGTTTCGATTTTCTGTCTATAAGCTAAGTTCAAAATCTTGTACTTCTCTTGTAAAAAAAAAAACAAAAATTATATGTTAAATAATGTTGAAATATGAACGAAATGTCTAAATTCTATGATTTTTCGCCTCTTGGTGCTATAATTTTTAATATATCTCGGCAGCACAACTACGAAAATCTCTGAAGGATTTAATTTTCAATTATATTTAGAATATAGAATTTTACTTTAGAGTGAATAAAATCTAAATATGAACGGAATATCTAAATTTAGTTACTATTTCGTCTTTGGGGTTATAATTTCTTTGCTTTCCTAGAGAAGTTACAACAAAAGTATTGAAAAAAGGCGCAATTTTTTAATATTATACAAAATAAAACTAATAATCAAAGAAATATTTTTGTATTTCCCTAAAAAACGGCATTCGGAAGGTAAATTAATATAAACGCCCCATTTTTGACTTTCTGTCGATAACCTAAGTTCAGAATCTTATACTTTTATAAAAAAATAAAAAATATAGGTTAAATAAAGTTGAAATATGACGAAACATCTAAATTCTATGATTTTTCACCCTTGGTGCTATAATTTCTAATATATTTCGGCAGCAGAACAACGAAAATCTCTGAAGGTTTTAATTTTCAATTATATAACGAATATAGAATAGCATTTTAGAGTGGAAAAATAAAAATATTAACGAAATATCTAAATTTAGTAATTATTTCGTCTTTTGATGTTCGTCTTTCGTATCAAATATGCAGAATTTTTAAAATATTATGCAAAATAAGACTAATAAAAGAGATATTTTCGTAATTCCAAAAAAAAAAATGAAATTCAGGAAGTAAATTGATACAAACGACTCATTTTTGACTATCTATAAGTTAAGGTCAGAATCTTATACTTCTCCTGCGAAAAGATAGAAATATAGGTTAAATAAGGTCAAAATGAGACAGAAATATCTAAATGTCATAATTACTATGCCTTTAGTGCTATAATTTCCTTGTTTTCCTAGAGAAGTTATAAAAAAGGTATCGAAAATGCAGGATATTATTTAAAATAAATCCAATAATATTTGAGATATTTTCGTATTTCCCTAAAAATGAAATTCGGGAAGTAAATTAATACAAACATCCCAATTTTGAGTTTATGCCCATAACCTAAGTTCAGAATCTTGTACTTCTACAAAATCCAAGAAATATAAGGTTAAATAAGGTCGAAATAAGAACGAAATGTGTTCAATCAATGATTGACGACCTTATTTAACCCATATTTCTTGGATTTTGTAGAAGTACAAGATTCTGAACTTAGGTTATGGGCATAAACTCAAAATTGGGATGTTTGTATTAATTTACTTCCCGAATTTCATTTTTAGGGAAATACGAAAATATCTCAAATATTATTGGATTTATTTTAAATAATATCCTGCATTTTCGATACCTTTTTTATAACTTCTCTAGGAAAACAAGGAAATTATAGCACTAAAGGCATAGTAATTATGACATTTAGATATTTCTG
Organism: Diaprepes abbreviatus; assembly: GCA_034092305.1. Lineage (NCBI taxonomy): Eukaryota > Metazoa > Arthropoda > Insecta > Coleoptera > Curculionidae > Diaprepes > Diaprepes abbreviatus. The sequence goes on from JASJET010000055.1 coordinate 31,505,040, forward strand.
TCTCATTTTGACCTTATTTAACCTATATTTCTATCTTTTCGCAGGAGAAGTATAAGATTCTGACCTTAACTTATAGATAGTCAAAAATGAGTCGTTTGTATCAATTTACTTCCTGAATTTCATTTTTTTTTTTGGAATTACGAAAATATCTCTTTTATTAGTCTTATTTTGCATAATATTTTAAAAATTCTGCATATTTGATACGAAAGACGAACATCAAAAGACGAAATAATTACTAAATTTAGATATTTCGTTAATATTTTTATTTTTCCACTCTAAAATGCTATTCTATATTCGTTATATAATTGAAAATTAAAACCTTCAGAGATTTTCGTTGTTCTGCTGCCGAAATATATTAGAAATTATAGCACCAAGGGTGAAAAATCATAGAATTTAGATGTTTCGTCATATTTCAACTTTATTTAACCTATATTTTTTATTTTTTTATAAAAGTATAAGATTCTGAACTTAGGTTATCGACAGAAAGTCAAAAATGGGGCGTTTATATTAATTTACCTTCCGAATGCCGTTTTTTAGGGAAATACAAAAATATTTCTTTGATTATTAGTTTTATTTTGTATAATATTAAAAAATTGCGCCTTTTTTCAATACTTTTGTTGTAACTTCTCTAGGAAAGCAAAGAAATTATAACCCCAAAGACGAAATAGTAACTAAATTTAGATATTCCGTTCATATTTAGATTTTATTCACTCTAAAGTAAAATTCTATATTCTAAATATAATTGAAAATTAAATCCTTCAGAGATTTTCGTAGTTGTGCTGCCGAGATATATTAAAAATTATAGCACCAAGAGGCGAAAAATCATAGAATTTAGACATTTCGTTCATATTTCAACATTATTTAACATATAATTTTTGTTTTTTTTTTTACAAGAGAAGTACAAGATTTTGAACTTAGCTTATAGACAGAAAATCGAAACTGGGGCGGTTTTCTTAATTTACTTCCTGATGTCCACTTTTTAGGGAAATACGTAAATATCTCTAAGAATATTAGTTTTCTAAAATATTTTAAAAATCCGGCATTTTTAGATAGATAGATAGCTTAACTAGAAATAACAAAAAAAATTACAGCATCAAATGCGAAATAGTCATTGAATTTAGATCTTTCGTTCTTATTTCGATTTTATTGAACCTATATTCCTTGTTTTTTTAGGAGAAGTACAAGATTCTGAACTTAGCTTATAGACAGAAAGTCACAAATGTTTGCATTAATTTACTTCCCGAAATCCATTTTTTAGGGAAATACGAAAATATCTCAAAGATTATTGGGTTTATTTTAAATAATATCTTGCATTTTCGATACCTTTGTTATTACTTCTCCAGGAAAACAAGGAAATTAGAGCACTAAAGACGAAATAATCATTGAATTTAGATACTCCGCATTTATTTTGACATTATATAACTTATTTCTTGGTTTCTGCAGGAGAAGTACAAGATTCTGAACTTAGCTTATACGCAGAAAGTTAAAGAATTAGAGTTTAAAAAGGATCTCTAAGAACAAAATACTGTTGTAAAAGAAATCCATGATATTTGAAAACCGAAATATTAAAAAAGGTATTTTTCTCCTTTAAATACAGCGAAGGAAATTCTGGGAGTGTTTTTCGGAAATAATTCCTTCATAAAAGATTATTTTTGAAAAGTACATAGAATTTTATTAAAATAACTCAACTGGTAAGAAACAAAAAGTCAAATTATTAAAAAAATTTTGAAATATTGACTGTAGAAAAATGTATTAAATTAAAATTACCTGTAACAACAAACACTTTTAAAATGTGCGCTACAAAAAATATTTTAAAATTAATGCCACTGATATCAACGTGAATATAAAAATCATTCCTCGGCGCATGGGCGTTTATAATGGTATACTTCAGGGTAAAATGACGTCATATATATTCATCACATATGTTAGGTCGAGCGTAAGTTTTGAAGGCATCGAGGAAGCGTGCATATTTTCAAGGCCTGGATTAAGTTTAAAGAGTGGGGGTGAATTATCACGCCAGCTTTCAAAGACATTAGCATATACTTGTATATTTTTCAAGGCCGTGGCCAAATTTAAAGCGTGGAAGGGATGAATTACTACCCAATCGACAATTCGATTTTTGGAACTGTTATATAAAAACAAATCGGTATTAATTACATTATTTTTATTACAAAGTAATACAGCTCGAGCAACGAAAATTTTCGTTATATTTCATGACACCAACATCTGATTTTATAATTTAAATAAATATTATTACTAGTCGTACTCTCTAAAACTGTAATTTATACCTATTTTACTCAAAGACACACATTTTACATGTTTGTTTATTGTGTTTCACCTTTAACTTAGTAATATAAAATAAATTATAATCTACTTACGATTTCCACAATGTTATTTTGTTGATAAAAATAGAAGCAGACATTATTCGAATTTAAAAAAGGTTTGAAAGTATGGTACTGAAAAGGGTGATGAAACTTTCAATGTGAAGGCTGGTAACAGACCCAATCTTTTTCTCGATCCACCGCTAAAGCTGCTTCTAACAAGTATGTCAGTTTTATGTCAATATTCGTACCACTACCATAATAACCGATAATATTCTTTTTATTACAAATTTTAAGCGTATAAAGTGAATTTTTAATTGAATTTTATATGTTAAGTGCATTTTTAATTAGTTTTTGTTCGACTAAACCCTTAAGAAAATTGAAAAAGGTAAGTTTTAAGATAAATTTTGATATAATTCCAGGGTGAATGGTCTTATAAAAAACCGTTTTATTTTTATTCATAAAATCTAACAGGATGATATCTTAAAGATCGGTAATAGGAAATAAAACCGTTAGCGTTATTGCATTTTTAATATAGCTTGATTGCTGCGTTAGTAAGGTATTAAGATATCGTTTTTGTAAATTAATCAAATTTGACAGTGAGGACCCAGAAAATTTGCAATGGCTTACATGGCCGGCACGCTCAATGGATGCCGGTAAATAACAGAGCTCTGAGATTTATTTTCTTTTATTTTACAATTTGATCGAATATTAATTGATTACTATATGTTTAGCGTGCATTTTTAATTATTTTCTGTTAGAAAAAAGCAGTATTTTTTCAATTTACGTAGTTAAATAGTAATTTTTGTAGTAAATATCTGATTGGTACAAAGTATAGCTTGCACGACAACGGTATCTAAAAATGGTGGATTTATTTTTTCTTTTTTATAGTTTCATCGAATGGTGGATGATTTATTCATATTTAGAGAGCATTTTAACTAGTTTTCATTCGAAATAATGCTTAAAATTGAGACAGATAAGTTTTTTGGGATTATTTTTTTTTCGAAAATAAATATTTTTTCAAATTATGTCATTGATTTTTTTATGTTAGGTACATTTTAGTGTTTTTTCTGATAAAATACTTAAGAAAAATTTAATAGGTATCTTTGGTTACATTTTTATCTTAAAAAGGTCAGCTTAGAAAATTTTTCGATGAGTGAATAGTATTTGAGACATATAAGTACATCTTTTAATCTATGTAAAGGTATAAAAAAGCAGAACTACTTTGTAAAAAAGGGGGCTGGGAAATATTTAAAACAGAAATATTAATTTTCTTAATTTTTCAAAAGGGTGTTCTTCTCCTATCTTTACTTTCTCCTCTTAATAAAAAATTTTGAAAAAGTTAATTTTTTAGATATGCCGTACTTTATATCGGAAATGGGCCAGAAATACATTCAAGAAAGAATTTGGCATATAACGAATACTCCTGATGTGAAACAAACAGCATATAGAAGCAGATAGACAAGAATAAAAATATCTGAATATCTCAATTTTGAGAGAGAAAATTCAAATATGCAGACGTTTGTTTCGTTTATTTGTGGTGGTGGTGCAACGAGGATGTCAAGAATGACAGCCTATTTACCAATAAACCATAAAAAGCAATAGGACAACTAATTATCAACTGCGTAAATTTTACCTTAATGTATATAAATTAGCTTTTTATTTGTTATTTAAAAATTATACACCTTATTGTTATTTAATTTTTTACTAACTCGAACTTTTTAGAATAAGCTTGAATTTAGTCAAACATATTTGCATTTATCACAACAATGCCCACAGCAGACCAATGAAGGTCAGTTTTTAAGTTGCTTATAGCTACTGTATAGTGGAAAACTTATTAATATGATATAAATTTTTCTTTGATGCAAGTATCAATTTTAAAACAAGAAGTTTCATTTTTAATTTAATAAAAAGTAACGATTTTAAAACAAGAAGTTTTATTTTTAATTTAATAAAAAGTAACAATTTTAGTGGTATTTTTTTTTTTTTGTTAATTTGAAGAAAAATATTGCAACTTTTCCAATTTTAGGTAAAATCTAAATACCTGAATACTTCTATTGTGGCAGCAGTTTCGGCAACAACAGTAATTAATGTATTAACGTGAAAACATGGCTTACACTTCTCTCTTATGGAAAAAAAGAGAAGAACATATCTGTGAGTGAGTTATGACTATTATAGATTTATTAAATCATCAACTCATTGTGATAATTATATATTTAATAGTTAACTGAAATTTTGTGTTAAAATTTTTTTGTAGGCAAACGTAATACGCCCAGAAGGGATACATAATAGAACTGAAAAGTATAATGAAATATATGCTACTTGAGACTATGTGGCCCTTCTGGAACTTTATGAGGATTTGTTGTTGAACATATATCCTTTTTATGTAAGTATTCTATAGAATATACCCTATTTTTATATAAAAAATCTACACAAGATACACTTGGACCTTTAATTTATTACCCGTATTACTTAGTGTATAATTTCTTTCAAGACATGCCATATTTTGTATAAAAAATCCATAACAGACATCTCATGTGTCTTTAATTTTCAAATTATACATTTTTAACAGAACGAAATAAACCTTTTTTTAAGTAACAATTTTAGTGGTATTTTTTTTTGTTAATTTGGAGAAAAATATTGTAACTTTTCCAATTTTAGGTAAAATCTAAATACGTGAATACTTCTATTGTGGCAGCAGTTTCGGCAACAGCAGTAACTAATATATTAACGTTGAAACATGGCTTACACCTCTCTATTGTAGAAAAAAAGAGAAAACATATACAGATATGTTACTTACTCACAGGAGTAAGTTATGACTATTATCGATTTCTTAAACCATCAACTCATTTTGATAACTATATATTTAATAGTTAACTGAAATTTTGTGTTAAAATTTTTTTTCGGTAAACATAATACGCCCAGAAGAGATTCATAATAGAACTGAAAAGTATAATGAAATATATGCTCCTTGGGACTATGTGGGCCTTCTGGAACTTTATGAGGATTTATTGGAGAACATATATACTTTTATGTAAGTATTCTACAGAATATACCCTATTTTTATATATAAAATCTACACAAGATACACTTGGACTATTAATTTATTGCCCATATTACTTAGTGTATAATTTCTTTCGAGACATACCATATTTTGTATAAAAAATCCATAAAAGACATCTCATGGGTCTTTAATTTTCAAATTATACATTCTTAACAGAACGAAATAATTCTTTTTTTTTTGTAAGTATACTACAGAACATACCCTGTTTTTATATAAAAAAATCTATATAGGATACATTTGGACTTTTAGTTTATTGTCAACATCACTTAGGGTCAATTTCTCTCCAGAAAACACCATATTTTGTATAAAAAATTCGTAAGAGACACTTCAAGAGTCTTTTTATTTTCAAATTATACATTTTAACATATCAAAATAACCATTCTTGTAGGTATCTTACAGAACATACCCTATTTTTATATAAAAAATCAGAAAATACACTTGGACCTTTAATTTATTGCCCATATCACTTAGTCAATGTGTAATTTCTCTCCTAAAAACACTCTATTTTGTATAAAAATCTCCACAAGACGCCACTTCGGCCTGTAATTTCGCAAATTAGACATTTATAACACTAAATCTAATCTTGTTATAGCATTTTTTATAATTTTATATCTTTTCCAATGCAGTAGGAAACCTCCTTGACATTATTTTTCATATTATTTTGTACAATTTTTGGTGACTTTCTCAGAAGTCAACAAAAGGCAAAATATTTAATTTCTTACATCACAGTGCTTTTAATTTTAATATATAAACTCATATCTAAACGAAATTATGATCCACGATTTAAAGTATTCTACAGAACATGTCCTATTTTTATACAAAAAATCTATACCAGATATACTTGAATCTTTAATTTATTGTCCATATTACTTAGTCTGTGAGTAATTTCTCTCCTGAAAACACCCTATTTTTGGATAAAAATCTACACAAGGCAACACTTGAACTTTCAATTTTTCAAATTACACATTTTTAACACTTGACCTAGCTCATTATTATAGCATTTTTATAATTTTATGTCTTTTTCCAATGCAGTAAGAAGCCTCTCTAACATTATTTTTCATATTATTTATACAGCTTTTATAGAATTTTTGAGTAATCAACAAAGGCAAAATATTTAATTTTTTACATCACAGTGCTTTTAATTTTAATATCAAATCTCATATCTAAACGAAATTTTGATCCACCATTTAAGTTTTTTACAGCACATACTCAATTTTTATATAAAAAATCTATACAAGATATACTTGGACCTTTAATTTATTGTCCATATTACTTAGTCTGTGTGTAATTTCTCCTGAAAACACTCTATTTTTGTATAAAAGTCCACATAAGACATCACTTGAGCCTTTAATTTATAAAATTACACATTTTTAACCCCTGGTCTAACCCATTATTATAGCATTCTTTATAATTTTATGTCTTTTCCAATGCAGTAAGAAATCTTTCTAATATTTTCATATTATTTATACAACTTTTGGTGAATTTTGAGTAGCAACAAAGTCAAATATTTAATTTCTTACACTACAGTGTTTTTAATTTTGATATAAGATGTCATATCGAAAACATAATTATGACAATTTAAAAGCGTTTAAAATTTGTAAAAAAAAATAAGAAATTATGTATTTAAAAATAGCAAAATAAAAAAACACTTTCATATTTCGCGAAAAATTAGAGAAAAGCATATCAGTGAGTTAGTTAGGCTATTATCGATTCGCTGAACCGTTAGCTCATCATGATAAATGAAACTTGTGGTTTTGCTGTACACTGTTAAATAGTTTATTTCATATTTTATATATACCTTGCTTATACATATGTTGAAATTTTTTATTATATTGAATTAAAAGAGACATAAACAAAAAGTCATGCCTTGATTACTTTTTATCTCTTTAATAACTCTAACCATTATGTTAGTATTTTAAATAATCAGTTTCCTCTTAAGCACTTTTTACTCGATATTTTATTAACTTTTTATCACATTAAATAAAACGAGGCACCTATGGTTAAAGGAAATCGAACTTAATTATTTTTGCTAAAATTGTTTATTTTTTTTTTAGATATACCATACCTTATGCTGACAAAAACCTTCAGGATGATGTAGAAATCGATTCAAGAAACTATTTGGTTTGTGGATAGTCCTCCTTTTCCAGTCCTAAACATTCTATACCCGGGGATAAAATCTTAATATGTTACAATATATGTCAGATTAAGGATAAGTTTGTATAAAATGAAAAAATAAATTAAAATTTTATGTTTCCAATTATTATTAAAGTAAGTTAGATTTATCTATTATTTGTGTCAAAACAAGGTTATAACTCGAAATTTTTTGCCATACAGGGCACTAAATATAAATTAAGATTGTTGATTTATCAGCTAAATGTTTGTTTATTATTCACTCTTTATATTAGAGTAATATTTTTCTCTTAGTTAATAAATATATTTATTAGCTGACTATATAGTCGTAAAAAATAATGTTTGATGAAATAAAAATAAAGTATATATTTGTTTTATTTTTCCTCTGCGTTATTATATAAAATCCAAATGTCTCGTAGCTTCGTATCAATTTTTTTCCAAATTTTACCTTTTCAAATTAAAAAAATATATATCAAATGGTGTTCTCTCTAAACTTTAACGCATATTCACCATTTGACAGATAACAACTAGGAAATGAGACTCCGAGGGCGTAATCCTAAAAAATAGGACATATAAAATAATGACAATACAGTACTCCTATTATCATCTATACAATTAGCTAGAAACTTGTTAAAATGAAATTGTAAAATGGCGTGTTTGCATCACCACGAGCCGCCGTAAGTTATGTACAGAATTTCCTTGTCAGACTCTCTACAAGTCATTTTACCTACATCAGTACTATTACAAACCAAAAAATTAATTTTAATCAAATTTACGATACCCTACAACAACAACTAATGGATAAAGACTCTTTTTTTATTAATCCTTATATACACACATAACAGTCATTTAGGCCGCTACGTTGACTCAAGAGAAATAGGATTTAACTGCTAAACTCATCACGTAGTGGTCGTAGTCTGACGGATAAGGTATCTGTGTACTGAGCGGAAGATTGGGGGTTCGAATCCCAACAACGTATATGACTTTTTTTTCATTTATTAAATGGTTAAAAATTATTCTTTGACTGAAGATAGGATTTAACTGCTAAACTTTGCGACATGGCTTCGATAGCCCTGTGCCTATAGAGTTTGTCTTCCAACCCGAAGGTAGCTGGTTCGATCCTCGCTAGAATGAAAAAAAGTGTGACGTCATCCCAACAAAATTAAAGTGCAGCCAACAAGAAGATTGATAATTTGAATTGACAGGCAACCAGAAGAAAATGACAAGTAGTGACAGGTGACAGTTGATGTATATGCGAAAGCCAACGCTCAAATGGGGTACCCGGGTGAACTACTAGAAAATGGGAACACCTGAACTAACCTGAAAAATGAGGATCCCGGACGGAACATTAGCGGAGCCCTATGGGGTACTCGGGGTGGAGCACTAGAAAATGGGGCCCCCGGAAAAAGCTCTAAAAATGGGGATCCCGGACGGAACTTTAACGGAGCCCTATGGAGTACTCGGGTGGAGCATTAGAAACTGCGGCCCACGGAAGGGGTTCTAAAAAAGGGGCCCCCACAAAATATGGGGCGCAGCCCTAAAATGGGGCCCTCGTCGTGGGGCCCACGGGGGCGCAGCCCGGTCTATACCGCCGGTATTACTACTGGCGAGTTAATCGTAAAATGTTATTTTGGGTAAGCAGCTTATATATATATATATATATATATATATATATATATATATATATATATATATATATATATATATACTCTACTCGCTGAGAACCGCACTTGAAAATGCCAAATGAGATTTTGGCGAATCGTCGTGTAAACGATCTTTTGAACGAACGGATTGAAACCCGGAATAACCAAACTATTCATTCTATCATCCGTGAAAACCTACGATATAACATATATATATATATATATATATATATATATATATATATATATATATATATATATATATATATATATATATATAGAAAACTTATTGTACTTTTATTTTTAAAATAGTGAGCGAAGGATAATACTTACTTCCAGTCTAATAGGCTCAGTTTTAAAATCACTGGATGGTAATGGTGTAGTATACCAGGTCCCAATGGGCAAAGAAGTAATCACTTCAGCGCACTCTGCAGCATCCTAAGAGCAAGTATAGCTACAGGATAATTACCTTCGGTTTAGAAAAGGTTTAGAGTTATCTTTATTTTGAAGCCTGGAAGAGACTACTCTTAGGCTATGTTTTTAGATCAATTAACCTCTAATTTTTTTTGTTAAAGCTGACAAAGAAATTAGTTGAAAAGCACATACGGGAAACCTCTTTACAAAAGAGGCCATTACACTTCAATCAACATTCCTACCAATTAGCTCTAAATTACCTAGTAAGGAGAATTGAGTCTACCATGAACAACAGAGAAATTACGCTCACAGCCTTATTTGATATTGAAGGAGCACTGACCATACCTCCATACCGTTTCCATGACAACATCCGTCAGAAGGCATAGCTATGCAAGTTATTACGAAACATGCTCCAAGGCAGATAAGTATAATCCAATCTGTTAGAGGAAACCGTGGGGTCTCGGTAGTCAAAGGCTGCCCTTAGCGAGAGATTCCATCTCTCCTTTTAAGACATTTAGTAATCGACGAACTCCTGATAAACCTTAACGATTAATGTTATTATATCCAGGGTTATGCTGATAGTCATACTTATCTTCGGGATGCATGGTAAAACACGTGCAGGGAGCTCTAACTATAACGAATGAGTGATGCACTAAGAAGCACCTTAGGACAACTCCTGAAAAATCCACACCATACCCTTCACTAAAAGAACGAAGTTTGATGAATTAAAACTACCAACTATCTTTAATACGCACCTACAGATGAGCCAGGCGTATACATATTTGGGTGTAATCTTGGATACAAAGCTTACTTGGAACTCACGTTTGCAGAATGTTATTACCAAAGGTAAAATGGACATCATGGCATCAGGTACTAGGCAGAACTACAGTGATAAGAGTCACGATAACCTATTGCTCGGTTGTATGGTCGACAAAAATCATTCAAAGATGGGCCATTCTGGACTGCAGAGAATGGCCTGCTTCTGAAACACGGGAGCCATGAAGAACACCTGGACAGCAGCCATGGAAACCCTGTTAAACCTCCCCTCTCCTCGATATAATAGTGAAGGTTGAGGCGAGATTAGGGATACGCATGCTGGAACTAAACAAGATTTAATACATGGACACGTCAGCATCAAAGGCGTGATGTTAAACTCACTTTTTAAGATAAGCAGTGATACTATGCCAAGAGCTTATAACTTCGAGACCTACATCAGGGAGACTAACTGGGTGGCAGGATCTGATCAATTACAAATGAGCCAGGAAACATCGAGCCACATCCAGATTTAACATAAGTAAGACACTAGAGCAGCACATCACTGTATTTCGGGCAGAAATGATACCTGTTTTGAGAGAATTTGACGAGGGGTTACAGGGACGGGAACGTTTTCTACTTCGACAGTTACGCAGTGTTGAAAGCTCCGATAACATCAAAACAGGTCTGGGATTTATTTCAAAACATTATCGCTCAGACAAAACCCAACAGTTTCTCTAGCGTAGGTACCAAAATAGAAAGGCATCCTATGGAATGATAAAGTTGACCAACTTGCAAGACAAGGACTTTCTAACATATTTATTGGTGGAACCACTATTTGACATAACTAGTGCTGCTTATTCGTGAATGGCACTGGAGACACCTTCAAGGATCAATTAATCAGGCGGGCTTATATCCAGAGGAAAGGATGTTGAACAGGCTACTAATCCTGATTAACAACCAACCTGTTCACATAAAATAGACGTAACAGACGACACAAAACGTCACTAGGCTGCAATGTAAGGGCTTCTCAATACTGGCTTGCTATATCGCACAATCAATCAATCAATCAATCAATCAATCGATAGGGTGGGAGGATTATTTTTCATATTTAATTAGAAATATGTTTGCTCTTTGGGTAAACTTTTTAGATGTTTTTGTATATATTTTAAAATATTCGGTACTTTTGTTTTGTAAATTTGACTAAAAACTTCTCAAAATTGACATTTAATCGCACTCTATAATGTGCTTTTTTGCTGACTTATAAGAAAAAAAGCATAATTTACTTTACAAAAAAGGAGTATTATCTCTAAACTCGGCGTAATGCTTTTGGAAACGTGACACATATTTTATCGAAAACAGACAACAGCACAGCATACTAATTTGCTAGATTTGCTGCGGTAAAATATAGCGCCGACACTAAATAATCTAAATAGGCGGAACGGCGAAGCCATGACAAGTGCTGATAATTTATTGCGATATTCAAGAACCTCTAATTTTTAAATTAAATTTATTGGTAAAAATACAAAAAAAATAGCTGACGTCGTTTTTTTTATATTTTGCAGTAAATTTATTAGTGCAGGAAGAGTAGGGCCTGAAAAAAATTAAATGCATACGGAATTTTTCTTTTGGGAGATCATTCTTTTAGGAAATAAAAGTACTATTATCTGTAGCCTCTCGAACTTTATTTAGGCAATATTTTTTTATTAACATTTATACGTAAAAATTTGAGTTTCTTCATATAATTTGACAAGTATTATTTCTACTCAAAAACATACCATTGAAAAGTTTAGTACAGACCTTTCCTTGTACGCTAGCTACTGCTTCCCCTAATCAAGCACTTTATGAGTAGGCCGATAAGTACCATCACTTTGCCCGGTTTTTATTTTACATTTATGGCGGACAATCATAGTTTATTCTACACTGTTCAAAATAACCTTAAATTTAAAGCAAATTTAATGTACATTCTACATTAAATTTAATGATTGTGTACTTTAAATCGTGATTAATTTACATGTACTTTGAATTTAAAGCAAATTCATTGAAATATCAGTTAATTTTACATGAAATTTGATTAAATAGTATCTCAAATTTCAATAAACTAACTAAAAAGATATTTAAGCTTTCTGTTTTTAATTCACATATACCTTAACATTAAAGGAATTTAATAATAATTCTTAGTACATTGCATGAGGTTCCGAGAGGTGGTGCAACTTGTATTGAATTTTTAGTATAATATAAGTTGCTAAAAGAACTGAATTTTCCCATGATGAGATGTACATGTCTGCCGGTACTGACGGAAATCAATGAGTTCGAAACCGCTTTACAGATGACGGTATACTACCTATGCTACCAGGAAAAATTTCCACCTTTTCCTGGTAGCAGAATTTTTTGACCTCTTATTAATGTTGGTGCATTAAATATGTGATAACAAATCTTAAATTCAATTAACACTGGTTGTATATTTAATGTACATAATCACCTTAAAAGACAAAGATCAAACTTTAAATTTAATGTATGATTACACTAAATTTAATGGAATATATTAATTTAGGTTATTGTAAAAATTATTAAATTTAATGCATTATATTAATTGAATTTAAGAAACGGTTTATGAAATTTACTTCCAGCACATTTGCCTTAGATTTAATGCATTTCCTTTTTACAGTGTATAATTTAAGGTTTTCAGTGCGAACGAGTCAAATTTCGGTACGTAATATTGGTAAACAAGGCTGCAGCGATTTTTTGAAAGGAAAAAAAACACCATATCTTTCTTCTTTTCTCCGTAGAGAGCTATATTTATTTTTCCCAGTTTGAAATAAATTTGAAATGCCAACGATACGAAATAACTGCATTATTTAATTTGTGAATAAAAGAAAAAGAGATTTGTTGTAATTTTTGCACAATATATGTTAAAAATTTGTTAATCCTCCTTTAGGGACTGTTAGTGCAAGTCTTTAGGAACAAAATTAACATAGTCAACAAATAAAAATTACGGTTGTGCTTAAAGTCTCAAGGGCCTTCTTCTGATCATTTCTTCGTCGCACAAAATACAAAAGGGTTATTAACTGTTTCAAAAGTTTTTTGGAAAATTATTGACTCTAACAGAAAATAGGTACCTCCCAATCAAAAATTAATTAGGTAATAGTTGATATAATACTTAACATAGTGCACATTTTAGTGCGTTAGCTCATAAGCTTTTCTCCAACATGGCGTCAGCTGATTTTTCTTTAGTTAGTGTATCAAGTAAACTATCATCTAACAAATTTTTGACCATAAGGAAATCATTGATATGACGTGTTTTTTTTTTGTTCGTATGAGCAGCTGACTTGAATGAATGAATGAATAAAAAAGGGGTAATGATACTAAATCATCGATGCCTAGGCATCCACTGCGCCTTTTACATCCCACCATAGCTGCAGGTTATTCGAGGCCTATCGCCTTTGCGAATCCAAGCAGTCTCGTTAGTTGGACTTGCCTAACTGCTTCCGGTAACAAAATTGTATCTACGAAATATCTCTGTCTCAGTCCGTTGAGTGCCGAGCACTCTCTGAGGACATGGTCAACAATTTCATCCTCCTGCAAACACCATCTGCATGTCAGGTCGTCTTCGACACCGATTCTAGGAAGTGCTGTCAACAATTTCACTACAATTCGCATCTTTTTCCTTCCCAAGGAGAGAAGCTCCTTAGTACGCCGTGCGCAAGGCCCAGTTATATGTTCCTTAGTGTACCTTATTCCATGATTATATAAATTTGCTTTCCAGCAACGATTTTAATTCCCTTTTGCCAATAGCAATTGGGACAGGTAGTATTGGTAAGGATCCATACGGTTCAGTTGCCGAACCCAACTTTGCCAAACGGTCTCCTTCTTCATTCCCGAGTATGCCCGAGTGACTCGGGGCCCATACGAGTCTGATTGTGCAGCCGTTCCTTATCGTATCATTTAGTACGTCCTTGCACTCACACACCAGTCGCGAAGTTACGACACTGGACTTCAGTGGCAATATCGCAGCCTTACTGTCTGAGCATATATTTATTACCCTATTCCTCTCTATATCCCTCTCATAGAGATGGGCACACTGCAGAATAGCATAAATTTCCGCTGTAAAGACTGTCGCACGTTGTCCAAGAGGGAAGTACTCTCTGATTCCTGTGCTTCTGCCGAACACTCCGGCTCCGGCTCTTTCATCTTGCTGAGATCCATCAGTATACCAGGATCCATTTTTCGGAAGATTTTGTTCTCCCTCCCAATCCTCTTTACTTGGCAGAAATATCTCTAGGGAGAGTTTGTCCGCATGAGAAGTGATGGACACCTCTCCAATGCGCTTTCCCAAACACCTGAGTAGCCGCTCGTTCCAATTCTAAGATGTCCTAGGCAACTCAGACGATAAACAGTCTTCAGGGCCTCGTTCTCTAGGTATAAATGAAGAGGAAGCTGGTTCATCAGGTTCATCAGGACTTCAAGAGCCCTGGTGGGAGCAGTCCCCATCACACCCATCGCAACTGACTTATAATATAGCTAGCTGACTTTTGTAAAAAAAAGTATTATGTCAACTCTTATCTGACTAATTTTGAACTGGGAGGAAATTATTAACACATTTTTTTACGCAAGTGAGTGGCTGCCGTTGTCCAACCCACACGTAGTGCCGAAGCTGATGTTCACGAGACTTCATGACACAACTATGTGAAGCATTTCACGAATTATTAGTCGAGAGGATTTTTGGGTTGCAAAAATCTATCACTGCCTTCCGGATTAGTAGTAGTACTCATCGTTGAATAAACTATCTTAAGATTTCTTAGTCGAATTTTGGTGTGACTACACTATAAATTTTTAAAAATATTTAGTTAGAATCTAATTAGGGAATAAATAACAAAAATATATTTACACTTCTGTGCAAAACAGTTTTGAGCTGAAAATTGTTTACCGGAACTGCCGCGTCTAACAATTTATTTTCATTTATATCGTAGAAGTTGATTTCTTAAAAAACTTTCACTAATTGGTAGTAGTCTTATATCTGCAAATTAATTAACTTAACAAAAAAAGAGTATTATTTATTCGGTGAAATATCGTGCCGACAGTAAATAATCTAAATGAGCGAAACGGAGAAACCATAACAAGTGCTGATAATTTATTGCGATATTCAAGATACCTTAATTTTTAAATTAAATTTATTGGTGAAAATACGAAACAAAACACCTGAAATGGATGTTTTTGTTCTAGACCAATTTAATTACGTTGATTGCATGCTTATGTTATTTCCGAATATGATACGGTTTCAAAGCTAATATAGTGTTGAGAGAGCAATAAAAAACTGTAATTATAAAAAGCAATACGAACGAAAGTAAAGTATTAAATTTAAAATTATATTTTCCTGCTTTTTAAATATTTTACAGCATGTACAGAATCACGACGGTTTTTATTTTGTTAAAGTGGATGGAAGTAATTTTGGAGCTCTACTCATATGCGATTTCTAAACAATTTATATTTAACGTTTAGTCCCTTCTGTTTTGCTTAATCGTTTTCTAGGATCAAAATGCCTTCGGCATAAAGTCTATTTAATTTTTGTGTTTTGTGTCCGTCTAGGACACCTTTGAGCACAAAAAATCATGATAATTGTATATATTTTATTAATTATTTTTTCATTCAACTACTTATAAAACTCACTTAGCTATCATCTAGTCACACAGTAAACGACATATAGTGAATAAAACAATTTTCCTCAAGAAATTTGAGAATTCCTTTCAATGCTATAGCGATGATTTACTTTATATATTTCATTATAGTATATGAAATAGAAGGAAAAGTTAACTAGTTGTGGTTGCCATATAACACCAATTAGCCACTTACAAACACCTATTGATACAACCCAGTGGCGTAACTAAGAGTATGTGCGCCCCCCATCCTCAGATTTTTAAAGGTGCCCTATTATTTTGTACCCATCTTCATCATTCGTATTTGTTCATTTTCATCAAGGGACTTGAGGGCGCTCCTGGATTGGCTGCACCTCCCCGCATCGCCGGGTCTGCGGAGTCATTATTTACGCCACTGATACAACCCCTTACAATCATTACAAAAAAAATATTTCTTCTAATTCTTGTAGCGTGTATATGCTTTAATATAGTAACTAAACCTGGTACTAATTCTAGCAATTGCACTCGTATACTTTGCCGGTAATATCTGTCTTTATAGTAACAAAATTAGGTTAATATGTGTCTATATTTTCTGTTCATCATTCTCCAGCCAATTTTATCCACTGCTGAATACCTGCCTTCCCTATTCTCGTTCAACTATCTCTGTCTTGAGCTTTTTGAGTCCAGTTGCTTAATATCCGCTTTATATCACCACTTCATACTATGGATGATTTTTCCCGATTCCGGTATGTCTTTTGTCATGGTCGCCAATCTTATTCATCTATTATCTCTCGTTCTCTCAATTCCATTTTAATTGTGTTATAATGCACATTGCATCTGTAACTTTTGTTTAGTGCCTAAAATCAATATTAGGAATTCTCTGTAGAAAAGTTATGTCCAACCACTCCATTGCCCGTTATGCTATCTAAATTTTGTTGATTGATTTTCAAAGTCAATGTAAGCATTTTGGCACTATATTTGAGCATAGCAAACATGTGCCGGTCAAAATATTTCCTCTTTAAACAGGAAGGTATGTCGTAGCTTGCCAAATACAGCCCATGTCAGACCCACCCTTTGACGCAGTTTATAATTCTTATTATCTTTCCCTTTTAATATCATATCCTAGGTGTTTATGATACTTCAAATATTTCGCTAATTAAATTACAATTACTCAAAAGTTTCTCATAAATTGTGTCTTTGACTAATATATGTTTAATCCAAATTGATATGAAATTGTCTTCTGTAAAGTTTACATGTAAGTCTCTTCAACCCTATCTGTTATCAGGACAATATTGTCAGTGCCGAGTAAGTGGTTAAATATCTTATTATCGACATATATGCTCAAGTTGTTCCAATTTAGTTTTTTAAACCATATTTGAGGAGTGGTATGAAGAACTTCTTTGTATTTTGAAATTATTAGTTCTTTGATGCAGCCTAACTAAAGCTCTAAGAAGGCTCGAATTACGCCCATACCCAAAAAAAAAATATTAAGGATAAATTTGATAAATATAGGCTAATCTTGTTTCTCTTGAATCTAAATAAAATATTTGAGAGAACAATCTTTGATCAGCTATTAGTATTTCTTCAAAAACTTGATGTTCTTGCAGAACAACAAAATGGTTTTAATGAGAGTAAGTCTATCATGACTGCAATCTACTTAGCCTTACGCCACATCGTTGCTTCCTCAAATAATAACAAAATGACAACAACTTTGTGTCAGTATCAATGCGAGACCTTTCAGAGTTAATCAATGGATACTTTTGTGAAAAATGGAACGATATGGTATCAGGGGGTTGGGATATTGCTCTGCCGCTCTAGCTAGAAAAAGAAAAATATTTGCTCATGGTGCCTCAGTGATATGCAAGGTGTGTGCAGGAATGTGGTCATTGCGATTTGAGTGCTTTCGAGGCTTGGATTAATTGATAATTAGGAATTGCCTGTTCCTGAATATCTTGGAAGCTTTTAACTTTTGGTGTACAATATAAACACAAAATATTGATTTAATATAAAAACACCGTCGTTAATTCGGTGGAGAACCTTTCATTTTTGGGGCATTTAGAAGTAGTATATGAATAAATAATAAAATAAATATATGTTTCTTATAATCCTATGGACTTTAAAATAATTCTACAATCGACAAATGCCTCAAATTATTTTTGTTGGTTGAAAGTACTACAGGTTTACTATTTTTTACATGTTTTTCAAAGAGATTATTTTAAAGCATAGTGTAAAAAACCTTTAGATCTCTAGGTTGGTACTTTTCAAATTTTCATGTTAAACGTTTGGTTAGTATCATCTTATAAATAGATTTATCATATAGTATCAACTTTTAATTCGACGGTTACGCCCACATATAAAAAGAATGATACTCACAATCCAACCAGTTACAGGCAAATATCCATACTGATTGTATTTTCTAAAGTGTTTAAAAAAAATTATATACGACAATTTGGCGAATTTTCTTAACCAGAATTCAATTATAACTCCTTGCCAACATGGTTTCAGAAATAATAATTACATTGAAACAGCATGCTGTAATTTTCTATATATAGAACTCGACAAGGGCAAGTATGAGCTGTGTCTAATGTTTGTCTTATTAAAGGCGTTTGATACTGTGAGTAGAGGGTTCTTATTGAGAAAACTCTTTGCTTTGAGGATAAGAGGAAATATCCTATATCTTATCGACTCGTATATGTCTGACAGAAGTGTATTTGTCTGGTCTAGAAAAGTAAATAAGATCACAGAGTTTGGGGCATCTCTTGTTTATGATTTATGTTAATGACCTACCTAGAATCATCAGTAGGGGCAAGTTGGTTATGTTCGCTGATGATACTACGATATCTATATCTGCAAATATCCTGGAAGAGCTGTTCCGTGCAGCAAGAGGTGTATGTTAGGAGTTCCCATTTTGGCGGTGAAATTATCCCTAGACCAAGCTGGACTGCTGTGTGTATTATTCTTTGGCATAGTCATCTGTCAAACAATATCATATCTTGCAGAAGGAAATGGGAAGTAAATTGAATGCTTCTGGCTCAAAAGAGAATACTCAGGTTGATATTTGGCCTTAAGCTGACAGATTTGTGTATGCCTATTTTTAAAGAAAATAGCATTTTAACTTTTTGCTCTATTTATATTCATAAATGCGTTTCATATATTAAACAAAATTATTCAAAGTTTATAATCCTTAGCCAGGATCACAGATATGGTACACGAAATGGTGACATTCTTGATTTACCTAAACATAGAACGGCATTCTTTTAGAGATCCCCGATTTATAATTCCATTGTTTTGTTTACCAATTTGCCTGTAAAATTGAAAAATATAACAAACAGTAATATATTGAAAACAGATATAAAAAACCTTTTGTTCAGGGATTATTTTATTCATTTAATGAATACTTAAGTCTGTAGGGTATACTGACTCTTGCTGTGTATTGAGTGATTCTCTCATTACGTCTTTCGTTGACCAGTGCGAGGGATTATGCTGTTATTGTTTTTTCCTGTTTATTGTTTTAGGTTTCTGGTCTGTGGCTTGTTCAATTTAAAATATTAGATTAAATGTGTGTTACATATTACAACAAGTAGTATCTTGAGATACCAATTAAATATAACTGTTTTTGATTTTTTTCTAGCTTTAAAGTATATTATTTATATCCATTTTATTTTATTGTACATTATTGACGAAACCAATGCTGAAAAATCAGTCTTATGGCCAATGAAATAATTTCATTTCATTTAATTTTATGTAACAAAGATTGCTTATAGGTGTTAAGTTCACTAAATTAACCATGTTTCCTTTCATGTTATGCTATTCATCAGAGATTTATCAAATAGTGTTTGGTGAATATTGATGAGTGATTCCCTATCTTCTTTATGTTTTAATTAAAATTTCATTGTCTCCAGCAGATTTGTTATTTTACATATTAGATAGTGCCATTGGTATGTCGTCTTTGGTAGTGCCAGGGATCTATTCCGATCCTTGATTTAAGATATTAGGAATTTGTTGGCTTCAATAATTATTTTTCTTGGAATTATTAACACATTGACGGAGGTTGATTAATAAATCCACATAATTAATTCACTTGCTTGAACTTTTTCTGTAAGAAGTTATCTTACGCATTGCTGCTTTATTGCCAGGTCCAGCCTCTAGGTATATTCTGACTAGTATCCACCCTAGGGATTGAAACATTATTGGTGTCTAGCTAAACGGACATATTAAGACTTGTAAGCCCACCCTCGGGGCATATTGTACTGATATCTACCTCAAGGTTTATTGCTAATGCTGCGACCTGCTGGTTCCTGTGGATGGCCGACTCACCATTTCACAGGCAAACTTTTATATTGCCATATTTTTAATAATAATTCAATAATAATTTTATTCATATCAGATATACTTTATTACTGAGGTTACAAGAGGTTACAATATAATCTACCATCTATTATCACAGGGAAAAGAAACGGGTTTGTTTTATGATTTTAAAACTAGTAGGCTATATTGTGTGAAGTTTATTGTCAACCGTTTGAATTTATTCCCTTTACCTTCTTTGTGTATTTGTTTAAGTTAGATATTCTTTTAATATTTTGTTACATCTAGCTTATATTACAGCTTAATCTTTTAATTAAATATTTTATTATAACGAACCACGATCGAGTTTTATTTGATCCATATGCTGCTTGCTTTTGTATCTTTTCTTGTTTTGTTGTGCTTGGTGCAGAGTAAAATTGAAGGCTAGTTCCTAACAACATCGTGGATAGCTCCTGCATTCGGCCTAGCATTTGATGCAGTGGCGCCTTTAATTTCCCACCTCTACTCTTTAGCAGCCTTCAGCTGTACCGTAGTATTTTGCTTAATTTTTTTAAAATTAAATTAACTCTCCATTTCACCTTATTTTGAAGTATCGCGCATTTTCTTTTAAAAACCAGTGTAGCTAGGAAAACAAGGAAATACTAAAAACTGTTAGAAATCGAAAGTTACTACACTTTGCACATATTATGTGAAATAACAAATAGAGACCATTAAAATTTATAATACTACGGAAGTTTCAAGACACCGTATATCATTGCTAAACAATTTCAGACAGTGTACTGGCATATCATTTGTTAATTTCCTTCGACCTAGTGTCAATAAAATTAGAAGCGTCAGATTAATTGCCAACGTCTGTTAAGGATAAGACACCAATAGAGGAAGAAGTGATACTCGTTGATGAGATGAGTTATTTAACCTGTAACTATATCGTAAGATATTTTTACAGAAATAAATTATTAACTTGCCATAGCAGATAACCATTTTGGATACCGGATCAGTCATATCTCATGAATATCCTAACTGTTCTATGTCTCGCAAGGACCAATATTTAGCCTCTCTACGAGGACGGAAGTCATCACCAATTCAAAGAGTTTGTCACGCAAGCAGTTATTTAATTATTTACAGGTATCAAAATATAGAATATAAAAAGTATTAAATATTTATTACTAATATAGCACAATATTCGGGAATATTTATTGGCACCTGTCTGGCATTCCCAAGAAATAACATGGATTATTATTAAATTAAAGCTAAAATAACAACTCATAAAGTTAAAGGAGGTTTATATTAGAAAATATTTTAACATTTTGAGATGCTCAAGTTTCACTAAACATTTAAGATACATGTTCAGTAATTTAATCCTGACAAATAAAGTCCCATGATAATATAAACACCCACACGTACTTCTTACCAATTTGTCTCTGCTTATTCCTTAGCAAAGTCTAAAAATTTATTCAGTTTTTTGCCCTCGTGCGAAACTCAATAGCTACAATAAACCTTTTGTTATTTTAGGTACTTTCCTAATTTGTTACCGCCTACACGTTTTTACCTAAGCTTTTAGCTTATGAAAAAAAAATTATAATTAAAATAAAAATTAAACATTGCTTTTTCAATAAATTCCTGGACAAAATTAACTCAACAATATGAAATTATCCAAAAAATTAATTAAACTTTTTTTTACGTCACTTTTGAAGTGAATAAAGGACTTAACTGAACAGGTAATACGAGAATCAGTTTTATTGGACAAGGGATAATGTCAGAGTTATGTTGCCAATTTATAAGGCAAACATCGTTCCACAATAATCGTATGGTAAGATGTTTGATTGAAGTAGAAACTTATTCTAGGAGGCCAAATCAAGAGCGAAAACGATGCTGTAACGACCGAGATGAATGTTTTCTTAGATAATAAGCTTTAAGAAACAGGACTGCCACTAGTTCTATGATGTGAAACGAACTCGAAGCTACCCGTAATGTCGCATCTTGTTCTAGAACAGTTAGAACATAATTAAATGAATCTGGATTAGACAGTAGGAGACCAGCCACTGCGCCCTTGCTTATTCGAGGGAACAGAGCGTGTTGAAAATTGGAAACAAGTTTTCTTCACAGATGAAACTAGGGTTAGCTTAAAACATCGAAATAGTCATAAGTCATTATGGCGAAGACCAGAAGAGGGGTTTGCTACTTGCAATATTTCTGCAATAATTCTATTTGACGATGGCTCTGTTATATTCTGGAGTGGCATCTGCTTTGACGCCCGCACAAAATTAGTTCCTGTCCTTACGAGATCTATGAATGCTGATTATTAACAAATTTCTTGTTTATGCAAGACAATGCTCGACTTTACGTGGCTAGACAGATACTCGATTATCCTAATCAAGTTGCTATACAAATTATGTAATGACCACCAAAAATACCCGATCAGAATCCGATCGAACTTGTATGAGATTACCTCAAAATAAATGTGAAACGTCATATGTCTGCACCTAGAAAAGG
Organism: Diaprepes abbreviatus; assembly: GCA_034092305.1. NCBI lineage: Eukaryota > Metazoa > Arthropoda > Insecta > Coleoptera > Curculionidae > Diaprepes > Diaprepes abbreviatus. The sequence continues at coordinate 31,527,796 of JASJET010000055.1, forward strand.
AAACTTGAAAATGCAGTTATTACCGATTGGGAACAAGTTCATCAAGATTTCCCTCAGAAATCCCAGGATGTTGGACAGCTTCAAGGTGGTTCGCTCCCCTTCTTCGATTTAATGTGCTCCCAAGAACCGCATCCTAGGGTTTTCTAGAGCGCTGCACTCTACAAGGATATGAATAGAGGTTTCGTCATCCTTCTCACAGAATTTACACTCTTCTCTTTCCACCAGTTCGAATTTGTTGAGGTGTCCCTTCAGGAGGCAATGCCTAGTCAGGATCCCTTTCAGAACTCTGAGCTGGTTTTTACTCAAGCTTATGCATTCTTTGAATCTCTTCTGATCGTAGTTCCCCAGAAGTATCTTCGCTTGTATCAATCCTTGCAACTCCTGCTTTCTTCTTCAATCTTTACTTCTTCCAGTATTACGCTGCTACTGGTTCCACAGAAGAGCTCTGGCCCCCGGAAAGGTATCTCAGCCCCTTTCCTCGCGAGCTTGTCTACTATTTGATTCCCCTCTATTTCGGTATGTCCCGGTACCCACATAAGGATGACTTTATTATTCTTTCTCAAATTATTCAGTTCCTCTAGCTATTCCCAGACTATCTTGGAACTGATAACTAGAGAGCTCAGCGCACTGATGGCTGCTTGACTATCCGTATGATGATAATCTTTTGGCCGTGATAGTTTTTCTGCTTGTTAAATTGAACACACACCCTAATGGCACGTATTTCTGCCTGGAAAATGATCGATGACTTACCCAAGCTTTCGTAGTGTCTGGTGCCGGTTTATACACTCCTCCTGCAGTCCTCTCTGTTGTTTTGTAGCCATCTGTATACCATATAGTGGATTTCTTGCTGAGTTTTTCAATAGTGTTTCTGTCCCATTCGCTCTTGCGACTCAACTTTATGCTAAAGTTTTTCACATAATTGAATTTCTTTTTCATTTCATCTTGGGATATGTCCCAGATATATTGATTTCTGGATGAGAAATTGAGCGTTCGTTTTATGACCTCATCTCTCATCATCCTATAAATCATCTTCTTCGCCATGTTCTCTAGAAATATATGTAGAGGTGTGAGGTTTAGGATTATTCTCATGGCGGCCGTTGGGCAGGTATTCATTCACCGGTTATACGTACCCATAGGTTTATTTAAAATTTATATTCATTATGCACAACCTTCATTGTATTTGATTTTTGGTCAGCATAAATATTTTTACTATATAAATTTACCATGCTCCTTCTTATAAAGCAAAACTTAGCGGAAAATAAATTTCTCTCCACTCATTAATGAATCGACAAAAGCCTAGTCTGGAGATATAATAGATGCAATAACTGTTCTCTTACACTCTTATTTACTATATCTTTTGAAACTCTTAGCCCCAAACCTAAGTAGCTAGTGCTTAGACTTGAATTTTCTTCACATAATTCTAAAACTTCTTCCTTAACGTCCGGTGTCCTAGTCAGAAGATTCCGCAAATAGTCAATCGTTGCAGTAATAAAAATTTGTTGGCTATGAGTTCCTTGAATATACCTATCAATAGTGGCAAAGTTTAGAGATATGCGTCTATTTGAAAACCTTTCTTTATATACTCTCACTGACTCCCGACCATTTCCTTGACAACAACTGTAAACTAATATATCGATCATTTCTGTGAATTAAATGATAATGGTCTGTCACATTGAATCTTTTGACAACATTCGTTTGTAACTCATGACCATACTTGATGGAAGTGAGATATTTCGACAATATTTTCAACATATTCTAGGAAGTTTTCTGGGATATTTCCAAGATAGGTTTATTGCAAGAAAGTTGAAAATAGATAAAATATCGGGTGGCCAATTCTTTAGTGATTTGAACTTTTGATAAGGGTGAGATATTTTTTGTAAATTTTCAGAATATTTTCGCCTTTCTTCTTCAAATGATATTAATCTATTAATTGGCGATCGCTCAGGCTAGCTGCTCCCATGGGTCGCAACAAAGATGTTAAATAGCTCAAGATCGAGATTGGTACTTATCAAGCACCCGAGGCGACACTAGTTTACCAATTTACCAACTTAAATCAAAAGGTCATTCGATATTCACAAACTCATGGAGGCCCACTTAGCCTGCATTTCAAGCTTAAGGACCCAAAACAACTACAGATAAGCATTTTGAAGTTAATTCATACACTTTATTATTAATAATATTAAATGGCTTGAAAATTTAGTAAATCTGTGATCGGTATGTTCTGTATAGCGATACAGAATAAATAAATCAGTCAACCCTTGATTTGAATCAGAATGCCAATTTGTCGTATAGTCTACTTATTTCTGACGTAGGAGTTATCACGCTCATCGTGCACTGTGAAACTCAATTCCGCAGGTTATGTATTTATATGCGCATTACTAACTAGAAGAACTTGTGTATGAATTAACTATAAATTTAACAAAAAAAAATAAATAAATAAAGTGTGATATATAATATCCTATTTTAAGCTAGAAAAAATATTAATAAAGTATTTGACAAAAGTTTATAGTATATTGGAAAACTTAAGATCTTAGAGTCGTGGTATCCCTTAGTCTAGCTATGAGTAGGATACTGTTTTATTAGAGAGCCGCTGTACCCCGCAGATCAAAAATGGAGCCTCATCCTCAAAATTTTAAAATCAGGGCAGGAAAACAAACAAAAAACTGAGAACAAAAAGCAGGAATAAAAATCAGGAACAAGAGCTAGAAATAAAAATCCCAAAGTGAAATAAAATCCTTAGAATCTCTCTTATATCGTGTACACAGTACAATCTATAGGTAACTGTTAAGTTCAATTCAGTTACTATCAACATATCGAGCAACAGTTAATTGACTTCTTAATTTAAGTTTAGGTGTATTTTAGATAAATAATATAAGTTATTTAAAAAAGAAAAGCAATCGCCCGAAATTAAGCCTCGACTAAAATGGTAATAATACGGAAACTGTACGCAGAAATAAAATACTGAAAGTTGAAGTATCACAATTGCCACAAAAAAGTTACTGAAATATTTAAGAGTCATAGGAAAATTACAGTTAAATTTCACTTCACAAATCTCCAATTTTTACAAACGTTAAATTAAAAGGAAGTACGTAAAAATGACTGAATATCTCACATATCTCCTAGAATATCGGTTGGAGGATGGATGATAAAGATAACGAAGGTGTGCAGTTAATCATGCACGAAGCTGTGCAAATCACCCGCAAATCGACAACTGACCAATATATACATTCCTTGAATCGACAAATAGTGCAGAAAAATACGCATCTCCTATCTAATATCCCATTACAGCTTATCATCCTAGTTGAATTCCCCAGAAAAGCAATATTCATTTAGTGTCCCCATCAGTATTCTATGTTAGATGGCGTGGCTACAAAATGACCCCTCAACCAACTAATGACAATCGATGTCTGTCATGTTTGACGTTACAAAATCTCACAAATAGAATTTACAAAATTGGCCCTTTTTTCAAAAAAAGGATAAATATTGACTCAAGAACTACGATAATTCGATAACAGGCCCCAGGAGAATATGAGAAAAGGTACAGTGTTGAGATTCTTAATTGTAACCTATCCATAGTTACAGTTGGTGGTTTTACGTATTATATTCTACCCTTTTTAAACAATCAAAAATTTCAGTAACAAATAAAGAAATCTTTCTGCCGTATTTAAATAGTTTGTTATATATGTAATTCTCCTTTCAGGCAGAGAATATGAAAAATATATGTACAAACAGTTTATTTCCTGCAAATATCGCTCTGGTCCTCTCTCCATACGCGTTTCGATCACCTCATGATCTCGTCAGTGGAGCTGTATTGGACCGAAAGCAACATTAACAGGAAATAACTGATATATGAATCATAAATTTTAAGGTATAACAATCAAAAATTTCAGTAAGAAATAAAGAAATATTTCTGCCGTAGAAAATATGTACAAACAGTTTATTTCCTGCAAATTTTTGATTGTTTAAAAATTTCACGTTACTCCGTTGATTCATAGATGTCGTTCGACTGGCGATATTTTTCAGTCTGACATTGAAGTTGGTAGACGGCAGGTGTAATATCCTGCCGACATACCTTGAAATTTATGGTTCATATATCAGTTATTTCTTGCTAATGTTGCTCTCGGTCCGATACAGCTCCACTGACGAGATCATGAGGTGATCGAAACGCATATGGAGAGAGGACCAGAGCGATATTTGCAGGAAATAAACTGTTTGTACATATATTTTTCATATTCTCTGCCTGAAAGAAGAATTACATATATAACAAACATTCTACCCTTGTTAAAGGCGTAAAGTGGATCAAAGGTTAAGGACACGACTTATAGGAATATACAATACAGAAACTTCACAATACGATCATATTTCTCTGACAACCAGGAAAATGTACAGTGCTATAAACGTGTATGAGAGCGGTGTCAGTACTTATAAGGTATACTACCCTTTCAAAACCGTATAATTTTTATAAAATATGATCAGTTATCTCTAACTAGTAGCGAAATGATAGGTTAAAAATATTGAATTTATAAACCTATTAATAGCGATATTTTAGGTACTATGTTTAAAATGGAATCATGTAACAATATTATAGGGAGGTCTCCAGAGAATTTTCGTAAACATATTTTTAAGTAAATAAGTAAATATGCAATTATTAAATCAAGAGTTTTTAATAAATTTTTTATTTTTTAGTGCAATTTGTTGAACCTGTTTTTTTTTAAATAGGTTATAAATTCTTCAAACATGTAAGCAGCCTATAATTAGAATTTAAACGTAACTGCTGATTTATTTGAAACTCTAAATTTAAACGACAAAGCATGAAATAAAAATTCTCGAATTCCTACGTCCCTTCGGTCTATGTCACATCAAGCAGGCTATAAATTATTCTTAAGGTGGAAATCCAAAGGCTCCCTTAAATTGATTAATTTTCAGATAAAGGACCAATTAAAGGTAACGATTACGTCCAATCAATGCTTAAACACCGGTCCTAAAATTTCCTTTGACTGCATTGGCTATCGATAGTGGGTGGAGCTATATAAAAAAGCCTAATAGAGGGTTATGAAACTTTTAAAAAATGCTTAATGAAAAAGAGGAGATAATAATTGTGGAATGAGGTAACTATAATATAAATTTGTTTAAAGCTATATTCGCATGTTTTCGAACTAAAATTTTGCTTAATTAGATACAAAGATATATTCCTTTCTATATTGCTTTTGTTTAAAATAAGGTGAGCCAATGCAGAACATCTCGGTATTGATACAAAGTGTTTGGAAAAAAACTTCGGGAAACTTAAAGAGATGATTCTATATGATAAAATAAAGTCATTTAAATAAATATCAAAATCTCAATGGTTTTTTAGTAATTGGTAGATAAAGTTGAATTTTCATTTGATTTTTAATTCATATTTAATTAGTTTAGTTGTGGATCGGTTTGATATTTGAAATAGATGCTAAATTAAATGAACAGCCTCATTTACAGGTAAAACAATTTCCGTAACTTGACACCAGACATCACTTTACCGGGATATCATAGTTTATTTCTAACAGATATGATCAAAATGTTATTTAGAAGGAAAGAGAGAGTGAAAAATGCATGAAACAATACTGGTAATTGAACGGTCTCCCGGAGACGCCTGGTGGCTAAAGTGAAAAGCATTCTAAGCCACGTGCATTCTAAAAATAAGAAGAAAAATAATTTAAAATAGTATTTTTTGACTAGATAGCATGCATTTATTATTTCGTAATGTGAATTGGCGACTAATCAAAATTTATACGATTTTAAAATTATTAAAAATTTTGCAGTTTTTTAAGTTTTTGAATAAGAAATCGCGAACATATAGGATGATCAAAATAAAGATGTTAGCAAAAGTGCATCAAATAATATACTACTACGTTATATCGATAAATCTTACAATTTGATAGGAAATTCAAGCAAATATTATTGTTTCCAAGATCATTTCATTTCACAGTCAAGCGATCTTATAATTCAATCTTATCAAATATCTCATAAAATTAATGTTATAAAATTGCCTATAAGTATTTTAATAAATAATTTCAATCTATTCACTTCGGCTATAGAAGAGCTGGTGGAAATGCAGAAGAGGCATGCAGTGTTTATATTATAGGGAAACATATTCTAACCGACATATTCCATATGCTTCCTTTTTAAAATGTCGATTCAAGGATCGTTTAAGCAGCACAAATATGATATGGGAAGGTCTAAATATGTGCTAATAGTTTAGGCAGAAGAAAGAATTTTACTCACTTTAGAAGAAAATGCAGATGTAAGGTCCAGACATATTACTATTACAGAAGGAGTAGGCAAATCTACTTCGTGAAAATATTTTGATAGCCATTTCTTTGTCCAAAAAATTTAAGCTCTCTATGAGAGTGATAAGGTATTGCGCCTATATGTATAATAGTATTTTAAATAGTTTTAAACTAATAATGATAATTTTTTACTGGCTTTCAAGCCAAACGGCTTCGCACTCCTTGCAGGGAATATTGACTCATACCAGGTATATAAAGATACCAAAAATATGAAGCTCTGTGGGGAATTTTTTCAATGTTATATGGTCCAAGGTGACGTGGTCTGCTGTATTTCCCACAAACTTTCGAATAGTTCACGCGGTTGCAACGAAAACTGCTTTCTAAATCGGTTTCTACAGATGCTTACTTAGACCCAGTCCCTTGATGTTCTGCAGGAGGTTCTTTGGTATCACTTCAGTAATTTCTAAAATTATGGGAATCGTTCCAGGTCTTTGTATTTGGCGATCTTCTCATTATATTTTGGCCTTAGGTTGTTGTAGGTATAGCAATGTCAATTAAAGTAGTTCGCCTAGAAATTTTATCTGTTAATATAATATCTAGCCTATTATGAAATAGTGTTTGATCTGTTAGAACCGTTTGGTCCCAATATAGCTTGAACTCCTTGTTCTCAAGAATATGCTCAGGGTTGTATTTGTAGTAAGGCACTTTCCCTACCTGCAATAGATTTAACTTATCTGCTAACTCCTGGTAGAGTATCTTGGCGGTTGAGTCGTGTCTTTCCTTATGCCCCAGGGTAGCAAATACTTGCATCCTCCAGTTATGTACTGGATTGTCTGGATGTTTGGCAGCCATATCTATATTGGTCGTTTTGATAATTTTGTTACTATTCTATTATTTAGTCACCAAGATGGTTTTAAAAGTATTGGGGCTGTAAATTTGCATAAACACATAATTAGGTTGTTGCAAACTCACATGCTTACATAAAACGAGGTTATTAGCTTTAAATGTTTTCCACTTTTTTTGGTGGTTTGTTAAGTGATGCCATTTATTTTAATCTTTCAAAATTTTATTCCGGGCCTATTAGATGTTCCCCTTTAATCAAGAATAAGGTTTATGCAAGATAGAGCATCAACTAAAAATGCAGTATTAATGTATGTGCATATCTAAAAGAGATATCTTCCTAACGGTAGACAGAGAGGGGGACCACTTCCCTGGGTACCTCGATGTCCTGATCTTAATACGCGGAATTTTTTATTGACATTCTTAAAATTACTAGTGTACAAAACTGCAGTCAATAACCGTGATGATTGACGATAACTGTTGATTAATTTAAAAATATTTGTTATTTTTTATTACATACGTGTGTAAAAGGTTATGTGAGTTTAAACCAAAAAATTAAAAAAAAAAAACACTATTTAACTAACTGTATCTTAGTGTAGAAAACTTTGCCTAGATGTTTAACAAAAATATGGTATATGAAGTTATCTAATAAAATGTGGTTAAAAAAATTTGTAAATTTTTAAAGAATGTTTATTATTTTTACCAAATATTGCTAAGAAGATATGTTATAATTGTACGGCTCTTTCAAGCTCTTCTGAACCTATACACAATACGGAGAGAAAAATAACTAATTTGTTATAATAAAATGCATTCAGTTCTTATTTTCACTCAATTAAAAAGAAGACACGGCAATTTTTACAATAAAAAAAAATATGGGAGAGTTAAGTGGCACAAAATTTCAGACAATGTTTACGTAGAAATTAATCAAAGTATTTAATAAAACGAAATATATATAATTATATATATATATATATATATATATATATATATATATATATATATATATATATATATATATATATATATATATTTATTTATTTATTTATTTATATATGTTATAGAGTAGTGTTTCAAGTAGCGCAGTCGTTCGGTTCCACCAGGTTGTATCTCTTTTGGGCATGTCTGGTGAAGCCTAGATGCCGGTAATCCTGGATTTACTGTACCTAGGTTAAATTGAACGCTGCTTTGTTCATTAAATTTGGGAAATTTACTAAATTCCGCATCAAGTGAACTCTGATGAATGGGGTTTAAATTGATTGAATGGAACAAATGTTTGAATTTTATCGAGCGTAATGTCTTTGGAAGATTAAGTTTTTCTGTCTAATTTTTTGTTTTTTTCACGAAAATAAGAATGTTTTTAAACGTTTATTTTTCGCTAAAAAATAATTTGTTTTTTTTTGTTATTTCTTGTTTGAATATTGGAAACTCAGTTATGTTATTGAAAATTTCTCGATCTTTAGTTATCAAATCCCATTCCACCGCAACCTCCTTCAGGTATACGAAAAATACCTGATCTTTGGCCGAACACAAGTAAATTTGGGATCCTTTTATGTATCGAAACCTAGGAGTACGTAAGCAGGTACTCCTTACGTCCGCACTCTATTTTAAGAAAGGGGAAATGTCAGAGACACTTTTTAATTTCGATCCTGGATTCTTCAACAATAATCCGCCTTTCAGCTATCGGGGTGCAATGATAGCCTACTCAGAAAACGAACGGATAGGGGTGTTTTAAGTGAACTTCCTTGACGCACGCACGTAACCAGTTTTTTTCGTAGGTTTAGTGCCTCTTCTAAAAGATCTGGAAGGTCCACGCTGCCGTCAGAAAGATCGTCGATGTTCTAACAGAGAAATAATTTTTTTTTTCCAGAAATTAAGTTTGATGTTTAAAGACTTAAAATTCCTGTTCGAGAATGATTCTTTCTTCAAAAAATAGAATTGTGGCCAATGAATACGATTGGACTATTGAGATTCAACTGTGAAAACAGTCTTTAGAGACCAGAACTCTATCAGCGATACAATGTGTTGCTTTAATCCAGCGGTCCTTCGTAGTTGGCTCAGGTTTTCTTGCTTCTTTGACTGCTTGAAACTTTTTGCTCCGGAAGACTTCAATCTACTGAAGATTTCCGCGACGATTTTTGGTGTTTAAAGCGATCCGGTCAACAGGCCCCAAAATCAGGTGATGTTACTAATAATTTGACATAACTTTTCGACGCAAATTTTGAAGTTGGTTTCTGTCGCCGGAACTAAAGATATTCGTCTTAGGAAAATTATTTTTTTTATCATTTTCCGTGCATTTTAAATATGCTGAGTGCTTTATACGCCATCTTAGATGATACAGGTTGATTGGCGTTGGCTCCCCCTCCTTTTTAGGCGCCACTGGTGATGTCACTCTAGCCTCAAGCGCCGTACTGGTACAATGGTCCCGCTTGATGAGAGCTCTCCAGGTGGATGGAAGATTAAATCCATCGCTTTTTTTATTCAGAGTGCCTTTCTTTTCAATTTCAGACAGTTGTTAAAATCAATTTTGTGTCCTGCCTCATGCTAATGCTAGAATGGGGCCAATGTTGTCTTTGTTTCTTATACTGAGTTTATGTTCATTTAGTCTGGCCGATATTTTTCTGGTGGTCTGGACTATGTATGTCTTAAAGCAGGTGTCATATGTGATCTTGTATACGCCTTGATTTTCTAGATTGATTTTATCCTTTGGATTTCTTAGAGATGGTCCTATTGTTTTTTGTAGTTTCTAGGCTGTAGATATGCAGCTATATATCCGTGTGTCCATCCATTTTCTTGGCCACAAGGATATATTCCCGAATTAATACTGAATCATGATATATATATATATATATATATATATATATATATATATATATATATATATATATATATATATATATATAGATACATTTTTGGTTGTGCGTGCTCTGGTATTTTACTTTCGTTTAAAAGTGCGGAGCACTCCAAGACAATGATAGAGAGTGACGCAAGTGCTGTTTTGTCCTCATTGTAACTTATCAGACCATTGCATTCAGCCCAATCCATTCTTTTGCAGTCGTGTTCTTTACACTATTTTTAAACCAAGAAAACAGCAAACAATACACTAATACCGACGTCTCAATCGATGACTCTATAACACAAGAGCAATACCCACTAACATTGCTATATAAAACTGCCATGTGGAAGCGCGACGAAATTTTAATTTTAAAGTAAAACCCAGAAATTTAACTCATGCTCCTCGTATCTTAATTCTCTAAGGCAAGCCACAGCGATACACAATGGGAAATCAGCTCAATTTATTTTATTAGTATACTTTAACCAAATTATTCAAAAAATATTATTTAACTTTGCACCTTTGTGTCATAATGTATCTTTTAAGATTTCAACTTTGTACAGCTATCCACATAATATATCTGAAAGTTCTAAACTGTAGGCAGGTTGCGGAGCTAAAACTTTTTACTAAATTATTATACACTGCGTAACTTCAACTTAATAAAGTCAATATATAACCCGAAGTCTGTGGCTGACAAGTACAGTATATTACCAAACCTAATATCGTAAGTCTGAAGGTATTTCCGGGATATAAACTTATAAATATATTTATTTTAGTATTTGCATTTTGTTTTGTAACAGATTTTATATTACTTAAAAATTACTTTTATATAAGTGGGTGTGCTGAAAATAGATTCAGTTACATAATATATAACTTATATCTTAAATGTATGGGTTTTCCTGATAAGCTTAGTAATATTACTATGCCGATTCTAACACCCAATAGGAAAATGAATGGGTTCAAGAGAAAAAGCTATATCAAATAATAGTGTAAGTGAGAGGGATAGAGTATGGGATTCGGGAATCTTCAGATCTTTGATTCTGGCTTTGAGTATCTTCGGATCTTCTATTCTTGGTCTAGCAGATGGCTTTGTTGATAACGTCGTGATGGCATGACGTCATTAAACATTCAGATGGTGGAATATGATCGGTGTCTGATGTTTAGCACAGGTGGAGTTGTCGAGGGAATCAGGAACTGCATGATGACGTCACGTGGCTTTCTTATCTTTGGAAAGCTGGTTGCCGCATTATCGTGATTCCAAATCTCCCGCGTTGCTGCGTTTTCGAATTATTCACGTTGCTGCTTTGCTAAGTTGATAGGTATTCCTTTAGGTTCTAGGAATATTATTCTTGTTGTTGCCCCTTAGATTTTAGGTCAAAATAGCATTATGTCATATACAGAGCATCTTATAACTAATTATACAAAGTTTCTAGGTCAAAGGGCATTATACATAGGGTCTCGTAGTTGATCATACAGGGTTTGTCTTATAAGTAGTTGAATTGCTGAGCATGCTCAGCTACACAATTAGATTGTAGTAAATAAAGAAGTATGTTATATAAGGCGGTTCGAAAATAAGGTTTTATGTCATATATCGTGTCTTTTATTAGTCATGCAGAGTGTACAGTCACTTGTTACATATCATCTGCCACCTACCATTTGTTATATTTTATCTGTCATCTGTTACCTATTACCAGTCGCCTGTCTGGCATCTGCTACCTGTCAATTGTTATCAATTATCGACCACTTAAACCTCGGTGCTGGATTTTTTGCATTAAAAGAAAACGAACTCTACCTGCACTGACGTTATAAATCTACCCGAAGGTGAAGATGGTCTAGGTCACTCACGCCTTTACATTTTATCCACTTATTGAATTAAAAAGTAAAATTTTCCGCTACCTCCATTTTCAGGGTCAAAATTATGGGATCCCATTTTAAAAGTTTCATGACCTTGATTTAAAAAAAAAACCTTCAAGGTCAAGGTAAAATTTAATTTCATCTTAACATACAAGGTTTGATTTCCAGAAACCTTTGTAGAAAATCTTTTTCTCCATCACTTTTAGTTTCCGAATTATTGGTTCTTTCAAGGTATGAGGATATTTGACCTTCAAATGACCTTTAGATGTGGTTTTACCCCTTATATTATTCAACTCCAATGGAGAGCAAATTTTCTCCACGTTTCATTTCTGCAAAAAATGGAGGTTTCCATTTAAAAAAATCACCTTGACGTTCAAATTACCTGGAAAATTGTCATTAAATTCATTAGTACAGATAATGACCCCTCTCTGTACTTGACAATTTTTATTGGAGCCATTTTTTGTAAATGAAGTATTTTAAAAGATATTTGGATCTATAGATTAAAATGGCTCTCCATATATAAGGTATCAGCATCAATAAGATTATTTTGTAGTATCTTTTAAAGTTGGTTGTAATCTGTTTAACCTGTGGTAGTGTAATTCCTGAATATTATAGAATATATATTTTTCAGCTTTCTTATGACAGTTGCATAAGCTACTGTGTCGCTTTTAAGTGCTGCTTTTAATTAGAAATAGCTGACGACTAGCCAGACCATTCTACGTCTGGTGATCCAAGTTAATTGCCGCCGGGCTCGGTTAGTACTTGGATCGGTAATTGCTTAAGAAGACCCATTTTAAAGTGCAAGTTTAGTCGCTAATAGTCTCCGCTACCGATGCTAATTTATTCCAAATCATATACATTTTTATTAGAAGTAGCAGCAGGTAATGATAAAGGATATGAAATACAACGAAATCGGTTATAATGATTTATTGTAAAGAAATGAAATTACAAGATATCCACAGTTGATATACTGATCATAAAAAAAAATCATGTTCTAAAATACCCTATAACTTCCACTGGAGGATGCAGTGAAAGTCTTAAAAACAACAACAAAAAAAATATTCTTTGTGCAATTTTATGACATTTATACTGGCGGGTTTATTAAAAAATGAAAAATTTATTTACTAGGGCTGTTCGCAAAGAAAAAAGGGCGTACGTAAACTTTGTTGCAAAAAATAACAACACAAAACACCTATGGCGCGTTGTAAGCGACTTTAATGTTTACAAAAAAAAATAATAACATCAACTTACTTAATTATCTAAATAAGTCAAAATACACTAACAATTTATTTATTGACCGGTAAAGAGTATAGCACCTCTAGTAAGTGATGAGTTTGTGAAAGGTTTTCATGGATGGATGGCAAATTACGGGTTCCTTCAAGTTATTACCTGTTGCTGATGCTAAGATTTAAATACCATAACTCAGTTAAAATCAAATTCATCTGAACCGATGTTTAATCTATCCAAATAATCATTTGATCATCTCCGTCGTTTCAATTTAGTTTCCGGGAAGGTTATAAGCAAGGTAACTGTTTTATTAAAAGTTATGGATAATTTTGTCGATGCCCAAGACAGGTGTGGGATTTCAGCTCTGATTTTCTTGATTCAGATATATATATATATATATATATATATATATATATATATATATATATATATATATATATATATATATATATATATATATATGTATATATATATATATATTTATATATATATATATATATATATATATATATATGTATATATATATATATATATATATATATATATATATATATATATATGTATATATATATATATATATATATATATATATATATGTATATATATATATATATATATATATATATATATATATATATATATATATATATATATATATATATATATATATATATATTCGTGCTAATAGTACTCCAATCCAGTAATTATTTTTTTTTAATAGCTCGAATTTTTGTATTTTCTTTTAATTATAGAATTAAGACATAGTAATAAATGCATTTATAATATACTAGCGACCCGCCCCGGCTTCGCACGGGTGCAATGCTGATACTAAATACACTACAGAAAAACTGTTACTATTTATTTTATTTTTACAACAATTATTACATCGGCCTCCGACGCGCTATTTATAGGCACGCTGCCGCCGCCCTGGTCGGCCAGTACCGCCGCAAGCGCTACTTCCCGCAATTTTAAATCTGTAATATCTTCGAAAATATTCATTTAAATCTTGTGCTGTAAAGGACCATATAGATCTATATTAAATCAACAATGTATTTAAGCTATTTAATTGGATAAGGATTAATGCTGTATTGGTTAAAATCGCTTCAAAATTTGCCATTATTTGTCGTAAAAAGTAAATGACAAAAAAATGTTATTGTGGGATATCCATGAGAGATAGACATATACCATCGCGGAGTTTTCTGTAGACCTTTTCAATGTGTACAAATAATTAGTACATTATTTTGATAAATCTCGTAGGGTTCAGCCTGCGTTTGCAATGTAAGCGGAAAAAAATATGATAATTAACGACATCACATTAGAAACCTCAAAAATAACAGTATTTCTCCACTATTTAATGGATGCTATTATACATATAAACCTTCCTCTTGAATCACTCTATCTATTGAAAAAAACCGCATCAAAATCCGGTGCGTAGTTTTAAAGATTTAAGCATACAAAGGGACATAGGGACAGAGAAAGCGACTTTGTTTTATACTATGTAGTGATTATGAACGGCAAAAAAGCTATAATTAAACAAATTAACCTGATATATAAACGCATCGACTTACCTACATACATACATATAGACGCGGATTCAGGGAGGGAGGAGGGGGAAGATTTCCCCCAAGAGCTTTGAGTTCAGGAAAATAGACCCGATTCTGCCTCTTATATTAGGAATGTGTATGCTGCTATCATATCTCGCCCCGTCGATAACTTGTTTTTCTTTGCGATCGCCCACCCAAGTGCTTCGAATTCAGAAAAATAGACCTTACCCTAAATTTTACCATGGAAATGGGAATGTTGCTGGCATCTTCCCCCCCTCCTCCCATCGACAACTTGTTTTCGCTTGCAATACTGTACTTTTGTGATATCACCGTCCCCTTCCCAGAAAAAGAGAGGCTGGATCCACTTCTGCATACATACATTCTGTCAAAAACCCATCAGTATGATTTTAAATGTTCAAAAATATAAAGAACAGATTTAATAAATTAAACCCATTACAATAACTTTCCAATGGGAAGTTAAAAATAATTATTTTTTTGGGTAAATCATACTATAAATTATAATATAGAAGTTTTTACTATGTTTAAGCAATACAATATGATAAAAAAAAATTGGAAAAAATAAAACGAATATCTCGATTTTTCGAATGACTCGAAAAATCGAATATTCGATTCGAAAAATATATATAAATTCGTTCGGCGACATTGTCTCATTTCTATATTCCGTCTTTTCCTATCTGGTGTGATGTAGGACGAAACAAATGATCAAACTTTGTGCTGGAGTTTTTGGCAAAACACAACATGACACAACGTTTCCAACTTTCATACAGTCCTTATACATTCTTGAGTGCGACAAAAGCACTCAAGGGAATACCAAAATTTACTACTCAAACTGCTTCACCGTGTAGAAATACCCATAAAAGTCAGTTGTTCAGTCGAATGGTGATTACTTTGAAGGATGCCCTCTGCCGAATGACGAAAAATTGTGCCAGAGCGAAGTTGCACACTTCGTATGTCGATAAAAATTCGGAAAGTTATGCTAATATGATTTTATCCCTGTTATTTCTAGAGAACCGATTATATCCCGCGCATATAATTTTCATATTGGTGACAATGAAATTCAGTACTGCTCCTAACATGGTGCATAGCCCGTCGCTGTCATTTTCAGTTTTTTTACCTGATCAGTCCATATTATTTGAAGATGTGTTTGACTGCAAATTGAATTTTATGCCTTTTTTCCTTTTCAATATATTTCTAAAAGTTTTGTCTGCGAAATATTTTTTATTAATTAAAACATGGAAAATACGCCAAAATTAATGTTTTTTTATCTAAAGTAACCTGATAAATTCAACAACTTCACCAATTCATACATTCTCATGCGGTTACGTAAAATTATTTCATCGATGTAGTGTATGTAAATTAATATAATTTATTTTATAGTATCAATATTTTGTTAACCCCGACTAATTAAATTTTCCGAATAACTTTATTAACTTATGTTAACATGGGGTTGGTAATTAAGCTAGTCCAGACAATTAACTTTTAGTATATACAAGAAAGTAAGAAATAGAAAGTTTTTATTACTTGATTTTTCTGATTTTCTTCTCTCAATTTAAAATAACTTTTTTTATGCGTTATTGACAAATATAAGTCTCTCTTTAAAAAAATAGTTGTCTTCCTTAAAATACTTCCCGACTTTAATCTGCATTTTGCTCTACCTCCTGATGGCCGTGGCTATTTTAAAATTATCGCTCTTTCCCTAAGAGTCACAGGTAGATTGTGTATACAATGGGTTATTAATGCCTACGTGTCTGTTGCCTAGGTTAAGGCAAATATTATATATTCCTGAAGTATTTAAGCTTTCATTCTTATCGTGAATCATCTTTTTGTGTTCTCAGTCTGCTTAATGTATCCTATGCCATTCTGATTCTTTTTTTCAAATCGACAGCTTGAGAATCTATGCTCACAATTAGTCCTAAGTACACATACTTATGTACCTTTTTCAGTGATTCATCATATAATACATTATCTTTATTTTATCCATATTAATTGTTAGTCATACTTTCTCTGACATTTATTTTAACCATGTAAGCATATTTTGGGGTATCAATTGTATTTGAAACTGTATCATCTGCATATTACAGTTCATTAAATTTCTTTTTTTGTATATTTACTTTATTCTCATTCTAGTTTAATTATTTGAAAATATTATCCATAGCAACAGTGAACAGCTTAGCGTTACAAAAACATTACGTTCCAAGAGCATTTCGCTCATCAACATCTATCCATGAGAATGTAACTAAAGAGGAAAAGCGTGCCACAGTAAATCGAAAACCGTTTTAATGCAAAATGTATAAAATCGGTTGCAGAAAGGTGAAAGTTACTATTTGTACGTTCGTACAGATAAATTTGATGAGTAAAAATAAAAATTTGAGTGAAGCATTCAATAGCAGATCGTAGCAAATATGGTTACATGTCGCTATTAAATTAAATACGATAAAATTTTCCTGGAAATGAGTTCCGATACATTTAGTATCTTATTTCATTTGAATTCACCTGCTAATTCTATGTTGAAAACAAAAATTCTTTTACTACAAGTCAAATCTTTAAAAATATAGTTGCTACTCAGCGTGCATGCCAAATTTACATTAAAATTATCGCTATTTCTCACGTTATAAAACGCTACACACTAAACCTGCAGGAAAGAGTGTAAGTGTAAAGATACCTATTGAATCGATCGGTCGTATGCCTCATTCTAATTTCATTGCATCCTCATCTCCATCCAGTCTCACTGACTTACACACATAGGCTCTCAAAATGTTAGGAAATCATTCAAAGAGGATTTCTAAAATAGAAACCTTTTTTCTGGGAAAGGGCTTCCATACTCAAGATGGCAAATTCGCCGGCAAAGGCTCTATTTCTCTGCAACTACGAAATCGCTAGCTAGATGTTCTTTTTTTATCATCGAAGTGATGTTACATACCATTTAATAGAATTTATAAAAGCAATCGCTTTCTTTCCTGAAGGGAGAAGAATTTCATTACTTAAATTATCGGATAGAATATGCCGGACAAAAAGATAAATACACTCTAGTGATCAAGTTGTTCATTCATAAATCTAATATCCAAAATGGTACATACTGACTTATACTTATTGTACCAGCAACATGATTGGACGCAGTCAATAACTACTTAACTTTAGGAATATTTCATTACTTTTATGGTCTCCTTCACGATAATAAAAATATACGATTGTTTTAAATTTTAGATTCGTCCACTCGAAAAGTGATTCGGATGTGAGTATGACATCGTTAGGCTTAACCTAAAGAACCAAATACCTTCGCACTACAAATTACTGTAACACCATCGCGCGTTCTCGCACCTACGCTGTCCTGAAGAAATATATTTCTATTGTATTGCCAAAATTCGCTTTATTATGTTCAAAATTACTCATTTGCTACATATCCGTATAGTGCTGATACCCGTCTATATAATGCTTTTGAAATTTGTGTTGTCGAAATTGCTTCTTATTTTTTTCTAAAATTTCCTGCTTTTCTAACATGTTTTCGAGAAGTCTCAAGTTTATTAGCTACTTTACGAATACTCCAATAATACTTTCATCGAATTCATTAAATTTTCTACAGGAAAAACAAATTATGCCTTTTTAAAAAGGTTGTCAAATTTTTTTTTAAATCTATTTCTGGAAAGTAATCCCAAACTTTTTCTAACGAAAAATAAATATTCCAAAAGTTTGTATATTTATTCGAATAAACTTTTATCTAAAGTAGCTATTAGCAAGTGATTTTGGAAGTGCAAAGGAATTTTAGGTGGCTTCGCGTGCCATACTGGATCCACTATTTTTGATATTAAAATATCTCCCCAGAAAAGAGAGGCGCCACTTTTGGAAATTCCATTTAAAATTATTTCAGTACTCCAACGGGTCATAGTAACTGACTTTAACAAGCCTTTGGAGAAGGTTTAGAAGAAGAAGAATATTATAGATTTAGTAGAAAATGATACAGCAACCAATTTACGAAGAATTGCTACTGATTTGGATACTACACAGAAAAGAATAATCAACACACTCTAAGGGCAAGGCCTATATTTGTACCATGTACACCGTGTTCAGCACCTACAAACATAATATTATATAAGGAGTATGCAATTCTGTAGCTAAATAATTAATTATCATGTTATATCGCATACACTGTTTACTGGTGAAGCAATATTCACCCGGAAAGGCATTAATAATATTCACAATGCCCATGTATGATCAGACGAAAATCCCCAAGTAACATTTCGTCTCTCTGAACTGATTAGTTCTCAGCCAGTAACGAGACGAACCGCACTTGAAAATGCCAAATGAAATTTTGGCGAAACGTCGTGAAAATGATTTTTTGAACGAACGGATTGAAACCTGGAATAACCAAACTATTCATATATATAAATATATATATATATATATATATATATATATATATATATAGACATCTATTTATAAATATATATATAGGAGGGATAAATAGGTTTATGTTCAAGTTTTATTTATTTAAAATTTTTTTATAGTATTTAGAATATACATTTATTAGTTACATAGTTTTCGAGTTATATTATATTATCGCAATATACAATCAAATACTACGTTACGAGATGCGAGTATGTTAAGAAATTAATAAACTAATAAACATATTGTTGTTTCATTATTCTCTTAAAACTGTCAACTTAAATCTGAGAAACCTTAGTATGCCGGAAAAACATTCCTTCTAACCACTTGAACGAAACAAGGGAGAACTTCAAAAATAAAGCTGAGGTGACATTTTGAACGCGACCGTAGAATCTCGAGCCCCTACATGTTGGATTTTTTTTTAAATAGAAAAACTCCTTTTTTAAGCTACAGTATATCAACTGTGCAGAAGGGTAAACAATATGTTTCTAAATAGCCTTAGGTAATTTTAGATTTGTCATCAACGCCAGCAGAGTTTTTAAACTCTCAATAGTAGTAAGAATCTCATCTTCTTCAATGGAATTAAGTACTATAGTTGCAAATAAATGGTGGGATCATACAAGTGTTATTATGATAATATATATCATATCTATTATGTAGTTATGTGACCTCCATTCCAGAGTCATCATTATATTAGTAAAAAGAGATAGAAAATTGTGTGCTAAGTGGTTATTTATATGTGGGTTAAAAACATCGTAATGAAGTAAAGTTTTAGGAATATTGGTGGCAATATAATCTATGACGGACTCACTAGTATGTTCATTTTTATTTATGCAAATCTTGCCGGTTTGGACGTGGTAATTTTTAGAATAAATAAATTGAACAAATTGAAACATTATTCTATTTAAAAATTAATGCAACCGGGTTAAGTTTTGTTTCCAATATTAAAATCAGTGTAAATTTGTAAATATGGCGATAACAGAGACTTATTACTAAAGCAACACATTTTTAAAAAAATATTATTTTTTACGTTTTTAAATAAGTGAGTATATATATATATATATATATATATATATATATATATATATATATATATATATAGATAGATAGATAGATAGATAGATAGATAGATAGATAGATAAGTTTTCCTCCGTGTAATTTTAAAATAAAATAGGAAATTCTCGGCTATGCGGACATAAAGACCGTTGATAAATATTACTCTCATGTTAAATAGTGCGACGATCTTTAAGACAATGGAAAATCTCAGGGTCCGAAAAATGACGACTTCGCTGTTTCGTCCTAGTATGAGACTCATCAGGCCATTGTGTTTGCGCATCTGTGTCTCATAAGCAGATTTCACAGTTGAAAAATAATAAATAAGACATCTCGATAGATTACTCAATCACACAAGGGCAACACAAACCAACAATATTGTATAAATTATTGTATATATAATATAAATTAAAAAAGGAATATATCAAAACTCGATACACGAAACGTGCTACTCCAAGGACAGAGGTCACATTATTCGGCCTCGGCTTGTAAACCAACCACGAATTCCGCAGTTTATGTAAAGTGTCGCACCAACGATCTCCCTAAGAGAGCTGTTGCATGTATTTTAAGCCAACAAATATAAAAAAGAGGTAAGTTTTCGTCCGTGTAATTTTAAAATAAAATAGAAAATTCTCGGATATGCGACATAAAGATCGTTAATAAATATTACTCTCAATTAAAAAGAGATCTCCAAGATAATGAAAAATCTCCTGGCCTGAAAAATGAGGACAGCGCTGTTTCGTTCTAGTATGGGACTCATCAGGTCGTTGCTTTCGGTACAAACCATTATCTTGCATCTATGTCTGATAAGCAGATTTCGCAGTTGAAAAATAGTAAATAAGACATAGTGGCGACATTTCGATGGATCATTCAATCACACAAGAGCAATACAAAAACCAACAATGTTGTATAAAACCGCCATGTGATGACGCGCCGGCAAATTAAAAAGGCGGTTTTATATAATATTTATTTAACGCCTGCGTTTTGTTAGCGATTAGAAATTGCACTGGATCTAACGTAATACTTATAAACAACCCCTAAATTTCATGAATATTATGATTGGTTGAAATTGGTTGAAATTTGTTTCACTTTCAAAAAGATCTAGAATCTTACGTCCCATGAATGCAGTCTATCCTCAGAAGGGGGACTCCAGGAGTTTGTAGAGGTGAAGAGATTCTGGAGTAGTTTTGGCTTAATTTCTAAAAACCACTCTTACAGTGATGCTAAAAACCAACCTGAACCTTCGATGGTGCAGAAATAATAAGAGAGAAACATTAATATAAGAGGGCTTTAAATTTGATATGTTCTGGTATAAGTTACCTGAACCAAATTTACACAAATCTTATTAAAAATTAATATGCCTCTTAAAATCAATACATGGGAATATAATCTTAAAGCATTATACATTAACAGTTATAAAAAAATAGTCTTCATAAATAATGATTTAAGAAGGAACTTAATAAATAAAGAATTGGTTTTCCAGTACCAAAATCGGTACAGTGTATCTTTCAGTATCGAAATAAAAATAGCAAACGTCAGGTGCGTACCTTCACATTTTTGCCAAAATTTGAATATTTTTTGAATTATATAAAGTTTTTAATTTTAAAATAAGTTTAAAGAAATTTTTTTTTGAATTGTTTTTTAACTTTTTCCGTTAATGTGTAAGATTTCAAATACAATTTAAATTTTAGGTTGTTTGACAAAGAAAAATGTGTTATTATTATCAAATTAAAGAAAACAATATAAATAAAAAAAATTTTTTTAGAAATGCATTAAACAAAAGGCAAAAGGTTAAAACACTTTGTTTTTTATCATCGACGTATGAATCTAACTCCAAAAATACAAGAACAACATAATAACACACACACACACACACACACACACATATATATATATATATATATATATATATATATATATATATATATATATATATATATATATTGCGTAGGGAAAAATAGAAATACTTTTAGCTCAACGTTTTTTTAATTTTTCTACATATATATATATATATATATATATATATATATATATATATATATATATATATGTATGTATATATATATATATGTATGTATATATATATATATATATATATATATATATATATATATATATATATATATATATATATATGTAGAAAAATTAAAAAAACGTTGAGCTAAAAGTATTTCTATTTTTCCCTACGCAATTATTGGTTAAGTTTGTGTAGTACTCAGTCATTATATATATACATACATATATATATATATATATATATATATATATATATATATATATATATATATATATATATATACATATACATATACATATATATATATATATATATATGTATGTATATATGTATGTATATATATAATGACTGAGTACTACACAAACTTAACCAATAATTGCGTAGGGAAAAATAGAAATACTTTTAGCTCAACGTTTTTTTAATTTTTTCTATGTCGTTGAAGATATAAGGTGGATTTTGGCAGCACTGTTGGGTGATTTTCCGAAATTAAGCCAAAACTACAACAGACTCCCTTCATCGTTATAAACCTCTGGAGTTTCGAGCTTTTCCAAAAGTCACTGCAGCTTTTCTCCTATTAAATCTTAAATGGGGATAGTTTTTCCCTTTTCTGAGGTACACTGCGTTAATGGGACGTGAGATTCTAGATCTATTTGAAAATACTACAAATTTCAGCAAATCATGACATCCATAAAATTTAGATTCTTGCTAGATTTAAGATTTTTTCTTGTTTCTCCGAGTGCTATAAGCTTAGGGGTAGTTTATAAGTAATACGTCAGACCCAGTGCAGTTTCTTGTCACTAATAAAACCCTTTTTCAGCAGTCATTGCTATTTTGGTTGGAATTTTTTATATATGAGGGATAGTTGTTATCGCTTTTTACGGGTATTGCAAATCTAGTATATGGACGCTGTTGCTTAACATATAACACACTTTAAAATTTTGTGTAGCTTGATTTATTAAGATAGGACAACTATTCTCGTGGCTTAATCTCATTTTTATACCATTCCAAGAGTTTTTTGATTCTAGCTAATGGTTTTCGGGTTGTACGATTTTTTCGATCTTTAATTTAGATTCAACGACCAAAATACATAAGAATAAATTGGTCTGGTTAGCTGACTTGAACATGTTTTTATGGGATTGTGGTAATCAGTAAATGCTTTGATCCAAAATTTACTCTCTGAGCTATTTGGCTTTTTTTGCTGAAGAGCCTAATTTTTTCATAAAATTATTCAATATAAAGTTTTGCACAACTTATTTACAAATACGGAAAAGATATTCATGGTTTAAATGATATTTTTCACTTGTGCTAATAAAAATTAGCCTCCCCTTAATTTTTCTATGAAAACTATTATCTTTCCAACAATAAATGCCAAGTATTGAATTTAAATTTTGGATGAATTATTATTGTTATAATTACTTTAATGGCTCCTTTTATTTCAGCAACAGGCGAAGAGGAACCAACCAAGTTGCCTTGTGTAGTTTACGTCCACGGTGAAAGCTATGAATGGAATTCCGGAAATCCCTATGATGGAACTGTTCTAGCTTCTTCCGGCAAAGTAATTGTTGTAACTATCAACTTTAGATTAGGCGTATTAGGTAAGTTTAGTTCTGATTTTGAGTTAATTTTATTGTACTATCCATGAAAGGAGCAATTATATTGAATATTCCTAGAAAATTATACAAGGTCCTGTTTAGTAGGTATTTTATAATTTTTACTTAAAATTCAGGCTTCGGTTTATTATTTATACTCTCAATGTTTTTGGCTACAACTACTTTTTTAATCTTTATTTTTCATAATTTTTCAAATTGTTTCATTTTGAAATAATATACAGTGTGTTATCTTTCATGTCTAAAATAAAATCTCTATTAAGTCAGCTTTGTTAAATTGTAAACAGAGAATAGTGAATTTATAGTGACAATTGTTTAAGAATTTAATTTTTGGTTTAATATAATATCAGAGAACCATTAAGCGGGAAAGTGTTAAAGAGGGGAAAAGTGAAATATCTGGTTTTTTATTACTGTTATGTAAGATAAAATAGTTCCTAAAAATCTTCTATCGTGATTAAATGAGTTTTGTTTGGATGTTTAGTATACGATTTTGTAACAATGCGTATATTTTATGCATATTAGTTTATTTATTTGTTGAATTATACATATTAGATTGCTACACTTGTATTTGATATAAAAGGCCCTAGTGAGGATTAACTCGAGCGAACAGAGCGGAGTTGAAGGCTAGAGGCGGCACCAACAAGCAAAATGTCAAGCTAACCCCTATGTCGTAGAGTAGGGGTGGGTATTTTTAAAAGACGTCATTGAATTTTGGCCAGAACTCAGAAACCCCCCCCCCCCACGTTGTTCCTTGGGTCTAGCGTTCCACTCGGCTCTCAAATCGCTGCACAAAATAATCAAAAAATAAAAAGAACAACAAGAAGTTGCGGGTCAAATGAAAACTCAAGAAAGGTTTAATACTAATTCTATTCTTTATTTACTGAACAAGAAGTTCCGAAGGGAGTACTTGTTGATGTCACTTAGGGTGGTTCCAGGCTTTCTTGTAGCCAGAGGGTGGATCTGGACTGTTCTTCGACCCAAAGGGTAGATATGGGTATTCTACTACCCCGAGGATGGATATGAGTATTCTTCTATCCCGAGGGTGGACCCTAATATAAATAAAATAAAAAAAATAGCAATGCCTAGTTCGTGTTATCCTTGTAATAGATATAATAGAGAGAGCAAGCGATTCTCATCAGCAAAATATCAAAAAAAATACACCTAAAATCTCAGATACACACCATAATCAAAGAAAAGAGAAAAATCACCAAAGACAAACTACAAATCAATGGCATAAGAAATATTGAAACAAATCATTTAAAATAATCGCCCGTTCTAACTATTGAGTTCGAGTTACATAGAAGTAATAATGTGGTAAAAATGGACAAGTAAAATTTCCAGTTTGATTCCAGTTATTTATACAAAATAATCCAGCAAAAATTCAACAACTGGTTCATTCAAATTACAAAAACTACTTATATATATATATATATATATATATATATATATATATATATATGTATATATATATATATATATATATATATATATATATATATATATATATATAATCAATCCATAATTAAATTAACCAATAATTACTTTAACAAAATATTAAACAAAAGATTTACTATAGAATATAATTAGTTCTTTAATTAAATCAAATCATCGCAAATCTGGACATAAAATTTATAACTCTATACCACTGTATAATGACGTTACAATACTTGGTTTATTAACATTAATTATTTTCAAATAAATTGGGTTAAACCTGGCTAAAATGGAACGCGTTTTAGTCAACTCTATATTAACTCTATATATTAATAACAACAAAATAGATATACTCAAAATATGATCAAATAAATACACTACAATATGAAAAGATAGGATACGCGTTCAGAAATTAACTATTAATAAAAAAAAAACTAGAAGATCGGAAAGTATTCCTAATTTCACACAAAAAAAGAAAAATTGCTGGAATCAAACTGAAAGTCAATGCGGCCATGAACCCATCACGATGCAAAAAAATTTTTAATTTATCAATAATAAACCCAAAAGGGGGCCCTAAGATTGCATACAGTGCAAAATACTTTAATATTACCATTAATAAATTAATTAAACTGAAAATTGGGAATATCGCGATACGTCCAGGAGTCAAAAACATAGCAAATATAGTGCAAACTACAATTGGTAATAAAAGTGCTCTCAAAATCAACTCTTACAGATAACAAATTATAAAATTTAGGCACTGCATGGCAGCAAATATTAAAATCCCAAAAAACTTACAAATTTCAAAATTCACGAATTTATCACAAAAAAAAAGAAGTAATCGGCCCTAAAACCCCAAAATATATCTTAATAATATTACACGTGGTTAATTTAAGGTCAAAATGAGACTTGGATTAACATAACGATTTGTGTTAAATTATCCTTTAATTTCACTAGGTAAAAATCAATTTTAAGCTTAAATCTTTTAATAAATAAAGAAAACTATGTAGGATCGTTTTAACAGTAATTATTTTATAGTTCCTTACCCGATCTTCTAGGGTCAGTCTGATTCCTTCGCTGACCCATGCAGACTGCCTAAAATCCCTGTCTCCAGGTTTATCCCGGTAAAAAAACCATAACTTCCATCCTGGTAAAAGTTACGGTACACCAAAACTAAACAAAATTTCCGAGATACTCTTCGACTTTCCATCTCACAATCCCAAGAATTTGGCAACTAAAAATTGAGATGGAAGCCTGCAGCTGCTTTGGTCGAATCAAACCAGGGAAAAGTGAATAATTAAAGCAAAACAGCCTCCATTTATAACCATGGCCTTGCTTGCGTACTAATCGACTTCCGTTAGGCGCGTTCAATTACCACGTGGGAAAAAAAGACATCGAGCAACAACAGTTGGCTAAAATGAATTTATTAGTTAGGCCAATTCGTTAATCATTAGCATTTTCCACTCAAAACAAAAATAATAAATCTATTCTAATAAGTATCCCAGTAGTTATTTTTAAATTCAAGAAATATAAATTAATACATCAGTAGAAATTTCCTAATTTCTGCAACCCAATATACATAAAGTCCCATGAAATACAAATATAAATGACCGGGAAAGAAAAGAAGATATATCTGAATACAAAAAAAGGTAGCAATAAATTTGATATTAATAAGAAAATACCTAAGCACAGTGTAGTGAAATACCAAAGTGGGACAAAATATTAATAAATAAAATTAATCGAAACAGTACTTGATGAAATGCTTGTCTTCAAAGAATCCCTGGGAAATACTTAAGGAAAATGATACTGTGTTGCTCATCACGAAATAAGATTAAATTAAATAAATTAGCCAAAGTGAGCTTAAGCGCAAAATTGAACCGTGACATAACCTAAGATGAGCGATGGAAAAAGGAAGTTTTTGTATTTTTATGGTAGAGATAGTTGGATTTTTCTAAACTGTGTAACATTTAAAAATTTTACAAGAAATCAAAATTTTAGTAAGAAATAAAGAAATCTATCTGCCGTTTTTAAATAGTTGTTGTATATGTATTTTCCTTTCGGGCAGAGAAAAGGAAAGAATATTTAAAAACAGTTTATTTTCTGCAAATATCGCTTTGGTCATCTCTCCGTATGCAATTCAATCACCTTATGGTCTCATCAGTGGAGCTGTATTGGACCGAGAGTAACATTCACAGGAAATAACTGATATATGAAATATAAATTCCATAGTATGTCGGTAGGATATTGCAAAACTGACACCTACCGACCTCGATGTCAGATTGAAAAATATCCCTAGTCGAACGACGTATATGAAAACAGTTTATTTCTGTTTGTATGTATTCTTTCCTTTTCTCTGTCTGAAAGGAGAATACATATATAACAACTATTTAAAGACGGCAGATAGATTTCTTTATTTCTTTCTGAAATATATAGATGTCGTTTGACTGGCGATATTTATCAGTTTGACATCGAGGTCGGTAGGTGGCAGGTTTGTAATATCCCACCGACATACCTTGAAATTTATATTTCATATATCAGTTGTTTCCTGCGAATATTGCTCTCGATTCGATACAGCTTCACTGATATGAGGTGGGCGAAATACGTATGGAGAGGGGACCAAAGTAGTATTTGGAAAAAAACTATTTGTATATATTCTTTCCTTCTCTGTCTGAATGGAGAATACATATAGAACTATTTAAAATTCGAGTTTATATTTCTTTTTTTATTATTCTTCTCCTTCTTGCCATTTTTTTCGTGCTACTTCCTGAATGATTTCTGTAAACTTTTTTCTTCCCTTTAAATCTATGAATAAATGAATAAGAAGTGGTGAAATTTGATCTTAGATGCCTAGCCTCATTGGACCTTCTGCACTTTATTACGGCTGCAAGTCATTCGAGATCAATGACCTTTGCGCATTCAAGCAGCATCATTACTAGCCTAACGGCTTCAGGTGACTATATCTTTGCCTTAGTCACTGGGCACTTTCTAAGGACATCGTCAACAGTTTTATACTTTTCTAGATTCCATCTTCACATCCATATTGCCAACCTTATGAAGATGACCTCTCAGGTAACAATGTCTTTTTAGTAGCCCCGCCGCGACTCGCAGTTCTTTCCTTCTCAAGAAGAGAAGCTCCCTAGTAAATCGTGCGTTAGTTAAGGGTTATGTTCCTTGGCACACCTTATTCCAGAAGGCTCCCTAAAGAATTCAGTGGAAATTTAATTCTAACAGTTAGAATTGGTTGGGACTCGTATGATTCAATCGTGGACCACATCTTTGCCAGACCATCAACTTCTTCATTCCTATCTTTACCTGAGTACAATTCCAAATATTTCGTCTTTTTATACGGTTTTTGAGTAATATACCAAGTATGCCTCATTCTTTGTGCTCTCTGAATTTTTTCAATTTATTCTCGTGACCCTGGTGATTGTGATGGTTCCCAATCCGTAAATACTGACAGACAATACAGAAATATTATAAATTTTGGCTTTTAAGTTTATCGGTATAACGACGTACCAAAAAGTATGTTTTAATCTACTAAAAGGCTTCATGCAAGTTGGATGAATGAAAAAAAGGTTCGATGGTTAAAGTACATATTTTTGTTAAAATGTTGGTAGTTTGTAACACTCTTCTTTATAATTGGATTTTGTTAGTTGTCATTGATTCACAAATTTTAACGTGGATTCACCTTATATAGCCTTAGAGATAGAAAAATTCAAACCACCCATATCTCCTTGGAATCAAATGCCTTATGAGAGTCTGTGAAAACTAGGTGTACGTTATATTCGTGTATTTTTCTATTAATGTTTGTTTAGTATGTAGGTGGTCTCTTTTCTAAATCTAGCTTACTCAACAGGTTAGAGAAAGTTTAATTTTGATATTAGGTGGCTTGTGAACAGTTTATAAAGGTATAATTGTAGAGTTATCAATATTTGTGATATCAGTTTTTCTGAAAAATATTTATATTATTTTTACGGAATTTTACTTTTATCAGAGAATTTTCTTGATAGATTGTTTAAAGCTTTTTTACTATATTTTCTCCGCATTATAACATTTTTGTTATGATTGAATCGTCATCGGGACACTATTTTCATTTGCTTTGGTAGTGTTCTTCTTCCTCTTTAGTAATTTCTGTTATATTTTTAGATCCGATATTTATGATGTTTCCGGTAATTTGTGGTGTTTATTGTATGTGTCAACAGTACAATATATTGGAAAACTCTTCAGCAGCGTCAACAATGCCTTTCTTGTCGTAAAATATTATATTTCATTGATTTCTTATTTTTGTAATTTCTTTTTCTCAGGCTGATTATCACAAAAGTCATACTAAAATTTTCACTAATTGTTGCCTCTATTATCTTGGTACTGTATATTCTTTTGACTTTTCAGATAATTTTCTTTACTCTCTGGTTCAATTCTTTCAAGCTGTTGTTCTATCTGTTCTTGTTCTTCATTCTCCAAGTAATTAGATGATGGTTGGGCTTAATTTTGAATCTTCTTGAATTCTTATTTATCAAAATATATTCTTAGTAGAATATTTTACACTTTCTGCGATTTTTTCAGCGAGTTGATTCGTTTTCATTTCTGTTTAATTTAGATTGGTCAAATATTCTGCGTCTCTAAGTTTTTCTGTCTGGTTTTAAAGACAGTTACGTCAAAATAATAATATATTTAATACTTTCGGGAGGTAGAGCATTTCAACAGTCTAATTTGGATCAAAACTGATTGCATATCTGCTACTAGATAAAAAAATTTTATACTCGTATACTTGCTCCTCCCTATTCCTGCCTAATACTCCACTAAACCCATACCACAAATTACATAGCTGTTCAAAAGCTAAAAAGCTTGACCATAACAAAATTTACTAGTTCTCATATTGTAACAGAGAATTCTAGCATATGCAAAACTACGGCCATTTTGGTTTCTTTTTATACATAATTATTCCACTTGAATTTACCCGCATTATGTATGGCATTCTAATTTAGTTCTCAAAGGCACTGAGTGCAGTGCAGAACTGTAGATACTGCATAACTGTTTCCATGCAAATTAGAACATTTGTTTACATTGTTAGAGTTTTTATTATGACCGCTATTTTAACGTCAGTGTAATTACTTTGTCCTGTTGTATAATTCTCTATTTATGGTGTCTAACGCAAATTCCTGTGGCTAAAATATGAGGATTTAGCCTAATTCAGCTTACTCGAAAAGTTATGTGTTTCCAAAATACGGGGTGTCAAAATTATATTTTTTAAAACTTTTTTATTGATATTTGTCTTAATAATGGCTTAATTTGCACTAAATCTGGTATTTTAGTTTTTTCTTAGGACTAGAAATTAAGATTTGTTTACAGTTTTGATACACATTGCAGGCCACCAGCACACACATAGTTCCTATATAAGCTCGTAACCTTAAGACAAAACATTCAGTTTATACTTGATAACGATTACACATAAAATCTTATCGAAACGTCGTACAAACAAACGAAAATAAAGGCAGTGCAATTCCGCCAACCACATTTTAGCCAGTCTTCAACATTGTCTACAACCTTCAAACAATCAATATGTGTTCATGTATTGTTAACCCAAGATCGCCTTGTGACATATCTTGAAACTAAGAGATCCCTGGGCTTTAGCAATACCAGTGCATAAAATATATTGCATAAATATCAGACCGTGACCAAACTACGGTCTTGTTAAATCCCGTAAAATATGAAAATCGTTCAAAAAAAAGCTCTTGTCCATTGGTGCAAGAAAATACTCCAAAAGTAAAATCGGTGTGCTTGAAAAAATATTTATGAAATCATTATGTCTTGGATCTATGAGTAAGGTGACCAAAACCAACAAAAGTTGCTCGCCCATGAAGCACTTGGAAGAAAATTTTCACCTGTTTTTTGACTTTAGAGAAATGCAGAATTCTTAAATTTAAACGGCTCACAACTTTTTGTTTGCTGAAAGTCTTCGGTGAACTAAGGAACACAAACTGGATACGACGGAACAATATCCTCCATGACAGTCAGAACTCTCACACAACGGCTCAAACAAGTGACTTCTTGAGTACTTAAAACATGAAATTGAAGAGCTATTCACCTTGTAGTCCTGATTTGGCACCCAATGATTTCTTTTTGTTTCGGTACAAGAATTATCTACGCCATCAAGGATTTTCCACGCTAAAAAAAAGTGATTGATGCGTCCAAAAACAATTTTTTTGGTGTTCCATCTTCACAGTGGCAAAACGCTTTTCGGATTGACTCAAATGCATACAAAAGTGTACTGACAATTGTAAGAAATATTTTGAAAAACATTAAAACCATTTCTAATGATAAATATTTGTTTGTTATTTCCGAAATTAAACGGTTACTTTCGAATCACTGATTTCCCAATTTGAAAATTATTCATAAAACATGCACAACCTGTTTTCCCTTTCATATTTTTTCAGTCGTCGAATTAAAATTAAATATAAATTTCGCCTGAGAATTTTTTTTTAATACAATAAATCGACGTAAATCGTAACATAATTTTATTTTTAAATATAAAGGAAAGCTTTTTTGTAACGTAATAATGCAACTGCATTTTGTGCTTTTGTAAAGGGTTTTCCAATAAGAGGTGTTATTTTGATATTCAAAGAAAAATGCCATTTTTTAAAATAAATGATCGGATATTTATTACATTATAAAGAGGAAGGTATGCCGTTAATGATGGAAAATAATATCAGCCAAATGACCACCACGACCATGCCTACAGGACCATATCCTTTTCATGAAATTTTCCATAACCAAATCGCAAAGTGGCTGCCCTATGTCCTCGATAGCCTCACGAATTCCATCTTTGAGGTCTTGAATCGACGCTGGGCTGTTGGCGTAGACCTTGTCTTTCACGTGGCCCCAAAGGAAGAAATCGCAAGGTGTCACATCACAAGATCTCGGTGGCCAATTGTGATCACCTCTTCGAGAGATAACACGGCCCGGAAACTTTTCCCGCAAAAGATCAATGGTTTCGTTGCTTGTGTGGCACGTAGCGCCGTCTTGTTGAAAGTAAACGTGGTCCAGATAAATACCATCCAATTCCGGCCATAAAAAATCATTAATCATCTCTCGATAGCGCAATCCATTCACCGTAACTGTTGCTCCAGCCTCATTTTCGAAAAAGTAAGGTCCAATGACCACGCCGGACCATAAACCGCACCAAACAGTCACACGTTCAGGATAGAGAGGCTTTTCAACAATAACTCTTGGGTTTTCCGAGCCCCAGATGCGACAATTTTGTTTGTTGACGAAGCCACCGAGGTGGAAATGGGCCTCATCACTGAAGATGATTTTTCGATGGAATTCCGGATCATTTTCGTGCATTTCAAGAACCCAATCAGCAAAGGCACGACGTTGTTGATGATCGGCCGGCTTGAGTTCTTGCGTTAACTGAACTTTATAAGCCTTAAGACCCAAATCTTTATGCAAAATACGGTGTAATGACGTTTGTGGAATCCCTAATTCCAAAGAACGACGAGGAATGGACAAACCTGGGTTTTCTTCAACACTTTCGGCTACAGCAGCAATATTCTCGGCTGTTCTTGAGCGACGTGCACGGGTTTTCTTCTTCACATAACTAACTTGTCCCAACAGCTCGAATTTTTTCACCAATTTCTTTATTGCGCTCCGACAAGGTGCTTAATGACGACCCAAAAATGTTCGAGTTTTACGAACCGTCTCTGCCAAATTTTCACCATTTTTATAGTGAATTTTAATAATTTCAATGCGTTCTTGAAGCGTGTATCGTTCCATCTTTATTTATGGCGTAGTTTCTACTTGTCAAACGTCAAAAACTTACAGCTTCAAAAGTGACATCTACCGAAATAGCGGGCTTTTCAAAATGACACCTCTTATTGGAAAACCCTTTACTTTGATAGTTTGGTCGGTTTTAACAAAATATTTATGTCTTAAATGACGCTCATACCTTCAATTACTGGAAAAATTTTATATAACCAAGCACAAGATTACAGAGGCTTTAACTTTAATAGTTTGGAACAAAATTCCAAAATTAGATACTCAAGCAGAGTGTCATTTTACGTACGTACTCGGGCCACTTATAATATGGGAAAAGGAACGAAACCCTCTTCAAATATTCAACATATTCAGGCCTCCTCATTAAATCTGACATTTTCTTTTACTTCTTTAATCCGTCATTGTCACTTCGGCAATAACAACAGGTGGTTCAAAAAATCCGGAGACTAATATATAAAAAGACACAACTTAATGCATCAGAATGGAATAGTGTGATCATTTTAGCATCTCTCTAATGTTTCTATGCCTTTCTTATAGAACGATTTATTTAACCCTTTCAAATACGCTTCAGTTTCGGCTATCATCTCTTCATCGGAGCCATATCTCTTTCCGATGAACATTTTTTCGATGTTTGCGAACAGGCAATAGTCAACAGGGGCCAAATCTGGAGAATGCAGTAGATGCGAAAACAATTTGAAGTGCAATACATGCAGTTTTGCCATCGTTGTTATCGACTTGTGACAAGATGCCTTGTTTTGACAAATGTGTACTTTTTTCCTTCTTCATTTGGAGCCCTTTTTTCGCTACTTCTTCCTTCAAACTTGCGAGTAATGCCATAGGACATTGGCTGTTGATAATTTTTCCTTTTACAAGTTAGTTGAGGAATATGTCATACCATTCGCATCCCAAAATACAGACTTGGCTTCATCCTTCTCTCTCTAATCATCTGACCGCCGATTTGACTCCAGAGTATAGTGGAGGATCCATGTTTCATCCGTTATCACATACCCTATGAAAATTCGTCTTTATTTTACTTAAATAACTCCCAACACTGCTCTGAATCATCAACGTGTTGTTGTTCTTGTCAACAAACGCGATACCCTCTTCGAACAGAACTTTCGCAGTGTAACAGCTTCGTTGGAGCGACCAGAACGTTCGGCATCATTTATGTCTGTATGACTGCGTTCGAGTTCAGCAAATCTGCAACAAATGGTTGCTTTCGAGTTACCAGATTACTAATAATACTTTTCAAGCCGCTTTTCAATTTTATCGGCATGTTTGCCCATCAGGCGCGTCACTAAAATTTCAATATCTTGATGACTAATAATCGAAATCTTATCAAGTTTCAACGAGTATCGTTTGAAGATTGGTACTAACTAAAAATCATATGAAAATATTAGAAGAGTCACTATCTATGTGCCAGTCTCGGGACTTTTCGAATCACCTCCTAAATAAATGCTTAAATATTTTTGAATTTATTTTTGTTTACTATATAGTAATAGCTTTGTATTATGACTCTTAATTTTTTAAATCTAGTAAGTGCTGGAGTTATTTTTAGTAAGGACATAATATTTATTCTTATCACAAGACTGAAAATATTTTAAATTCTTGTGTAATATGTTCTGTCAAAAAAGTACCGGAAATTGATCAATAAAACACAAAATATTGATTATTCATTCAAATTTATTGTATTATCCAATCATCACACCATTTTTCAAAAGCATTTTCTGGAATCGACTTCAGTTCTTTCCTTTTATGTTTTCTTTCGACTGAGTTTTGGAAAGAGAAAAAAATCAGCTGGGTTTATATCAGATGAATACGGTGGTTACTCGATGATATTTGTTGAGTTTTTGACCAGAAATTTGTTCAAATTGATAGCCTTGTGAGATGGTGCGTTATCGTGGTGCAAAATCATTGAGTTTCCTTTCCACAAAGCGGGCCTTTTTAGAAGGATTTGCTCTCTCAAACTCCCCATAACGCCCAGATAATATTTATTTACTGTCTGACCTTTTAAGAATTCCAAGTACACAACACCGCGATATTTAAAGAAAACAGTCTTTTTTAATTTGACTTTTGATCGGCTTAGACGTAGTTTTTTCGGTTTCGGCTGTTGGAAGGCTTGTTAACTGGTTTATATGTCTAACTCATAAACCCCTGTCTTCTCACCAGTTATAATGCGTTTTATGAACGTGAAGGCAGAATTGACTTGTTCTACCATGTGTTCAGCGACTTTTACGAGATTGAGTTTTTGAAGAAAATTTAGATCTTTCGGAATTAAGCGAGCGACAATGCGTTTATTGTTCAAAAAATCGAGTACTATGCTACGAATTCGTGAGAGACAGAAAGTTCAGCGGCTATCTCTCTGAAACTTAAATGACGATTTTCGTCACCATGTTCTTCACTTTTTGATGTTAACTTCAGTTGAAGAAGTTGAGGGTCGACCAGAGCGAGGCTAATCTTCTACCACATCTTGACCGCTTTTGAATGCACTGTACCAGTCATATGTACGTGTCTTTGATAAAGTCGATTCACCGTAAGCCTATAATATTTTCGGCGATTCGGCACACGAAATTCCCTTTGCAATACAAAATTGGAGACAAATTCTTTGTTCGATATGTTTATCCATCGTAAAAATTGCAAAACACAATCTATTTGAACTGACAAATCGAGCAGTGAAAACAAACTAAATGACAGATCGCACTCCAACTTCACGTTAGTATAGAGAAGAGTTGTGCCAACTTAGCGACAAAAAGAATTTTGACAATTTCTTTAAGCGGTCTTTTTAAATGATCAATACCCGGTGTTTTTTTGAAGAATGTAAACCAAAGTACTAAAATTAATTTTAATAAGAAATAAAGAAATCTTTACTGCCGTAGCTTAACAAATTGTAGTTATTCTCCTTCAGACAGTTAAAAGAAACATATAAGTTTATTATATATATATATATATATATATATATATATATATATATATATATATATATATATATATATATATATATATATATATATATACCAAAGATTAGGCATCTCAACACTCGGTTTACTGAAGATTCCATTATTTTTTTTAATGTAAGCTGCTTCTATAAATTTTCTTTTTTTCATTTTGGGTTCTATATATATTGTCGCAGTCTCAGACCATTTTATATGGTGTTGTTTATCCCAGGCGTGTTTTGCAATACCTGATCTCGACGTCTCCTCTTTTTGTGTATGAGTTTTATGTTCCTTAATTCTAACTTCTAATAGTCGTTTGGTTTCTCCAATATACATTTCACCATACTCACATGGAACTTTGTAAACACATTCTTTCTTATCGGTACTTTTTGGTTTTGTTTTTGTTAAACGAGCTCTAAGTATATTTCCTGATTTAAAACCTGTTTTTATATTATAACTACTGGCAATTCGTTATATTTTTTCCGAAGTTCCCTTAATGTACGGAATTGTGAAGAAGGAATGTGTTTCTTGCTGTTCAGTGTTCCTTGTTCTAAAGTTATTTATAACATCGTCAATTAGTTGCAAAGGATAACCATTCTGCTGCAAATTGGGTTTAATATTTGCTACCTCGTTTTTAATAGTTTTGTTTGAGCGATTCAGCATGATATTTAGGAAAGGCAATTGATCATTTACCTCCTTTTTCATGGTAAACTTAATTGTAGGTCGAATGTTATTTAGATGTTTCAAGAAATCATTAAGTTCTTGATTGTTACCCTTCCATACGATGAAGGTATCATCGAAATATCTCAACCAGACTTTCGGTTTTACTGTTGCCGTTTCTTTGGTATGAGTTTCGAACAATTCCATGTATATATTGGCGACGACTGGAGAGAGTGAAAAACCCATCGGAAACCCGTCGTTCTGAGCGTAGAACTTGTCCTTTGCTTAAAAGTAAGCACTGCCCAGGTACATTAGTATACAGACTTTCCACATCAAAACTTATTAGTCTGTCGTCTGGCTCTAGATTGGTGCTACTAATAATATTCACGAAATGTGTAAAATTTTTAACATATGTGTTCGTCTTACCTTCTAAAGGTTGTATGATTTTTAAAAGTAACTTCGTCAGTGCATTTGTTGGGGATCCTCTGGAGTTGGTTATAGGCCTCAATGGTATGTTCGTTTTATGAATTTTTGGTAGTCCATAAAGATGTGGTGGCTTACTGTAGTGTGGTGTGAGCGCCGATCGTAGGTTGTCAGGTATATATTCTTGGTATTTTCTTAGTGTTCTGTAGATTTTTTACTCTATAGATTTAGTGGGAACACGAGGTAATTTTCTATATTTTCCTTTTTTCCAGGATATCTCCGATTTTTTGGTCGTACGTTACGAAGTCCACTATCACCGTTGCATTTCCCTTGTCCGCTGGTAAAATCTTTATGGATTCATTCTTACGAAGTTTTTTTAAGGCTGTTGCTTCTAGCTTGGAGAGATTTTGAACTAGATTTTTCTTGTCTTCCAAAGTTGATTTTATTTTCCACCTAAACTCGTCGGAATGGTTTTCGTCGACTTGTATAGATTCTACAGAGCTTATGATGTCTAGAACAGGCATGCTTTTTGGTGTTACTGCGAAATTAAGCCCCTTGCTTAGTAGTTGTTCTTCTGCTGTTGAAAGTATTCTTGAAGATAAGTTTATGATGGTTTTTCATGAAGGTGTTTCAGGTAGAGTCGGTTGTTGATGTGATTTTAGTTTTTCTAGTTTATTTCGGTGTTTCGTCGCCATATTTTCTTTCAACTTGTTGCATATGTTATCTATTTTATGGAAAATTGGCTCATAATCATCTGACAAAGTTTCAGATTTGATTTCTTCCTAGCGTTGTGTAACTTCATCCAGAAGAAGGGCTTTTCGCTATCGGTGATAATTTATTTGTGTTCTTAGCAGTGTTTTACTAGCGTTGTCCAGATTACGGCGTGCTTTGTTACCTATCGCTGATTTCAATTTAAAACCAATAAAATTAAAATTCCTAGAAATATCGGGAGGATAACAAACCTGTAGACATTTTTGATATCAGATAGTCAAACGACATCCAAGCATACATTGGAATATTGAGAAGCCTAAATATTCGAATTTTACCGTTTTTCTCTTTCAGGCAGTTAAGGGCAAAATATACAGACAGTTTATTCCTACAAATAAAACTTTGGTCGTACCTCCTGCAAGTATTTTATATGTTTAGCAAATTGTTTCTTTTTATTTTGGTGGACGCGCCTGGTCAAAAATGATACGCCTCTGGCAATGTAAAATTGTTAATGGAAGTAAGTCATATGCAGAAGCCACTTCGGTGTATTCGCCCGTTTAATATATCCTCTTTCCTTTTTTCTCTGTTCGAACGTCTAGACACTTCATAAATAACAAAATTTCAACACTGCCGAACGAGTGCGATGACCGGACAAAACGAGTCTTTTTTTAAAAACTGCATATAAAATCATATCTAAATACATACTTCACATTTTCATCTACAAATTTGCGAATACAACCCTTCAAGTCAAATTAGAATAGAATTTATCCAAAACGTATCTTTATTACGAACGAATCGTAACTAATCGCACTGTAAAATTCTCAATGTTCGTATAACATTCTAATTAAGTTGTTTCTGTTAAGCTGAACCGAGCGCTGGCTAGATAATATCTAATCTTCCCCACGTACAAATAACAAAAACTATTCTTTAGGTTACGGCTTCTATGTCGGGATAACTGCTTTGTTGTGTCGAGAAAGCAGTTGTATTCAATTTTATTGCTAAAACAATCGGACGTTTATCGTATAACGTTATGGTCAGTATCTCGGTTTGAGAGGAAAAAGATCATATACTCATTTTTCTCAAACGGTTTTCGTAATTTATCGTTCAATTTCAAAGATATTTATTAACAAAATTCTTCGTATGTAGAGTTAACCATATTAAAATTTCCATTTAGTTACTGATATTGGATACAAGTAAATTTTACCTCAACTTCTTTAACTATTGGAATTATTCTTTAAAGTAATGCAGATAATTTAGATACATTATATAAATTTCCTTGACTGAATTTGCTAAAGTTATAATATCGTGTTACGAAAAATATACAAGATCTCTCTAAAATGAAAGCGAAAATTCCTGACTATAAAATTTGAAGATCTAGGCTGAATACTTTTAGATCAAATATTTTCCGAAACCAGGGTTATAATTTTTTAAATTTTTTGTAAATATTTATCCTAATAATTATTGATTTGTCTAAATTTGATACTTTAAGGTTTTTTAGGATGAGAAATCAGGATCTGATTTCAGTTTCGATGTATAGTGCAGAGGGCACCACCAGCAGCATTTCGCCTTCATCTAAAGCTTCCTATCTTTTTCTGCCTCAGTATATTAAGTTTCTAGTTAGAAATTATTATTTCTTGATATATTTTATCCAAGAATGTTCGACCCAGTAGGTGTCGCTTCGGGAAGGCGTTTCTAAGATATTCGAATTTTGATTTTTTTTAGGGTACTGAGACCCTACCACCTTTCACACTTTAAGCTGGCTTAGGACTGGTCCAAGACCTTTATAGCCCAAGAAATAGAGCAAATGAAGTGCTGTTTCAGGGATAAAATGAAGAAGTGGATGGAACCTGTTTTACGTCATAGGGGAGGGGGGTTAAATAAAGATCCCCCCATCATATTGGTCACTCGAGATTCATTGAGATTTCGGTGCTACGGGGATCCAAATTGGCCAAAATACAGTTTTTTATTCTGGAAGCCAAGGTATATATTTTGGAGAAAAAAGTTCTGAATAAAAGTTGCAGAGAATTAAAAAACCTACAGTTTGAGCTTGTGCGATCATTTTGGTCAATTAGTTATTGCCAAAAGAAGAAAAAACTGTCCAAAAGGGCAGTTTTTGAAAATTATTTATTTATCGCATAATAACTTTTTACATTGTATTATCACTTTACCGAAATATGTTAATTTGTTTATCTCAAGACGCTAAATCTTTATTGCCATAACTTTTTTCCTTATCAACTTTTTGATAATAAAAAATTTTCTTAAGGAAGAGTAGCACTTTCAATTTGTGACGAACATTAAGGAAAAACTTAATTATTAACCTCTCATATATTGCTTAGAAAAAGAGGGTACTATTCTTTTATAAAAAATTAAAGCTGCTCCATCGCTCTTACACTGTATGAGTTTCTAACTCATATAAATCGAAAGTTGGTTTGGAAAAGAAAACTTTGTTTAAAAAAAGTTTCTACAACCCATAAGGCCCGAATTATATTTTTTTTTTAATTCAATTATTATTTATTTTTTAAAACAGGTTAAATTATTTATTACAAATTGCGTATAAATTGGAGCATATTTTGAGTTACGTAGCAGAAGTAGTGGTGGGAATAGTCGGGCGATGGATTCGCTCGCGAGGGAAAAACACAACTTCATATCCGCAACGTAAGAACAAATTACCATATTTTCGCGAAAATTTGACCGATTTCGACGTTTTTTTTTATTTTTGGTAGCTTGAAAATTATTAACAGTTGCATTCTTAGTTTTTCACGATAGAACGTATTTATGCGGATTTTCATATGCATTTTCAAAATTGTTGTAGTTTTGCTTGAAAAATTTGTTACTAGTATAAAATTAATTATATCTGCTGTGTGCATGGATTTTTTTCAATACTTGGTCATCTTTTGCATTATTTTCTAGCAAGCAGATATATATTTTCAAACGATGACTCAGTTTAAGATAGTACGATTGCCCTCGTCTGACCGCTACAAACTTCAACAGACGAGAAAAAGGGAATAGTTGAGAAAACAAAGACAGATGATCAAGCATCTATGTATATTCGTTGGTATATATTAAAAAGAAAGATAGAGAAAAAAAGATAGGCAGGGAGAATAACTGTTTTATAACGTACGTTTCAGTTACACGTTGTGTACCCTAACTTGTGGATCATTTTTAAGACTTAAAATACTATATTAGTACAGTAGAATAAAAAGAGATGAGTCTAATTTGAAAAAGTTAATTAAATTTTATGAAGAGCACGATCCATTCTATGTCATAAAACTTAAGAGATTGGGCTACATTTAATAAAGGATAATTTTCACAAAACGTTTGGTACTATAAAATTCACAATAAATAATACAATTCTAGTAGTACCCACTTAGATTATATTTCATCAAAGTTGTTTCATTATTCGAAAAAATTCAGACATAAAGTATTATGTAAGCTATGAACTGGTTTCATATCCTATCTCTATCTTTGATGACAATGATATGTCAAAAGCTAATAAAAGTTTGTTTGTAAATAATTTTAATGTATCTGATGAATATCCTGTATAGCCACCTTCTATGAATGTTGTCGGAGATGTTGGGGACTTTTTATTACATCAAGTCACGTGGCAAGTAAATGAGTCTATGATAAACCTTTTGTCACATTACATAAATTATGTAAAAGAGTGTTTCGTCATAAACAGCAGTATTGTATTTGAGGCTATATAAAGGATGGCGCAAAAAAAAATTGGAGGTCTTCGTCAGCAAAATGCTTGTTTCGCACATGACATTAAATTTAATGAAAATACTAAAATCGCATTAAAACCTAAAGAATTTTTATCAAATGATAATAACAAAAAAAAAACATCGAGTTATCTTAAAGATTTTTATTTAGCTGGTGTCAGAAAAAAACAAGCTGAAGAAGATGTCGACATTTCAATTCTGCATACTACAGTTGATACTGCTATGAATGCAATGCCGTCATGATTAGCAACGATACCGACTTGTTGGTAATTTTAAAGAAATTGGCAAAAGATTCAAAAATAGTCATAAAATAAGAACGAGTAAAAAAACCGAATCAGTATTTCAAATGTAACAGTTTCAAATACCCTGATTTGAGATCCATAATTTAATTTTTGAACATTTTTACTGGCTGCGACACCACGTCTCCTTTTTTCGATATGGGTAAAACTACTATTTTAAATTTTTTGGATATACTATATATACTAATTATCAACAACGGTCAAACTGGGCCCCATTAACAATCTAACAATATCCAGGTCGATGAATAAATTCTTTTTGAACCCTGCGTTCCATCTTGTTGGGAAAAAAAGTCACATATCGAGTTCTTATGATTCTGGATACAAAGTTATTAGTGCAGGAATGAGGTTATTTTAAAGAAACTCCATATATCTCGCAACAGTGCGGGTGCTGTTAAAGAAATAACGATCTAGTACCAAATTTTCTTTTTATACTTTAAAGTTATATATCTTGACAATTTCCTTATGTATCCAACATTGATATTTATTTTGTCGTATATGGAAAATTGTACCTTGTCTGATTTTGAATCAGAGAACGCGGTTTACAATTGCATATTTTGCTATCAGGCAAAACACTCTAAACTAGACATAAAATAATAAAATCGATGGATCCGAGCGTTTTTGCAAACAAGTACCCATTTATTGAATTTATCCCCTCCTTTACGAAAGCACTAACTATATATATATATATATATATATATATATATATATATATATATATATATATATATATATATGTTTATATGGCTTTCACGGATACCTCCGTGTGAGATGCATTAGCAGTGGTTATATCCACATTATGCTGTTGTAGTGCTGAAACCACATTCAGCAAACGTACAACTATATGCAACTCCGTACATAAGTGAAGCAAAATGCGAAACAGTGAATGCAAACTTCGCTCCATCATATCCTTTCTGTGTTAGAGGTTGCACAGTTAGAATAAATCGTGATAAAACACAATTCATCCTATTCCACCACCATCGAGATGGTGACCTACCTGTACCACCATACCGAGAAGAAAGTCAAAACTTACCCTCCTCGCCATAGTGATACGGCAGAGATACATGTTTCGTCTCTCACTAGACTCATCAGGGTACCGACATGCACCTGGCTGTGCAAAGGACAGATCGGTATGGTGGTACAGGTAGGTCACCATCTCGATGGTGGTGGAATAGGATGAATTGTGTTTTATCACGATTTATTCTAACTGTGCAACCTCTAACACAGAAAGGATATGATGGAGCGAAGTTTGCATTCACTGTTTCGCATTTTGCTTCACTTATGTACGGAGTTGCATATAGTTGTACGTTTGCTGAATGTGATTTCAGCACTACAACAGCATAATGTGGATATAACCACTGCTAATGCATCTCACACGGAGGTATCCGTGAACGCCGTATAAACATATATAAGCCATCCGACGAGAGGTCGGCGAAGCCGCGTTCAGTGTTGCATGCTTTCTTTCCGATCTGTCCTTTGCACAGCCAGGTGCATGTCGGTACCCTGATGAGTCTAGTGAGAGACGAAACATGTATCTCTGCCGTATCACTATGGCGAGGAGGGTAAGTTTTGACTTTCTTCTCGGTATGGTGGTACAGGTAGGTCACCATCTCGATGGTGGTGGAATAGGATGAATTGTGTTTTATCACGATTTATTCTAACTGTGCAACCTCTAACACAGAAAGGATAAGATGGAGCGAAGTTTGCATTCACTGTTTCGCATTTTGCTTCACTTATGTACGGAGTTGCATATAGTTGTACGTTTGCTGAATGTGATTTCAGCACTACAACAGCATAATGTGGATATAACCACTGCTAATGCATCTCACACGGAGGTATCCGTGAAAGCCGTATAAACATATATAAGCCATCCGACGAGAGGTCGGCGA
Source organism: Diaprepes abbreviatus (assembly GCA_034092305.1). Taxonomy (NCBI): domain Eukaryota; kingdom Metazoa; phylum Arthropoda; class Insecta; order Coleoptera; family Curculionidae; genus Diaprepes; species Diaprepes abbreviatus. The sequence goes on from JASJET010000055.1 coordinate 31,571,261, forward strand.
AGCCGCGTTCAGTGTTGCATGCTTTCTTTCCGATCTGTCCTTTGCACAGCCAGGTGCATGTCGGTACCCTGATGAGTCTAGTGAGAGACGAAACATGTATCTCTGCCGTATCACTATGGCGAGGAGGGTAAGTTTTGACTTTCTTCTCGGTATGGTGGTACAGGTAGGTCACCATCTCGATGGTGGTGGAATAGGATGAATTGTGTTTTATCACGATTTATTCTAACTGTGCAACCTCTAACACAGAAAGGATATGATGGAGCGAAGTTTGCATTCACTGTTTCGCATTTTGCTTCACTTATGTACGGAGTTGCATATAGTTGTACGTTTGCTGAATGTGATTTCAGCACTACAACAGCATAATGTGGATATAACCACTGCTAATGCATCTCACACGGAGGTATCCGTGAAAGCCGTATAAACATATATAAGCCATCCGACGAGAGGTCGGCGAAGCCGCGTTCAGTGTTGCATGCTTTCTTTCCGATCTGTCCTTTGCACAGCCAGGTGCATGTCGGTACCCTGATGAGTCTAGTGAGAGACGAAACATGTATCTCTGCCGTATCACTATGGCGAGGAGGGTAAGTTTTGACTTTCTTCTCGGTATGGTGGTACAGGTAGGTCACCATCTCGATGGTGGTGGAATAGGATGAATTGTGTTTTATCACGATTTATTCTAACTGTGCAACCTCTAACACAGAAAGGATATGATGGAGCGAAGTTTGCATTCACTGTTTCGCATTTTGCTTCACTTATGTACGGAGTTGCATATAGTTGTACGTTTGCTGAATGTGATTTCAGCACTACAACAGCATAATGTGGATATAACCACTGCTAATGCATCTCACACGGAGGTATCCGTGAAAGCCGTATAAACATATATAAGCCATCTGACGAGAGGTCGGCGAAGCCGCGTTCAGTGTTGCATGCTTTCTTTCCGATCTGTCCTTTGCACAGCCAGGTGCATGTCGGTACCCTGATGAGTCTAGTGAGAGACGAAACATGTATCTCTGCCGTATCACTATGGCGAGGAGGGTAAGTTTTGACTTTCTTCTCGGTATGGTGGTACAGGTAGGTCACCATCTCGATGGTGGTGGAATAGGATGAATTGTGTTTTATCACGATTTATTCTAACTGTGCAACCTCTAACACAGAAAGGATATGATGGAGCGAAGTTTGCATTCACTGTTTCGCATTTTGCTTCACTTATGTACGGAGTTGCATATAGTTGTACGTTTGCTGAATGTGATTTCAGCACTACAACAGCATAATGTGGATATAACCACTGCTAATGCATCTCACACGGAGGTATCCGTGAAAGCCGTATAAACATATATAAGCCATCTGACGAGAGGTCGGCGAAGCCGCGTTCAGTGTTGCATGCTTTCTTTCCGATCTGTCCTTTGCACAGCCAGGTGCATGTCGGTACCCTGATGAGTCTAGTGAGAGACGAAACATGTATCTCTGCCGTATCACTATGGCGAGGAGGGTAAGTTTTGACTTTCTTCTCGGTATGGTGGTACAGGTAGGTCACCATCTCGATGGTGGTGGAATAGGATGAATTGTGTTTTATCACGATTTATTCTAACTGTGCAACCTCTAACACAGAAAGGATATGATGGAGCGAAGTTTGCATTCACTGTTTCGCATTTTGCTTCATATATATATATATATATATATATATATATATATATATATATATATATATATATATATATATATATATATATATATATATAAAATTAAAATAAATACACTCCGTTAATATATATATATATATATATATATATATATATATATATATATATACATAGTGAGGAACGTTATTAAAAAAAAATAATATTCTTTTTTCCTATTTTTTGCTTTTTTATAAAAAGAAATCTACCCATATCACTTGCATACCAAGTATCATAATTGAATTTATTTTTAACATACATACAAAACTACTTTCAAGGTATGTACTGTTTTATAATTTTCACTATTTTAAACTGTTGTATTGTTTTAAATTTAAAACTTTATGACTGTTGTAAAATCTGTTTTATTTTTATTAATTTTGATTGAAATGAAAATTGAAAATACAAATGCAATGTGTAATTACCGTGATATTTGTTTATTAAGAAAAAATTTGTAATTTTGTAGATTTAAAATAAATATACCATCTCTTTGAAGAAGCTCACTATGTAGAGCGAAACATCAGAAAAATTGTCCTTTGTTTCTCTAATGAAAAAACCTATACCCAAGAAAATATTACAAATAAATATTTAACAAAAAGTTTAAGATCCAAAAATAAATTATATAATATAAATATATATATATATATATATATATATATATATATATATATATATATATATATATATTAACGGAGTGTATTTATTTTAATTTTCGCAACGTCAATAACAATCATGTCCCCTTTTGGATTCCATGTTGATTAACGGTTTTATTAACCGAATTTTAGTTAATTTTATTCAAGGGTTTCTACCTTTCGCGATTTTAACTATTTTTCGATTTTGGCGAAACGTCAACGCACCTTGCCATTATTCGGTATTTTTGTATTCATCTCCGAGAATATGGACATATTTACATATTTACCGGTTTTATTGGATTAATTTTATCCTTCAGAAAACGTGGAAGCTCATTTCCGTCCAGATTAATTTATTTTGAGTATTTTCGCATTACCAATATTTTGTGTAAAACCTAAGTTTTAACACAAGTCAGTGGTTGTTGGTGAGTTCCGCCTAATCTTCCGACTAGAATGAGAACTCTAGCCGCCTCACCTTTCTTCTCGCTCACCGGGATAGAAGGGGAATAAGTTTTATTTTTTCAAGAAAACACTTCTAGGAAAAAGGTAATTAGGAAGAGGTTATCATATCATACTCATCCTTGACTCAGTTAACTTTTATATCATTTTTCCTAACTTTTACCGCTTCTTTTATATATTGAATTCAGTTATTTTCCGCAAGTCAAGTTAGGGATTATTTCACTCTCCACTGTGACGTTCGGGAATTATTTGTCAATGTTGGATTTTTCATAGCTAACATCAAACTGACTATTAGTCGCTATGTCAAATAAAGTTATCTCCACTTTGTCACGTTCTGGCAATTATTTTTAATTCAGGACGCGTAGTTTAAGTAACTCGTACGCGTCGATAAACTAGTCTTTTTCTCGACGGGAATTTTGATTTCAATTTCAGGAATTAAGACACTTGCACGATATTTATTGTCTGAAGAGTGTTACGTTGTCAAATACAACCTACTTTAAGAACCACGAGCAACTTGAAAAATAGAACAGTCAACGTGGCTCCTGAGAACTGGCTGGATCAGAAAAAGAACGAATGTCCTTAATTTCGCCGCTGACATTTCGCTTTTATAGCAGTAGTGTAGTCGCACTCTGAAATCGGGAAAGCACCGAATAAAGGTGCCGCAACCGTATTTAATGTATGGGTTTTCCAGTTTCCGCAACGCGAATTCTTCGTGTTTTAGCACGGTATGCCATATTGTTTAGTTTATTGAGGGAGTTTGGCGACATATATATATATATATATATATATATATATATATATATATATATATATATATACATATACATAGATATCGAAAAAGTATATAGGTCTAAAAATAACTCTTTTAACTCTCTATATAATTATAATACCACATAACATTTTAAATACGTACGCAAAAATTGCAAAAAATTTTCCGGAAAATATAAAAGCCAAGAGATGTGCTTACCGCATAATAATTAGTAAATTACCTTTAATTTTGGGCAAAATCAGGGTCTAATTTAAGACGTACAAGGCTCACTAAACTGCATAGAAAATTTAAGGGTTGTAATCAAGTAGCTCGGTTTAAAAGACGGAAGTGTATGTGAAACGAATGAATGTAATTTAACCTGAACTACCTGGGAGCAATCAAGCAGTGCAGGTGGAGTGAAATTTGTCTTGTTTTCATGCATAATAATTTTACTTAAATTTAGAAGTTATCTAATCTCGTTTAAAATTTAATGAGTGCCGCGGTTGTGCAAGAAAGTAGATTAAAGAGAGTAACCTTCCTACAAAATTAATAAAGTAGGAGGAACACACCTTTCTTACGACCTTACATAACGGAGTCTAGGTACAAATCTTAATTCAGAAAAATTGATTCTGGAGTACTTAGTGTGGGAAATTTATTCTCCGCACAAATACCAGTGTCGACGCTATCGTAGTCATTTTCCGCATTTGAGTTTTGTTAAATAAAATGTCACGATTGTAGAAATAATACTGTATTATATCTCTATGATTAAATCACCTATTGCTAAGTTGACAATTTTTTTCACTGTAATTGCGGGTCGCAAGGCGAGCAAGCTCACGAAAATTTTCTCGTTAAATTCAAAGGCCTCACCAAAGTTGCAAGATAATAAAATTTGTGGAATTTGATGCACTAATATCGCTAAAACTGTTTAGTTTTGTAGGGAAAACCACGACAATACAGTCGAACCTTGTATGATAATAATATTGTGAGTTGTATGCTTTTGATAACTATGCATTTCAAATTGAAAGCGAAAACTCTTGCAATTTTTGCAAAATTTTATAAATATCATGTATCTTGGGAGACATTCTAATTATTAAATTAGCTAGCGTTATTTGGGTTTAGCAAGTTTTTCTCTCAACTCTGTATATATAGTTAGACTTGTTTAAGAATTTTAATTTTACCGTATTAGTAGTTCACATGTAATAATAAGAGATTTATTATTACCCGAACGATTTTTATGGATTAGTTCCTTTATCTAATTGTAAAACAGGAATTTATTAAATAGAGTTGAATTAAAAAACAAGATTTTTCGAGGATTTAGAATATATTCATAATTTTGCTAATAGTAAAACCATCTTATCGATGGTATAAAATGTATCTAATATTATTTGCAATGTTTTTATATGTAACACTGTGTCACGTTGCTAAAGTTTAGCGGCATACATATTTCTATTTTTCAGTGCATACATTGTTCTTTATTTTACAGTGTTTTTACGACGAAGATAGCAACAAGTAGTAAAATTGTATTGGCTAATGTAAAATAAAGACTCTTGTTTAAGCTTTTTTATTATTCTGATCTTAAAATTTTCAGCAGGTATAAAATGTTATCCTAGTTTTTGACAAATATGTAGCATGCTGAGGGTATAAAATGAAAATAAATGGATTCACATAACCAGAGCGTTTATCATTTATTTTTTCAATTGTCGAGCGGTCTTAAAAATATACTCTGGTAAAAACAGAATCAAATCATACAAAAACTTTTATCTTCAGTAATAAAAACATGAGTTTAAGTTAGCTTTTGTTCACCAGAAATATGGAAGAGGGTTAGAGTCACCTTCATTCCGAAAGGGAAAAAACTATACACACTAAATCTCTGCGATCTATCAGTCTCACATTTTTTATTTTAAAAAAGATGGAGAAAGCAGTAGATGATTATATCAGAACAGAAATTTTTGAATAGTCGCCACTGCACCCTCATCAACATGCGTATCACGCGGGTAGGTCTACGGAAACCACACTGATACAATTAACAGATATGATTCAAGAAGCACTGAACAGCAAGGAAACTGTAGAATGTGCTTTGCTTGCCAACATTCCACATGAGACAGTCAAAAGAGCACTTGATTACAGAGGAGTGTACGAAACGATGTCCAAATGGATAGCGCAACTTTTCTCCACCAAAATAGCAGAGATAGAGATAGGATAGGACAATATCGCCCTCTGTACCTAGAGGATGCTTTCAGGGCGAGTAGCCTCCCCACTTATGTGGAGCTTAATTGTAGATCTACGACTCTGTGAGCTGACTGAGTTTGCATATCTTGTCAGGGCTAAGCTGATGACGTGGTCGTGATCCCAAGAGGCAAATTCGAGAATACCCTCTGTGACATACTTCAAAGAGGGCTTGAACACACTACGGAATGGGGCCAGATGATGGAAACTCAATATTAACCCCAGTAAAACCGCCTTAATGCAAGGAAAATAAACTTACATCTAAACACAATCAAAATAGATGGGAACGTTATTTAGTGCAAATCAGAGGTTAAATATCTGGGACCAACCCTAGAAAATAAGCCTCTCTAGAACAAGCATGAAAAAGGAGTAATTAACAAGACTATAAATGTCTTGATGGTCTGTAAAAACTTTGTGAGAAAAAGCTGGTCCACAAGCCAAAAAATCCTGCAATAGTGAGATCAATCACCACATATGGGGTAGTGATTTGGAGCAACAGAACCAGTCTGACTAATACGAGACCTAATTGCTCAAAAATTCAAAGACTAGCCTGTGGTGTATAAGAGCAGCATTGGAAACCTGCCCAATAGCCGCCATGTGGAGAATATGGCGAAGAGGACAGTTTATAGGACAACAAGAGATGAGGTCATAAAACGAAAGCTCAATCTCTCATCTAAAAATCAACAAATCTGGGACATGCCTCAAGATGAAATGAAAAAGAAATTCAACCTGAACTTTGTGCTGAAAAACTTCAGCACAAAGTCGAGTCGTAAAAGCGAATGGAACAGAAATACCATTCAAAAACTCAACAAGAAATTCGTTAAATTGTATATAGATGACTCCAAAACCACGGAGGGAACTCGAATATGAGTGTATAGATCTGGCATCAAAACCTGCGAGAGCTTGAATAAGTCACCAAGTATTTTCCAGGTAGACATATATGCCATTAGGAAATGTTTTCATTTCAAAAATAAGGAACTATCGAGGCCAAGAGATTATCATCATTTCGGATAGTCAAGCAGCCATCAGTGCGCTGAGGTTTCAAGTAATCAGCTTCAAGATGGTCTGGGAATGACTTAGAGGGATTACAGGAATTAAGTAAAAATAATAAGGTCACCCCCAAGTGGGTACCGGGACAGAGGGGAATAAAATAGTAGACAGACTTGCAATAAAAGGGGCTGAGACACCATTTCTGGGGCTAGAACCTTTCTGTGTAATCAGTAGCAATCAGGGAGCACACCAATTAGAAAAAGGGGCGCTACCCACCCTGCAGCCGTCCAATATTCTAAGGTTTCTGAGAAAAATTGGACCAGAGGACCTGCTTTAGCCGGTAAAATATCTTTTACGACTTGGCAGCAGTAGGAAGACACAATAAATCTATTAGGTCGCAGTGTACAAACCCCAGTTCTATCCACATACATACATAGTTTTAGCTCTTACACGTTATTTGTGGTAAAAACACTGACTACTGGAGGCATTCTTTTGATTCCACCTCTATCTTAGCACCATAGAAGGATTATTACAGTCCTGGGTTTCATATTCCTTTCTTCTCCAATTTTCAGGTAATAGACTAGAAATAATATCCATTTTAACCCTGACCTCAGTAATTTGAAATTGAAAGAAAAACGATAAAAATTAATAATTCGCCTTCGAGACTATGTTCCTCATACACAAAAATGAAAGTGTAATGATTTACATTTGGAAGAAAGTTTATATAAGTACGTAGAAAAGTCTATAAATGAAAATAAAATTTCGCAATTTTAAATAAAAAAATTTAACTCAAATTTAAACCAATTACAAAAAAAGCAAAGTAAAATGGTAATAAATTATAATAATGGTTTGGCTGTGAACATTTAGTTTCGTTTTAAGGGATTACCATCACCATGGCGCTGGGAAAAATGACTATAAAAATACCAATTTTTTTTTTACACAGCTATTAAATATATAAATAAATTATTTTTTTACACATATACAAAATATTTTTATGAATTATTTGAAAAAAAGGCGAAAAAAAAATGACAGGTTATCCTTGCTCAAGGTAAAATATTTTTCTTTCAGGCATCGTCTGAAAAAATAAAAACCAAATTATTCTTGTTTAGGATGGTAATAGCTGAGATGTAGGCATAGAAAGACATTTTAAAATTTTTTTTGTAGAAGTGACAGCTTTTTACTCTGATTTTTATCGGAATTTATAAAAAATGAACGCAGCATCTTATCAAAGGCATTCCATGCTACAGTTTAGATAATACCATAAAGTATATTTAAATTTTATTGAAGTTGTTTAATTATATAGATCTTCAGACTTTTTTTTATTAAAAAGGTTAACTCAAGGCACTCCCCCTCCCCCTTGGCTTTGGACCGTTTGGTCATTCAATCAAATTTATTTTTTACAAATTATATAATCTTAAAACTAACATAAACCTACAAGTCTGAACTGGGGATCGAACCCGGCGCCTAAGTGGTACAATACCACCACCATACTCTGCATCATCCAGGGGGGCAAAATCTTTAAACATATTGTCCATTTTTTCTAAAGACAAATTTTCGAGAAAAAAACGATACCGTAACCAAATATTTTTTTAAATTACCATCAGTCTGCCATTCTTAGACCAAGTCTTCTGTTGATGCCAGGATATCCGCTAACTCCCTTGGAGCAGCTCTTTTCAATTTCGTTTCCTCCTTAGTCTATAATTGGGTTCTTATGTTGGTTATAGACATTTCATAAGAATCAAACTGCTAAAATAATCACTGTTTGCTTGAACGAATTGTAAATTTTAATAATTTATGCATCACAAAGAAAAATTCTTATATAACGTTGAATGTTCTGACAGTCCAAACTAGTTCCAAATGCAAAAAACTGAGTTAATTTCACCTGCTGAAATTCTTATCATAAAGGACTGATTCAAAATATCCAATCAATATAAAAGAATTCAACAATATCTTTTGTCAAGACTGCTCGGTCTGCTCGCTACCTGAGTTTGGGGTCGACCCATTTCCACTTTCACTTCTAATTGCTATAACTTCAAAAATAATTTGAATTTTGCAATGAAAAACGACCGAAATTATTAATAAAATTATATGCAATGTATACGGTAAAAAAATAAGTTTTCTTCTTGAATGCAGTAACAAGTTACTGGTTTCGAGAATATTTCGATGTAAAACACGAACTTTTTATTTTATTATCGTATTACTTGATAACTTCACATTACATATTCATCACAAGGTCACATAACCATCACACGGATTACTATTTGTTACCTTGAAAAACTAATTAGTCCCAAGGGAACAGTCTCATGAATCTGCTTCTAATTTGTCTTATTCTGTAATATGTTAGAATATACCGACAAATATAAACAAAACAAATAAATAAAAAATCTCTTTATTTATCTCTTCTTCCTGCACAGTTTCGGGTCCCTCTGACGTTGGCACTTACAACAACGAGTTGATCACGGTTCTCTGATATTTTAGATAGTTGTAGCACTGTGTATTCATGTCCACTCCCAGATGTTCCTCAGCTAAGAGATCTGCTTCCTTTCAACACCTCTATGACCCTCGATCTTATCCTTCATTATCAGTTGAAGAATTCTGTACTGATTCCTTCTAAGAGCATGACCAAGATTTCTTCATTTTACAGTTATCAGCAATTCACGACTGCCATCTGTCTAGTCTAAAATAGCTATATTAATCTGCAAAGCTACCCAGGGTACTCGAAATATTGGCCTATGCAACCGCATCTCAAATGCCTTCAAACGATTGATCGTGGCAGCCTTCAGTCTCCACAAGTCCGCTCCATACATCAACACGGGCCAGCTGTAACATTTAACCATTCTTTGACAAAGTTTTAATTTTAAATTTTCATTGCAGATAAGCGATCTCATTTTTAGAAAAGTTGTGCGGGCTGATTCGATTCTGCTTTTAACTTCTTTAACTGGGTCAAGCTGTTCAGTAATATAACATCCCAGGTACTTAAAGTGGGATACCCTTTCAACGATTTATCTATTTATTACCAACGAAGCGTCTGGATATGGTAGACAACTGAAAACCATAAATTTAGTTTTAGCAACATTTATGTTGAGTACCATTTCTTTCCTAACCCTATCGATAGAATCTGCGAGTTGTTGTAGACCCTAAAAGCTATCAGTTATGATGGCCGTATAATCGGCATAACGAATCGTGTTTATTAGCTCGCCATTGATTTTAACCCCAAATACTTTTTATGTGGGGCTTTCTTAAAAACTTTGTTCTAATATAAATTAGACAGCAGTGGAGAGAGAATACATCCCTCCCTAACGCCTCATTGAATTTGGCATTCTTTGGCAAGCTTACCATTAACTCGGACTACTGCGCTCTGACGCCATATACAGATTCTCTATAAACCGCACATCTTTATCATCTATACCAGCATTCTTCAATATATCCCTGCGCTTCACAGGCTGTACCCTGTCAAAGGCTTTCTTGTAATAGATAAAGCGTACGAAAATGCATTTACATTGGACTTGACACTTTTGGAGAAGTATATTTACAATAAATAGCGCTTCGCTAGTACCAGGGGCATATCTAAACTCAAACTGGGTATCATCTAGTAGACTAGGGCTTATCTGTAAAATATAGGGGTTTCGTGGATGTAAAATGGAACATGGAGATTTTTGTATGAGAGCCTTCAGAATAACCTGAATAACGATAAATTTTATATGCGTACTTTCAAAAAGTTGAGCAACATTGTTTTTATTAATAAAAATAAAAAATTAACTAAAAAAAACTGTTTTTTTTTTCAAATTTTCTCTCGTGTAAACTTGAAGGTTTTTATTTTTGGAAGAAAGTTTAAGAGGAAAAAAGTTTCGTAATTAAATTTGCCATAAGATAGAGTTAGTCGGAAATCTCAAGATATATCTCCCTTATTGCAAAATAGCAATAATTAAAGAAAAGGTAAAATATGGCAGGTTTTTAATCAATTTTTTCGACCATTTAAATTTCTCTGAGGACCTTCATATTAGAGCAAAGAACACTTTATGCCATGATAAAATAACACACTAAAATTCGTTAGGATGGAATCAATATTTTTTGCACAATAATTTTGCGATCCGATTTCATTTAAAAAAACTGACCATTTTTCAAGTTTGTCTGAGTCCAAAATATCACGTTAACGCATTTAAATTTATTTTCGACATATAGCAGGGAGCTCAAGTTTTGCAACGCTTTTTTTTTCAGAATCAAAATCGGATGATTTGGACGCCCTTAGGAATTGTTTAAAGACATTGATGATATTTTTGCTTATAAACAAAGAGATTTTCTCGGCGGATTTTCATGGGATTTTTTTCAATATATGGTTTGAAAGTACTTGGAAAGACGCTCCTTTTCGTGAAAAAATATTTCAAATCCGTCAACTGGTTTCCGAGATACAAACTGTCAAAATTGACAGCCTGTTGGTGAATCTATAAAAAATACAGACCTGATTCTTGAACCAAAAATTTTGTCTTGCCGAGCTCTTTTTTGATACAAATATTTAAATTTTTATGTTATCGGAAACTTTAATAAAATATGAAAAGAATATCGCCCACGTGCGTGAAAAATGAAAAAAAATAGAGTGGTGGGGATCTCTAATTTTATAATTGAATTCTGAGGTTCAAAATACATATTTGAAAAAAATTTTCATTTTCTCTGCTTCTAATGGAGCGATTTTGATCATTTTTTTTTAAACCGATGTACCGCGAATAATGAAACTCAAATATCATAATGCCATGTGCCCATCATGCATTCATTTTGTTATAAACAAATGACGTTATTATTTATTAAATAAGGATTTACCTTACCTTTTTAGGTGTAGAAATATATGAATTTATTTTCTTCAGCCGACAATTCATTAGTTGTCAAATTGAAAAATACTATTTCAAAAGGTTAACTTTGGGGGCGAGTTTTACTCCATAGACACGATTCAGGGAATGAAGTGTGAAGAATGGGTATGTCACAGATGAATGGGTATTTTTTTAATTTTTTTAGAGAAAGCTGTAAGTGGGTAGTTTAACCCTTCAAAATGGTAAAACCTACACTAGCTACCCATACCTAATATTCTAATGGTTTTTATTATTGTTGGTAATGAATTTCTTAGAAAAAAAAAATATTTTTTTCATACTCCTGATTTCTGTCCATAAACTTTACATTTTTTAAAATTCATGTTCAATTAAAAAGTTTTAAATCAAGTAAAGTAAATTTATACATTTGTTGAATGAGAACTGCAAAAAAAATTACCCCTAATGAAATGGCATGGATCATTCCCTTTTCTTAAATCTAATATTATGCAATTATTTTAATTGAAAAAATCTGCTTTTTAAATTTAGGGGTAGTTATCAATCCCTAGAAATGCATTTCACGAGGTAACAAAATAACAGTGGCATAATTATTAGTATACTTGAAATTATGTTATTGCAGTATGAGATATATTGGAGGTAGACTCCTGAGAACGTACGTCAGTAATATAAACAAATTTAACTGATTTCCAATCATTTTCGGAAACAAAAAATTCGTATTCTTCTTCAAAACATTTGTATTAAACTTTTTTTTATTTAATCAGACATCATATAAGATTTTACTCAAGACAGGATAACAGGTGATCGTCAATAATTGAAACCTTCTAAAATCAAACCTATTAAGTATAATAAAAATTTATTATTTTTTTCTTCATTTTCATTGCACAAAGTAATAAACTAGAATTCTTTCGCTTTTACACTAGATCTGCCCCTAGACGGCACTGCCGAAAAGTCACCAGAGTCTGGCTTTTTACAAGAATGTTTTTATTGGGATTTTGTAGCCTAATGGAAATAAAAGGTTCATCCCATAAGTCGGATCAATAAGCAATCCCCTCGTTCTTGACAACAAAAAGTTTAACTCTGTATTTATTATCATAGTTTTTTTAAGTCAAATGGGAAAATAACCTTGCTATAAGCGCCTATATTTTTCTTTACTCTATATACATCTTGTCCTTTCTTAACCAAGGTTTTGATAACAAAAAGCTTTTTTTTTGCTAAACTTTATTGGCAACGATACTGTTGAGTAAGAGATGCAATTTAAATATAGATTTTCTAGATTTATTTCGATTTATATTACCGACTGCTGTAACAACTTCAAGTAATTTATTTACTACTCCGTAAAAATTAAATACGTTTTCCGGACGCTAGGCGTGATAAGTAGTCGGTAGATCAAGGAAATTGGAGGGGTAAAAAAAAGGGGATTACCGTAAAATAAATTTGGTTCGACATGTAAAGTTGTACTCCTCTTAAAGATGCTCTACTTGTACTTGCGCAGTAGGTCAGGGGACAGGACTGCACTTGAGAAATATTTAATTATATTGGAAAAATTACAATTTAGAATTCATTACTAAATGATTAATAAAATAAATACTGACATAAAATAGATTTGAACATAATTGTCCGGGTGAAAATTTGCATTATGGAAAATCTAGGAAAGCAACGTTTTTTTGAAAAAATTTCAGTACTTCATCCTATTTCGAGGTCATAGAATACGATTCTGACCTCCGTCTCCTATAATTTTTCCTCAGTTTTGCGAAAAACAGTGAAAAACACTTTTTACTTTACGGTCAATTTTTTTGTATTAAATCGTTAAAATTTTGTTACAACCACAAATTCCACACTGATAGAAGCCTCTGCATTACATAAAAATTCATAAATTTGCATATTTTTATTGGAAATATCAAGAAAATTATCAAAAAACAAATTAAAAGAAAATGGCTTCCTTCATTAAATATTAGTGTGACTCGTTCCTAAAACCCGTAAAACCGAGCTAAACCTCAACTAAACAAAAATTTTGGGTGGTTAAAACAAATTTTTTCCTGAAATTGTATAAAACGTTACAAATATAGAACTACATTATTGACTGTTATCTTCGAACATACCCCTGTAGAAGTAGCATAACGTCAGAACTATGGCCCGCTGAATAACATAATAATATTTTTATTTATATTTGAAAAAGTGTTGATAAACAGTAGAAATTTAATTTCTTGGTACAGACATACCGATTTTATCTTATCCTTTTCTAATTGCATTATTTAAACGATTATTATCGATACGTCAATTCTGAAAACAAAGTATGAATATATGGTTGCCTAAATTATTATTGTTATTTTCAATATGTAAACAATATCTAAGAATATTTACCGATAAAAATAAGTTTTTAATCCTTTTATTGTTAATATTAATTGTAAACTTCGCATTTATAGTAATTTCTAACACTTAAAAACACCGAAAAAAGTCACGACAAGCAATTAAACTGAAAGACAAGATAAATAAATATGTTTATGTCTGTCAAATATCAAAAAAGCGTCTCCCCCACCGATCATAAACAGCCTTCAAACAAATCTATTGTTGTTTAAATCTAGGGTATGATCGAAGACTGATACAGAAAAATTTTATAGTTTATACCATGAAAGTATTTTACATCTAGCAAACGTGGCAAACGAATATTAGACGTTTTCACGAATCTGATGGTCGATGGCCTTTCCGGAACGTGTTTTTTGTTTTTAATTGAAAATACAAGATTTTTAAAATTTATTTACTAGAATTTGTGCAAAAATAGCTGATATATATATATATATATATATATATATATATATATATATATATATATATATATATATATATAGATATATATAGATATATATATATATATATATATATATATATATATATATATATATATATATATATTAAATACATGATATTTCTACAAGTACCATTCAAAAAAAAAAGAAATATGAAAATTCGGTTTGTTCTTCATAATTAAAATTGCTTGGTGAAGTGACGCTTGATGTGTTTTGAATTTTCCGAGAAAGTGAGAAAAAATAGTAAAAAGTCAAAGCCAAAATCATGTTCTACGTCCTCGATATTTAGTTTTATAATTTAGCCTATTTTGTAGTTTTCCATATTCCTTCTAACTTCCTTGCGGTAGACGCTTATATTTGATAATATAAGGAATGTCCGACGGGAGTATCGTAGTCAAGGAGTTTTACTTTCTTGAACACCATACAATGGTCTTTCATGCAGAAATTTAAGGTATTCTTTAATATGACCATCTCTGTGAAAATGACAAAAACAGGAGTTAGACAATAAACATATGCTTAAACAGTAAGGTTGCAATATTGATACAGAAGTTTAACGTTGTAATTCTACGACTGGTATCTGAGTGTAAGTATATACTGGATAGCCTGAAAAAGAACGGCTATCCAACTAGACTCCTATGCACCCCCGGTCATTCGAGTATACACTGGAATAAGGAAGCTAATCATTTGGCAAAATAGATGTCTGCGGTTGTACCACATAAACTCCAGTCCACCTCTCTCCCTTAATGTTGATAAGAGAAAATTAACATTGTTGCTGGAAAGCTAATTTATTGAACCTTGATGCAAGTCCTCTGAAACCAGGCATGCCAAAAAGCATACGGACCCAGAGTACGTAAATTGAAAATATCTATCTCTGGAAATGAAATTGTGAATCGTGTTGAAACTACTGACAGAACATTGTAATTAACGAGGACATCTTCATTAAATTGGCATCATCGATGACCTAGTAAGTAGATAGTATATAAAGCAGGTTGAAAGTACTGACCATATGTGACAGGATTTGATAGTAGACTCCAACAAATGGATTATCTTGGTACTATATAGCCTTTTCGTCTACGATTTATTGCTGTTACATTTTATCTAGTACCTATTTTCAAAAACCTATTAATAAAACTCATAATGACAAAGGTAATTTGGTAATCTGGTCAATCTTGTTAGGCTCCTGTATATTTACTGTTAAAGAACTATAGGTGATTGGAGCTCACCGATACCATAAGCACAACTTCTCTATTTAGGAAAAGCTCTTGTCCAACTGGTCAGGTAAAGATTCTTCTTTGAAAATGTCTTGGTATATATGCGCGCTCACGAAAATAATCCCGTGAAGGTTTAAATTGATTAAAAAATCAAGTGTCTCGAAATCTATTAACGAAATTAAATAAAAAAAAGCAAAATGAATCTTTAAAACAATATGACCGCCCGGGTATTCGAACCACTTAAGCGCGTGGGACGTAACTTTCTCTACCAGATTTCAAAAGGTACTGCCTTTAGTGAATTTCAAAACGCAACTGAAGATAGATACTTTTCAATAGCACCAACAAAACTTTTAATGACGAACTTCCTGCAAATTCGTGTTAGTACAGCTCTGTAATATGTCACAACACATTGACGCCCTCACACAGGCAAACGAATATATTGCTACATTACGATGTAAAAATGGGCTCATTTAAAAAAAATACTCCCTCTGTGGTCGCCGATCATATGTTGGAAATATCTTGAGCGCGTATCCCTAGTTATGTTTATAAACTTGATTATGGAAAAGAGTATAGGTTTCTTCCAGATATTTGTTTTAAAAGATTTGGGTGTACAATTGTTTTAGTATTATGCTTCCATAAAATATCGAGGATCATATTTTCTTTATAAATCAGATAAATAACCCAAATATAATAAAACTTATCCTATACTTATGTCTGCTACGTGGTTTATCCTTTATGAGTAACGGTTTTTGTGTGAAGATAACAAGGAAGTTAAAGGGGATATGGAAAACTGCAAAAATAGGCTAAGTTCCAAAAAAAATTAACCGAACATGCAGAAAATAAATGTCATAAATTGACATCAAGTGGCTATGTGGAGTAAGAGCAGTAAAAAATTTCACAGTAAATTTGTTTTATGAGGTTGGCAATATGAGAACCAGAGCAGGATTTTGCGAAAGTGCGGCATCCCGGCGTATTCTTTGTATAAATGTGATCGTTTGTCATCGTCCCGATGCTTAAAATTCTCGTGATTTTTTTGTTGTGCCGTGCAATGTCATTTGTTAAATTTCGGCATTTATATTTGTGTATGTTGTCAAGACATTTGTGTAGACTTTTTATTTGTAACATTGTATTAATGTTTGGTATTGTTTTATAAATCCAGTTAATTCATTATTTATTATAAATATAGAAAAACGACGATTTTTGGAAAAATGTCGATACTTACCCCCAATTTCGAGGACGTTAAATACGACTTTGGCTTTGATTTTTTACTATTTTTCACACATTCTAGGAAAACTCAAAAACACCAAGCGTCACTTTACCAAGCAATTTTAATTTTGAAGAAAAAGCTGAATTTACATATTTATTTTCAATGGTATAAGTTAAAATATCAAGTATATAATATATTTCAGCTATTTTTGCACAAATTCTGGTGATTAAATTTTTAAAAAATTTGTATTTTCAACGAAAAACCAAAAACATGTTCCGGAAAGGACATCGACCATCTGACTCGTGAAAACATCTAATATCCCTTTGACACGTTGCTAGAGGTAAAATACTTTCGAGGTATAAACTATAAAATTTGTCTATCTCAGTCAACAATATAGTTCAATTTTTATAATGTTTAAGTTTCAAATTAATCTTAACCCCCCCCCCCAAAAAAAAAAAAAAAATTGTTTGGTTCAAATTTAGCTTGATTTTGGTTAATTTGTTAAACTGAAATTAATCCGAACTAACCTAAATTGATCCAGACTTATACTTTCATAATATAAACTACAAAATTTATCCATTACAGTTAACAACATAGTTTAATTTTTGTAATGTATAAAAAAGCGTAAAATTAATTTTAACCATCCAAAATTTTGATCAGAAATCACTTGAAGGCGGGACAATTTGTGAAAGAAAAGAATATATGTGAATTTCAGCGCTAATTTTTCGGATTTTAGGAATTTTAGGTCACACCAATAGTTAATGACGGAAACCATTTTCTTTTAATTTGTTTTTTGATAATTTTCTTCATATTTACGATAAAAATGTGCAAATTTATGAATTTTTATATAATCAGTGTAAAATTTGTGGTTGAAACAAAATTTTTACGATTTAATACAAAAAATTAAACCCAAAGTGAAAAGTGTTTTTCACTGTTTTCCGCACAACTGAGGAATTATGGAAAACGGAGGTCAAAATCGTGTCTTATGACCTCGAAATAGAGGGAAGTACCGAATTTCTTTCAAACAAACGTTTTTTTCCTAGACTTTCTATAATGAAAATTTTTACCCAGAGAATTATGTTCAAATCTATTTTATGTCAGTATTTATTTTTTAATCATTTAATAATGAAATCTAAATTGTAATTTTTCCAATATAATAAAAGGTTGCTCAAGTCCAGTCCTGTCCCCGGACTTACTGCCCAAGTACATTATAGCCTCTTTGAAGGTAGTACAGCTTTACATGCCGTACCAAATTTAATTTACGGTACTCTTCTTCCTTTTATCCCCTCCAACTTCCTTAGGAGATAAAAAATATACACTGCAATGGTCCAAATCCATATACAGAGGCACAAAAGAATTTCTCCATTTAGTGTAATATACTTTAAATAAAGCAACTTAAAACAAATATAATTCGTAATTAACTTTTGTTCCCTTACACGTATCCTCAGTATCTATCCAGCACTCAACGGACTGAGGTAGAAATATTTCGGAGATATATCACCACTTGAAGCCGTCATAAAAATTCAGTTAACGAGGCTGCTTGATTTCGCAACGGTGCAGAGTGGTGTCTGTACACGGGAAATTGTGCGAAGGTAAGCGAAATAAAGTATTTATTCAGTGTTTTTGTATAATACTGTTGTTTAGGGTAATTGGTGACGCGATAAAATTCAAAGTCAATGGGGACTCTCGAGAGATTTGCACAAGAGTTTATTCCACCGATTTGAATTTTGAAAAGTGGAGCAAATACTTGTTACATACGTATATTAAAAAGTATAATTTAATTTATCTGATCCTCTAATAAAGATATCAAATCTTGAAAATTAAATAAATTTTCGCAGTAAATTAAAATTTTAATTAATAAAAAGTTTACGCGTAGGATGGAATAGGGTTACAGAATTCATTTTAATTTGTAAGTAATATAATTATTCACCTTATAAAAGTAAAAAGATGGTCCACTTTTATCCATTTTAAATGTTATTAGTGGTTTATTGAACGATTTTCAGTTTTGAGTAGTTGCACGCTATCTTTAATCTGCCGTATTTTCTATATATTATCTTCAATTTCTTTTTTCACCTATAGATACGTAATTATGCTTTACACTGATATACAAAAGATACATAAAAATTGTTACAAATCACTAAAAATTATTTTTTTTTAAATTGGAAAGCGGTGCACTACTGGCAATGAGTGGGAGAGAGATAGAGTATAGAAGCGCCTACGTGTATGTTTTAATAGGCCCCTTCATCTACAAGGATAAAAGCGAGAGAGGCTTTAAAAACTTTCTTTCTGCTAAGTGATTCTCAAAACACTTCGAGTATGTAGCATGGAAAGCAGCAACTTATACAGCCTAAGAATTATTTAAGCACTTTTGGTCGAATGGAATGTTAGTCCACGAAACGGAGTATTTTGAAATTTAAAAAAAATTTTGGAGAAACTAATAGAAAAGGCTCCACGTGTCGTGACGAAAGATAAAAGTCTTACGTCATTGTTTTCTTCAGACAAATTGCTTCATAAACAAAGAAGTTATCGCAGAATACCCTCCGAAATTAGCATTTTTAACAATTGTTTATAACTTTTGGAATATTCGTCAAAAATTGTTTAAAATTTTATAAAAGTTAAAAGTAAGAATTTTTGTTGTATTAGAGAAACGTACAAAAGTATATATATATATATATATATATATATATATATATATATATATATATATATATATATATATGTTTATGCGGCTTTCACGGATTCTTTCGAGTGAGATGCAATAGCAGTGGATATATCCACATTACGCCCTTGTAGTGCTGAAATAACATTCAGCAAACGTACAACTATATGCAACTCCGTGTATGAATGAAGTGAAATGCGAACAGTAAATGCAAACTTTGTTGTTCCATCATATCCTTTCCGTGTTAGAGGTAGCACAGTTTGAATAAATTGCTACAGACACAATTTATCCTATTCCACCACCATCGAGATGATGGCCTACCTATACCACCATACCGAGAAGATAGTCAAAAACTTACCCTCCCCGCCACAGGGTGCCGACATGCACCTGTCTGTGCAAAAAACAGATTGGAAGGAAGTACGCAACCCTGAACGCGTCTTCGCCTACCTCTCGCTGGATGGCGTATATACGTTTATGCGGCTTTCATGGATTCTTCCGCGTGAGATGCAATAGCAGTTGATATATCCACATTACGCCTTTGTAGTGCTGAAATCACATTCAGCAAGCGTACAACTATATGCAGCTCCGGAAAGGAAATGATGGAACGAAGTTTGCATTTACTATTCGCATTTCATCTCATTCATATATATATATATATATATATATATATATATATATATATATATATATATATATACATATATATATATATATATATATATATATATATATATATATATATATATTATTTTTCTGAAATTTCTTGGGTATGTGGTTTTTCGTTTTTTATTTTTAAAACCATCTAATTAAAATTTTAATTAGATTGTTTTAAAAATAAAAAACAAAAAACTATATACCCAAGAAATTTTAGAAAAATAAATATAGATGGTTTAAGAAAATAAAGATATTATATATGTATATATATATATATATATATATATATATATATATATATATATATATATATATATATATATATATATATATAATTGTTGCTAGGGGGTTGTATAAAAACAGTTGTGTTGGATATCGACAATTTTTTCATTTATTTTTAAATAATTTTTTTTGTAGAAATAAAGGCTTTTTAGTATTATTAATTGTAATTGGATAGTCGTCGTCATTCAATGATAAAGTTAAATAAAGCCTTACTTTTTAAGCACGTACAAATTCTACACTTTTGAATTCGTTTAAGTACAAAAAATAAGAAGCACCTGGATTATTCCCGTAACTCGTAATCTGAACCATCTTCACGTTTCTCTCGTAAACTCCTCTAAGCCCTTTAAGCTATACTTTAAGCTGTATAGACATTTAGTGTCACGCTAAGACTAAACTGTAAGATCTCTTGCACCATTTAAGAAAATTAATATTTCTCTGAACGGCGCAATTTCTCTGATATTGCAGCGTCTTTCTGCCAAGAATGACTATCAAGATCTGCATTGGGGACAACTATTTCTTAATTGATTTAAATTTTAAAAGATAATTTAATTTATGTTAAAGTAATGATTAGAAAAAATCTTATCATACTGGTGATTTTTCTGAGAATTTGGCGAAATCAAAATTATAATTAGCTTATAATTGGGTTGTAGACTATACCAACAGCTCTATCTCAAAACGGTAAGATACACCCCAACACCTCTTGGCGAAGAACAATATTAGCGGAGACCTCCTGCAAAGATTACGGATCACAGTTACTGTTTGAGATACTCTTATTTGTATTCGAGTATATTTTTTTTATTTTTGTAAAGCATTTAAGATTAAAATTAAATAAAAAATTTCGTCGAAGTTTCGACAGTTCAGGTCAAAATTATTTTAAGTTTACTGCTGTCGAGAAATAAACATTCAAAAAAGTATTCTTTTGCTTTCTAAAGGAAAAGTATTAAAAGTACGTAGACTATTTATTTGTTTTTAATGACAATGTTTATCACTACATAGCATAAAACAAGGTCCACTACAGCATCTATCTCTCTGTCTGTCTATGATCCTAACAACAATTGAACCAATTTTACTCACGAGGAATATGTAGATGAATAATTTGTAGGAATTTGATTTGGTGTAAAATAAAGTCGAAAAAAAAAGCAATCTGGTTGCTAGTTTTTTTATAACGTTAACATACACTACAGAAACTACATATCACTTTATGAATTATACATGCTTATTCTTAAATTAACAAGAAATATTAACTTCAGAGACATCAATATTAAACATCAATTATTAATTCGTAAGTCACTTCTATTTTTGCATAATTGACCGTTATTAATGAAGCCTGTAGACTTATAGTTCTAATACTGAATTGAAACTGTTGTTGTAATCATGTATCTGACGTTAAAGACATATAATCACAATCTAATTTGCGACCACCTAAAATGTACGGATGTTTCGTCCCGATACCGGTGGTGGACTCATCAGTGGGATCCGTCGGTATCTTTTCCAGACATCCTTGTACTTTTCGCAAACTTGAACCTCTATTAAAGTCCAGTTTTGCCGGAAACCGGTGGTAAGATGTTAGTTCCACAACATGCCCCCCTCAGGCATTTTCTTTCCTGCTTTAACTGTTACAGACAGTCCAAGCCGTAAGAAAGCACAGACTTGAAAAGAAGTTGAATGGACAGCCTAGATGGTCTTTCCAAAGTAGAGTACCTAACTGTCACAGACAGTCCAAGCCGTAAGAAAGCACGGGCCTGAAAAGGAAGTGGAAAGGACATCCTAGGTGGTCTTTCCAAAGTAGGGTACTGGCTTTAGCACAAAGCCATGACTTGACGGCCTTCCATCTCATCGTCCCTGCTCGGGCGCCATGTTGTAATCATGTCTCTGGTGTATAATCACAATCTAATTTGCGACCACCTAAAATGTACGGATGTTTCGTCCCTATACCGGTGGTCGACTCATCGGTGGGATCCACCGGTATCTTTCCCAGACATCCTTGTATTTTCGGTGGTAAGATGTTAGTTCCACAACACTGTCCACCAATAATCGAGAGTTGTTTAGTATCTCTCATACGACGGACAATAAAATCCACGTGATACCATTAATATGTAATATAACTGAAAATATTTCATCAATTCGTGAAATACATTATAGCACCGAAACAGACTTTTCAAAAATTGGAACGCATCATCAGCTAGAAATGGCGCCGATAACGCAGTGTATCATACGTTGGAAGAAGCAATGCTTTTAATAAATCTAATATTGTTGCGCTATTCACACTACTTACATCAACAATATTACCCCGTTTACGTAGAACACAGCATTAGATTTAATGCATGACATTGTGACGACCTCTCTGGGGTACAACTGAGGACGTATAGGAATCGGGAAATTTGATCTGTAGAGATTAAGTTTAGAACAATCTCCTTAGTTCGATTTAATATATATATATATATATATATATATATATATATATATATATATATATATATATATATATATTATATATATATATATATATATATATATATATATATATATATATATATATACAAAATTTGACTGTCACTCCTAACATATTGGGCTAAACAAAAAAATGGGTTTCTACTTACATTATAGTGATACCTATTTCCAGCACTCTACACGGAGTTGTCACTAGGTTCATTGAAGGTCCACCTATTCTTGAATGGACTTGCTTGAGACTGCTCAATAATTTTCCTTACACAGGCTTACCAAGTTTAGATTGACTAATTAACTGGCTGCCCTTTATCCCAAGATTCTCGGTCCTTTTTTTATCATTTTTTTCATGAAGTCAAGAAATCGCATCTCTTATAAACCTTGGTTGATCATGTCTCAGAAAGCGACCTTGCTGATTTGGTCAATCTGCATGATCGACAACCAGCAAAAAGTTAATATTATATAATTGGTAGGTTATAAAATAATTAAAAGAAATGCGATTTGTGTTTGTGTTCATTTAAAATCAAGGAATTATTGAATTTGGAAACGCGAGTTTATGAAACATATTTTCATACTTTTCTTTAGAGGATATTTGATATTTAAATATACTGTGATTTAAAATATCAAAGTATAATGACGTTATTGGGAACCACAACTATTTCCAACAATCAAGACAAATTAACTGATATTAACTTTCAAATACAGTAGAAAATAGACGCATCATTTTAATATTTTTCCAAAAGTGTATAAAAATTATTTTTTATTGTGTATTTTATGTGTTCTAAACATTTTTGTACTCAATTAATCATGACAAAATGTATTGCAATTTCGAAGGAATTAAAGCAAAAGGTATTCAAATTTCGAACGAATCAAAGTAAAAAAAGGGGAAGCATATCCAAAATAATTTCTTGTTATGATGAAAGGGGACATTGGGAAAATTTACTGAAACCGAACAAAACAACAATATGATCTGATTGGCGCTTTAAAAATAATCTCAGAATGATCCTTGGAAGTCCGCACCTAAAATTTCAGAAATTTTGGGTAGCCCTCGAACAGTTTAGATAAAGTTAGTAAATACAAAGCTATTAAGCAGGCACCCGATAAGGAATCCCCTTATTTAGGAAGGAAATTGATTACTAAGGCTTTCATTTGCACGTCAACATTTAATCTGGATAGTAGACAAAAGAAAAAATGTTCTAGTGAGCGGGTAAAGCGCTTGACAAAATTTTTAATTTTGATGGAATTGAAGGTGTAATTTGGCCAAATAATATAACAGTGAATCCCAGATATGTTACACCCGCAGTTAAACAATGTAAGGGCAGCATTTTTTTGTTGTACAAGACTGTTCAAGAGTGGTTTCGGGGAAATAGCGTTAGAGTTTCGCAATAGCAAATATAATCCCAAGATCTTATCCTCGTGACAGGAAATAGAATGTTGTTCATACACACATGTTTGCAAATAAACAATTATTGGTAAATAAGGTCTATGAAATTTGAATAAACTTTACTGAACATTATTCAAAATTTTATTACCTCATTACCGCGATACTGTCAAGTAATAAAAAAACATTATTCTTCTAGCTGCTGTAATGGTTCAATATGGGTTAACGCTGTTTGTTGTAATAATATACGAACTACTGTTGAATATAATTTGGACTTTGTTATTATTGAACTTGTTTTACTCAATTTTTATAATTTTGTATCAGGTTTATCAAAATATTGAAATGTATTACTAAAATTACTAATATAATATTTTAACAAGATTGCTCTACTTATTTCTAGTAGTGTATAAAATTTAAGAATTTTGTATTTTTTTATCTTCTGTCATTAAATAAGATTTATTTTTAGTCGACAAATAAAAATTTAAAAAAAAATCACTTCCCCTTTTCTACTTATATGGATTGGTATATCTAATAATTAATCAATTATTAATATCTACAATTGCTATTTCTCTAACACTACAAATGCAAATTATTTTATTACATGGTGGTGTGCTTTATGGTCTTTCTGTTTCGGTTCGGAATAAATTATAACCCTAATTTTAGCCCTAATAGGTATAGATGATAACAAAAGCCAAATTAAAATAACAGGTCTGTACGTGTATTTTTTAGTTTTAAGCGAAAAATTATTAATTTGAATTTATCACTTAATATTTGTCTTTAACAAATAGGTTTAGCTTTCGGGCTTTAACTCATAAAATAAAAAAATAATTTTTAGAAAAATTATCTCATATATTTGAAATTATTTGTATTCAAGCGTAAACTTTACACGTTATTGTTGACCATTCCTTTAAACCCAAGCACTTTTATTTTTTTTTACTTTAACCATATTACTGTTACTATTATTGATATTGCACTTTTTAAATTCCACTACTAATGATCTATATCCTTTTTACACAGAGTTTCATAATTGTTCATAATTAAAGAATATAATAGTTTTATTTCTATAGAATCAAAACTATAAATATTTATACCAATGAAATTAACACCCTCTTTCAGCCTTTTATACCCTTTTAATAAATATTAAATTTATTTATCAGTCGAATATCAAAAACTGGTATTCTAAGAATATCAAATGTAATTTACAATTATATAAAATAAACTTAGTTCTTAACCAACTGAAAAAACTTTATACTATTAGAACAAACGTACTCTGTTCTAACACTTTTAGAGACAAAGCACTATCTCAGATTACAAGATTACCAGGAAAGGATGGAAGCCTTTCCCATGCTGGTGCACCGCCTTCTGTAGACCGGTTTCAAACTTGTTGATTCTCGTCACTACAGAATAGTATAGCGCATCTCAGGATTGGAGAAATAAATCCTTTAAGCAGCTTATATTAGACAAAATATGAAATCTAATACAAGCAGCGCTAGCATTTTACGCAATCTGAATATATATTCTCGTACAGATCTGTATAAATAACAATAGTGGATGCAACATGCTTGCAGTTGGGTATATACAATACAATCATATAAGAGAAATTTAGTTCTCAACCAACTGGAAAAACCTTATACTATAAGGACAAACGTAATCTATTCTAACACAGTTAGAGACAAAGCACTATCTCAGATTGCAAGAATACCAAGAAAGAATGGAAGCTTTTCCCATGGTGGTGCACCTCCATCTGTAGACCGCTTTCGAACTTGTTGATTCTTGTCAGTACGAAATAGGCCAGCGCTCCTCAGCATCGAAGAAATAAATCCTTTAAGCAACTTGCATTAGACAAAATATTCTCTCTTACATAATTGCATTTCATACACCCAATTGCAAGTATATTGTATCCACTACTGGTAAATATGCAATGTTCCAAATCAGTAGAATTATATTAAGACTAGCTAATCTTTTATTATTTCTTTTGTTTTCTGGTGAGTTTCAAATGTGTCAATAAAAGACTCTGGGCAAAGCCTTGGCTAAGATAATTAGCGGAAGATCAGAAAGCAGTTTTTTACTGATTTTCTTAAAAAATACAATAATACTTTTATCCCAATAAGCAGCTAAAATCATAAGCTAGTGCATGAAGAAGGCGTCATTTGCCATATTTTGGGATAAATTAAGTTAAATTGTATTCATTTAGCGTTAAATACATCCTAGTAGAAATTATCATTCCTAATGATAAATAAAAGTTCAGTATACCACCCTCCTATCTTGAGAGTTGATACACCCTTAAAGGTATATACCACATATAATTTTCGTTAAACCTCTACCTTACCTTTGTATTAAAATGTTAGAGAGACTGGATGAAAGGTACATCAGAGATAAAGTGCTCATCAATATACCACTCCAATCAAATCAGCATACATACACCTCAGGTAGACCAATTGAAACGGTCCCTCTGGTAGTAAGTCGTATAGAAAGATCACTGGACAACAAAGAGTCCACCTTGGGCATATACATAGACACAGAAAGTGCCTTAAGTGCTTTTAGAAAATCACTTTTCCAAAAATATTGAAGAGCGTTCATAGAATTATCAGCGGCTGGGTTTACAATATGCAATGAAAAGGAGCAATAGAAGAAGAATATAAAAATTGAGAGATAAGAAGGGGTTGCCCACAGAGATCATTATTGTCATCTATATTTTGAAATATAGTTCTTGATAGTTTAATCAACCACCTTAACAACCAACATGACTGCAAAGCGGGAAATTCAAGAGTATAGTTTGCGAAAGAGTGTAGATTGTACTAAGAATAATAGAACAACTCACTATCTGTAAACCAAAAAAAAAGTGACGAAGATGGTTCTTTTCCCTAAGAAAAGCTAACTAGGTTCACTTATAGTTGCTACACTCCTAAAAACCAAACTTGACAGAGATAAAATACATAGGTATAACCTTTGACAGTAGGTTAATATGGAATTCTTACCTCAAAAGTAGAAAGTAGTAAAAAAACATACATAGCTTATGAAGAGTACCAAAATATGAGAAAGACCTGGGGATTTACCCACAAGTTTCCGCGAGAATCTATTCGGCTATTATAAAGCTAATGCTAATATATTAATTTGTTGTATAAGAACCAAAAGCGAATCAGATAACAGCAGTTTAAAAATTAGACCAAATTCAAAGATCAGCATGTTTTAATATTACGGAAACAATGAGAACTACATTCTCGAACAATGGAAGTAATCCTAGGTCTTACCCCTCTCGACATCTTTATCGAAGAAACGGCTTAGATGACTATGATGTGCCTCCATATTGTAGGAATTGAACGAAGTATTGGATTTGGTGCGGTACGATGTCGTTTGTGGAGAGAAATACTGGATACGATTCCGCCCTTCTAAATAAAGACGGACTCTATTACACCAAAATTTGTTTTCTACAAACACTATGTGGCAGATGAAATTAACGCCTTCAGAAATGGATTAAAAACAACGGAGGGAACAGAATATGAAAATTATTTTATATTCCCTATCGTGAATATTATCTGGGTAACGAGTGAATATGCCAGTGTAACTTAAAGAGAACTCACTGGCATTACCATAGCAGCAAACGAAATTATCAATAAAAATATTGTTAAAAAGAAGGTAAAAATATATACAGACAGTAGAGAGGAATTACTAATTCTATACAGGCCAGACATTTTCTCTAGTATAGTGCTAGAAAGCCATGAGGCTTTTTCCTTAGTTGCAGCTAAAAATGTGGTCACCTTGAGCTAAATTATTTGATAAAAACCGCAGTGCTTATTCGCTAGCTAAACAGGCAGCTAAGATGAAGATACTAGAGCCAGACCCACTAGCAGCTCTAAACTACGGTAAAACTAACCAAAGATTACTTCCATCTCTTTGTAAAATACGACACCGTAATATGTGAATTCTCCAGATAGTTATTAAACTACCAGAGAGTGAAAACAAACAAAAGATATCTGGCGATGTCCAGAGGAAAACAACTATTAGTCACAGAATACTGAAAGCTAAAAAACACTGATATAATATAACAATATGCGATATTCCCGTATGTCAGGGTTCTGAAACAGAAGATGTGATGCTGCTGTCCCGTTCTTTCTCTAACAAGAGGATCCAGTTAAGCGAGTATTGGTTCATTTTGACCTTTATAAGGAGGGTGTCGCATAGCAACGTCCTGGCCTACTTTTAATATGTAGGCTGGGCGATGGACAGCCAGGTAGACCCCTTTGAATAAGGCACAACGGATATTCTAAGACCTAAGTGCTGGTAACCTAGCCTACCCTCTTTACTTTCCAGATCCAGATGCATTCACTATCAAATTTTTTTGCAATTTACTTATAGTTTTCAATATGGAAAAAATATAAAATTTGGTCATGTACTCTCTTTTGGGGATATAAAGTTTAGAATTTTTTATAAAAATTTATTGAACTAATACGACTTACAATTTTTAAATGTAACACCCTTATTTAGCTATTACACAGATTCCCTTTTATAGATTTCAAAAACAGTTTTTATACATTTTCCCTGTAGATATGAAATTTAGCAGTGTCAAATTTCGCATATTTGTAAAGTTACAAGAGTTAAGAGAACGGATTTAATCGTTTAGAAGCTTAAAGTGGGTTAAATCTTTTACATATTTATGACATATTTGAATACGTGATACTTACAAAAGATAATAGGGAACTAGTCTTGCACAGACGGGTATAAGAAATAAATAAAAATTATTTTTGTTAGGTAATTCGACGACCATTTTACTAGATATCAGGTTCATTGCTATGATATCGGATTATAATATCTATGGTTGTGTAAAATTAGCTAGTGTCATTATATTTAAAGTAAAACAACTCTGGTTTACGTGGTGTGCAAAATATAAGAACCAAAACTCTGTGCAGTTTTTTTTAGATAAAATCACAGTTTCGCATGGCAGCTATTGTCACTAAATACCCCATCAGGATATAATGTTAAAAAATCTTAAAGGAGAAGTGATTGCCCTTTTACTGATTAAAGTAGATAAATTTATTTTTAAAAATTGAGCTCATCATTTTTTTTTTATTTATTATTTATAAGTAAAAACCTGGGCCACAGTAAAATGAAATAACAAGTGATACATATTGTAAGCTATTCAAAAAAAAATCCTCCATGCAATATGTAGCAGGCTTTAGAAATGAAAAAGTTATATATATATATATATATATATATATATATATATATATATATATATATATATATATACATATATATATATTGTAGCATTTAAATTTACCAGTTAGCATCAATGCTACATGTTTTTAGTAATATGATATAATTTGTATATTTTTACCTGAGTAAATTTAATTATTTATCCTGTAATTTAAAATAGTAAACATAGAATTTATTTTTTTGGTTTACAACTCTTTTGGTCTTGTAACTTATCATTTTTTTACACAGTTCGTAAATTGTTGTAGTTTATATATCACATAATTTGGTTTGAATTTAAAAGTCGTAAATATTTTATTTTTAATAAACTCTCATTTGTTTACATTCAATTTCAGTATTAAAAGTATAAGGTTATAGTCGGTGACATGGTTCAGTTAGCACTTGCTGTGAATGTATACCCATTCGTTGACACGAACACGGCATGTCGAGATCAATCATTTAAGGTTGAGTGTGCAGTATGGAATTTGTGGCAATTTTTTAGAACTTTGTTTTAATCTTGATTAGTGACTTTGAACTGTTTGATCATAATTTTCTTTTTGATAATTTTCCATGGTCTGCCCATACTTGACGTATTAACTGGTGGTCAGTGTAAGTTCGGAACTAGGTTAAAGTGCTCCAGGTTGAGAATAAGGTTGGCAAGACTAAATATTAATATCACTAAGATTTGTCACGTCTGGTTGCAAGAGAGATTTGTATTTTCGTTCCCTTTCCTGTTGAACCGCCGAAGGCAGCAGACCAATCCTGCCACCAGCTCTGAAAGGGCGGACGGTCAAGTTTTTTTTCGTTAAAGTCCACTACTCAATGAGGGCTCTTTGGCTATTCGGTTACTTGGCTATTTGACTATTTGGCTATGTGAATATTTGAAGCCAGTTCCTTTTTATCTTTGGGCTTTTCGTCTTGATATTGCTGTCATGACTTCTTGATGGTTCGGGTCCTAGTTTTCCTGTCCAGGTGACCACGACTGCTTCAACCTTGTCCTGCGTTTGATTGGTGAGTTGGAAGTGGCCCTGTGAAGCCTCAATCCATCCACAACACAACAGGAATCCTAGCAACAGCGATAAAGTGAGAGGTACCATAGCATATACCAGGTAGGAGAGAAACCTTAAGTTAGGAATTCAAGTTGTGATTCAATTTTTTTTATAACACAAACAAAACTACATAATTATATTTTGGTGTAAAGTAATAACCTGTGAGAACTTTTGATAACTCAATAAAACATACGTTATTGGCGACTAAAGTTCTAGAACGTTTGCGGCCAAATCTTACATAACCTTTTAAAACCGAGGTGATAGTTATCAAGAGAGTAAAAATAAAACTTTGTAAGCACAATTCAAATTTATATAAATAATAATTTTTTTATTGGGAATAAAATGGAATTGCTATTTTGTTTTAATTAAGTCGTTTTATTGTGGAGCTATACACCTACCGTCAATAATTTAAAATCATTCTTCATACCTAAGTGTTTTCCTGTTTAATCACTAGGTAAGTAACACAGATAATGTAAAACAGGTGGCGCCTATTGGGTAATCAAAGCAGAGCACAACTATCTCTAAAAGAGATACGAACCTAGCCTCCGACATATTGAGCTGCCGTACGCATCCGTTGCCGTACCCTGTAAAAAGGGGACGCCGCAAAAAATGGCGCCCAACGTGGGGCTTGTGCTTTGTTTTGAATTTTTATATTTCACTGGTGTTTAGCAAAATAATTTAACGTTGAGTATCCTGAATTAAATTGAAATTTCTATGCGGTTAAATTCATGTGTCAGATTTAAATTAATTTTCCTTAGTAACATATTTTTATTGTAATTCCATTTTGTTTCATCTGAGTAATGACAATTTTATAAAACCTAGGAAAAATTCACAGGTTACTCAAGTAAACTTTCTCCAAGGTACAATAAGGTTATATTTTATATATTTTTTTAAGAGCCCTCATTGATTTTAATATCACAGTAACTTCACAGTATTTTAGGTATTTTACAGCTTATAGTAGTGAATTTTGTACTTTTTATGTACAGGGTGTTCAGGTGGACACAGTTTTTTATATGTTTATGTAAGGTCTATTATTTTGGCTAAATTGCTGAAAATTTTCTAATTAGTTTGTGAGTTAATTTAGTTTAAAAGGCATTTCATATCGTACATATTTTTGATTTGTTTAAGTTTGGTAAAGATTTGCATATTTTTTTTGAGCTATTTAAAAGTTGTAGAATGATTTTACATTTTATCTCAGGTAGTAAAATTTATACCCGATTAGAAATACTTTTTTGCTATTAAACCATTTTGAACCGATAACAGTTTAAAACATTTGGTGATAAGAAAAATATTTAATTTTTTTTCGGTATTTTACAGCTATTTTCCTAAAACTTGATTTAAATGTGTTAAAAGTCCAGCAAAAAGTAATCTAGAGAATTTGATTTTTTTTATATAAAAAAAAAAGAAATTGTTGTTGACCAAGCCAAAGAAACTTGAGATTTTATTTTTTGGATACTTTTTATAGATAACAGGATATGAATAGAAATAAATACCAATTTTAAAATTTAGCTTTGCTTAAAAATTTATGCATGATTAGTTGGGACTTATTATTCTGACGTTTGATAAAATAAATTATTTTTTATTGATACAGGGTGTACGATTACTTTTTTTAGTTTCCTCATTTTAATGTTTGATCAATGCAATCATTTGATTTAGATTTTAGTGAAGCCATATAATTGCTTTTGCAATAAAATAATTTTTTCTATTTGATTTGCTATACAGGGTACGACAAACTGTTTGTTTTATAGAATTGATTTAACTTTAGAGATACGGTTATTGTTTTCAACTAAGTAAAGAATACTTTGTCATTTAAAAATAATAACTTGACTTAGCGTATTTATTTTCAAATTTTATATCATCATGGATATTTATAATTTTCAACCCAATCATTTACTTGAATATGAGTTGGACTACGAGTTAAAAATTCGTTTGTTAACTTCTTTACGTACTGTCGCAGACAAACGCAAGATACTTGCTAGAATTCTAAAGAGAGAACAATCGAGTCCGGGTAAAGATATTAACTTAAATATTTGTACTTTGACTTTTGAGGAAGAAAAAATCAGTATACAACGCAGTTTAGACTCTATACAAGGGGTGATAGATGAATTTGACGGTAATGCTAATGATTCTCTTATTAATAGAGTGAAGTCGCGTTTAGCTCACGTGGTAGGAAGAGCAAAAAGAATTCCAATGCCCGAGGATGAAAATAGAGCTTCTGTAATATTTTCTTATATTCAAGAAGTGACCGCGAGTTGTCTTTTATTGGAATCGAATTTGTTAGATAAAATTCCGGACGGTCAGCATGTTGAACTTACATCTCAGTTGCCGGTGATCAATGTAGCAGCACCTGTAGTGCATTGCGCGACGCGTATTTTACCTATTAGTGAGTGGCAAGTTAATTTTAATGGGGACGCGAAAAAACTTTATCCATTTTTGGAACGGTTAACTGAATTAGCGCAGGCACGTAATATTTCTCCGCAGGAGTTATTTAATTCAGCTGCCGAATTTTTCATAGGAGACGCGTTTGTGTGGTATCGAAGTGTTAAATCTTCGGTAACTGACTGGGATTCATTGGTATCGAAATTAAAGAAAGATTTTTTACATGATGATATAGATGATGAAATATGGGAGCAAATTAAAGGAAGGAAACAAAAGAAAAATGAATCTACGATAGTTTTTATTGCTCATTTAGAAGCTCTTTTTTCTCGATTATCTAGACCTCCAGCAGAAGTTTCAAAAGTTAAAAATATTAAAAGAAATCTTTTACCAGATTTTATTAGTAGGTTGGCTTTAATAGATGTTAATAATGTTTCGGAACTTTCAGAACTTTGTCGTAAGTTAGAAGAGGCTGATTACCTTAAAGATAAATCTAGGCCTAAGGATGAAATTGCTAGCATCAACAGTATGGCTAACACGAACCAAAGTTTAGATAATAATAGCCATTTTAACAAGCAAAATAATTCTAGAAAAAATTTCAAAAAAGATGGTCAAAGATTTTCTCATTTTAATTCTAAAAATTTGCCTTCTACATCTAACAACAAACCTGATAATAATTTAAATAAAAATAATTCTAATAAAGATAATAAACCTAAAGCTTCTGTAACATGTTGGAATTGTAAACAGCCTAATCATGTTTATTTGGACTGTAAGGCCCCTAGAGGTTTATTTTGTTTTAAATGTGGCGAACCTAACACCAAATCTTCAGGGTGCACTAAATGTTCAAAAAACTAGTAAGGGAAGTGAATCAAAGAGGCAGTTTCACCTTTCCCAGAACTCGTGCTTCATTTAATTATCGTAGTTTTCATAAGTCTTTTAAAAAATCAAGAACATTTTTTAATTCTAATAATAAAAATTTAAAAAGAGAATATTTTAGCCATACTGATTGGAAAAACTGGCTGAATACAGTTTCTAAATTTTTTAAAGATAGTACTTCTTTTAATCGACTCCATTTTTCTGAAAACAGGCAAGTTTCGCCCTTATTCATTAATAAATATTTAGATAACCGACCTTACATAAATGTGAAGTTGCTTGATGTGGACATTACGGTTTTATTGGATTCAGGTGCTACATCTTCTATAATTGGTTCTAGAGGTGTAGATATTTTAGGTAATTTAGGTCTTAAGATATGCCCAGCACAAATTAAGAATATTTGTACTGCTGATGGTAAACAGCAAAGTGTTAAAGGCACAGTTGATTTACCTCTTGTTATTGACAATTCTTGTCAAGTTATTAATGCTCTAGTGGTTCCTTCATTGCCACAAGCATTTATATTTGGGTGTGACTTTGCGAAAAAATTTAATATTGTAGTTAATTTTAAGAATAATTCTTGGCATGTGCAAGATATAAATTCTAAATTAGAAGTGTCCAATAATGATTTGAGTCACTCTTTTAATAGTTGTAATTTGAGATTACATTCTTTGGATGAACTTTCTACAGCAAAGCGCGAACAAGCGGAAAAAATTATTGAATCATTTAATGAAATTAGTAGTAAAGATAGATTAGGTCGTACGGATAAAATTACTTTGACTATTGACACGGGTGACGCGCTTCCTTTTAAAAAGAGACCGTTTGTTTTGTCTCCATATATGTCAGAAATTTTGAACGATGAGTTGGATGAAATGTTAAAGTTAGGTGTCGTAGAGCCATCTACAAGTCCATGGTGTTCTCCTGTTTTATTAGTTAAGAAACCAAATGGAACGTACCGATTATGTTTTGATGGACGTTCACTTAATGAAGTCAGTCGTCCTGACCGGTATCCAATGCCTAATATTGACAGAATTCTAACATCTCTTCGAAATGCTAAATATATTTCATCGATAGACCTTCGAAAAGCTTTTTGGCAGATCCCTTTGGATGAATCTTCAAAAGAAAAAACAGCTTTTGCAGTAGTCGGAAGAGGACTTTTCCAGTTTGTTACCATGCCCTTTGGTCTCAGAAATGCCGCACAGACGCAACAGCGCCTGGTAGATGCAATATTTAGTCCTCGCTATGAGCCAAATATATTCACCTATCTGGATGATATTTTAGTAGTGTCAGAAGACTTTGATTCACACCTTAGATTGTTATCAGAGGTCAAAGAAAAATTGAAAGATGCCAATCTAACTATAAATCTGGAAAAATGTGACTTTTTCAAAACATCTTTGAAATTTTTAGGTTATATTGTGGGTTCAAATTCTTTGCGTACTGACCCCGATAAGGTTTCTAGCATGATTAATTATAGCAGACCTAGAAATACTACTGAAGTAAAGCGTTTTGTTGGTCTTTGCTCATGGTATAGAAGATTTATAAAGGATTTTTCTACTCTGATGTCTCCAATAAATGATCTCCTAAAAGGACGTAGGAAAGGACAAAAAATTGAGTGGAATAGTGCAGCTGAAGAATCTTTTATTAAAATTAAACAACTTTTAGTATCTGCTCCTATATTATCTCAACCAGACTTTTCACAGCGATTCTATATAGCGAGCGACGCATCAAATACAGGTTTAGGAGGAGTTCTAACGCAGATAATTGATGGTGAAGAGCGAGTGATTGCCTACGCCAGTAGATCTTTATCTAGAGCAGAGCGAAACTATTCTGTAGTGGAAAAAGAATGCCTGGGTGTACTTTTTTGTATTGAAAAATTCCGAGGATTTATTGAAGGTGTTCCTTTTACTGTCATTACAGATCATTATAGTTTATTGTGGCTTAACACTCTAAAAAATCCAAGTGGAAAATTAGCTCGTTGGGCTGTTCGACTTAGACAGCATACATTTGATTTAGTACACAGAAAAGGAGCTCAAAATGTCATTCCAGACGCCTTGTCCCGTAATCCACATAGAGAAGAAGTGATAGAAGATTCCGATTCAAGCAGTAAGGAAGAATTAGTGGTGGGAACCCTAGATGTCGATCGTATTGATCCGTGGTACGATAATTTACGCCAGAAAATTTTAGATAATCCAAACAATTATCCACAATGGAAAGTGGATAATGATTTTGTTTTGAAATTTGTCCCAAACTGCCTTTCTATGAATGTGAATGTTCCTGAATGGAAATACTTAGTACCTAAACCCCAAAGAGCAGAAATTATAGACTCTTGTCATAGTCCTCCGAACTGTGGTCATTTCGGATTTTATAAGACATTTCATCGTCTACAAGAAAGATATTATTGGCCAAAAATGCGCCAAGACATTCTTAAATTTGTTAAGAATTGTTTAGTCTGTGGAGCTCAGAAAGCACCAAATACTTCGCAAATGGGACACATGGGTAAAGAGAAATCAGTAGATTATCCATTTCAAGTAATAGCAGTAGACTTAATAGGCCCTCTACCTCGTTCAAGAAAAGGAAACAAATGGCTTTTAGTAGTCGCTTGTTGGTTTACCAAGTACACATTACTTTTTCCTTTAAGAAGTTCCAAAGTTCAATATATTGAAGAGGTACTAGAAAATAAAGTTTTTCATGTTCATGGTCCTCCATCTCTACTTATTTGCGATAATGGCACACAGTTTGTTTCAAAAACTTTCAAAAAATTAAGTCAAACATATGAGTTTAATATAAGATTTAATCCTGTTTATTCACCACAATGTAATTTCGTAGAAAGAAATAATAGGACAATTGGTACAGCGATTAGGAGTTACATAGACAGCCACGAAAATTGGGATAAAGAAATAGCTAAAATTCAACAAGCTATTAATACTTCAAAACATGAAGTCACCGGTTTTACTCCAGCCTTTTTAGTTTACGGTAGGCATGTTCGTTTGTCAGGTAGTTATTACAAAGATTTGAATGTCGACGTCAGTGTTGATGATGAAATAATTCCTGGTGACAGAAATGCCTATGCGGCCAACTTAAAGGGTCTAAAAGATATCTTTGTTGAAGTGAGAATGAAGATTCATAAGGCGTATGAACGTAATTCTCGTGCGTATAATCTTAGAAAACGCGATATTTCTTTTAATGTAGGTGACCATGTTTGGCGTAAAAATAAAGTTCTTTCAAGTGCTGTAGATAAGTTTACCGCAAAGTTAGTCCCCAAATATGTTCATTGTAAAGTAAGAAAGAAACTTTCCAACCTTATTTATGATTTAGATAATATTGATGGTTCTAAAGCTGGAAAGTGGCATATCAAAGATCTAAAACCTTTCAATGATTCTGTTTCAGAGGATTCTGATTCTGACCTTTCAGAAGAAGAATAAGTTTTTTAAGTTTTGAAAAGTTTGCTTCAAAGTTTGTTTAGGCAACTTATTGGGTGCTGACCCGTATTGATTTTTGATTATTAGCAGTTTTGCTACTTTTAAGTTTATTAAGTTTCTGGGAAGTTTGCTTCCAAGTAGATAAGTTGTTTAAGAGACTTACTGGTGCTGACCTGTATTGATTTTTAGTTATTAGCAGTTTTGCTATTTTGAGATTTTTAGGAAGTTTGCTTCCAGATTAGTAAGTTTTTTTAAGTTAATTATTGAGTGATGACTCGTAGTTATTTTTAGTTATTAGCTGTATTGCTATTTTTTAAGTATTCTGGATACTGGCCATATCCGAAGTATTGCTTGAGTGATAGGTTTTTTACCTTGTTTTTTTTTTTGAAGCAAACGTTTAGAGTTTTTATACCTTCTGAGGGAAGGTTAGTTTAGGTATAGACTGGTTTTGAATAAATTTTAGTATCGTTTAGATCTTGTATAACCTAAAGGCTGGTTATTTTCAAATTATAGAGTTTTTAGTGGTATTTCACTTTGGGATGGTTTCCCGGAAATTTGTTTGAATGCTTAGAGCATTCGTTTTCTACAGTGAGTTGTATATAAGTAAATCTGAAGTTGTATAGTGTTGATATAATGGTCTCATAACTGGATTTGTTACGGCCGTGTGTCTAAGTATACTGCTGATAAGTTTGTCCGAATTTAAATCTATAGTCATGACAATCTGTTTACTTGTATTAACAATTCTGGGTGTATAATGTTAGAGATTTTTTTGTACCTTTAAGTTTATGATTTTTATCTTTTAAGTGATTTCTTTGGTATTTGTAAAATTTATTCAGAAGTTGTAATTCTGAACTTGTATGTAATTTGGCAGACCTTTACCGATTTTGACTCTTCACGACTTTGTAGATTTCCAGATTTGACTTACCGATGTTGTCTTCCGCAAGGACGTGTGATACACGTAGATATCAATCCAAATGTTTTTCCAAGGACAGGGTTATGTTTTCCTTGTTTTCAAAATAGCCTATCAAGATAGTCTATTTTTTTTTCGGAGAGGGGTAAATGTAGCATTTAAATTTACCAGTTAGCATCAATGCTACATGTTTTTAGTAATATGATATAATTTGTATATTTTTACCTGAGTAAATTTAATTATTTATCCTGTAATTTAAAATAGTAAACATAGAATTTATTTTTTTGGTTTACAACTCTTTTGGTCTTGTAACTTATCATTTTTTTTACACAGTTCGTAAATTGTTGTAGTTTATATATCACATAATTTGGTTTGAATTTAAAAGTCGTAAATATTTTATTTTTAATAAACTCTCATTTGTTTACATTCAATTTCAGTATTAAAAGTATAAGGTTATAGTCGGTGACATGGTTCAGTTAGCACTTGCTGTGAATGTATACCCATTCGTTGACACGAACACGGCATGTCGAGATCAATCATTTAAGGTTGAGTGTGCAGTATGGAATTTGTGGCAATTTTTTAGAACTTTGTTTTAATCTTGATTAGTGACTTTGAACTGTTTGATCATAATTTTCTTTTTGATAATTTTCCATGGTCTGCCCATACTTGACGTATTAACTGGTGGTCAGTGTAAGTTCGGAACTAGGTTAAAGTGCTCCAGGTTGAGAATAAGGTTGGCAAGACTAAATATTAATATCACTAAGATTTGTCACGTCTGGTTGCAAGAGAGATTTGTATTTTCGTTCCCTTTCCTGTTGAACCGCCGAAGGCAGCAGACCAATCCTGCCACCAGCTCTGAAAGGGCGGACGGTCAAGTTTTTTTTCGTTAAAGTCCACTACTCAATGAGGGCTCTTTGGCTATTCGGTTACTTGGCTATTTGACTATTTGGCTATGTGAATATTTGAAGCCAGTTCCTTTTTATCTTTGGGCTTTTCGTCTTGATATTGCTGTCATGACTTCTTGATGGTTCGGGTCCTAGTTTTCCTGTCCAGGTGACCACGACTGCTTCAACCTTGTCCTGCGTTTGATTGGTGAGTTGGAAGTGGCCCTGTGAAGCCTCAATCCATCCACAACACAACAGGAATCCTAGCAACAGCGATAAAGTGAGAGGTACCATAGCATATACCAGGTAGGAGAGAAACCTTAAGTTAGGAATTCAAGTTGTGATTCAATTTTTTTTATAACACAAACAAAACTACATAATTATATTTTGGTGTAAAGTAATAACCTGTGAGAACTTTTGATAACTCAATAAAACATACGTTATTGGCGACTAAAGTTCTAGAACGTTTGCGGCCAAATCTTACATAACCTTTTAAAACCGAGGTGATAGTTATCAAGAGAGTAAAAATAAAACTTTGTAAGCACAATTCAAATTTATATAAATAATAATTTTTTTATTGGGAATAAAATGGAATTGCTATTTTGTTTTAATTAAGTCGTTTTATTGTGGAGCTATACACCTACCGTCAATAATTTAAAATCATTCTTCATACCTAAGTGTTTTCCTGTTTAATCACTAGGTAAGTAACACAGATAATGTAAAACAGGTGGCGCCTATTGGGTAATCAAAGCAGAGCACAACTATCTCTAAAAGAGATACGAACCTAGCCTCCGACATATTGAGCTGCCGTACGCATCCGTTGCCGTACCCTGTAAAAAGGGGACGCCGCAATATATATATATATATATATATATATATATATATATATATATATATATATATATATATATATACATATATATATATATATATATATATATATATATATATATATATATATATATATATTATTTTAGAGTAATAAAATTTAAGCAATATTGGTCCGTAGTACCGTAGTATCCGTAGCCACCTTCTTGAGAATGATCGTATTTTCGAATATTTGTCATTCTCTGGACTATTTTAAGGATATTTAGTCCTTTGATAATTAGTGAAAAGGGCTTTGTTTCGAAGATACAAGTCGAAACAAATTTTCGATAAACTTAATTTTGTTTTTTTTTTCAAATTATGAATGTAGCCGAAATAAAACTATAGCGTACTACACTGGACTTTTAAATGTATTAGTTTATATTACTCGAGTGGAAGATATGGAAGATTTAAGAAATCGGATAATTGCTGGGTGTAACTCAATAAGAAGCGACCATGGTGTTTTTGGAAGGGTTTGGCAGACACTTAGAAAAAGATTGGATTATATGGAAAATAGCCATACTAAGAATGTTAGCAATTATCAGTGAGTCCACATAAGAAAACTATGACAATGCTTAGAAAAATCTTAGATATAATGACGATGATATACCATGGTCTCGGAATATAGAATAATTAAGATAATATTTGTGCAGAATCTCGCCTGGAGTGCATTTAAAGAGTTGTACAGAATGCTACAATAGACATGAATGCAGCAATAGAATGGTGGACAACATAAGGCAGAAGGCAATAACCTGTCTACTTGAAGAACAAAAATTAATAATTAACAGGCATGGAGAGAAATACATCATGCTGGAGATTAAAGAACATATCCGACGTAAAACTTTGATAAGAAATTTGCAACCCATATCAAGTCGATACTCATTGATGAAATGTCAATAAACTCAGCAGTAGAAAGGTACTCCAACAACTCCAACAACAAACAAGGTGTAAGGGCGAGAATATTTGACCGAAAATAAAGGATAAATCGATACATATAGATAGACAGTGTTCCAGAATTTGTAACAAAGAAATTATCATCTATTATTACAATCTAGTAGTGATAAAAGCATCCAGTTGCTATAATATAACTGAGAGAGCACATAAAAATCTAGGAGATAAAAAAATATTGTTTTTAGTCTGGATACCAAGACATGGGAGTAATAAAAATAATGAATAGGCTGACCACCTAGAGCGAGAGAGATCATAATGACCAAGGGCTAATACCTATATTAGGTATAGAACTTGAACCATTTTTTTATGTGGCTAGACCGATGGCTAAGTTAGTCATTAAGTAATAAGTTGAGGTTAATCTAAAAAATGGCAACACAACTTAGCGGGACAAAAGAATACTAAAGAGTTTGTAATTTAGCCCTTAAACAAACTGGCAAAAGATCAGTATAAATACAACAGGACGTCCATAAAAATAATAGCTCGCCTTATGATAGTATTCTATCATTTGAACAAACAGCTATGCTTAATTCGGCAGATGGAATCACATTTAAGTGTGATCAAGAGGAAGAGGAAGTGGACTGTTACAAAATGATTTATGTTATTGTTACGATTTTTTCTCTTTAGTTTCACTCACTAGGTTAGAAAAAAACACTTCTCACCACTTACTTTCCCTTTCTTTTTGACTAGTTGTTAATCCTTTGACTGTTAAGTGACAACTGCACTTTAAATACCACCCTGCTCATTTAAATACACCCAGAGAATATACATGATGAAAAGTCTAAAATTCCACTAGAAATAACACTAAAAATGATGATGACTCGATTAGTACTTCTATATCAATACACGTACGAACTCAGACATTTCTTTGTTACAATATTTTTATAAGAACGTGGCCAAATTTCCCTCGTCCTTCACTACAATATTTATTGTTGATTTTTAGTTTCTAGACATAGAGTTCCAACCAGATTTCGTTCTATGAGATTGCTACAGTGCGCTGGAGAAGCTACATGAATCTTTGCACCACAGCACCTAATAGATGACAGACTTCGCTGATATTTACTATTTTTTTCCTTGACGTTAATTAAAAAATGAGCGGGTTATAACTTACCGGCCAAGGATGGAAAAGGATACCACGTTGTCACAATAATACTCTAAAAACCTCAATTTAATATTTGAGAATTACAACCATACGAATACCTTAACTATGACTTAACAAAGAGAAGAAAAGTAATAAAAACCACAAATTCACAATAAAATTTAGAAACACAAAATCAAATCATTCACAGCAATTAGGTATACGTTTTCTGTAACTAAGCAATAAATTAGTCACAGAGTGGAGTTGCTATTGTTTGAAGACCTTTATATTCTCAAAACCTTGAAAACAAAGGCCAACTGTTGCACATCAATGAAATGATTATTGAATCTAATGATTTTTCAATTGAGTTTTTGCAATAATAGGATCATTACAAGTTGATCTTTATAAAAAATGTAAGATTTATTTGCATTGTTAAGATTATAATTATAAACTAATTTTGTTTAAAAAGAAATCTGTAGCTAGACAGCTGCACATCTAGAAAAAAAAAAGTAAAAAATATTCTTATGTATTTCATTTCGTTCCAAATAATTAAAGAGTGTGCAAGGTTGAAATAATCTGTCTTGATCCCCTCCATCTCTCTGTAAAGGACTGATATCGTTTCTTCTAGCACCCTGGATAAACTTTACAGAATATTTCTGATTAAACTTGACTCCGTAGTTTCAATCAAGAATATGAAATTGCCATAGATGCTTGTATCTTGAAGCGAAATTAAATATCCGGACGTTATCAAATTCAAATAATTAAATTAATTATTTCCATCACATTGTTTACAAAGATTTTTGTATCTTATATCACAACTAATGACAGAGTTCCTCCGAATTCACCAAACAATTTATGTTGAGAAATATTATTTAATTTACAATTTTACCCCAATTAATCAAGGCCCGAAATGAGAACGTCATTTATATCTAGGTACAGGTTATAATAAAGGGATCGTAAGCACAATTAAAAAGAATTATTTAACTTCAATTTTAATTAAGAATCTTGTCATTAGAATGAAATTAAACGAAGATTCTTGTAAAATAATAAACATACTTGACCTATATTGTCAAATAATATGAAATTAAAAACCTTGATTGTTATAAACTAACAATTAAAAGCAACCATTACTATTGACACAAAATTTTGTATTTGTACGTTTTCTTAGACAATCGCAATGTTAGTTCGGAAAATCGACCAGTTTATGATGAGTAAATATTTTGAAAGATCTCCCTTTTAAAGAATGTAATCTTCAGATATTAAACAAGGTACCCAAGAGAGCTCAAATGATTCTCCAGGTTATTTAATTTAAACAAAGTACAACTTTTTCTCAAATGCTAGTGATCTGACTTGATTATAAATCTGGGTGTTTGTTCTTCTTCTTCTTCTTTAGGTACCATGTCCGTATTCAGACGTTGGTGGTCATCATGTTTACAATTTCCTGAAATCTTTCTCTATCGGCTGCAGGGCGAAACAGTTCCCCCACCGTGCAATTACACCACTGCCTGATGTTATGTAGCCATGAAAGCTTCTTTCAGCCTATCCATCTTTTTCCTTCCACTTTTCCTTGTATTATAAGGAAAAGTAGATGATATTTAAGTCCTCTAATTATGTGAGCGAAGTATTCTGTTTTCCGCCTCTTTATAATGTACAAGAGCAGTCGTTCTGTGTCCATCATTCTGAGAACATCCTCATTGGAAGTGTGCGAAATCCATGATATCTTTAGAATTCGACGATAGCACCACAATTCGAAAGCTTCCAGTTTGTTTAGCGTTGTGGTTTTTAGTGTCCATGTCTCGCAACCATATAACAGAATAGACTATACATAGCATCTCAGGACCCTCTTGCGAATATGCATTGACAGGTTCCTGTTGCATAGAACTGGTTTCCATGCTTTATGACACGCCTTACGCGATATTTCGATCCTAGCTATTATCTCTTCATCTGAGTCCCCATTCACATTCAACCAACTGCCAAGGTATCTGAAATGGTTTACACGCTCTATCCTCTCTTCATCGAGCCAAAGTTGACATTTATCTACATTAATCTTTCCAACAGGCATCTACTTTATTTTTGAGATGTTGATTTTAAGGCCTCTTTGTCAGCTCGCCTCATTGACTATATTTACTGATGTTTGGAGATCCTCGATGCTTTCTGCAAGAATGGCCGTATCATCAGCAAATCTAATATTGTTGATTACTTCTCCACCCCGTCTTACTCCCTCTTTTCTGTCATCCAAAGCCTCCCTAAAAATTTCTTCAGGGTATACATTAAAAAGACAGGGTGACAAAACGCAAC
Organism: Diaprepes abbreviatus; assembly: GCA_034092305.1. Classification (NCBI taxonomy): domain Eukaryota; kingdom Metazoa; phylum Arthropoda; class Insecta; order Coleoptera; family Curculionidae; genus Diaprepes; species Diaprepes abbreviatus. The sequence goes on from JASJET010000055.1 coordinate 31,615,332, forward strand.
CCTGTCTTACTCCACCTTTGATGGGTAGGCTTTGAGTACGACTGTTTTCAATTTGAATAGAGGTAGACATTCGAAAAGTGTATCGTGTTGTACTCGGTCGAATGCCTTTTGAAAGTCGATGAAACAGACGTAGATGTTCTTTCGGAATTCACAACTTTTTTGTAGGAGAACGCGCATACAAAATAGTGCCTATCTGGTTCCTAGACCATTTCTAAATCCAAATTTCTCATCACTCACTCTACTTTCGCATAGAAGGAATATTCGGTTCTGTAGAATTCGTAGAAGTGTCTTAAGTGTATGGCTCATTAAACTAATCAGTCTAAAGTCGCTGCATTTGGCGGGTCTACTTTTCTTTGGTAGTGTGATAAACAGCGGTTCTAACCAATCATTTGGTATTATTCCTTCGTTGTAAATTTTATTAAAGAAAGGGGGGTGTTTGTTAGACCAAGTAAATGAAACAACTTAAAAGGTTAATTTTCAGTATTTGTCGACGTTTCGACCTCTATAAATATATAAAAAATAGTTTAGTGATATTAATAAATTAAATTTTTGTCAACGTACTGCAGATATATCTGAAAAATTATTATTTTATTTGAAAAACTCTTATAGAGTCAATCCGAAACAAATTTTATTGCAAAAAGAACTTTTCAGTATTTTAGACTATTTTCGATGATCAGATTCAAATATTCTGCCATAGGAGAACAAATTATCTCCACTTTTCGTTTTTGTAGAAAAAATACAAGATTTTGAATTCTAAGATTATTATTTTGTTTGGTAAACTATTTTAAAATTCCTGCATTTTCGACACTTTTGTCATGTCTGAACCGCAAGAAAACTAAATTCCTAAGCTAGCTTTTGAATTACTATTTTTCAGGTGTTATACAGATGACAATATTGTAGTAGGGGAGCCCAAGTGGCTAAATGAGTAGTTACTCGAGCGTTGTCGGGACCTATTGGATTATGAAGATTAGATGCTAAATAGAAAAAAAAGTTTATATTATCTATACCCCAATACTGGTGGGGGAAGCGAGTATAAATTTTCAAAAATGTAAATAAAATCAGTCACAAAGGCATACTCAAGCGCGCCAGACATTAAAAATGTATACGCGCAACCTGTTTCTAATAACGAAGGGATGTTAATCTGACGGCTTGCTAGATGGAGATGGCCACACGAAGGGGTGGAAAAAATTTAAAAAAAAAGTTATTCGAGCGCGGGGAAAATGTTAAGTGAACCCTTAAAGATGTCATATTAGAAAGACTGACGATTTTGACGCAACTAGAACTCATAGCCGATTTTTGAACGTGTAAAAAAAAACCTGACCTTGAAATACTCGGGCGCGTAAAATTTATATACAGTCGGTTCAGCATGATGTCCTTATCATGTAGATCTATAATCTGACAATTATGTAGAGGAATTTTTTAAATCTGACAGTTTAATTTTTTTTTTATTATTGAACGGAATAATTTCAATAAACAGCAAATAATATATAAAGTCATAGAAAAATATATACATATACAATTTTATCATGTATTTATGAGTAATGTTCATTGAAAAAAAAAAAAATCAAAAACACGTTTAATCTTCATCATCATCAGTGGAATCGTCTTCAGATTGGGAATTCGAATCACTTTGGTCATTTTCATCTACATCTTCCGTATCTGTAATCAGACATGATTATGATATTTAACAATATTTAATTTATTTCATGATATTATTAGTATTTTAAAAAGAAAACATACCTGAATCTGGAGTATTCCCTAAAATGTCAGGTCTTCATATGCTTCTGGGTGTTGATTTCCAACGAACCAAGTCATCTCCAACTTTCCATCCACATTTTTCCATCCGAAATTTATTGGTGACATCTCAGTGACGATTCGAAAGTGGGCATTCCTCCATAAGCATGCGATGTATTGCGTTCGTAATAATTGTTGCCGTAGTTCTGATTGGCATGGGGGTAAGTTACAAGCATCATAATAACAATGCGCGTGATAGCCGTCATTTAATGATGTTTCCTTTGAAATTTCAATTTCAGTGTAGGTACTGCGTGATTTTTTTCGAACTGGCTTGGTTCGGCGATACTCCAAAATCACCATACATTTTTGTAATGTTTCTGGTGTAAATTTTCTTAATTTTTCATGTATTTATTGATCACAAAATACACAGTTCACAATTTTATCACTATTATCACTCATTGTAGTAATACATATAAAACTTACTGTATTTAATTCACTAAACTTTTTGAAAATACAATAACCAAACGTTATACATCTAAGAGCGCAAACACGTAGTTATGATCAGCTGGAATAACATTATGGAGGCAGAAAGTAGTGTGGGGACGGTGCGAGAGACTGAGAAATAGAGAAAGAGTGAGAAGGGGAGAGAGACGCGGAGTGAGAAATACATTATTCTCAGCACCTGCACGTACGTCACTTGATTGATGAAATTAGCTTTTCCGGTTTGCGAAAATCGTCAGATTATATTATTTCTGTGATCCTTAAATCATTTCCATTAGAATAAAAAAAAATTCAACCGCGCTCGAATATGTCCAGGTGACGTTTTTTTTGCAACTTTGTCACTCGCTCATTTCCTTATGTCATGCTAAAATTGTCAGAATATTGAAATGTACATTTTTCTGCATGTAATTAACTTTCTTTGTCTTAATCTGACGAGCTCGAGTTACTTTTGGATCGATTTTTTTACTAATCTGATTGGCTGCCCTAGACGCACCCCCCTATATTTAAGGTTCATAACAGGTAGGTAGTTCATAACAGCGTACAAACTTTCTTCGTTTATAGTATTCTGCCGAGCTTGCATAAATCCCAAAATCCCCGCTTGGGCTCCCCTACTATTGCTTCTATATCATCTGAGCAGTCTGATAATTTATTAATCATTTTTAATAGGTTTTACGCAAAATCATAATTCAAAAGGAAAAAATAACTCCACACCATTTTTTGTCATACTCAGTAAGAAAGTAATTAAAATTCTAAAAACTAGAGCACTAAGACTGTTGTATCTAGACTTAAATGCTTAAAATACTAAAAATTACCTGAAAAAAAGAATTAATAAGATATATAGATCTGATAAATGCATTAAAGCTCAATCAGCATGTCACAAATTGCCGTATATCAAAAATGTTTCGAAAAAAGTGGCCAAAGAATTTACAAGCGATTCCCTTACCACATCTTTGGAAATCAAAATACTGCTGAAAAACTATATACAAAGTAAAAAGACCCGCTCCTAAAGACTTTGAAAACTAAATTGCGTATAAAATTCCATGCTCAGACTATAAAGGAATTTATATAGGTAAAACAAGTAGATATCTGAAAACTAGAGTGATAGAACACAAACGAAGTGTAAAATCTGTGAACCTGGTTAACAACATAAATAAAAAAGCTCTAGCTGATCATTGTGAAACCCGGCATCATGAATTTAAATTTAACCAAACATCTATTATATCAGCAAAAACAGGAAATTAACAATCTAAGCACCTTATATTTTAATATTATGAATTCTAAACAACTGTAAATTAAATTTGAATTATCTATATACTTCCTTTCAGTATGCAACAGGGAAAAAACATATTACTAATCTAAAATTATCAAATTCAGATATTGACCATAACAATTTAGTATGACTCGCCATTTTATGCAGTTCTAGACCATTCTTCCCTATTTATGAAAATAAAGTAGAATGATCCTGCAAGGTATGTCTTAAAAATGGTTTTGTCTGTACGCAAAGAATCTGCATCTAACTATTGTAAATATGCACTGCTTTTGTAGAATTAAATAAATAAAATTGAAGTTTTTAGTTGTTAGAGTATCTATTGTCATCATAATATACTTCTTTTTTCATTATAATTGCTCTATGTATTTATAAAGATTATCTTTATAAATTGTGTAGTGTAGTTTAGGAGAAATATTAAGAAAACCCAAAAAAAGCAATTTATCACTAACCTAATTATGTATGATTTGTATAATTTGAACTTTATGTTTATACTGAATAATTCGAATATCACTGGAAAAGATTCTTTATAAAATAAATATATATTTTAGAGTCCTGAGGATGATCTCATAAAGATTAAAACGTTAACAAATAGAGGAATTGATGGTCTACCTAGTGATATGCCCAATTTTATTTCTTTTGAATAAAACTAATTGAAGGATTTCCCCGTCTCTCTACGCACTGTTAAACCTATGTATAGCTAATAACTCTTGAGTGAAAGAAGAAAGTTGAAAATAAATTTTCAGCCTTGTTTACCGTGAGAATGGTTTACTGTAGTTTAAAAAAATATTGGTTATTGATAAAATATAACTTTAATCATCTGTATAACTCAGTGTTTTGCAGTTTTTATCTTTTATTATTTGTGCAAAATTCAAAATTTTTTAGATAATTTATAGTTAATATATATAAAAATGCTCTTACGAAGTACAGCTGCAAGTTTTGTCCCGAATAGAACGATATATAATTTTAACAAAATAAAAACTTGAATTCCAGCATTAAATGGCATATATAACAAAAAGTTAAAAACTCATTTAACATAGAGTTGTGGTTAAAACCTACTTGCCTATTAGCGAACATTTTTCTTGTAGATTGAAGTATTTTATTACCAACAAGTCAATACCAAGATGAAAGGAGGAATTTGATTGAGGAATAATCGGCTCAAACTTAAGATTTTCTAAATTTCGAGGTTATATTCCAACTATCTCTTAAGCAAAACTATACGCCAAAAGTGCCTTCATAGGAAAATTAGTAAGATCAAAATGTATATACTTTGCACAGACAAGTAGCAATTGATGTTGGGCCAGGACCCAATGAAATTGAAGGAAACAAAGCGAGGAGCCTGGCAAAATATGGAACAAAACTTTTATCATTGACACTAAATCTTACTTGGTCTACTCAAAAGCTATAAAAAAGAAAAAATTGTAAGAGAGCTCCTTGAGCTCTCTAAAAAGGACCTTCGACTAGTAACTTTTTCACAAGATACTAAGCTTTTAGACATTATCTCAAAAAAAGGCAAAGCCGACAACGAAATTTATCATTTCTGCGAAAATTCTCCCAAAGTAGCAGCACATCTGTTCTGTAAGTCCATTTTTAGAACTTTATTGCAAAATTCTAACAATTATTAAAAGTGTTACTTTACGCTTCTCAAAGACATTAAGAATATATTTTAAAGAAAGGAAAACGATATAACTCTTTCTTTGGTATTAGATCATTGGGGAGTGAAGTATGATAGTTATGCATATCTACATACCAATGACTGGTGTATTAGAAAAGGAAATGGAATATTCCCAAAGTGCTAAAACTCTACAGAGCATCTGGCGAGTATATATTAAACTATCATCAGAGTTTAAAAGGAGTCAGCGTTTCATATAATTTGAGTTGATGCATAGTGGAGATATAAGGACCAAAAAAGTACTCAGTGAGTTACCTTTTGAACAATAGGTTTTGAGCAGGTCTGTATATTTTAATAAAATTTTGGCTTGTAGTGTAACCGGTAAAGATTCACGATTCCAAGTCTTAAAGAACCTTTGACTTTATTATGGAAATCTGGAACGAACTTATCACTAAATTCGTTAAACGAAAACTTTGGTAAGTCAGTCTTCAGAGTTAAAGCGCAATTTTTGAGGATGCAATTGCTGATAATCCTTCTAATAGTGTGAAAATATTGTGCAAAAACAGTGGCATATTATATTTTTATCAGCCTGTATTTCAATAAGGACGCTATGAATAAATGAATGAACAAAAACTATCATGGGCCCTTTGCATCCCATCTTGGTTGCAAGTCTTCCATCGAAGTAGCTTTGTTAACTCAACTTGCCTGACGGCTTCAGGCGATAATATTGCATCTCCGAAATATCTCCGCCTCAGCCCGTTAAGTGCTGGGCACTACATGAAGTCATTGTCAAGAGTTTCATCAGGGCGTTTCAAGACAATTACTCCGTCCTTTCTAATTTTAAAGGTACACACAATCTCTCCAGATAATTTTCTTGCAAGACTGAATTACCTAAATTGGCTTTAGGAATGAAGTTGTCTTCAGAAGAGACGGCTTGTTAAATTCTCATAATTAACACGTTTGGTATGAAGAAAATTCCCATGCATTAATACAGAGTAGGCTTCAATAAATATTTATGATTCACTTTTGAGCGGGGATCATTGAAAATTATTTAATTGAATATTTTATTTTGAAAGAAAAATTAACTGCTGCACTTTTTATAATTTTTACATCAAAATTTATATAACCTTTAAGAAGACATTGCAATTTAGGCCTCAGATGTAGTTTATGCACGATAGTGCTCCATTATATTTTACGAATTAATTGCGCCGCAATTTAACAGATACTTTTGGTACTCGTTGGATAGGTAGAGGTGAGACCTGTTTTATGATCACCAAGATCTCCTAACCTAAATCTGTGAGATAAATCTATTGGATGCATCTTAGAGAACTTATTTACTCATAACTAGTACATAATAAGGGAAGAATTACTTAAAAGAATATTTCATTACTTCAATTTTATTCGAAAAGATCCCGAAATGTTACTAAGAGTACATCAAGAGATAATAAGCGGGATAAGAATATGTATTAAAATACAAGACGCCGACTTTAAACATCTATTTAATACTAAATACTAAAAAGACGTACTTATGTTTTACAGAATTTTGGAAAAATTAAGTAATTTTCAAGATTAATAAAAAAAAAACACTCCTCATCCCTTTTTGTTTCTCTAATGTTAAGATTAACCCTTTCAAATATTCTTCGATCCGGTAAAATACGATTTGGAGATTTCTGGATACATAATCTTCTTGCCTGTAGAGAATTGCATTATGAGTTTAGTGGTGAATTCGTTTCTAACTTCCTTAGTAGTGGCCTGAATTCGTGCCAAAATTTCATTCACATATACAAGTCTAGTCTACAGCTACAGCCGAATAAGCAAAACTTCGTTACGGGAATATTTAGGGAAAACAATATATGAAGTATTTAGGTTATCTTGACATCTTCTGTACACTATCTTACCGGATTCCCTATATGACGTTTATTAAAACTGAATTTATCAAAATTTACTAATGCCAAATATGAATTAACTATAGGGAAGTTCTTATTTCAATTAATACTGAGTACTATTTATGAACTATATTATAAGTAAGAATTTGCTTCAAATGTCGACAAATGTGTTCCATTGTGTACCATATTCCACAAGGTGTCAGAAAAAATGTGAGAAATCTCCCGGATATGAAAAAAAAACACGTGAAAGGAATACTACATGTTCATATAAACATTTTTCATATAGGACTTCTATTAGGAGATATGTGCTCCCAAAGAGCTGCAATAGAATCAAGTTTTTCACACATAGTTGTTGAACCACCAGGTATATCTTAGTTTTTCTTTAATATAGTATATACCAGGTAAGACCTTTCAAATTTCTCTTCAAGAAAATGTGAATTGCTCATAGTTGCAGGGACGGACTGTGCTGTGACACTCATGACTCCATTTTTTTACTCCATGTATGATAAGGACTTTGGACCACGTTTTCAATATACCTTTAACTATCGACTAAAAATTAAATACTCCTCATTCATGTCGCTAATCCTAACCGTTTTCGAAAAATGTCATTTTATTTACACCATGTATTTGGCGTATTTCTGTAAAGGATACATCTTTGTTCCTATCAAATGTTCCACCTTCAACCTTATGGTAAAAAAAATTCGATCCCAAATAAAAGCTAGTTAAAAACTAATTCTGAAAATTGTAGTTTGACCTAGGTTCGCAAAAAATGTGCGTTTTATTTGATCGCACCAAAAAAAGTATTGTTGCAGCAAACGTTGCTAGGTACGAAAAAACTAAATATCCTGCATTTGTCAACTTTCACATCACTCACACATTGATTCTTTACTTGGTTATTAATTTACTGGTGATTTCGTGGTGACATTAATTGTGAAATAATGCTTAAGAAGCCCGAAGGTTATATCACGACAGATATCGTACTCTTCCAGATCAGAGAACATTTCAACGAGTGGACCTAGGTCTAAGGGAGAATAATGGGCGATTCTATTTAATAATGTAATATTATTAAGTTTCTTCATAATTTTAGAAAATTTTGGGAAAAGAAGTACCGATGCTAGGCGGGGAAGAACAGTATGTACGCCACAATTAGAGGAAAACATTTTAAATGTTGTAGATGACACTCCTTCAACGAGCACCCGAAAATTATCAACGCAGTTGTCGAAAACAATAGTATGTAAAGTTCTTCAAGAACAGCAGTTATATTAGCATCATTTGAAAAAAGTGCATGAACTGATTCCTGGACAATTTCCCCGTAGAATGCAGTTTGCAAACTGCCTGTTGGCTTAGCAACGAAATAATGTAAACTTTATTAGCACTATTCTCTTCACGGATAAAGTAGGGTTTACCAAAAATGGTATAAATTTACACAACTCACATGTATGGGCCTATGAAAATCCTCATACAACTATTATTTCGCATCATCGATATCAGTTCCAATCAATTAATGTTTGGGCATTGGCAATTTTTGATTGGACCATTCGTATTGCCCCACCACTTGAAATACGCCGAAACATGTACTACATGCACCATCTCATTTCAGCGTTTCCGTGCGAGAGAACCTGAATAACGTCTATCTAAACTACAGAATAGGTAGAGGAAGACCTATTGCCTGGCCTCCTCAATCTTCTGACCTAAAGCCATTGGATTTTTACCTGTAGGGACACCTCAAAACCTTGGTGTATTCCACTCCGGTCGATAGTAGGAAAGAACTTCTACGGAGAATCACGTTTTATTGTGATCAAATAAGAAACACTGCTGAGTTAATGGAGCGGGTACAGCAGTCCTCAATTCGTTATGCCCGCGAGTGTATCAGACTTCACGGAGCCCATGTTAAACCCTCTTACAAAGTTTGTAACTAAAGAGTTAGTTTAACTTTTGATTAAAAGTGTAGTGACAAGGGAAAAAATTTTCCTTTTTTCATATTGAACCCGACAGAAGTTAGGGAACTATGTATATAAAATAACGTTTTTTTTTTCGAAAATGGCTAGGATTACCGACATGAGTAAGGAGTACTTAATTTTTAATCAATAGTTGAAGGTATGTAAAAAACCTTGTCCAGCTAGTCCGTCTCTGCAGCTGTGAGTAATTCACATTTTCTTGGATAGTAATTTCAACGGTCCTGCCTGGTACACATCACACTAAAAAAATTGAAATATACCTGGTGTTCAATAATTATGTGTAAAAGACTTGATTCCATTGCAGCTCTTTGAGAGCTCATATCTCCGAAGAGGAGGCTTATACGAAAAAAGTTTATGTGAATTGGTGGTATCCCTTTCACTTGTTTTTTTCATATCCGAGAGATTTCCCATATTTTCCCGGACACCTTGTATAGAATGAAAACAATAAAATATTCCTAGTCTCTAGTTTTTTAATAATTTGTTTTTCCATATGAACTTTATTTTAGTATGAATATAATTCCAGAATTTTCTGGATTTTGTTTAGAGCATAATTCTCAATGTGAAATCAAAAATATGAAACAGATCTAAGAACTTGCACGTGGAATTAAAATAAACTTTGCTGAAATTTATGTAGATAAGAGAATTAAACTTATTTTACCTTATTACGTATATGCCTGTGTTTAACTAGTTTGATATATCTAACATAATACAGTGTCTCTAACTTAAGCAAACAATTCATGCTTAATTTAAAGTCCTACCTCAATTAATCAAAGCTCAAAATGAGGGCGTAATTTATACTTAGGTGCACGTTGGAACAAAAGGACCATAAAGTAGAGCACGGCGTAATAAAATTATTTGACTTGAATTTTAATTCCGAAAGAAAGAACCTTGACATTACAGCGAAATGAAACTGAGATTTTTGTAAAACAAAAACATAAATCTTCTAGTTGAGTAATTTAAAAATCTTAATTTCGAATACAATCTGTCAAGGAAAGGTAATCTGAAATTTGAAAAGAAAATACGACCACATGTCCCTGAGTTTGGATTTTAATTGTATAAAATTTTGCTTGACTTAAACGAAATAATGCTATTCGGATTTTAGATTATATAATAAAAGTCATTTTTATTTAAGAGATTACCGCAGTATTTCTAACTATAAAGATATTTTTGATTAATTGTGGTAAACAATTCAGATATTAAAAGTAAAAATTTAAAATGTTTTCTAAAATACAAGCAAAGAGAACCCTTAATAATCCAATCAGAGTAGAGAGAAATAATTGTTAACCCAAGTAAGATGTAATTATCCAAACGCAACCAAATCGTTTTAAATGACATTGAAATCGATGTATCAATATACATTCGGTCGAAATACGTTGATTTTTTGCATGTCCCTTATTTGGGGTTTTCGAATATGAATGTGAAGTTTTTTTTTTATTTTCTGTCATATATAGTTTTTCAATTTTTTTTTCTCTTTAACACTGTATTTTCTGACTTAATCTTTTAAATTTTACCACTTTTACTAATACATATTTGCCCATATTGATTTATTTCATATTTCGGAAAAAAATGTACATAATATTTAATTAAAATATAGCAGAACACACTAAAAATTAAGGCAAAAAACTTAATAAACTTAGAACTTAGCGGATAAATTTGCACATTGTTACCAGCAGTTTAACAACCACAAAATTTTTAATTCTAATAGCAATTCAATAAGCCATTCTATTCTTTTTCTCGTAAAATTAATATCAAATAATGGACAGTACTCCATGGAAATTAGATCAAAAAAGAGCTGTTTTGTTATCAAAAATGTAACATTGGTTTTTTTGCTGGAATGTATTCATTTTGGCATCCTATAAAACATATCTCGATGGTAACTCTAAAAGACCTGTGTAGAAAAAAATGGCGGACCAAAAATGGTCACGATTTTCAGTTTTTTTCAGTTTATCTCAAAAAGTAAAAGTTATATCGAAAAATTTTTGAAACAAAATTCGTAGAGAATTAAAAAACCTATCGACTCATAGGGACAGATCCAGCCTCTCTCTTTGGGGGGGGGGGGAGGAGGGCTGTGATATCACAAAAGTACAGAGAGGCAGAATCGGGTCTATTTTCCTGAACTCAAAGCTCTGGGGCTATCGACAGAAAAACAAGTTGTCAACGGGGGGGGGGGGGGGGAGTGCCAGCAGCATACATATTCCTAATATAAAAGGCAGAATCGGTTCTATTTTCCTGTAGTCAAAGCTCTTTGGAAGGGGCGATCGCAAGCATACAGATTTCTATATTCTATTTAAGAACTAGAGAGAGTAATAAAACTGTTACCGAAACCTCCAACGTACCTGCTCCAGTGCCGCAGGCAACTGAGGACTGCCGTAAAACAAATTATATATAATTATATTTAAATATTATAAGCTTTTATAAATTTACTGCAACAATAAAATTTCTGATAGTTCAATTTAATTTCTGTCAATGAGCAAAGTACACCTTGCAGTGTGTCAGTCATTTATCTTGTTTGTGCTTGTTTTTATATATTATTTAGGATTAGTGAGATACCCAAAAACTTCCACATCTATATTTATTTCAAAATCGTTAAACCGTGGCATTTTTTTCTAAACGAAAAATTTATTACGATAAATGCTTATGATAGGTATCAATATTTAGATAATAATGTTTAAAGCTCTGTTGAGATTTGTTCCAATAAGACAGGACTTGGAAAATCTACCATGTACCGAATAGTGAAGGAGAAAAAAATGACTGGAACTGTTAGTACCACTAAGCCACATTCGATCATAGGCAGGCAAAAAACCTCGTTGGAAGAAGAGATGTAAACTGCAATAAAAAGAATTGTACATACATTTTATTATAAGAAGCAGGTCCCAACCGTCGACAAAATTCTAACTAAAATATATGAAGATCGGGATTTACCTAAAATTAAAAGAACTGAGCTCTGAAAATTGCTCAGAGAACTTAATTTTTGCTGAGAAAAATCGGATAGGAAATCTGTTCTTATAGGTGGTCTGGAAAATGTCCGTTGGAGAAAGAAATAACTCTCTCAAGTAATAGGTAGAGTTGCTAGAAATAACACAACTTACAAAATTAGTAATTTAACTGAATTTTGAAAGATTTTTTGAGTAAAGTCACTGGGAAAAATCCATATAATAAAAGAATAAAAGAAAATGTGCAAACTCGATCTCATGATCGGTGAGATAGAGGAACCAATTATAATTAATTTGAGCAAAGATAGCTTCACTGACTTTGATTAGGAATTAGATACGTAATGTTTACCAGCGTAAACCCAATTTATTATATAAATTTTCTGTAACATATAAAAATTAATTAATTTTGAAGCCCTTTTCAGTGTTTAATTGTAATTCTGCAGATGGTTTAAGTAATAAATAAACTGAAGCGTCAAATGTCCTAAAAATGTTTTAATTAATAATAAAATGACCGATAACCCCAAAAAAAATTTAATATTATATGGACGAATTAATTTTTTTATATATGCTTAACTTCTTGTATTCTTGACACTGAAGTATTTAAATTATAACTTAGAATTTTTTAAAAGAAAAAGGCTACGTTTTAGTCTGATTGTGCCTAAAATGGTTTCTATGCTAAAATTTAAAATAATAAAAATATAGTTGTGATTTGTGTGTGTGATATGTCAAAATTATATGTGAATTATTAAGAAATCATAAGAAATAAAATAATATTAAAAAAACTTTTTATTTTAAATTTATTACCGAAATAATATTCTATGCCCTAAATACATAGTGATAAAATAAACCTCCTTCCGATGTCTTTGACAAGGATTAAAATTTTTTTAGCACTTCACCCATCCAAATACCTATTGTTATCCAACCCAAATAGTCCATTATTATAGACCGGTATTTTTGATTATAAAATTTCTAACCCATTCCAATGAAAAATATATGTGTCTAACAGATTTTGCCAAAGACACCGGACTAAAGAACACGTAGTTTGCGAAGAAAAAAAAATGGTAAAAAATGATTTATTACTCTCTCTGGTTCTTGAATATTCTATAGTATAAGAGGCAAAAACGGGTATATTTTCTTGAACTCAAAGCTCTTGGTCCCACCGCCCCCCCCCCCCCCCCCCATTAAACTGCGCCTGGGTTTCTAAGTCATTTTAAGGTCAAACGGAGTAAAATGCACTAATAAATCTGAAAAAGTAGATACATACGTTTTCAAGGTTGCTGAATCCAAATTCGTCGTTTGTTTAATTCTTCAAGTTCAACCAGAGGTTATTTCAGTGTCATTTCAAGGTCAAATTGAGAAAAATCTGCTAGATAGATCTGTAAAAGAATATATATACATATATATATATATATATATATATATATATATATATATATATATATATATATATATATATATATATATATATATATATATATATATATATATATTCTTTTGGGAGTGCTGAATCTGAATTTGTGGATTGTTTAACAGCTCAGGGTTAACCAGAGGCCATTGCAAAGTCATTTCAAGGTCAAATTGGAAAAATCCGCAAAATAAATCTGTAAAAATGAGAACACACGTACAGCTAAATCGATATCCGTTACAAAGCAGACAGACAAGCGGATCGAGTTTTTGAGCCGGGTATATGGTTTTCGGAGAGCTTGGGGTTTATTTCATAAACTTATAAATCTTTCCTTTCACCTCTGTCTGCTGCGTAAGGAGAATTGATCCCGCTGCGTATGGGATATGTGGTTATGAGAGCTTACGTTTTGACATATTTATAAAAATTTGGTCCGTTTGTCTGCTGTGTAGTGGCAATCAATCTAGCTCTGCGTGGGTTGTGGGAGTTTGGAAGCTTAAATTTTGGAATATATATATATATATATATATATATATATATATATATATATATATATATATATATATATATATATATATATATATATATATTCAGAATAACAACTCCGCTTGCATATCTCTTATGTATGGAGTTTGAGTTTCGGTTCAAGAACTTGATCCACTTGCTTGTTCGCTATGTAACGGATATTGATCTAGCTGGGCCAGGGCTCTCTTCTTTTGCAGATTTATTTAGTGAATTTTTTCAATTAGACCTTGAAATGGCCTTGAAATAACTTCTGATTAAGCTTGATCTATTAAACAAACCACGAATTCAGATTCAGAAAATTTTACATATCTTCTTTTACAGAGTCAATTTAGTAGATTTCCTCAATATGATCTTGAAATAACGCTGAAATGACTTCTAGCTGACCTTGGGAACTAAATAGGCCATGAATTTAAATTCAGCGACCCCAAAAACCTACATATCTTCTTTTTCATATTTATTTAGCAGATTTTTCTCAATTTGACCTTAAAGATACCCTAAAATGACCTCTGGCTGACCTTGAGGGATTAAACAAACCACGAGTTCGGATTCAGCTACCCCAAAATCCTAAATTTTTTTTTAGATTTATTTAGAGGATTTTTTCAATGCGACCTCTAACAACTCTAAAATGACCTCTAGTCAACCTTGAGGAATCAAACAAACCACGAATTCGGATTCAGCGACCCCAATTTTACTCAATTTGACCTTGAAATATCCATGAATCTGACGTGCTAGAGGTTGGCGGGCCTCAGATTTGGATTCAAGGCGTCGAATTACATAAGAGTGGAATAGTCTGGCCAAATAGGTATCCACTTTTTTTTTGTAAACCTGTGTAATTGGGGTTGATTTATTTCTAAAAAGAGATCTACTCTAGTGTATTGTGTTGATATTTTGATAATAAATAAATACAGGGAGCTTTAAAATTAAGAGTGACCTTGTATAAGGTCGTCTATTCGAAAAACTTGTAGTTTTTGAAATATTGCCAATTTAACATTTTTGTATTTTAAGAAAGCTGTACGGCTTTTAAGTCTTGTTATCAGTGAGCCATGGTAGCGAAAAGTATAACTTGATAACGATTAGAGATACAACTTAATCGAGACGTCGTAAAAACAAACAAAAATAAAGACAATGTAAGTCCGACAACCACATTTTAGTCAATCTGCATCATTGTCAACAACCTTCAAACAAACATATAATTCTGTTAGAGCACAACTTCTACTCTTATTTAATATCTTTGGTTCAACACCTCAGAGATTTGCCGAAACGAGTGCAATTTTGCGAATTTAAATTAATGAAGATATAAGACTCAACATAATTTGGACCGATAAAGCAGAATTTACGAAAAATGGCCTTTTTAACAGAAACAATGGGACTGAAATGCAGTAAGATCGTAGAATGTTCATTAAATTATGTGTTAACTTCTATAAAGGAAAGATATTTAAATATTTTGGAAGAGTTAGACAATCAATATTTAAGCAATTTACCTCTGGCAAAACACAGGCAAATTTTTTACCAACACACACAACTGTTCCAGTTACCAACTTCTAACAAGCAATATTTTATGACAAATGGGAAGAATGGACCTTTTCTGTGACCTTTTTGTTCTCCTGGTTTGACGTAGATTACTTTATATGAGGAACGATAAAAAACATCGTTTATTGTAATCCAGTGACAAGTTCAGAGTAAAAATTTTCAGCGTTTATTACAATAGGTGGTGTTTCTGTGTAGAAAAATGCAAATTTTTGAAATTGACAACCTTATACAAAGTCGTCGTTATTTTATAGCTAAATAATATAAAATTATAAAAATAGGGCGGCGGTAACATTTAAAAAAATCCACTCTTAATAAATGAGCGGCCAACCATTAAAAAGATGCATAAAAATACAACTTAATCAACCAAAAAAGGGCGTCAATTATTTTCGTCATTGCCAACAAAAAACCTACATAATATTTTTCTATTAGAGTGGTCCTTAATTTGTTATTAACAAAAAACTTACAAAATTATGAAAAAGTTGAAAAAAGGCTACGTAATTATTGGATTGAATTAATTGGGTATAAATAAACACTTTTATTCTTTGACATTTTTTTCGAAAAATGTATCCCTTTTGAGTTTCAAAAATTCATATCTCCGCTTCTACCAAGGCTTCTGACCATTCTTAAGCTCAAAATAATCGTTAAGACTTGTACTTTCAAATAATACTTATTTAATATAGGCTTTTTTTGATTTTCCTTGTAAATTTTACAATCCAATTTTCATAAAATATTGAATTTTTTATAAAATCATTTCAATTAACTTTCAACGAAATATACTTCTATGAAATACTTTTTTTTATTTAATACGGTACTTACTGAACACAGTATTATTAAATATTGTAAACAATCTAATTATCAATATCATTTTCGTCAGATATATTCGAGCTGCCTCTTGAAATTTCTTCGTTTTTACATTTTTCTAAACAAAAACAGAGTTTGCAATATTTCAAACTTTTGGATAAACACAAACACAAACAGATTTCTACATTATTGCAAAATGATTTCATACTGCATAAGCAAATAAATTTTTGCAAAAGTTCCATTGCCTTATCCCCCTCAAAGTAATGTATACTTAATATATTATTCTTTAATTTACAGCATATGAGGTCAGGCGTTGATCCAAAGGGGAGGGGGGCGATCGTTCCCCCTCCCCAAGAACTTTGAGTTCAGGAAAATAGATCCGATTTTGCCTCTTATACTATAGTTTGTTTAAGAACTAGAGAGAGTAATAAATCATTTTTTACCCTTTTTTTCTTCGCAAACCACCTGTGTTCTGTAGTCCGGTGTATTTGGCAAAATCTGTTTGACAAATATATTTTTCATAGGAATAAGTTAGAAATTTTATAATCAAAAATAACGGTCTATAATAATAAACTATTTGTATTGGATAACAATAGATATTTGCAAGTGTGAAGTGTTAAAAAGGATTTCAATCCTTGTCATATGCGTCGGAAAGAGGTTTATTTTATCACTAAGTATTTATGGCATAGATTATTACTTCGGTAATAAAATTAAAATAAAAAGTTTTTATAATATTATTTTATTTCTTATGATTTCTTAATAATTCACATGCATTACTAAATGTAGATAATTTTGACATATTTAACATAAATCACAACTGTATTTTTATTATTTTTAATTTTGGCATCGAAACCGTTTTAGGCACTTTGAGACTAAAACGTAGCCTCATTCTCGCAAAAAATTCTAAGTTATAATTTAAATACTTAAAAAATTCCCATTGTCAAAAACACAAAAAGTTGTATATATAAAAAAATAAATTCATCCATATAATATTAAAATATTTTCGGGGCTATCGGTCATTTTATTATTAATTAAAAACATTTTTAGTACATTTGACGTTTCAGTTTATTTATTTCTTAAATCATCTGCAGAATTACAATTAATCACTAAAAACCAATTCAAATGTAATTAATTTTTATGTGTTACAATTAAAATTAGATTTTTTTTTCTATTGCACTGATATCTTAATTTAGTTTACTTTATTACTTAAGAAAAAGACACAAATACAATAATAAAATAATAAAAAGCTTAAGGATAATTGGAATTAACTATATATAAAATTTAAGAGTAGGACACACTAAACTAATAATATACAAAAAATAAAAAATATATAAACAACATTAAACAATAAAATACAATAAAAACATATATTTAAATAATAAATTGTGATTAAACTGGTAAACATTACGTATCTAATTCCTAATCAAAGCCAGTGAAGCAATCTTGGCTCAAATTGATTGGTTCCCCTATCTTACCGATCATGAGATCGAGTTTCCACATTTTGTTTTATTCTTTTATTATGTGGATTTTTCCCAATTTTCCGCAGGAACTTTATTCTAAAAAGCTTTCAAAAGTTCGGTTAAATTACTAATTTTGTAACTTGTGTTATTTCTAGTAACTCTACCTTTTACTTGACAGAGATATATCCTTCTCCAACGGATAGTTTCCGGACGATCTGTAAGAACAGATTTCCTATCTGGTTTTTCCCAGAAAAAATTAAGTTCTCTGAGCAATTTTCAGAACTTAGTTCTTTTAATTTCAGGTAAATCGCGATCTTCATTAATTTTAGTTAGAATTTTGTCGATGGTTGGGATCTGTTTCTCATAACAAAATGTATTAACAACTCCTTTTATTGCAGTTTTCATCTCTTCTTTCAACGAAGTTTTTCGCCTGCCTGTGATCGAATGTGGCTTGGGAGTACTAACAATTCCAGTCCTTTTTTTTCTCGTTCAGTATTCGGTACATAGTAGATTTTCCAACTCCTGTCATGTTAGAACACATCTCAATAGAGTTTTTAACATTATTGTCTAGATATTGATATCTTAAGGCATCATAAACATTCATCGCAATAAGTTTTTCGTTGGAGAAAAAATGCCCTGGTTTAACGATTTTGGATTAAATATAAAAGTGGCAGCTATTTTTTTGGGGTATCTCACTTACCTCAAATAATATATAAAAAAAGCGCAAACAAGATAAATCACGAAGGACGCACTGTAAGGTGTACTTTGCTCCCTAACAGAAATTAAATTGAACTATCAGAAATTTTATTGTTAGTAAACTATCAGTAAATTTATAAAAGCTTATAATATTTAAATATAACTAAATATAATTAGATTTACGGCAGTCCTCAGTTACCTGCGGCACTGAAGCAGGTACGTTGGAGGTGTCGGTCACAGTTTTATTACTCTCTCTAGTTCTTGAATAGAGTACAGGAATGTATATGTTTGTGGTCGCTCCCCCCTCCTAAGAGCTTTGAGTCCAGAAAAATAGAACCGATTCTGCCTTTTATATTAGGAATGTGTATGCTACTGGCACTCCCCCCCCCCCCCCATTAACAACCTGTTTATCTTGCGATAATCCCCCCAAGAGCTTTGAGTTCCAGAAAATAGATCTGATTCTGCCTTTTATACTAGGAATGTGTATGCTGCTGGCATACCCCCTGTCGGCAACTTGTTTTTTCTTGTGATCGCCTCTCTCCTCTCCAAGAGCTCCATATTCAGAAAAATAGACCCGACCCTGCCTTTTACACTAGAAATGGAAATATTGGTATCTCTAATCCCCCCCCCCCCTTCCGTCGACAACTTGTTTCCGCTTGCCATACTGTACTTTTATGATATCATCCCCCCCCCCAAGAGAGAGGCTGGATCCGCCGCTGTAAGAAGGAGGGTCAAAAGTCGCAAGTAAGTTATATAGCTATTAATTTTTGAACGGGCTCACAAGTTGATAATATATATCACATATTAATTTATTTAATTTATTAATAACATGTAATGTCAGCTTAATGTTTACTGTGTTCGATAAAAAAAATATTTTATAGAAAATATTTGATTGAAAATTAATTTAAAGGGCTTTCAGATCGATTATATGACACCTCTATATTATCACTCCTTGTGAATAATTGCAATATTTTATGAAAATTCGATTGAAAAATTTACAAGAAAAATGAAAGGGAGTCTCTATAATATAAATATTTTGTTAAAGTGCAACTCTCAACAAAAATTGTCGAAAAAATTTTTGAAAATTGCCGTTTTTGGTAACTTTTCGACCTTTGGTAGCTTGTAACACGAAAGGGGTGTATTTTTTGAAAAAATGTCAAAAAATTGAAATTATTTATTTTCGCTCAGTTAACCCAAAAACCACAAAATCAAAAATTTGTTAAAAATAGTTAGTTAGAGGATATTGTACATGAAATATATCTATAATTTTGCATGGAATCTAAAAATGAAATAACATATAGGATATTATATTTAAAATAAGTAAGAAGGCATCAACATCTGGTAAAACCGGAAGTGCCACCATCTTGAACATATTTTAGTCGAATTGCCGTCAACGACTTTTGTAAATTTCCATATTTTAAAAATTTACCAAAGTCTATTTTCCGATCGCGGCATTTCGTCGTGAAACACACTGTATATACTGCTAGTAAAATGTTTACTACAAAGAAAGCTCTTTGATCCCGACACTTAAGCTATTTTCATATATTTTACGTAAATGTTTTTATTGATTTCCAACTCTGATACTAAAAGTCACGAAAATAAAATAATATTATTGTTCTTTCTCCGCCTGAGTACGATAAAATGCAATTTCTCGAGCTTAAGCAAAATACTTGCGGCAATGCTCTAATTTATACTTAAGTACAGAAGCAGAAAGACCATAAAATTTAGCACTGTATAATAAAACAATTTGACTGGTTGAGTAAAGAAAGTTTGATCTTAAAGAATACGAAAATCTTTAAAAACTTGGTAAATGTATGTAAATGAGAAGTTATAAAAATATTTATGGTGTTAAAAAGTTTGCTACTCTCGTTATATCGAAAATCGAAAAATCCCGAGAGATAAAGACAAACCTAATAATGGTTACAGTGCTCATATCTCGTTTTTTACCATAAAAATATACAATATTCTTATTAAGACAACATTAGTTGTATATTATTTAATGATTATGTGATGATAGCTACTCTTTTTGAAGAACAAATTTACTTAATTTATGTACATTTTTGACAACCAGTTAATTTTGCAAATTAAATTAATCATTTCTTACAGACAGACTCTAACAAATGAGAAATACAAGTTTTTCGTGGCCTATAAGTATTTTTAGATATTATGCGTGAAACTAACTATACAGTGTGTCCGAAATTAGTGATGACAACATTGCAATCTCGAAAACTATAAGAGATATTAAGGCGATTAAATGAAAAAGTTTTAGGCTTGTGCAACGGTTCTACGTTTTTGGGTTATTAAAAAAAATAAATGGAACCAGCATCAACTGTCTTTCTCCTTATGACTGCCATATTGAATTTTAACCCCCTGAAAAGAAATAATTTTTTCTATAACGCTATGTGAAACCCCAATGCAAAAGGAAAGCGTTCTTACCAAAAAATTTCTAAAATAATTTCTAAATGAAAATTTAAGTATTTGACAACATCGAAATTTTAAATAATCCTTATTTAAAAATAAAATCAAACTAATAACAATACCTCTCCAAGACTGCGTTCCATATTGTAAATATGTTATTTAATAATTAGAAGCTACATAGTAATAGTAAGGCTTCTATTGGTCACAAAGAGCTATATATACTTTTTTAAATGTGTGTTTTCCTCTAAGCTTTTGTAATTTAAACAGTAGCATTTGAAATAATCGCAATATTTAATTTATTTATAAGCGAAAAAGAAGTATCTTTTTTGTTACACAATTGATCTTGCAAAACTTTGAGCTCTTGTTTGGGACTATTAGTGTAAGTCTTTAGGAACAGAATAGTTTCTCGTACGTCTCTGTACGATTCACCACCTCCTAAAATATTACAATTTTTGACTCTAGCGAAATTAATAATTGTTATCGGGTAAAAATCACCCACACTCTTCATCTTTTGCCTACATTTCTGTACTACAATATCCATAGGTTCGTTAACTATTTCAACAATCTTTTTGTAAAGTTATTAACTCTGACGCGTTTTTCGTAGGCGGAGAGCAGGTCGTGCTCTGCGAATCTACTTTATTTACGGCAGCGGAACATCGGTCAGTGGATATTTCTCGTGCAGACAGTCATCGGTCAAATGCTCAGCGCAGGAGTATCGGGTCGGCAGTATCTACGTATATTCAGGATATCCCTACTCTCTCAACTGATCAACGGTTTGACTGCTTGAAGGTAAAAACATCCACTCGGTGGTCGGTTCTCGGGCGCCACCCTCGGGATTCATGTGGTCGAGGGCCCACTTATACACCGGGCAGCTTGTTACAGTAAGGAAACGGCAAGCCAGCGGTCAATTGTGCTGTGCGTATTAGTGCTGGCTGCCGGCTGCCAATTGTTATATATAATGTTAAAAATGGGACTAGGTAATAAAACCAACGGTTATAAAATATCTTGTATCCTGTATTCCATTCTTTTATACAAAGACATGGCCTAAAACTAACTTACAATCTAAGATGGACAATAATGTAAACAAATAAACGGTCTGGAGGGCAAGAGTATGTTTTGAGAGCTGTTTACGGTAGCTCATACTGGTCGGTTGCGCTAAAGACGGTAACCCGGCGGTATCATTCACGACGCTATTCACGCACCTCGTACTATACGGTTGTGACGCTATTCACGACGGCTCGTACGCAAATTATCGCGCCTCGTATCTAAAATCCGCGTTCACGGTTCACGGCGCTTCGTATTAAAAGTCGACCGATGGCAGTATACATGGTATGTAACAATAACTCGGCATCATTCGGTAATAGCGGCGTCTCTACGTGGCGACGGTGATTTTTATACGCGGCGGCGGCGACAAGCGTCGGGGCGGCAGTTGTTTAGCGCCCTTGTCAACGGACATCGGAGGGCACCTGGCGGTAAAACACATTCCTAGTCAATACGGAAACAAACATTTAGTGCGTGTGTGTATCGGTGACGGTAGGAAGGAACGAAAGGAACTGACACTGCTCGTTCTTATAAGGGTCCTCGACAGCGTCTGCAGGATGGAACGACATTGCCCGTTCTTATAGGGGTCCTCGACAATGTCGACCAATAGCGGTAGGAAATTAAGAAAGGAACCGACACTGCCCATTTTTATAAGGGTCCTCGGCAGTGACGGTAGGATGACACAACGTTGCCCGTTCTTACAAGGATTCTCGGCAATGCTGGCCATTAGCAGGGTAGGACGTAAGGAAGGTTGTGTATGGTGAAACATCATATATACACAAGCCTAGCCTCACCTACATTGCTAGACCGGGAAGGCGCGGTCAGGCAGGCGACCTAGTCCAGTCCGTTTGGACTGTTGACCCGGGTGGAGAACTTGCAGTTCTCCGCGAAATAATGGTCTGCTCGAGCTTAAATAGACGACCCGAGCTCCCACTACGCTGACTTGTGACGGTGTGCGGTGATCGCACATACAATACTGCTGTATGCGACGTGCGATTACTATGGTCGGACGCTCTGAAAATCTCGGAAAATTATATTTCCCGGCATAGCGCGGTAAATCTAATTATATACCGGTAATATTGAAACTTTAGGCATTCTTTTCCCACAATAATCAGATTTTTCGGATTTAAAATAAGTAAGTTAAATCCCGGCGAACATACACATGCCCAAAAATTAGTAACTTCGTTACATAACTAAAACAGAAAAACCGATTTTTTTAGTTTTTTTTTTCAAAAATGTCAATAACTAGTGAGTGGATTTTGTATATAACTTTGTAATGTTACATTTTTTTGATATGTCACTCTAAATTGTTAATAAAAAAATACT
Organism: Diaprepes abbreviatus; assembly: GCA_034092305.1. Classification (NCBI taxonomy): domain Eukaryota; kingdom Metazoa; phylum Arthropoda; class Insecta; order Coleoptera; family Curculionidae; genus Diaprepes; species Diaprepes abbreviatus. The sequence goes on from JASJET010000055.1 coordinate 31,638,422, forward strand.
TTCGAAATAAAATTTAAGGCACTAAAGTTGGAGGTTGTTTCGATTCTACTGGAAGAAAAATTTCGAGGAGGAAAATTTCAATTTACGTTTTCTAAAAGTCCAATATTTCTGGCCTATATAGTTTCCTAATTATAAAGTTTTAAAGTTGGTATTGAAAAAAGTCATTCTGAAGACCAAGAATTCTATAGACAAAGGAAGTTCTTAATGAAATAATTGAAAAAAAAAGGAAGTAAACTTTAGATGGCATAAAAATAAACCTAAAAGCATCTACCAATTTGGGCGAAATCAAGCGGAATAAATCACACACTTTCATAAATGTCTGTAAATAGAAGGATAGATAAATCATTAATTTCTCTATTTGATGAATTTTAGATTAGCAGTTGAATTAGAAGGGATAATATTATATAATTAATGAGTGGTGTATAATATTTTTTACAGTATTAAGAATTATCGGTTCAGTTTCTTTATTTAACTGAATAAAATTATTACTAGTTATTTCAATTACACAATTATGGACTATATAGAAATGTGCAAAATTTTCGAACTAGAGTTAGGCAAAATGTTTTTTATATATTATTACGTTTTTTGAGTAAAATATATTTTGTAACAAAATAAAATAGGATTCAATATATTTGTTGCAATTAAATACTTTCGTAATATTTAAATGTTTGTTAGTTTAGTTTCATCATAAGAAAATTGACTCCGTTAAGCAACTTATATCATACTAAACAAAAAGTTCAATACTAGTTGCGCCATCTCCTGGAATCTCATGCAATGTATATTGAATAATAATGTAAATTCTTTTAGTATTAAAGCATATGTAAATTAATGTTAATGTACAGAAGTTGAAATATCTTTTCAGTTACTTTATGGAAATTTAGGATACCGTTTAATTAAATTTAATGTACAACGAACTGATATTTGAATGAATTGCTTTAAATTCAAAGTAAATGTAAATTATTCACGATTTTAGGTATCAAATTATTAGATCTAATGTAGAATGGACATTAAGGTTATTTTTAATAGTGTATGTTTTCAAGAAATTTGGGGAAATTTATATTTTCTTATATTTTTGACGTCTTTTACTGCCTAACGAAACAGTATCGGATACAACTAATAAAGAAAGGTCACCACCGATTTTGATTAAACTTAAAAATTATACCGACTTAGGAAATCTAAAGAAATCTTCAAAAGCTTTTAAATTCGAACGCGTTATATTCTGACAAATTTGATACATTTTAGGAGCTTTTTTACATCAGCTGCCGTAGTGCAACGGAGTCAGCGCTCTACTAGTGCATCGAGAGCGAAGGTTCGACCCCCGTTCGATGCAAAATTGTTTTTTATCATTTCAAAAAGTAATTATCATCGGTTTTTTCAAATATTATTTATCCCATGTAGTTTTTATACACGAACATTTAAATGCATACTTAACGTGCTTTTTTAAAATAGTTCCCTCATTACCTCCATTTTCAGTTTCACAGATTGTGTTAATTTTTAAGAAACAAACAATGAAATATGAAAATTGAACACAAAATTTTGAAATCAATTATTTTTAATCGAAAAACAATACCAATCAAAATTAAAGAGAAATGTTTTTTCGTCACTTATTATTTTTATATACGTATACAGGGTTATTCACCCTATAGAGCACGGAATACTGCGACCAAAATACCTGACTTTGAAAAAGTTTTACTTTTGAGATATATGGCGGTCTAATATAGTTACTTTTTAAAATTATTTTCATATTATTCAGGGTGTCCCAAAAGCTTTGAAAGTATAAAATTTGTGTTTTTTTTTAAATGGAAGGCCCTGTATATTATTGCATTTATGAATTTTCCGATAAAAATAAGTGCCAATTTTGATAAGGTTTATAATACCTAAACCTTAACGGTTTTTAACTAATGTGAATTTTGACAAAATCTAACCTAATTTTCATGTTTCAAATACTTAAGGAGTATTTCAGTTATGTATTCGAAATTTACAGTGAAATATAATATTAAATCATATTTTATATCCCAATTATAATAACCTTACCTTCGATCATACTCTAGATTTAAACAACAATAGATTTGTCTGAAGGCTGTTTATGGTCGGTGGGGGAGACTTTTTTTTTGATGTTTGACAGACATAAACATATTTACTTATCTTGTCTGTCAGTTTAATTGCTTGTCGTGACTTTTTTCGGTGTTTTTAAGTGTCAGAAATTACTATAAATGCGAAGTTTATAATTAATATTAACAAAGAGAGGATTTAAAAAATTATTTTTATCGGTAAATATTCTTAAATACTGTTTACATATTGAAAATAACAATAATAAAAATTTAGGCAACCATATATTCAAACTTTGTTTTCAAAATTGACGTACCCAGGGGTATGTATGTATGTTCGAAGGACGTACCGATGACACTCGTTTAAATAATGCAATTAGAAAAGGATAGCTTAAAATCGGTATGTCTGTACCAAAAAATTAAATATCTACTGTTTATCAACACTTTTTCAAATATAAATAAAAATATTATTACGTTATTCAGCGTTCAAACAACCGGGCCCTAGTTCTGACGTTATGCTACTTCTACAGGGGTATGTTCGAAGAACCTTACTATATTATATAGTATTTTTGCGTTTCTTATTCTATCTCTTAACTTTGTCCCCGTGATCATTCTCATCGTTTTCATTTCTGTGGTTCTCATAATTTGTTTTGTCTTTGTGGTTTCGTTTCTTGTTTCTGCGCCGTAGGTCAGTATCGGTCTTACAAAGACCTTGTAAATTCTTGCTTTGCTCTCAACCGTCATATGTTTATTGTTCCAGATTATGTCTCTTAGTTGGTCTGATATCATGGCCGCTTTGTTGGCCTGTGTGCGTACTTCTTCCGTTACTACCCTGTTACTTGTTATATGTGCTCCTAGGTATTTAAACTTCCCAACCTGTTCGATATGTTTGTCATCAACCATTAGTTTGCATCTTACCGGTTCTTTTGCTATTACCATTGCTTTGGTTTTCTCCACAGATATCTTCATGTTATACTGTTTGGCTGTTCGATTGAGATGGAAAAGCATTCTTTGTAAGTTGTCTTCGCTATCTGCTGTCAAGGCAACATCGTCTGCAAAGCATATAATCTGAACGGTATTGTGTCCCATTGGGTACCCAATATTTGTGCTTTTTACCTCATCAATGATTTCGTCCATGATTACATTGAAAAGTGTTGCACTTAGGCTATCACCCTGTCTTATTCCTATGGATAGAAGGATTTCCTCTATTAGAGTGTTATTTGTTTTAATTACCATCGTGTTTTTGTAATTCAGTTCGCATATTGTGCGTATGATTGCTTCGTTTACTTGTTTTCTTCGCAGTAATTCTCTTATGTGTTCCAGTTTGACTCGGTCGAACGCTTGTGTAAAGTCCACAAAACAAATGAACAGCGGTTTATTGTATTCGATAGATTTTTCAACCAGCTGTCTGATAATAAATATACCGTCGATAGTAGAGCGGTTATTCCGGAAGCTCTGCTGTTCTTCGCATGCCCCTAACGGCACGGCTATAACTTGATTAATTTAAATAGAACACTATACTTTTTAACTTACCAGAAAATCTACCTTTTAAATACCTATCGAATAGTATAAGGGTGTTCTACAGCTAAATTTTCGCGTTTCCACACAATAATCGGTTTCTACACGATTTTGTGTTTTTTGAATAGATGTTTTAATGTATCTAGTTGCCTATGGCATTTAGAAACGTCAGATAATTCATTTAATCTACCAGTTTAGTCTGCAAAACCTGTTGCTATAATAGCGGTCTTATTTTTTGTCACTATGAAACTGATATATTTAATCGAGTTATTTGAATATTGTTGTGTTGTTGCTTTGTCAAAATGAAGATTTATCCGAAGAAAGAGCGTATTAATATGATTTTTATTCTTGGAGAAAGCCATCAAAATTGTTTGTTAACTTCTCGAGTTTTGGCTCAAAGGTTTCCTTAAACTAGCCATTTTTGTAAGACTCTTAAACCAGTTTCAGGAAAGTGGAAGTATCAGTTATAAAAGATCTGTTATAAGAAAACCTGTCACTATGGATGAAGACAATGTTTTTTGTGTTCTTGGTTCAGTGATCGAAAAAAAAAATCCCATCATTAATCAGAATCATATGTCCGAAAATACTAACATTAGCAAAGCAAGTGTTGCAAGGATTCTTAACAAATACAGATTTCATTCTCATAAAATTCAGCTTTGTCAAGAGCTTCACGGAAATGTGTTTGAACAACCTAACTAAATTCTGGTTGTGAGTGTTAGATAGATAGAAAATGAACACTTTTTTGATAATGCGTTGTCTAATGATGAATGTACTTTTCATAACAATGGTTTCGTGAATAGATACAACTTCCATTACTATTCTGATTTAAATCCCCATGAATATAAAGTTATAAGAAACCAGAATAGGTTATCGGTTACTGTGTGGGGAGAAATACTGGGTCCATACTTAATTGGACCCTACTTTTTGAAGGGCCTTTAAATGATTTGATGTTTCGCAATTTTCGTTTGCACCAACTTCCAGTCTTATTAGAAGGTGTCCTTTTAAATATTAGAACAACTATATGGCTTCAACTTGATGGAGCTCTGCCTCATTATCATCGCGAAGTTAAGCAATTTTTAAATATCAACTTTCAAAACAGGCGGATTGGGAGAGACGGATTTCAAAATTGGCCTCCGAGATCTCCGGACTTAACTCCACCAGAATTCTTTTTATGGGGATACATAAAATGAATTGTCTACAATGCGCCCCCGATAACACTGTAATCTCGCCATTGTTGTCCAGAGTTAGCAGTGGTTTCGGAAAAAGAACATGTGTTTGGAAATGGATGATCGATATTTCGAACATCTACAATAAATATTTTGCTTCTGTTTTGTGCTATCGTTAATATGTTATTACCATTATTGCTGTTATAGCCTGTTGGACAACTATAAATCGCGTTCCGAGTTTTTGAACATTTGTAAAGATATTCCTGATTATTATCCTTATAGTTGCAAATTACTTGTCTTTTCTAAATGCCATAGGCAACTAGATACATTATAACATCTGTTCTAAAACCACAAAATAGTGCAGAAAACGATTATTTGGCGTATTCTGTGAAAACGTGAAGATTCAGCTATAGAATACCGTTATATCATTCAATAGGTATGTAAAAGGTACATTTTCTGGTAAGGTAAAAAGTATAGCATTCTATTTAAATTAATCAGGTTATAGCCATATAAATTTCTTATTTGATTAATTTTAATTTTTGGATACTCCGTACAATATAGCAGTTTATTATAATTGCGATATAAAATATGATGTGTTGTACACTTTATATACATTTCGAGTACATAACTTCATAAGTATTTGAAACATGAAAATTAAGTTAGATTTTGTCAAAATTCAAATCATTTAAAAACCTTTAAGATTATGTACTATAAATCCTATTAAAATAGGTGCTTATTTTGATCGGAGAATCCAAAAATGCAATAATATACAGAAGGTTCTATTTAAAAAACACAACTGTGATACTTTAAGAGCTTTTGGGACACCCTGTGTAATATAAAAATAATTTTAAAAAGTAACCATTTTAGACCCCATATATCCTAAAAGTAAAGTTTTTTGAAAATTACGTATTACGGGCACAATATTCCGTCTCGTATAGAGTAAATAACCCTGTATATTTAAAAGTTGGTGTATAAAAAGGACTTGGAATAATTAATAATTGGAAAAACCGATGATAATTAATTTCTTAAATGATAGAGGAGAGTGACCAAATATGCAATACCATTTTGTTTTTTACGCATAATTTGCACAAACGTTTTAAATAAAAAACTTTTTGTAGTTATTATTAACAATCATATATTTGCGCTTTATTTTGTAACAAGTTTTAGTAACATTAATTTAAGAATTAAAAAAAAAACTAAATAAAGATTAAAGTACCTAAATGTGGAATAGGTACTCCAAATATGGAATACTATAAAAACCATCAAAAATTATCCTTAACGTACATGAGACTCTTTGGAAACTTTGGTATAACATAGAAAGGAACACAAATTATTTGCAAAAATCACAAATCCAGGCGTCAGACTCTGGTCCTGCGCAATCATTATGTGCCCAGAGATCACACATGAGGCACTTGACCCATGTTTCCCCATGAGTATCATTCGAAAACAGCATGCCACAGAAAATACATTCCGAATCTTCAGAGTCTGGAGCTGTATTTCTTATCAAGGGATCGGGCTCACTGTCGGTATCAAACAACATCATCTCCTCATCATCTGAATCTGACATAGGCTTAATCTTTTCTTTTGGCGTTTTTCCTTTTGATTTCTTCTCGTTCTATTTTTGATTCTTGTTCTTTGCCAATTTATTTTCTTTTTCTTCTTTCTTCTTGCTTTTTTCTATGAGCTCATTCTTGCAAGGTGAAGATGTGATGACTGCTGCAACAGATGTTTTTCTTCCTCTATTAGAAGGTTTCCTTTTTTGTTTGGTACTGGACTGATGTCATATAGAGACACTAATCCTAAACTACTGAGTGAAAGTCCGGATGTTGAGGGTACAGGTTCAATATTTGTATATTGTCTGGGTGTGGAAGCTTCAGTTAAAGGCACACAGTCATCAAGTGTTCCAAAATTGGCCATCGATTGTCCTAAAGGTTGGGGACTTGATGTCATTGGTGTAACGTTGACTATGCAACCATCTTTAACTGCGTCTTGTTGTTCAGCAAGATAGTCAACCGCGGTAAATATATTTTTATTCAACGGCCACAGTCCTGTTACACGAAATCCATTTGTTGCAATCTCACCTGTTTGCACTTTTAAATAAGCTCTGCCAAATAGCTCAACAACATCACAAGGGCTTAGTGGTCTATTATTGTCTCTGATCCACATTCGTATTTCTTCACTGTAATAAGTTTTGAGTGGTCCCATAAACGTTTTGTCTAGTGGCTAGAGCTTGTGGGTTGTATGAGGAGGTAAGGACACAATGTCTACATTATTTTCTATAGCAATCTCTATCACGTCGATGTTACGAGTGTGAGAAAAATGACCATTTAAGATCAGTAATACTTTTGATTCCGGAGTAGGGTTGGTATGTTTGATGAAATGTTTGAACCAATCAGTGAATATGTTCATTTGTATCCATCCTGATGGATATGCAATGCCAACAGCGCCTGGAGAACTGCCTCTCATTAGCTAATCACTCATATCCTTGCGAGGGAATATAATAAAGAGAGGCACAAAATGACCAGTGCCGTTCACAGCAACAACAATTGTCATTAATGAACCCTTTTCAGCTGAGGCAAACGAAACTATCTGCCGTTTCCCTTTATGACCAACCACTTGGGGTATCTTGCTCTGTACTACGGTAAGCCCAGATTCCTCCACATTGTATATGCGGTTTGGTCCATAGTTTTCTTGAGCATAGATGCCTTCAAGGAGATCAAAGAATGAGTCTACTTTTTCCTTGCTGAATCCAAATGCTCTAGCAAAAGATGTGCCAGTTGGTCTTCTCACTGATAGCTTGTCCTTATGGCGTTTAAGAAATAGCTTAAGCTATTTTTTTCCAGCCATTACCGTGTTACCAAATGGATTTTCCAACTGATTACGTCTTGCCAACATGTACGTCATTCTTCGAACATCATTTCTCGTCAAGCCATGAAATTTGCTCTCCATCGTCAAAATGTAGTCTACCAAAAGATTTTCAAGGGTTGTCCCTAAAACAGTTTTCCTCCCAAGTGTAGTAGCTGCGGCTTCTTCTGGGGGTAATTCGTTTTTCTGGCATATTCGAAACAAGGTAGATCTCGGCACATCAAAGTGTTTTGCAGCTCTCAAATAACCCATTTTTTTCTCTCTTACCAATTTAATAGGTTCCGCCATATGCTCTGAATTCCATTCTTTTCTCTTCGTTTTTGAGTTGACGCCAGTCATTCTGTTGAAACATGAAAAATTTACTTTCAATTTATAATTAACAAAATCATCAAGTTAGCTGATACTTAAGAGAACAAATGATGGAATAGTCCATAATTGGATACTATCCGTCCATATTTGGATTTTCCAACGACTTCAAACTGACATTCATTTTTATATATATGAAAGTAATACAATCATATACCGCTAAAACCTACAACAGAACAATTAAAGTATCTCTAGAAGTTATAAAAACAATACTATGGGCACATTTTGTACGAAAAATACGTATTTGTTACATACCTTAGAAAGTTATGCAGAAGCGACAAAACAAAATACTGCGACACTGACGAAAGGGCTCGCTCGACTGACATGTTACAACTTGTACGCGCGAATGGGGATAGAAAGAAAGAGACAAACACTGTTTGTTGCGTGTGTGAGTTTCCGTTTGAGAGAATTTGCCGGTATTCCATATTAGGGATACTATCCCATATTTGGTCACTTTCCTCTAAAAAATTAGCATCGAGCGGGGATCGACCCCTCAGCAGCACTGCTAGAACATTTAACCATTCACGCTACGGTGATTTATGTGAGAGAGCTTCTAAAAGAGTATCTCACTTTTCAGCGTATATCGCGTTCGATTTTAAAAAATTTTTCACAAAATCAAATTAGCGATGGCATGAAAGCTTTAGGAATTTCTTTAGATGACCTTAGTCGGTATAATTCTAAAGTCTCGTCAAAATCAGTGATGACAAGCTCACGACCTTCCCTTGTAAGTTCGCTTAAATCGATCTATTTTGACATCAAGAGTCTGTCATCAAGCGTTTTATACGTATTTTCCAGACATCCTATATATTACCTAATTATGAAGTTCCTTATATATTACAAAAAATCAGATATACTTCCTATTAAATCAGAGGTGTTGTGATATTGCCAACTAAATTTATGAGGATACTCTTAAATTGTTTTTAATAAAACAACCTAAATGAAGGATTAATTAACTATGATATAAAAGAATTTTACCTTTCAAGTTTTTTTACTCTGTCGTTATTTTCGTCTTCACGTCTCCCCATAAACATTTATTTTAATCCATAGAGATAATCTCAAAGCTTACTGTCACTCAAAGTTTATGAAGCCATTTTCCTTGCAGAGTCTAAGTTGATAATAAAACCTCTTTTATGTATACCCACGATATCGTCATTTCCTTTATTTAATAATCATTTGTCAGTCAATAGATTTATTAGAATAATAAAACGTTACAAGCAATAAAATATTTTTAGAGTTTGAAGAACAAAAGTTAAAAGCATAATTAAGAAAATATATATCAAAAATATCCAAGCAAGTCAGATCATTGGTATATTTACTATCAGGCATACGGATATAGCGAATGTCTAAGTTTTCTATCTGTCTTAAAAAATTGGTTATAACATACTTAAATATTTTTTCACCCACAGTTAATGATAGAAGCAAGATATAATGATAAAACTCTCAGCATATGCTAAAGAATTCTTGACGGTGATCTTGTAAAATTATTTCTAAGAAAGGTTTACTCTAAAGAAGTTCAGAATAGCAAAAATTCAACAAATCGTTGTCCAGCGAAACTTTTAACGGATTTCATTCGCATATAAGTTTCGATAGAAGTGAGACATCTTGATCAAATTTTAATCATTTACTGGGAAGTTTTTTAACCTTCTTCATCAGTAACGACTTGTGCATTAAAAAATTAGGGGTTGCAATTCCATTAAGAACATAGATATGTATAAAACCTTTAGTAGTGTGAACAATAAAAATATTTGAAAATTGAGTTAATAAATAAATAAAACACTGTATTTTAAATAACTAAACATAAAGAAGATAGTAAATTTTAAAAATATAGCAGTCAAAACAAAATACATTTATAACATACTGTGTGAATTATTTATAAAGAAAATCCATACGCCGATCTTTGGCATTAGCAAACTTATTAATAACCTACTGATTAAAATCAAGTATGCTTTCGATAAGATCTCTTTCGTTAGAAAGAATTGCAGAAAGTCGTTTTTGGCTCATAGTATTCCGTAAAAACCTTTTCATCCGCTTGAGGGTAGAAAAGCACTTCAGCCAATGCCATCGGAATAGTAAATAAAATTTTAGAAAGTTCCAGAACGTCACTAAATATCTTACTTAGCTCAATATTTTGCGAAAGATAGTCTTAAGGTACTAGAAGTCCCGAAATTGGTCTAAATTCTTCAGTTTCATATACAACGATTTGTTCTTTACGGAGCTTTGTTCCATAAAAAAGGGGTAAATTTTAATCGTATTCATACATTTTTGTTCGGGAAAATATGTGCTATATTTGACATACTATTCCGAAAAAATGTCTGACTACTACCAAGTGATCTATAGAGCTAGATCATTCTTTTGCTTGACAAATACTTATATCACAATCTTCTTTTACTTCCTGAGAAAACTCCTCCGAATCATCGAGCTTATGTCGTTTTGAAGTAGATGGAGATGGCTCAACGTCGTTTGAGGTAATATTATTTCTTATTTCTGTTAATTTTGACTCAAATGATAATAAATTTTTATTTACGATAACAGTATCAATTTGTCTTGTTTGAAACTCACCAAATAACAAACCAGCTTGAGGCGTTATTTTGTAAAATAAGTTTAACCAAGAAAGAAAACTTTTGCTTTTGAGAATTTTGACCTACCTTTGTGATTGGTTCGTGGTACTAACGTTTCTACTGTCATCTAAGATTTTTTCCATTGTCTCTAGAATGCTATCTTTGTATTCGAAAACGGTACAAACAAATCTAGAATTAAAATTGGATCTTGTTGGAACCGAACAAGGTAGGCGTTTGTTAACAATTTGATTTAGTATTGAGGATTTAAAAAAAAAGAACCAATCTCTTCTAAATTGGAAAAAAAATATGCAGACATTTTTGTTGACGGATGCAGCGCTTAACATTATCAAATTTAATTGCGTACATAAAACTGCACATAAGTAGCATGTTCATTGGTTTTTTTTATACTCGGTTTTACTTACACATACAAGAAGATATAGAGAATTTAACTGCTTTTCTGGAATCTCTTACAAGAGATTCTTAAAAATGTCTAACACATACACGATAGTTTTCATGAATTCGGAAATCGAAATCGGTCACTGTATTTGTCTGCACAGTTTGGGATAGAACACTTAATTTTGGATGTTTTTTTTTCTCGCCAAAAATTTAACCTCTTTAAAACGTAACAAAATATCTTGATCGAAGTAAAAGCATAGTCATTTTTACAAAATTTAAAATACCGGTATAGTAGATATCATGCAAGAAATACCGGCACAGTAGCCACCACGGTTGTATTCTAACCTAAACTAAAGGAATGGTTTAAGTGCTGTTTGAAGAAGAAACCTTAACTTAATACTAGCAGCGCCATGCATGACTGAAAGCAAAAGTTCAAATACTCGTCTAGTGGGTTGCATAAGAAAAAAATTTCTTGTAGAGGAAATTTATTGTGGGGCAAACTAAACACAGGTTTGCAAGTCGACTTGCAACCTACATGAAGCTCATGAGACGAAATTAATATCCACGTCTTAAATAGGCAACTCTATATACGCTCCAGTGGATTAGATCGGATTGCATTAAAATTGCATGCCAGCAAAGCGATATTGTTTCCAGGCGTAATACTGTAATAGAGACAAATTATTAATAATACTTAGTCGAAGTAAGTTAAACTATTTAAATAATTGACTCCTGTTCGTGTATAATTGATTTTATTTTAATTATTAAATTATCAGTAGATGTTAAAAAAATATTTGTATTTATGGTTATTAGTATGTTTTATTTTAATTTACAATTTTTTTTTGGGAGTTGCGCAAACCTCCAAACCTAAGGAAAAACCGCCACTGCCCTTTATTAACATATGACTGTGATAGAAGTAAGATATTGATAAGATTTTTACCATGTCCTCGTGGCTTCTTCGTGATCATCCTGTTGAAATCCTCCAACCATAAGAAGTTAAAGTTTACTCTTGAAGCCGAGTTAGATAGTACTATTTTCTTTTTGGATAATAGAATAATGAATACGGTGGTTCTCTTTTAGCTGATTGTTACCATAAGGCAACTTTCTAAGATAGACTCCATAATGATTATTCCAGTCACACTTTTAAACAAAACACTAACCTAACTGCCAACTACAACGATAATGGGCAATTTTGCAAAGGTATTCGAGCCAGTTCTTCAAGAACAAATATCCTTTTACATAACATCTCTTATAATGAAACAGCAGGGTGGTTTTAGTTCTGGAAAGTCAACTGTAACGAACTTTGCACTATTGCGTAATATGTCTCAGACCGTATTGTTTCTGACACTTTTTGGTCGAATTGATCATAGTGTTGTACTTTCTAAATTGTCGGATTTTTGTTTTAATAACAATCAAATTAAGTTTTTTGAAAGCTACCTATTAAACCGCTCTCAATATGTTAAGTATCGTGATCATAGATCACATAATTTTGAATTTGTTTCCGGTATTCTCCAACGGTTTATCTTAGGACTCTTACTCTTTGACGTTCTTACTAACTCTATCACTTGTGGGTTAAATAAGAGCTGCCTACTTTATGTAGATGATTTAAAGATTTTTCAGTTCATACGGAGCTCTAACGATTGTTTGGACCTTAAAATTGATCTAGTAAAGCCAGTGAATTCCCTCATAGAATTAGCATATCGTTAGAACTAGAGCCCGGTTGTTTGAATGCTGAATAAAGTAATAATATTTTTATTTATATTTGAAAAACTAGTGATAAATAGTAGGATATTTTTATTTGTTGGTATACAGACCGATTCTATGCATTAACTGTATTATTTAAACTAGTATAATATGCTAATCGGTATTCTAAAATGAAGTTTAATTATGAATTTGTTGTTACCTAAATAATTACTGTTATGATCAATATGTAAATAAGATCTAACAAAAAGTTGATGCTGGTAGCCCTTACTATGTCGTAGTTAATCATCATCGGGAAATGTTTAAAAAGGAAACATAGTAGATGTTTGTATTGTATATATATATATATATATATATATATATATATATATATATATATATATATATATATATATATATATAGATATATTTAAGACGATAGTATTAGACCAAAATTAGCAAAATTATCCACAAAAAATTTGAAACTTAATCTAAAAAAATTAACAATTTAAAGTCATGTAAAATTTCCCAAAAAACTAGCAACACACCACATTCCAACCAAAACTTTACTGAAAGAATCGTAAATCTGTCAAACGTAGGTTTTAATAGTAAAGAAATAGATCTAATGTCAAAAGGCCCTAAATTTTTACCTAACATAAACAATAAAAATATAATCAATTTCATCATATCTGAAAGTACTCTACACAAGCTCTAAACAAAATAGAACATACCAATAATTCTGACTAACTACCGGAACAATTAAAAAACATAAAATCCACTAATTTAAAATCCAGTAATACAGCTTTAGACACAGTACAAAGCATAAGAGAGAAAGTAAAAGATAATGATAACAATAACAAAAGCAGATAAATCAAATGCAGCAGTTATTTTAGCAAAAGTTGAATATGTCAATAAAATAGAAGCATTTATTCAATCCGAAATATTACAGAAATTAAAAGCGGTCCTGCAAAAGTTTTTCAAACAAAATTAAAACAAATCCTGTAAAACATAACAGCCATTTTTTCAGAATTCGATATAAAAAGAATAATCAATATGAGCCCACAAGCACCAAAACTCTATCGCCTTATAAAAAATCACAAATCAGGAAATCCCATTCGCCTAGTCATTTCATACATAAATAGCCCCGAGAGAACTAAGTATGAAACTTAATTTATTCTTCAAGCAAATAACTAACTTTAAATCAAATAATTCAGTAGATCTCGTCCAAAAACTAAAAAACATAAAAACCTCAGATAACTCCGTACTAGTTTCTTTTGACATAAAAAGCATGTTTTCTAATATTCCAACAGATGAATGTTTTATACTTATCCAAGAAATGTTACAAGAACGAAATATAAATCCAATAGTTACTACTGAAATCTTGTCCTCTTTTGAACTTTGCCTATCACAAACCTATTTCTAGTTCAATAACAAATTTTATTTACAAAATTCAGGTCTACCAATGTCTCCTCTTTGCTCTCTCCTAGCAGACAAACAAAATTATTAATTCTCCTTTAAGCAAAAGCCATGTTTGATTTTGATAAAGATATGTGGACGATATTCTAGCATATTTTAAATGCAGTAATAGACAGCTTCAAAAATTCTTATAATATATTAATAATTGCCATCCAAAAATTCAATTTACTCTGAAATTGAAAATAACCATAAAATAAATTTTCTAGATCTCGCCATATCTCACCCCAATAATAAGTGTAATTTTAAAATTTTCAGAAAACAAACGTTTACAGGTAATACTACATCTAATGACTCTTTTCATCCCTTACAACACAAAATGGCTGCATAAAATTCAATGATACATGAGCATTCTCTTTGCCTCTCTCTGAAAAAGATCTTCAAGAGGCACTAAATATCATTGAAAGGATTGCAATATCAAATAATTTCTCCCAACAAACTATAAAGAAATTAATAACTAAAAAACAAAAACAACTAACCTTTAATTCTACATATCCCCAAATAAAAAATGATAAAGATAGTTCATCTTATATATCTTTGTCATACTGTGTTACCCTATCAGAAAACATAGCTAATACTCTTTCCAAACATAACATAAAAGTAGCTTTTAAATCTCAACTCAATCTGTCTACTATCCTTTACAATGCTAAAGATAAAATTAATAAATTTGATAAATCAGGAGTTTATAAGTTAAAATGTTCAGAGTGTTATAGCTTATACATTGAACAAAGGGGTAGAAGCTTTTAAATTCGTTTTTCAGAACGCTACCGATCATATAGACTACAAAAAACAGACTCGAGCTTTGCCAACCATTGTTTAAAACATAACCATAGTTTTCATAATTTAAGCAACACTGACATATTACATTATTCAACAAAGGGCCAAAAGTTAAATATTCTTGAATCTTTAGAAATATATAAACATAGTAAAAATAATAAAGTAAATTTGCCTAACGACCAGACAGAACTCAGGTTTTCCCCGTTGTTGCCGAAAAATAATTAATTCCCAAAATTTAGTAATTCCCCTTTATAATAATGTTATTCTCAGGGAGTTTTGATTTGTTGTTAAATTTTCTCATGTTTCTATATAAAATACTTAGTCTACCTTTGTAATTCTTTTTGAAAATGACTCTGTGAGTTGAAACTGCAGTCACTGTTCTCTAAATAAATTTTGTGGTATGAAACATAGTAGTTACTTTTTAAACATTTACTGATAAAAATAACTTTGTAAATTCTCTTTTCGGTGATATTAATTGCAAACTTGGTATTTGTAGCAATTTATAACATTTCAAATCACTGGGAAGGAGTTAATGCAAGAAAAAAAACTTAGAGCAAAATTGAATAAAAATAACTATGTCTGTCAAAGATCAAAAAGCCCTCCCCTCACCGACCATAGACAGCATTCAAACAAATATATTGTTGTTTGAATCTACTGGTATGGTTGAAGCATGAAACTAAATGCTTGGAGTCCAAAAAACAAACTGCCTTTCATGTCACCTTCAAAAATAAAACTCCTTTGCGTAATATTATGAAATCAACGATACTTTTCAATGCGAGTAAGTTACAATAAACATCTGGGGGTCACGTGTGACTGAAGACTTACATTTATTTATCATATTAATGATACAGTATCAAGATCTTACCTAATGCTGGGCTTTCTGGTGACAGGTAGTCAAGAATTTGGGTGGCCTCTGATCATAAGCACATTATATTATTCTTTTATATGAAGCAGATTAGCTATCTGGCATCCTTACTAAAATATATACTCTGAAAATTTAGAGAAAACTCAATAGCGTTTCTTAAGATTATTAAGCTTTAAATTATATGGGTTTAATTCACATACGCGAGACTATTGGCAGGATTTAATTTTACTACTCTGGGGAATCGCAGAAACGAAGTCCATATCCTCATTTTGTATAAACTAATTAAAAAAAGATTTTTGCATTTGATTTGCTCGAGAGAGTTCATTTTTATATCGTAGGGATAAGTATATATCCAATATTTTTTAGTTGCCGACACCAACAACTAATATACAGGGTGTCCAAGAAGTCATGGATAACCTGTCAACTGCGGATGGGCCACATCATTGTCTACCAAATTCGAGTATTTTTAAAGTATTTTTTGAAAATCATTACCAGTTCTCGGTATTTTACATGTCAGTTCTCCAAATGAAAACTAAAGATGTTTAAAATGACGTCATTCTGCCCTAATGCGCGCCGTACACCTCTTAATAAAATATCTTTTAATTTGGCTCTCAATATTTATTTGTTCCGCGGCAGGATGTATGCTTTCTCGTAGCAGTGGCGTTTAGTGCACCAGGTCAAAGCCTAATGGACTTATATTCGGGAATCTGGGTGGTCACAGAACTGAACCTAAGTGAACAATCCGTTGTCGTGGATGTGTTTCGTTGAAATGCGGCAGTACTTGAGTGGCGTTAAATAATATTATGTAGTAGTAAAAGAACGTACTTTTAATTGAAATATAGGGTTTTCCAATAAGAGGTGTTATTTTGATATTCTAAGAAAAATGCCATTTTTTAAGATAAATGATCGGATATTTATTACATTATAAAGAGGAAGGTATGCCGTTAATGATGGAAAATAACATCAGCCAAATGACCACCACGACCATGCCTACAGGACCATATCTTTTTCATGAAATTTTCCATAACCAAATCGCAAAGTGGCTGCCCTATGTCCTCGATAGCCTCACGAATTCCATCTTTGAGGTCTTGAATCGACGCTGGGCTGTTGGCGTAGACCTTGTCTTTCACGTGGCCCCAAAGGAAGAAATCGCAAGGTGTCACATCACAAGATCTCGGTGGCCAATTGTGATCACCTCTTCGAGAGATAACACGGCCCGGAAACTTTTCCCGTAAAAGATCAATGGTTTCGTTGCTTGTGTGGCACGTAGCGCCGTCTTGTTGAAAGTAAACGTGGTCCAGATAAATACCATCCAATTCCGGCCATAAAAAATCATTAATCATCTCTCGATAGCGCAATCCATTCACCGTAACTGTTGCTCCAGCCTCATTTTCGAAAAAGTAAGGTCCAATGACCCCGCCGGACCATAAACCGCACCAAACAGTCACACGTTCAGGATAGAGAGGCTTTTCAACAATAACTCTTGGGTTTTCCGAGCCCCAGATGCGACAATTTTGTTTGTTGACGAAGCCACCGAGGTGGAAATGGGCCTCATCACTGAAGATGATTTTTCGATGGAATTCCGGATCATTTTCATGCATTTCAAGAACCCAATCAGCAAAGGCACGACGTTGTTGATGATCGGCCGGCTTGAGTTCTTGCGTTAACTGAACTTTATAAGCCTTAAGACCCAAATCTTTATGCAAAATACGGTGTAACGACGAGGAATGGACAAACCTGGGTTTTCTTCAACACTTTCGGCTACAGCAGCAATTTTCTCGGCTGTTCTTGAGCGACGTGCACGGGTTTTCTTCTTCACATAACTAACTTGTCCCAACAGCTCGAATTTTTTCACCAATTTCTTTATTGCGCTCCGACAAGGTGCTTCATGACGACCCAAAAATGTTCGAGTTTTACGAACCGTCTCTGCCAAATTTTCACCATTTTTATAGTGAATTTTAATAATTTCAATGCGTTGTTGAAGCGTGTATCGTTCCATCTTTATTTATGGCGTAGTTTCTACTTGTCAAACGTCAAAAACTTACAGCTTCAAAAGTGACATCTACCGAAATAGCGGGCTTTTCAAAATGACACCTCTTATTGGAAAACCCTTTATTTAGACAAGATCATTTAAATATCGAAATTTAACTCTAGACACACCAATTAACAAAAATCAATAATACAGGTCACGAATGCATGGAGGGAAAGAATTTCAAATATGCTGAAATCCAAAAAATTCATAAGATTAAAAATTGTTTTTTCTCCTCAACCGATCTATTTTCAGATGTTTTTCGCCGTATTATGCTTATAAATAGGGATGGAATCTGCCCAAAGAAAAACATACAAAAATTTGCTTAAAAAGAGCAATATAAAATCTAGACGTAGATTCTCATCTTAACATTTATAATTTAAAAAGTTATAAATTCATAAACAATTTCCTACATCTTAGCCCCTGTATTTAAGGTGTAATTCTATAATTTCAATTTGACTAGTTTCACTGATACAAATCCTTTGTTCACGTTTAACAGGATTTAGGTTATCTTAGAATATACGGAACGTTTTATTGTCAGTTTAAACGGTGCGAGGAAAATGACACTATTGTCTTTGCGTGACAGTCAGCATCAGGACGACTGAAGTAAATGGATATATGTTTATGAGCAACTCGAGAAGACGCGACAAAGTAAAGTTTAATAAGGAATTAATTTAGGAAATTGTAGTTTACTTCCCGAGGAGAGACAAATGTTGGAACTCAAATAACGTAATAATTTATCTCAGAAAAATTATATAGGTATGTGAAAAAAGATTCAGTTTAATCATCCCAAATTAAAATTTACATTGAAAGTTGAATACAATAATAAAATTAATTTTATCGATTTAACATTAATCAGGAATGCGGTAAAATTGAAAGTAAATATTACACAAAAAACATCTCATCAGGTCCTCACCTAATAATAATTTACGCCCCTTACATCTCAAAAAAATAGTGTAATCATAAAATTACAGATAGGGAAGAAAATTTTATCTGCACTACAAACATTGAAAAAACTCAGGAAAATACTCAAAGAAGACAATTGTTTAGTAGAACAGATAAATAGAATAATTAAACAACAAACTTTTAGATTTTACAAGAAAAAATCTTCCCCCACAATTTTACTAAGACTGATAATGCAAATTATGCTTCAATGCCTGACGTTCATAAATTTTCTAAGAAAAAAAGAAATATTAATATTAAAAAAAAAACATGCATAAAGCCCAAAACTTGCTATCCTCACTTTTTACACCTGCAAAGAGTAAAGTCTCCTCTAAAAAAGATCAAATTTCATTTCTTCCCCACCATGTATAAAATGCCCAAAAAATATTTAGAGATGACAACACAACACCTGGATAATAGATTAAATGGACAAAAATATACAAAAAACCCTCCTACGGCTCTACCCAAATACGAGATTTGACTAAAATCATGAATTTGATTTTACGAATACTCAAATTTTAACAAAAAGGTAAAAACCATCACAAAATTCTAGTAAAAGAATTGATTTATATAAAAAAGGAACAACATATTGTGAATGACGAGACAACAATCTAAGCCGAATTTACCACAAAGTAATCCGTTAAAATTAATTTTAAACAACCATCAAAATTTGATACTCATCTCTATTTAACAACTTAGAATTAATCCACACTCGCTATAGATTTTTGCAAACTTCTCAGATGTTTAAAAAAATTCCATCAATAGCAGTAAGTTTTCAAACATGATGTCTCGAGGTGCGTACATTTCAACTTATGAAGATTTTAGTGTGAAGTGCGATTTTGTTTATAGATGCACTGTGTTTCGTCATTTGTTATGTTAGATTTATTATTTTAAGATAATGATAACTAAAGCCATTCTCTTTTTATAAGTTGGTTTTAAACAATTATTGTTTTAAAAATAAAATAAAACTTTTGAAAAAACGTTTGATTTAACAAATAAATTAGTATCCTATCACCAAGAAATTAAAGAATAATATATATATATATATATATATATATATATATATATATATATATATATATATATATATATACTTTTGGAATCCTCCCGCTAACTTCGTAATACTAATTTCAGAAGAAAAAAATTCCAACAAAAGTTATAGAAAATTGAACGGAGATTCTAAAAGTGGCCTTGACCTTCAATGCCATCTGAAGGTCATCCTTAGAATATCAAATGGAGACTCCTACTTTTGAAAAGTTTGCAATCGGATACCGCCTTGGCTTCGAGGTTAAGGTCAAATTTCAAGGTCAGAGTACTGTCAAATAAAACTCCCTCAACAATATCGGTAAATAAGTTGATCATAGGATTTGTATAACTCGATGGACCTTGGGCTTGCCTAATATGACTGTATTTTGATTTTTCCTTAACTGACAAGATTTCCGATCTTACCTTGAGGAGTCGGACTTCTGATTAATCCTGCCTTAAGTGGCCGAACCACAGATCTTGCCTTAACTGGCTGAATCTTGGTTTTAATTTAACTGGAAGGTTAACTAGCTAAGTATATAGACTGCGAATTCTATAGAAGCCCACTCTTACAAAAAAATACCGATCGTTTTCGATGAATAGTGTCTCTCTTTCTAATGAGCGTCAATAGAAAGAGAATAGTAGATTCATCGAAAATACTCTGTGTCTTTCTAAGCGTGAGCCAACTTACATCTATAGGATCCCCAGTCTATATATTTAACTTTTATGTAGTTGTAAACAATTTACGATATTCTTGGGGAAGTTCTAATTGACATTATAAAAGTTTCTGTTCTTCTCATTTCCTGAATAAGAAGTAGGGGTCTCAATTTGAAAGTCTGAATATGACCTTTAAATGTATTTGAATGTCAAGGTAAAGATCACTATCAAGGTCATTTTTAGAATCTCCGTTTGATTTCCTACAACTTTTGTTGAGGTGTTTTTTTCCTAATGTTGGTATTTATGAAATCAGGGTTTTCCGTATACTTTGAACAGAGGTTCTACATATGAAAACACAGAAAAAATTTCATACGAACATAAGTCTGCAAATGCGTCGTAAGGGAGGTATGACATTCGAACAGGGATTTTTAACTTAATATCTTTGGAACTGATTAAAGGACCGATGTGTTTTCTGGACTCGAACTAACGTCAATAAAAGCTATTTGTGGTGTTAACGGTGAGCGGGAATTTTTTTAGGGGCGTTCCGATAGGGGGGCGGTCTGGTTTATTTATCTCTATTTTTTTGCACTGCGCTCTTTTAGAATTCTACTGAAAAATTATGATTCCGTAAATCTATTCAAATAACAAAAATTCTTTGTAAAAAATCACTACACTAATAGTTTAGGAGAAAACCTGCTTTGATTAAATAAGACAATGGTTTTTTTGTTTACATTACACATCAAAATAGGCTTATAATGCTTCGAAATTTGAGGGGAGAAAACATGATAAAGAACCTTAATATATATTAGAATTTAATAAAAAAATAATAAATAAAAACCCGTGTTCGAGGGCCACCTATAAATGGCCATAGCTTTTGAATGAGTTGCTACAGAACACAATTCATCCTATTACACCACCATCAAGATGATGGCCTACCTGTAGCACCATATCGAGAAGAAAGTCAAAACTTACCCTCCCCGCTACAGTGATAAGGCAGAGGTACATGTTTCGTCTCTACTAGACTCATCAGGGTCCTTTGCACAGCCAGGTGCATGTCGGTGCTCTGATGAGTCTAGTAGAGACGAAACATGTACCTCTGCCATATCACTGTAGCGGGGAGGGTAAGTTTTGACTTTCTTCTCGATATGGTGCTACAGGTAGGCCATCATCTTGATGGTGGTGTAATAGGATGAATTGTGTCCTGTATGTAGTCTAAATACATTTGGAATAATTCGCAACTTTCACTTGCACTTATTTTAATGATATTGAAGTTCGTATTACTCTAACAGCTAATTAATGTTTGTGTCAAATTTTCCCGTTTTCTTTTCCTAATTTATTTCATATTTTTGCCGAAATTTTCTGTATCTCTACACTTTTGAATAACACCTGTTTTAATAAATAAATTTAACTGCTTTTACCTATGAACTTTAAACATCCAGACGTGCAACTGTATTGCAAATACGTGAACATATCGGATTCGATGTCTGTACCATAACAATCACGATATCAAACACCAATAACCAAAACGTTTTAGTAAGTTCCTGTGTAATATCGTATTCTGTTTTATAAAATATTGCTTTACACCTTCGTATGTATGTAAAAGGAGATTTGTAATAATTTCCACGTTTTATAGTTTTGTAATGTCTTAACTTGGAATTATATTTTTCTCTTTCTAACTACTTAATATGATTATAATTGTTTAGACCTAACGATTCAAATTGTATCATTGGATAGTTTCAAATCTGGATAGTAATACGTATTGGTAACTGAGTGAGTTTTGAAATTTTTCTCACACTTGGGTAAAGTGCAGTTGTAGACTTAGAATTAAATTATACAAGGATTCACAACCTTTAATATCTGCAAAAAAGTGTATTTTTGTCCTGTAGTTGAGCCTATTTGATAACTTAAGAACCGATCTTTTCAGTGGAGAGCAGATACTGACAGAAAATTGCCAAAGAGTTTTCGAATATTCCTCCACAAATAAACAATATAAGGAAAAATTAAAGATAAAAATGTAGAGAGCCTTGGAAGTAAAAAGAATAACTGTTTCCTGAAAATAAACAAAATTTATCATTTTTGACAGGTTGATAATAAATCAAAACGATTTATTTATTCCTGTATTTTTAGGATTCAAAATTTGTTTTACGCATTGTTGTATGTCAGTTTAAATCCTCTACTGTCAACTTAGAGCAGTTTTAGTGTTAGTGAGTTAGGGGTTAAAGTTAAAAAAGAACACTTTTTTTTATCAATATTGACATTGTTTGTCTCTGTACTTCTTTTAAGAAAGAGAGAATAATTTTCATAAATTGACGTATGTCTACCGATTTAAATTTACATAAAAAAAGGGTCTGAAAATAAAAATAATTTTACGTTCCGAACATATTTTATAAAAATTATATGTAGTCTTGTTAATAAATACAATTTAATTGTTCCACTTTATCACCGCTTGTAATTAGAGTCTTTTTTCAGTTTAATTTATTTTAACAAAAAAAGAATACAAAGCACTATTAATTCATTTCTGTCTATTAATTTA
Organism: Diaprepes abbreviatus; assembly: GCA_034092305.1. Taxonomy (NCBI): domain Eukaryota; kingdom Metazoa; phylum Arthropoda; class Insecta; order Coleoptera; family Curculionidae; genus Diaprepes; species Diaprepes abbreviatus. The sequence continues at coordinate 31,661,315 of JASJET010000055.1, forward strand.
ATTTATTTTTGCAGCTAAAACAAATTGCTAATTTATTATAATTGGTCATAAGTTGAAACTAACAGGCAATAAAACTCTTTATTGTTATTGTTGAACATAAAATTAAGTTACGTGTAATTAAACTGTCAACATTTTCATTGCTATTACACAAATTAAAATAACCTACACAAAGCAGTGGCCATATTAGAAAGTAAATTATATTGCAATTTTCACCAAAAAAATATGTACAAGGTATTCTCTCATTTTAAAAGTTTTCTTTTGTCTGAATTCTTAGAATTCGTAAATAATGACTATCAAAAATGTTTTTACCTAATTTAATATTTTTGTCATAAAACACTGTATTAGTTATAACATCTAAATAGTATAGCTGATTTTGAACACATAAGGTATCTCTAAAATGTCGGTACAAAATATTAGCGTACATTTTTGAGGCCAAAATATGAGGACCAAGTATCAAAACTATAATTTTTTAAACATTGTTGTTAACAGCTATCTTAATAAGAGCTTAATTTGAGCTAAATTTGATACTTTAGAGTTTTTTAGCATGAAAAATCAACATTCGATTACAGTTTCGATGTACACTGCAGGGAACGGCACCAGCAGCACTCCGACTCCATCTAAAACTACATACCTTTCCCATTTATTGACACCCTTTATTTAAAAAGTTATAACTACTAGGTATCACTTCTAGTAGATACTTCTGAGATAAACGAATTTAAATGTTTTATTGCCTTCTGGGACTCGTCGTATCCCCCTTCACACTTTATCCAGGCTTAAGACTGGTATAATGTAACAAATATGAATTGCCTTATACTCTATAACGTGAAGTATATTCCACTCAAAAGAGAAATTAAATAATCACCCTGTAAACAGATTTTAAGCATGGGAACTGATACAGTATTTGTATTACCACTCAAGAAATTCTAAAGGAAAAATAAATCAAATATCGTGCTGAAGCCTCAAGTCAACTTTATTACTTTTGAGTCGTTTAAATGTTTCCTAAAAAATATATGAACCCAGACAATTTATGACGACATAAACTAAAAAGATCTGAAGAAAAGATTCTACCCTGGTTATGTAAATAAAACCGAAGAGATAAGTACCGAGGGTGATCTTAACATATGTTCTTGATAACTACAATATATTAAAATATTGAACAATTTTTCCGTTATTAGAAATCAAAAGAATAATCAAGTAAAATCTCTCTCTCTCTCTCTCTAGCATTACAACCCGGGGTGGGTCTTTGCTGACTTCAAAATCTGCCTCCACTTGCTGCGATCCATCATCAGTTCCTCCGCGCGTTCGACGTTTAGGATTTGTAAGTCTTCACCTCATCCTTGGTCTTCCTAGCAGCCGCTTTCCTTCTGGGTTCTCTTCCCATACAAACTTGACGATACGTTGATCTTGTCTGATAACATGGCCGATCCATCTTAATCTTTCTGCTTTTATTATTTTCACTATATCTGGCTGGTTGTATAGTTCCTCCAATTCCTTTTTTGTTCTCGTTCTATATTGCTGTGTGGTGTTGTCCCTGACCGGTCCGTATATCCCTCTAAGCATTCTTCTTTCTGCGATTTTCAGTCTATTCTCATTTTGTTTTGTCAACGTCCATGTTTCACATGCATATGTCATTACCGGTCTTATAACTACTTTATATATTCTTATTTTCGTGCGGCGGCATATATTTTTCGATTTCATTAACTTTTGCAGTCCATACCAGCCTCCTTGTATTCTGTTGTTAATCTCTTCTGTAATGTTGTTATCAGAGGTGATCGTAGCTCCCAAATATTTAAACTGATGGACCCTTTCAAAATTGTAGTGGTCCATAGTCACGTTCTGTCCTATTCTGTCTCGCCGTTTCGTTCTTGTTGTAGCCATATATTTTGTTTTTTCTTCGTTGATTCGTAGGCCAACTTTCCAGTTTGAAGAACTCTTCCTTAACACTGGTAGTTGTATTACCTACAATATCGATATCATCAGCGAACGCCAATATGATGTGCGGACCTTGATTTCTAAAGAGGAGCGTTTTTGTGTTGGTTTCTCGCACGATGCACTCTAAGACGACGTTAAAGTGGAGTGGAGATAGCGTATCGCCTTGTTTAAGACCACTGTTGATTGTAAAGAAGGTTGACAATCTTCCTTCAAGTCTTACTGCACTTGTAGATCCCTCTACACATATTTTGGTAAGGTTAATTAGCTCCTTCGGTATGCCCAGTTCTGCCATGGCATTCCACAAATCCACTCTTATGATGCTATCGTATGCTTGTTTAAAATCTATAAATAGCTGGTGCAATGTTTTGTTATATTCCCAACATTTCTCCATTAATTGCCTAATCGTGAATATCTGATCTACAATTGAGCGGTTTTTTCTAAATCAATACTGGTAATCTCCTATTTGGTACTCCACACACGCCCTCAATCGTTCTAAGATCATTAGAGAGAAGACTTTATATCCTGTATTAATAAGGGATATACCCCTATAATTTGAGCAACACGTTTTATCGCCCTTCTTAAGTATTGGTATTATCACACTTTCTTTCCAGTAGGTTGGTATAAGTATAATTAAAATCACTATAATAGAATATATCGTTTGATAAAATGTACAAAGAATTTGTATAACTACTGTTTTTCCTGATTGCAAGAAGGAAAAATTTAAATACCACAAAATGAAAAAAATAGCGTTTACATTTTTTTAGTGGTTATCTTATTCTTTTATTAATAGAAAGACATACAATGGTTATATTAACTGTTTTATAAAAAAAGACTAAGATTAAGATGCTCCTATCTAGATAAATTCCAGAATTAAATAACCGACCCATGGACGTTATCTACAAACAAGAGGGCTGAAACTTCCAGATGTTCGGAAGCGTAAACTATCTTTCGCTGGCGAGGTACATCGCGAAAGTACGTTCTATTGAAGGAAAGAACGCAAGGCGATACTAGCGCGATGAAACTGGGGAAGATTCCGAGGATTGTGAAGTTAGGTTTGATCTTTAAAAGTTATTTAACAATAGTTGCAACAACACTGGGCTTAGTGAAGATCCCATTATTATTTTTAAAGTAAACTGCTTTTGTAAAATTTTCCTTTTTGAGGTTAGGTTTCAGATTATTTCATATGGTGTTTACCCCTTTTGTGTTTGATTTCTATATTCCCCAATTCAAAACTTCTATTGAACGCCTGGTTTCTCCAATATATATCTCACCACACTCATGTAGAACTGTGTAAACACATTCTTTCTTCTCGGTAGTTAATGGTTTTGTTTTTGCTATATCAGCTCAGACTATATTACCTGATTTAAAGACTGATTTTGTGCTGTATTTGCTCTTCACTGGTCTTTGTTCTAAGATTAGTTATAATAACGTCTATTAATTGTAAAGAATAATCATTCTGTGGTAAATCTGATTTAATATTTGCTACCTCTTTTTCAAGTGAATATGTAACAATACCTACACAGTTCCATGCAAGTGTTGTGAAATATATGTGGGAAAAACCAAGAACTCACTAAAAGTTTAGTTTAGAGAATATAAAATTTATGCATGGGAAGAGGAACGTCGAGGTATGGTATTGCAAAATACACCTGGGATAAACAACATCATATAAAAGGTCTGAAGCTGCAGCAGTATATACGAAACCCAACATGAAAAAAAAAGAAAATTTATTGAAGCAGCTTAAATTAAAAATAATAATTGAATCTTCAGTAAACCCAATATGGAGATGCCTAATCTAATATCAATTCATCGAGATGTATACGCGCTTCAATATATATATATATATATATATATATATATATATATATATATATATATATATATATATATATATATATTTAAACTGGTAGCCTTGACTCTTTAAGGGCTGAAGTGGTCATTATGGCAGCTTTCGTAGACCAAAAGGCTCGAAGTTCTAGTCTTAAGTGTTCAAAATTACTTCATTTTTTATAAGGGTAAAACTGAGAAAAACTAACGCAGAGTCATAGGTTGTAAACCTCAATAAAAGACAAAAATTCCTGCTACGTAACTCAAGTTAGATTGAAACTCTTTGATTACACTGGACAATAGCCAAAATGTAGCTAAAATAAAATCGATTATGTCTTACCATTTTTGGTGTGCTGAAACCGAAACTAAACTTCCTCTTCAAGTGCCTTCTCCATTGCGGAGGTTGGCAATCATAATTGCTATTTTAATTTTTGAGGCAGTTGCTCTAAATAGTTGTTTTGAACTGCATCCAAACCATTCCCTTAGGTTTTTTAGCCATAAAATTCGTCGTCGTCCTACGCCTCTTCTGCCACTTATTTTGCCCTGGATTATGAGCCGTAATATGTTGTACTTTTCTCCTCGCATAATGTGTCCGAAATATTGCAGTTTTCTCTGTTTTACTGTTATCTCGACTTCCTTTTCTTTCCCCATTCTTCTCAACACTTCGGCTTTCGTAACTCGATCCACCTACGAAATCCTCTGAATTCTTCTATAGGTCCACATTTCAAAAGAGTTAAGTCTTCTCATTGCTTCTCGATTCTGGTTTTTATTTCGACGGTATAGTCATTATTTTCTGTTATTAGGGTTCCCAAGTAAGTTTACTTCTTAACTCTTTCTATGTGCTGGCCTCCTACCATTAAGGTTTCATTATTATAGGTGTTGTTTTTACTAATTATCATGAACTTGGTCTTTTTTGTATTAAGAGAGAGTCCATATTCTCCACTAACTTTTAATATTCTATTCATTATCTTTTCCAGGTCTTTCAAACTATCAGCTATTATTACGGTGTCATCTGCATACCTAATATTGTTGATTAAAACTCCGTTTACTTTTATCTCTGCTGTTTCAGATTCAAGACTTTCCAATATGACCTCTTCAGAATCAGCGTTAAATAGTAAAGGTGACAATATACACCCTTTTCTGACTCCCCTTTGTATTTCCACATCTCCGGATATTTCCTGTCCAAATCTTACTACCGCTCGCTGATTGTAATACAGATTTGATATCAACCTTAAATCCCTTTCATCCAAATTTTTGCTTCTGAGAATCTCTATCAGTTTGTCATGTTTGACCCTATCAAAAGCTTTGTTGTAATCTATGAAGCAGACATAGAGGTCCTAATTGATATCTAAGCATCTTTGAGTAAGCATATTAAAAGTAAATAATGCTTCTCTTGTACTCACCCCGTTCTTACTAAACTTATCTTTTGAATATTAATTCAAATATTAGAGATACGTGATGTCATGTCCCCCTATATATTAACAATATAACTGCAAGATTGCACGTGATATATTTTTATTGTTATTAAAAAAATTCTTCTTGAAAATTGCAACTAAGTTCTTAATTTTATTGTTATTTTTGTGTTCAGCTCCCCAAAATTAACAAAATAGGCACCTTTCATACAAGTTACAACAAATAAACTAAAATTTGTTGTGTAGTGTTATCATAGTTTAAATTTTACAAGTGGTTTGTTTATTGTTAAGACTGAAAGTTACTTCTTCAAAACAGCCTTCAAAGCTGCATTAGGAGGTTGGAGGCTACAGAAAATGCTGCCTGACGCCAACACGTGGCTTGATGTGTCCTTTACCAAAAAGAGGTGGCAAAAATTTTAGGAAACGCAGAATAACCATGTTACTTCCAACTTACGTTCATGACCTAATAAAGACAACCGTATAAGGAAAAAAAAGAAACACCCTGAAATAAATAAGAAAACGGCATCAGTCGATATATGATTAATTTGCAAAATAAATAATCTTTGGTGTTGGTTTCCAAAAGGAGAACTAAACAATGATACTACTTAACTGTCAATCGCCAACCAACAAATGTGTGAGCTTAAAATAACTTATTTCTGAACAACTTACTATCATCATAAGCATACATCCACAAAATGAATTTATGTTAACATGGTATACTTGCTTTCGCTGTGTAAAAAGCCACGAGAAAAATGACCTATCTGTGGTACTCACTACATGGCGTATTAAATGGAAATTTACAAAATATCGCATTATTAATTTGCGAGAATATAAAGAAGCTACAAATTCGAACAACCTAATCCAAATGTCGTACAAACACAAATAAAGACAGTGAATTTCCCACTACCAAAATTTAATCAAGCTTTCTTTGATTTAAGTAAAGTTAACTTTTAGTCAAGATAAAGTTAACATTAGGGCTGATTGGAACGTGGTTCAGAAATGAATCAAAGGGAAAAAATTAATATTTTAAAAATATTTTTGAACCTGTTTTCTACTGATCATTTTTGCAACGCCACTGGGAAGATTTATATACCGACGATTAGTAAGTTAACTACAATCATAAAAAATACTTCTTGTAATTTAAACTTAATGATACAAGTTAACTTTAATTGTCAAACATAAAACGGAATTGTACATAGTAACAGAACTTTATCTGCCATTTACAAATTAAACTTTTATAATAAAATTTTTGTTCCAATTAAAGATGATAAACATAAAAATTATTAGTTCTTTGGCATTTTTATGTTTTAGTTAAGTCAAATACTCATGTTTAAATGTTCGAAAAATTATATTGTTACCAAAACCAGAAATTGACAATAAAATTTTTTTTAGTAATATTATCTGGCAAAAAAAAATTACATAGGTCTACAAGGTTCTGTTATTGGGCAGCTGGGAGTCTTTGTCGAAGTAATTTGCTAAGTAAAATCCGAATCCGAGGTCGCAATTAGTTCGTCATGTCAGGATTTTGAAATATTTGAGGTTATGTACAACAATAAAAATTTTTTTTGGCTACATTTTAAGTTATTTATAAGCTGCAGAAAATTTTTTTTGGTATTTTATTCTAGTTGCATCGTTTAATACTACTCTGATCTAACCCCTACAATATAAGCTGTTGAGTGGTCACCTACGATCTTTTGTTGCAAAGTTACTGCCATTTAAAATTATAAAATATATCTCAACAACGCCATGAGCATTCGCAAAGGGGGTCGTTCACCTTTGCGGTTTTGAAAAAAACAACTTTTTTTGGCATAGTTCGAATCTAGATGTAATCGGGAATATGCCACTTGAAGGATTTTGTGAAATATACTTTCTTTCGCAGGTATATGGAACCTGTTACATGACCTTTGTTCTTTTCAAGCTCTTTTTGGTATAAATTCTTTTTCGGAAGGGTATAGTGGTTGTTTGTTGACGTGATTTGAATACATGTGAAGGTATGCATGTCGGTGCGTCTTTTTCACGTTAACTTTCCGAGCTGGCTCAGACCACATTTCAAGTCGAAAACATCTCGATCGTTTTAAAGTTTTTTACCCGAAATGGATTAAGAAAATAGTCGAGCAAAGGGTTATAGTTACTCAAAGTGCCTCCCCAGCAAGGACAGTTGGTACAAGTGACGCCAGGTTGAGACCAAGGGGACTTTTCAGCATAACAGAGTTCCTCTTGCTCTCTAAATCGTCAAATTCATGAAACCAGTATGCGAAAGTTTGTCATCTGAAAGTTTATTGAAAAGATGCTTGGGCACCTATATTTAAAATAACGAGATCTGTAAACAGCATCTGGATGTCGGCGCCAAAACATTTGCATTCAGGTAAACAGGTGGACGAAACTTCAACTCATTTGGCAGTCAGTATTTTCAATGAGGGATTTTCATCGATTCTACAAACTATGGAAGTCTTGAGAATTACCCTGGGACCTCAAGCAGGGATGTTTGCAGCTCGACTCGATGAGGACCGCATCGACCGCTCGGAGCGGAGAGTGAGCGATTCAACAAAAATGGCCCGAATTCAAATAAGGGAGGTGCATGTGGCAAACCAAGAACGTCTCCGCAACGAGGAAGGACCGCTCTACAGCCCTAGTATAGCCGATTAGATCGTAAGTTTCTCTAACCACATTTTGCACTGTCATTTATCTTTAAACGTGATGTCCCAAAAGTTGCAAATTTTTCACAAGACTTCTACTAGAAATATTTATCCAATTTGATCAATTATTCAGTAAATATGTAGCTATGTTTCTCCGAGTAAAATTTTTCAAATTTTTTGGTTCTATTTTTACAGTCTCTGATAGGTCAAAAATATAGGTCGAAATTCGAACATTTTATAAACAATTGCGTAATTTTAACAAATTTCAATATAAAAAATTCGTCTTCGGAGGAACATCATACAAAATACTTTTTTTGGTTTCAGACGACTTAGATTGCCAAAGCCTAACCAAAAACTTGCATGTAGCTTTTTTGCAGGGACAAAGTGTGTGATTAATATTATTTTCTAAAAATACATTTTAAAAGACGAAGCCTGTATCAATAAAACAAAAAATAAACATGTCTCAATTATCTTCAGTAGTTCTTTTGCATTTTATTCTTAAAGATAGGCTTGGATTTTACGGCTCAAAGGTGAACGAGAGCCTAAACCCTTTGAGGCCTACTGTACACATTCCTTTCAAAAATTAGAGAGATTTTTGAGATTGTTGAGTACGACTATAAAGTCAGAAAATTGAAATTTTCATTTTCATGATGGCTGTTTCAAAATGGCATATCAAAATTTACAAAAAAATGATGTAGGTGTTAAAAAGATTTCGCTGATTACGAATATTTAGTCAGAAAATAAAAATTTTTATTTTTAAGATTGTGGCGGCTCATGACCATAAAAATTATGGTTGTACATTTCATTTAAATTTTATAGAGATAAAAGAAATTTACAAATTTCTGTTAAAAATCCACATAGGGCTTAAACATTTCAAAGTGGAGTACTTTGTGCACAGCACTGCACACTTGTCTATATACAAGAAATGTTTGTTAATAAGGTTTTTATATACTCAGAGACAAATAACATTTTTCCCTTACGTATGTTTTTACTATTTACACTACTCAAAAATTCACTATCATTCAAAAAATAATTTTTTGTGTATTAAATCGATTCTTCGATTTTTTTTCGAAGGAAACTTATTTATGACACGTTCATTAAAATTTAGGGTTTCACTAATTAGCTTCTTTTCAATTGCCAATATCGATGAAGTCACTAGGCGATCTTCAGTTATAAAATTCATTAAGAAAGCCTATATTATTTTTAGACTAGAGAAAGATCATTCAAATTCAGCAGTAGTTATCGGTATGGTAATCAAAATTTTTGATTTTTGATAAATTATTTTCAATCAAAAATTTCAAAGAAGGTATTACCCCACTTATTTCTCTACAATCTGTCCTGGCATATTCAGTTTTCAGACATTCCCTATATAAATTTGGGTATGCGAAATATGTTAAATTTAATGTATCATCAGGAAAAAATTTACAATATTTACCAAATTGATCGAAGTATAATAATAATAATAATGTCGATAAGTGATTTTTAAAATCAAAGGAAACTTTTTTACAGTTTATTATTATATGACAAACTTTTATTGGTTTATTTCTAATGGATGCATTTTCCTTTTTTATAATTCATTAAATAAAAGTTCAACTTGGGGCATCGCTATATGAAAAAGTATTAACTAAAAAGTTAAATATGCATCTACAAGTTTTCTTCTAATAGAAGACGCAGCACTACAAGCTGTTTGATTATTAAAACTATCGTCTATTTCTTCTATGCATTCAAAAATATTCACAGTATTTAAAAACTACATTTACGGTTCTAATATTAAAATTCCAATCAGTTGTAATTCCTTTAATTTGTTAATTTTAAACAATATTATAAAATTAGCTGTCGGTACTTCTTCGCCGTTTAATACGTTCGCTAATTATATATATTTTATTACTTTGAGTAGGCTTATTTTTTAAGTCACTCCCAAAATTTTTTACAGTTGTAATCAGAAAGCAAAATTATATTGTTTAGCATTAAAAATTTGTCGTAGTATCTTTAAGTCTAAGCTCTTGTACATAATACTTAAGAATTCTTTCTACATTTGTTATAAGCAAATTTTTATCTAAACATTTTGATATTAGAAACAATTTTTACATCCGCAGATTTATAATAATGAACTTCAACTAGATTGATATGAAATTGACGTCAAAATAATTTTTTAGTCATTAACCTTTGTCAGTATATAACTTCATGAATAATTAAAATTATACAATTTTAATAAAAATTATTAAATCCTTACTAATTTTCCTGTGATGTTGAGTCAAAAGGTACAAACCTATATTGTTGGGAACTAATATCTTGAAAGTTATTTGTTATAGAGCAACAGAATATGCAGCATAACATATAAGTGAAACTAAATAATAAAAAAAATGCGAAAGTAAGACGATTGATACCAAAATTAACAAAATTTCGATTAAAAATTTGGATAGTGATTATTTATTGTTGCATATTAGTATTGTACTATACACTAACCAAAATCTTACAAATACGTTAATATATTGACTGATAGATGGTAATAAATAAATTAAGAAAATCTCTGTATAGACCTCAACTTTATACTAAAAAATTGTAACATTTAATATTTATCTCTATTTTTTCTCCTTGTAGGCAATTAAAGGATAGAATTTATACAAAAAATTTGCGAATGTTGCACTTGGTCCAATACAGCTCCACTGATGACACCATTAACGCGTATAGAGGGAAAACCAGATTTTAACTTGCAGGGAATATACCGTTTGTATATATTTTTTCCTATAACTGTCTGAAAGGAAAATAAATATAGGCAACTAGTTAAACACGGCAATAAATAAATTTATTTACTACTTATTGAAATCCCAATTTTTAACATTAAATATTGTTCAATTATATTTAGGAAACTTTATTTTTTATGTTTATAAAATGAAATCGAATATAAAAATTGTCCTTTGCTTAGTAAAAATTTTACAAAATAAAAGAGAAAAAAATTGAAAAAAGATGAAAACCTAAAAGGTCGCCAACCAGGAAATACGTATAACTTATATTGATGTTGTTGGGCGTTTAAATGCAAACTTTACTTTTATCCATAATGTATGTTGCGAAATTGACGCTGGCTTGGCTTGCCATATCTCACAGATTGCCTCTAAAGTTACTGCCAACTGGGTCGTGAATAGAAATGCAAAAAGTTTATGCCTGCACAGCGGTTGTGGGGATTTTTCAGAGCTTTCATGTACGGATATTGTACGAAATGTAATAAAAAGTTAAATTTGTATGAACTCAGAAGTTAGACTCCATATTTATAACGAATGCAAATATATATATATACTATATATATATATATATATATATATATATATATATATATATATATATATATATATATATATATATATATATATATATATAGTTTTTTGCCAAATCGATCACCCCCCTGTTCAAAATTTTACGCAGAGTGAGAGTTTTATTTGGGCTCATTTTGAATCAATAATTATGTCGTTTTTGTAACTGTGGCCTTTCCGGAAAAGTCAAGATGGCGGATCTAATATGGCGCTTCCAGGGAACAAACTTTGGAAAACGCAGAGAGAAATAATTCATAGAGTTTATTGTAACGGCAAAATATTCCATTTTAGGGCTCAATTCGTAGTGTTTGGATACTTTCATCACGAATCTGGCATCAGAAGATCGAAATGGAAAATAAAGGATCTAATATGGTGGTCAATAATTCCCGAAATGCATATTGTGGATATAAAGAATGGTACAACCTACTTGAAAGTCCCATTAAGGGGCTAAATAACATTGCTGATTACAAGACTTGCATCAGAATGTCGATATTTAAAATGGTGTTTCCGATATGGTGGCCACTAACCTCCGAAATACATATAGCTATAAATAAGGGTACAACCTACTTGAAAGTTCGGTTATGGGGTTTTATAATATCGCTGGTTTCGAATCTCGCATCAGCATATCAAAATTTAAAATGGCGTATCAAATATGGGGGCCATTGATTACCGAAATATTTATTATGGCTATAAAGAGGGGTAGAATCGAGATGACTGTTTTTTCATTTATTGTTTTTACTTCGATTATTTTTGAACATTAGACTTAAGAAAAAGAGAAATAATTTACCCGCGATTGAACTAATTCAATGATCCTTTGAGTTAATTAAATACCATATAAATTTCATTTTCCATTATCGTTTTCCAAAAGTAGTTCTTAAAATAGTAGGATTTTTACCACTCCTGAACCAAAATTTAACACTTTTTCGGAGGATTGTCAACAAAGATTAATGAAATTTTATATAATATTCTCCATAACAGAGTTTTTGAGTTGGTCATGGATCTTTTATTTTTGTGGTATCACACATATTAATCCTTCTTCGGAGGAATTAAAAAATATATATAAAATGTGTCTTATTATCGTTTCCTCAACCAAACCTAATCGTAAATTATTTCTTCCCCGATTAGTCGTCGCTAGTTCTTTATTTATTTAAAGGCTTGTAGCGGAGCGAGGAACACCGCTTTCCAGAATTTTAACTTTAATCATTTTTTGGAGAGTTATTTCTCTTTTTCTTAAATGAAATATTCAAAAAGTAAAAACAACCCTTGGCTACATCGGAAAAACTTTTATATCCATTGTACGTATCCATTCTGATGTGAGGTTCGTAATCAGCGATGTCATAAATCCCGATAATCGAACTTTCAAGTAGGTTGTGCCCTTCTTTATAGGCATAATTTGCCTTTTGGGGCTTATTGGCCGCAATATTACATGCGCCATTTTAAATTTTGATATTCTGATGCGAGATTCATAACTAGCGATTTCATAAATCTCCGTAAGCGAACTTTCAAGTAGATTGTATTTCTTTATAGTCATACTATGTATTTTGGGGGTTATTGAGCGCCATATTGGATATGGCATTTTGAATTTGATACTCTAATGTCAGATTTGCGATCAATGCACTCAAGTGCTGCGAACTGAGTTCCAAAAAAGGAAATATTTTCTCTTTTCAAAAGTTGGTTCCTTGGAAGCGCCATATTGGATCCGCCATCTTGATTTCTCCAAAAAGCAACAGTTTAAAAAACAATTATATAGGTGTAGCTTCAATATATTTATTATATGCATATATATGCATATATATATATATATATATATATATATATATATATATATATATATATATATATGTATAGACCACTTTAAAATTAAAAATCATTCACAAAAATAAACTTTTCTTCTGGTAAAAAATAAAAGTAACACGTTCAGTAATTGTTAATAAATAAACACCTAAAAGTCTACAAGAGGTGGTCAAACAGGCTTCCACTTTCAGCGAGACAATAACCCAGTATATTGTAAAATACGGTTCGCGTATTTGCCAAAACTTCAAGGGTTATATCCCTATTAGCCCTTTGTATCATGTCCTCACAAAACACCATTCGTATTTCCTGGTCTTTCGGAAAAATTTCTTGAGTTATTCGCAATTTTTAACAGCGATATTTGTTCCGCTTTAAAATATTCCGAACTGTTCGAGCGTTCATATCAAATTCTTCGGCAATTACGGTACTATTGCAAGGAAAATTAATTTCTGCTTAACTACAACCGTCAGTCTCCCGATTTGCTCGGTCTTCTCCTTGTTCCTCACTATTATCAGTGCATTTTTTACAAATTTTTTGACAACTGGTTGTTTCAAATTTTTTAATAATTTCCGATATTCTAAATTTTCAAGGAACAGGATGATTTTCGCACGTAAATACAAATCTGCCGATTATCTCATCCATATCTTTACCAGAAAGTACCACTTAATAATCTGGTCTTTTTTTTCCGTGGAATAAACTACCATTTCAAATATAAAAAATATTGGCGCGATACACCGAAATACCAATACTCGGTACTTACGCTTCGACAGCCTGAAGGAAAGAAAATAACTTGGAATCCTCTTGTGTCCTAGGGCGTGGCGTATGCTGCCGCCCGCTCTCACCGCGCCAGCATTGTATTACCCCTCATCCCAGGTCCAAACTGGTAATTTACACGTATGTCGATGCTTATCTTCTGTCTCATTCTGATGTGATGAATAATATAGTATTTTTTTTTTATCATACTTACGAAACGTCGAGTTTCTGGTTTAGATTTTCCAGGCCTGTATATATATATATATATATATATATATATATATATATATATATATATATATATATATATATATATATATATTTATGAGATCTTGATATGTTATATGACCATAAACAACGTTAGACATTACCAAAGAAGTCAGGAATGGACTTGTCAGTAAACTCGTAGGCCGAAAATTTGAACAGATATTAGTTTTTGGAGCTAAAACTCAATTTTTAGTTATCTTTGACAATTAGATAAGGTATCCGATAATTATTTCGAAAAAATCAACCTTATTGTTTGTATCTAAGAAAAGCAAGACATTCTGGAGAAGAACACAATCTAGATGTAATTGTTGATAATTCTTCTAACAACAGATTGTTAAAGTAAAGAAGTTTTTCATTTATATTTATAATATTTATCATTATCAATAAGCTTTAAATTTCTTATTGAGCAATATTTTCTATTTTCAACCATTAAGTTAGTTTCAAAACAATAATCTATCAGCAAATGGTCGGAAATTTGAGAAACATTTTTTGTTGAAAAACTATATATTTTTCAATCTTTGGATATCAACACTAAAACAATTAGACTATTACTTTAAACTGCAATTCTGGTTAGTGTATTCACAATTTGTTGTAAATTAAGTGTTTTAATAGAAAATACTCTTGTTGCTTAAAACTATAAGATTTATGTTAAAATCGCCACCACAAATAATTTTATTACATTCCATTAAAAAAGTGACTTGTTATTCTGTCAACCCTAATAAAAGTTTAATTTGAAATTTGAATTAAATTATTTAAAATATTTTGTGTTATATAAACAAACGTTTATAAAATGTTTTTATTGTAATCCATTAAATTTAATAATTTACGTTAATCTAAATCAATGTATTCCATTAAATTTAATGTAGTCATACATTAAATTTTACGTTTTATCATTACTTTTTAGGTGACTAAATATACAGCCCGTGTTCATTGAATTTGAGATTTGTTCTCACATATTTAATGCACCCACATTAATATGAGTTCAAAAGATTCTGAAGCTTCCAGGGAAAGGTGGACACTTTTTCCCAATCCATTGGTTCCCGTCAGTGTAGGGCAGACATGTACACCTTACCATAAGAAAATTGAGTCCTTTAAACAACTTATATGATACTAAACAAAAAGTTCAATATAAGTTGTGCCATCTCCCGGAATCTCATGCAATGTATATTGAATAATAATGTATTAAGATATATGTGAATTAATTTTAATGTACAGAATTTGAAATATCTTTTCAGTTATTTTATTGAAATTTAAGATACCATTTAATAAAATTTAACGTATAACGAACTAATATTTGAATGAAATGCTTTAAATTCAAAGTAAATGTAAATTATTCACGATTTTTGTTACAAAGTCATTAAATTTAATATAAAACGGGCATTAAAATTACATTAAATTTTAAGTTATTTTTAACAGTGTAGTTTTCTTTTCTCTCTTGCCGCCAATTCACGAATAATTAAAAACAATATTATCTTTATATAAATTTACGAAACAAAATAGAAAAAATAAACAAAATATATTAATGCTTGGTAAAATATACTAATACTTGAGGCTACTCAAACGTTAAAGCCCAAAAGATAAATCATTACGTACCTGTATGGACCCCATATCTCCATCATGAGACACTTTCGGAAAAAAATTATATTAAACATGAGGGTTCTTTTGAAGCTGTGAACATATATAGGTATGTAATAAATTTTACATCTTGTGAGATAACTTTAATAAACAGTAAAATAAATAAATAATATGTAATAAACATACATATACTATATATACTGGTCCAATAAGGTTTTGAGCTGTATCAGTATACATGAATAGATAATGTATATTGGGAAATTGAGGCTGGTTTAGCACGAGTATATCTTATGGTTTGGCATTAAAGTTACTGCCAAGTGGGCCACGAATAAGGATACAAAAATATAGTGCTTGTTTTACAGTCTTACTAGATAGTGTAAGCTTGTGTTTATATAGACATAAATGGGGCCGCCAGGATTAAATTGAAGGAAACAGAGAGGGAGTGTTTCTGAAGTAAATTCTAACAATTATGTGATTAGGTAATTATTATTCAGCAAGGCGTAACAAAGTATGCATGTCTCTGGTATAATATTAATTCTCGTTCAAATTCATTTATTAGAATGTGAGTCAAGGTTACAGAAATTTTAGTGAATTTAGGATCGGATTTTCTTAGAGATAACATACTCATTGTTTTGGTTATATTCTGAGAGTAGTATAAAGGTATACACTCTGTACAAATAACTACCCAATTCTTGTATTATTCTTAACATTCTCCAAGCAAATAAGCTACTATTAATAAATATTAGTGTCAGAAGTCACAACCCCATTTTCCTTTAAAAATTTATCTCATACTACCACTCTTTTGTCACCCTTTTTATTTAAATTATCGCTTTTTTACAGGTTTTCTCAAGACAGGCACGAAGGGAAGCGCTCAAGGGAATTTTGGCCTAATGGATCTTGTCGCCGGGTTGCATTGGCTAAGAGAGAATTTGCCGGCCTTTGGGGGTGACCCTGAACGGGTCACGCTTATGGGCCATAGTACAGGAGCGGCCTTAGTTAACTTCATTGCCGTATCGCCTGTGGCGAAAGGTAGGAAAAATGTTTTTTTCACGTTTTATAGACGATTTGTTGAGGTCGAATGCCTATCAGATCGTGTAAATGCGTGTTATTTTTATGTTGTATGTTATTGAGTGCCTGAGATGTTTGATAATAAATGAAATCTTGTTATTGTATGGCAGTGTCTTTATTTATTTAACATATGGAAAATATTGCATCCATCAATTTTGCAATATCGCATTTAAAATAGTTGACACTGGATATACTTCTTTAAGGATGTTGAGAGAAGAGATAAAGATAAAACACAGGTTTGTGAAAAATCAAATCTGCTGTATATAAATAGTCGTTATATAAGTAATTCTCCTTTCAGGCAGAGAATAGGAAAAATATATATACAAACAGTTTATTTACTGCAAATATCGCTCTGGTCCACTCTCCATACGCGTTTTGATCACCTCATGATCTCGTCAGTAGCTAGCAGGAAACAACTGATATATCAAACATAAATTTTAATGTATCTCGGATATTGCACTTGACATCTACCGACCTCGATGTCAGACTGAAAAATATCACCAGTCTCCATCTATGAATCACTGGAGTAGTGAGAAGTTTTTAAAAATCAAAATTTCAGAAAGAAAGAAAATTAAAATTTTATTTCATATATCAATTGTTTCCTGCTAATGTTGCTCTCGGTCCGCTCCAGCTCCACTGACGAGATTATAAGGTGATCGAAGCGTGTATGGAGAGAGGACCAGAGCGATATTTGCAGGAAATAAACCGTTTGTATATATATATATATATATATATATATATATATATATATATATATATATATATATATATATATATCTTTCCTATTCGCTCCCTGAAAGGAGAATTACATATACAGCAACTATTTAAATACGGCCGATAGATTTCTTTATTTTTAGTGAAATATTGATTTTTAAAATTTTTTACTACCACAGTGATTCATAGCTGTCGTTCGACTGGCAATATTTTTCAGTCTGACATCGAGGTCGGTAGATGGCAGGTGCAACATCCTGCCTACATACCTTGAAATTTATATTTCATATATCAGTTGTTTCCTGCTAATGTTGCTTTCGGTCCGATACAGCTCTACTGACGAGATCATGAAATGATCGAAACGCATATGGAGAGAGGATCAGAGCGATATTTGCAGACAATAAACTGTTTATATATATATATATATATATATATATATATATATATATATATACCATTCTCTGTCTGAAAAGAGAATTATATATATAAAAACAAAGACTGTTTCAATTACCTTACTATGTTTAATACCCTTAACCAATAACCTTTATACCTGGAACTACAAAAATTTTATTTAAGGATCTTGTGTCTATAAGGTTTAATTCCATTAGTTTTAGGTTCTTTATTTAAAACATTAAGTCCTTAATTAGTGATAAGCAATCAAATGGCAGCCGCATACGTATGATTTCTTTAAGTCCTTAAATCTTTATATCTCGGAAATAAAACTTATTATGGCTAAGAATAAAAATTAATTTTAATGAGTATGATTATAACCATATAAATGAATCAAGGAAATCTAAGAATACATAGTGCCTTTGAACTAAATTCACCAATAAAGCAAAAATATCATTTTGTCAGAACTGGATTAAAAATATATATAAATGTAGAAAATTACTTTTTTTAAAAGAAAAAAACAAGGACAAAATTAATCTGAAATATTTCCGCAGGACATAAAAATTTAAAAATAAACCCAAAAATTTTGATTCTAATAAGCGTTTGAAGCTATTTCTTTTCACCTGATAGGCATTTCTTGATTTATGTCATTAATTTCTCTATAGTCCTGTGCCGTAAACGTCCATGTAGTAGGTTCTCGTTTCATAAAAAATCTTATTTATTTTCCCGTTGGTTCTGATACTGTTTTGGGAGGCCACACTCTTTTTAAATTCGACTTTTTGATGTCATTCATCATTTCCATTCATTTTAACCTAGTTTTCATCCTTCCAAAACTGGATATAGGCCTCCCCTATTTGTTTCCAAATTTCTCTATTCTGGGCTCTTCTTTGCTACATCAAGCCAGTATGTCTGACTATGTCATCCTTCCATCTCATCTGTGGCCTGCCTCTGGATCTTTTCCCTTCATATGGGCGCCATTTTCCAATTTCTGAATTCTAGCGGTTGTCTTTTATTCCTTCGTTATGGCCTGCCCATTTCCATTTTAGTGATGCTGCTCTTTCTTTAGCGTCAACTGCGTTGCTTTTTCTTCTTATCCACTCATTTCGTTTTTTATCTTTGAATGATATTCGTAACATGTGTCGTTCCATAGCCCTTTGGGTTTTGCGGATTCTGGCCAAATTTGATTTTGTAAAAGTCCACGTCTGCGCTCCGTATGTTAGAACCGGCAATATACCATAATCAAATACTTTGGTTCTTAAGTATAAGGGAATTTTCTGATTTTTCAAAACATAGGAGAGTTTTCCGAACGCCGTCCATCCCAATCGAATTCTTCGTGTTATTTCGGCTGTCTGGTTGTCCTTACTCGCTCTTATGGCCTGGCCTAAATATATATATATATATATATATATATATATATATATATATATATATATATATATATATATATATATATATAGATATATATATATATATATATATATATATATATATATATATATATATATATATATATATATATATTCATTCACCTGTTCTATTTCGATTACATTGCATTTACTGTTGTTCGTCTGAGATTGACATTACTTTTGTTTTTCTGAGATTCATCTTTAATCCTCGTTGGAGCGATGTTTCATGGAGGTCGTTTATCATTGACTGCAGCTCTTCCCAGTCGGATGCGATCAAGAGTATATCATCTGCATATTTCAGATGATTTAGGACCCTACCATTAATGTTAATCCCTTTATTTTCCCAATTTAATGATTTGAACAAGTCTTCCAGGGCCATTGTAAATAATTTAGGCGAGATTGTATCTCCCTGTCTTTCTCCTCTTTTGATGAGGATGCGGTTCGTCTTTAGCTCGTCATCAAGTTGTACTGTCATCGTTGCGTCTAGATAGACATTATGCAATAGATTTTTGTATCTCGAGTCTATTCTGCTATTTACCAATTCTTTTTCAACAGCCCACAGTTCTACGCTGTCAAAAGCCTTCTCGTAGTCAACAAAGGCCATGTCATTACATAATTCAATTTCTTAGGGCTGACAACTCTGTAACGTCGCTTGACATTCCATATATCACAAGCGTGGTTAGATGATGTTGAATTGATTTGTTTGATTTTTTAATTACTTAAATTTTTTTTTTAATTGCGAGAAGGGAATAATTTTTCTAATACAACTTTTAGTTTATATTAATTCAGGTTAGTTCACTTCTCCAAATATTTTCCAGTACTTGCTTGTTGTCATCATTTCGGAGAACTACATAAGAATGTACACTCTACACACAATACATCCAGAATATTGTCTAGTAGTCTATTGTAAAAATAAAACATTAATTTGTTTGAACTCTGCAGCTGTCAGCAAAGAGTTTTGGGAAATTCTAGCTGGTCGAAAATTGATCCGTGACTCATTCGGATCTCTTTTCGCTCGATTCGCACTTCGTACATAAAAGTAAAGATTTTTTTATAATAGCTTTAACTCATTTGCTTACCAAACAAATGATGATTACTATTATATATTCTTTATCAGTTGCAGCGATAGCAATTCTTGGTATGTTACTTAATGAAGGTCTTCACATTTCTAAATTCAGCAAAACGGAAGTTACTGTTTTTTGAGAAGAAATTGGCCACCGTAAGACAATCAGTTCTCGACAAATATGAACTATTTGCCTTAATAAATCTACTTTCCATCATGAGAAAGTGGCTAAGAATCATTTTCAAAGAGAATAATATGTAAATTTCGAAGAAACTGCCCAGAAATCACTATAAAATAATGTTAACCGAGCAACGTAGCCCGTGACAATGATGTTGTTTGCCAACAAGTGACGTTATGCACTTTGATTGGTGTTCGTTTTTACGTGACATGAGAGTGATTTTGATTATTAAATAAAAATTAAATTCCTTAAGCATAAAGAAAAATATTGCGTTTTTTAGGATTTCTGTTACGGAAACTGCCGTTTCAGGACAAAATTATATTTTTGGTTGAATTCAGTCTACGTCCCTATTCTATTTAACATATACATAACTTACCTTGGTAGATTTAGTCAAAAACTGCCGTTTGCAGTTGACCTCAAATTACATTAGATCTAATATTAGTTCAATAGCTTCCAGAAATTCTTTCAATATTTTGATGATGTGTAATTAAAGTGTTATTTGCTAAAATTTAGAAAAAGAATAAAAGTTTATAAATGTAAAACATTTTTTGCATCGTTCTCATTTTTAAATATTTGAAAAAGGCTGAAATGTTTTAGCTAAAACATTAAAATTTCATATTTTTTACCATTTAGCACCATAATTATATAAATCGCTAAAACGGGAAAAAACTGTCTTTCTACGGTTACAAATCTGTCGTCCCTAGGGTATGTTTGGGGTGGCACACGCATTTAATTTTCACTTTTTGATTTCATTTATTCATGTATTTCATTTAAAATTAACAGGAAAATGTAATTTTAGAGAAAATTTTTATTTATCTGGCTTTATTGACGATATTCTGTTGTTAAAACAAGTTTTTACTAGTATATTAAACTATTAAATAATGAAAATTTGTACATTAATTAAATAGTTTTAAAACATTTCTTAGATGTCAAATCATATACAGAGAATATAAGACACACCCACGTATTAACAGTTGTAGATAAATAATATATTTGAGGCATTATTTGTGAACGGAAGACCTGATGTTCTCCAAAATTAAATGCGCTTAAAAAAGTCATGCAATAGATTAAAATTTAGCACAGTGCACTTACTTTTTCGTGCCGCTAGTTAGAGTATCCCATAATCCAAGAGACGAATCCAATGTGATGCCCAAATACCCCATTTTCATCCTGTAGATCTCCCAAAATTTTCCAGGATATAAAAATAATAAAGCTTCTTTAGTCTGCTATATTGATATTTAAAAGGCAAAATTAGGCAATAAAGTGAGAAGGAAAGAGTTAATTAGAAACACTAAAACAAAATAACCAGAGTATAGTTGAAGGCCAGTAGCAGCATCAGTGAGCACAATGCCGTTCTAACCCCTATGCTTGAGAGTAGGGGTGGGTTATTCAGGGCGCCACTGCATCTTTCGCTAGGCAGTATGCAGAAAACTTCTGCAATTTCGTTGGAAACTACCTTAAAACTTGACCTCTATAGATAAGCAAATACACAAAAAATAAAATCGCAAGTGCCTATTTCGGTTAAATGAAACTTATATATAAATAGTAATAATAAAATCTTTAATTGAAAGTTAAAACTGTAGTTGTAGCATAGGCTAGATATATTATAATGAAATTTAGGCACAAATTAATTTACGAATAAAAATTAAATAAAATTTAGCACAACGAACACTATTACCTACTGGCGTTATAAGATAAACCATATAGGATAGGATATTATGCCCGATTATTGCGTAACGCATTACAAAATAAAAAAATAGAATAAACTTAATCTACAAAATTAATAGGTCGTTATTAAAAGATAAAAATATAATAATGAAGTATGTTGTAACTGCCAGTTGAATGATCTCGCTTCTTGACGACGTAGGCACTAGTATAACATTAAAAGGTAAACGCACAATATAAACCAAAAACATAAAGTAGGAAGGGTTCGCAGGTAGAATGAGTGATAAGGACCCATTGGGGGAATCCCGTAATTAGAACCAAGAGGTAGAACCAGTAGGGAGAATCCCAGTTATAAGATAACCAGTAGGGAAGATTTAGATATTATTGGTGTTTAACAGAATTCCTTCGCTGACATGTGTATACTGCCAAAATCCCTGTCTTCAGATTTATCCCGGTAAAAATAACACTATAAACGTCAAAGAGGCAAAAGATAAAGTAACTCAATAACTTAAATGTAATTACCAGCACAAAATCCCAAAAGATAGCCAAAGTACATTGAGATGGAAGTCCACGGTTTCTTTAAACGCATCAAACCGGGAAGTGAAAGTCTCTGCTCCATATGTCAAAATGGCCTCCCGTTATAAACAAGATCCTTGCTTGCGCACAACGCTACCTCTTTTAGACGCATTCAATTGACATATTTGAAAGAAACGACAGCTTAAAAATGACTCTGGCTAACAACAGTCGGCTGAAATAAATTTGTTAAATAAGCCAATTCATTAATCGTTAGCATTTTTGGCACCAAGCGTAAATAGGTATCCCAATCATCATCATCATCATCATTCAGCCCAATCCTGTCTACTGCTGAACATAGGCTTCTTGTAAGTTTTGCCACTTATTTCTATCCCGTGCCGCTTGCATCCAGTTTGATTCTATGCGCCTTATATCGTCAGTCCATCTGGTAGGTGGGCGGCCTCTTCCTCGGTAAGCCTCCTGTCTTGGTCTCCATTCCAAGATTTTTCTCGTCCATTCCTAGCGACATGTCCAGCCCAATTCCACTTTAACGTTGCAATCCTCCTGACTGCATCTGCAACACCCGTTCTTCGTCGTATTTCTGTATTCGGTATTCTGTCTCTGATGCTAGCTCCCAGCATAGATCTTTCCATGGCCAATTGTGTCACTCGCAACTTATTTACGCTTTTCTTTGTTAGTGTTAGTATCTCTGCTCCATATGTCAAAGCAGGGAGGATACACTGGTTAAACACGTTTATCTTCAAGCATACAGATTTCAGGTTTCCAAAAGCTATCCACGTCAGCCCTATTCTTAGTATTTCGCATGTTTGGTTATCTTGGCCTAAACGGATTTCATGTCCTAGGTATTTGTAGGTGGTGACTTGTTCGATCTTGTGGTCTCCTACTGAGATATTGTCGTTTAGTACAAGGTTGGTCATAAATTTAGTTTTCTAACAATTTATTTTTAGCCCAACATCACTTGACAGTCAGTAAAGCTTTTCCAACATTCTTGCTGCTTTATTCATGCTATCCGATAGGAGGACAATGTCATCGGCGAATCTTAGGTGATTAAGGTCCTCCCCGTTTACGTTTACTCCCATATTTCCTTCAAAAGAAATCTGCTTGTACATATATTCCAAGACAGTGGTAAACAATTTCGGTGAGACTGTATCTCCCCGCTGAACTCCACGTACTGTTCTGAAGGTATTTGTGTCTTTGTGGCGTCTGACACAGGCTGTGGCTGTATCGTATATGTTCTTGATTAATGAAATGTAGCGGTGGTCGATTCGACTGTCTACAAGCGCCCTCAGCATTTTATATTGGTCTATGGTATCAAATGCTTTTTCAAAATCAATAAATATAAGAATAAATGGCTTATTGTATTCTAAGCACTTTTCTATCAGGGACTTAAGAACTTGTAGGTGGTCATTCGTTCCATAACCAGAGCGAAACCCAGCCTGTTCGCAACGTTGATAAGATATCCCAATAGTTATTTTTAAATCAAAGAAATATATTTCAAGTGAAGGAATAAATTTCCTTAAAGCCACAGGAAGGTTTGCAACCCAAAAAACATTAAAATAAATGAATAGTATGACACCAATTGACAATGCAGATTTTACTAAATAGTAGTAGGCAGAAAAATCGGGATCTATCTGAAAAAAATGCTAACAGTAAATTCTGCATCTATAATAAACAACCAAGCGCAATGTAGTAATATATCAATATAATAGTCAAACTGATAATAAAATTAACTTAAAACCATACTTTATGGTATTCCTTTGTTCAAATAATTTATGAGAGATACTTAAAGAAAAGAATATTGTATTTGCCCACAACGTAAGTATTTGCATCAAAAAGGAAAAATTAATCGAATTAGTATGTAAACACATGCTGATTGAGGACATCTTCAAGAAACAGTTAGGTTTGGCGGTTCTACTAACTAGCTAAGAACAAAACATCAACAAGGATTCATGTGCAGTAACCATGCGAATAAATTACAGTGTCAAGCAACTCAGATTGACTTAGAATATGGAGATGACAAAAATAGGAACATTTTTTAAGTAGTGCACCTATTCTAGCCATAATCTTGGGTCCGCTATATCGTGTGTAGTAGATGTACTCAGCTAAATTTTAAGCTATTGCATGACGATTTTAAGCTTAACCAATTTTGGTGAATATTGGGTCTTTCTTCCATAATAAGGTTAATATTTTTCATTTAGACTAATTCCTAGAAAATTAGTTTCCTATCATATTACGATACTTTCTAGGCCTAGATTAGCGCAGAAGTTATAAAAGATGGGGCTATTAGTAAAATTTTTATAATACAGAAAAAGAACAAATGGTATTAAGAAAAATAAATTAAAAATTAGAAATATATAAAAGGGATCCACAGTTTTTCTTTAGACTATGAACTAAAAAAGTGATGTTTAATTCTGGAGAGTATTGTTTCTTTTTTTTATCAACTCATTGTTCTTTGACTTATTTCTTTTATATCAAATTTTTTTCTGTTGTGTACAGCTGCACAGCTGATCGCACTTGTTTGCCTTGTAATTAACAGACTTCAAAAATAAGTATTTTATATGTATATACATCGATTACTACGGAACGGCGGCATCGATTTGAATAATTTTTTTTACGTTATGTTGAGGAAGTTGCTGCGGTGGTTCCATATAATTTTGCATTAAACTGGTGCGGCAAAATCTAAGATGACGCTGATAATATGGTAGTCAAAAAAATTAATTTTGCCCGATTTTTTCCAAAATTTGAATGGAGGAATTTTCAGGGTCGCACATAAAGAATCAGAAATTATTTTTAAAAAATTCAATATGTCGGATCCATATGGCGTTCTAAAAAATTTACATCTTTCGATTTTCTCCAAAATTAATATAAATGTAAGGTGTTCTTGAGAGTGCAAATTACGTGTTTAAAATTATTTTTAAAAGATGCAATATGGCGAATTCAATATGGCGGACGAAAACTTTACATTCTAACTGGCTACTGGGTAGTTTTGAGGGTTTAAATAGCGGGCTTAAAACTATTTTAAGTAAGCTTAATATATCAGATTCAATTTGACGGTTTAAAAATGTTACGTTTCCGGGTTTTGTCCATTTGGGGATTTTTGTAGAAGTTGATTCAGATTAGATAAGAGATTAAAATTATTTTTTGCAACTAAATTTGGGGGATCCAATATGGTGTGTTTTTTCAAATTTTATATTGGAGGCTTTTCGAGGTCGTAGATTGCGAATTTGAAGTTAATGACAGAACAATATGGAGGACTAAACATCTTAAATTTTTCCGATTTTGTCCAAAATTGATATTTATATTGGTATAGGGAGGTTTTGGGGGCCTACATTCCTAATTTAAAATTAATTTAAAATTGAAGAAAATAGATTTACTATGACAGACTAAATATTTGTTTGATACAATTAATTCAATTTTGTTATTAATTCATTTTTTATCCAGTTGATATTGGGTGGCTCAAAATATAATGACTTAGGTAAATGTTAAAGTAGATCTCTAATGAGCAGCTTTCACATATTTAAGAAAGTGATAACGTAAAGGAATGTTTACAAGAATCATTTATGTTTTTTCTTTATTTTAATAAATTAAAATGGATTACTTATATCGGAAATTTAAAATATTAAAATTAGACTAAAGTCGTGTAACTATATATGGCTATGTTCTATTAAAGTCTTTTCATCCTGATATTGTAGCGAACAAACAAGCGCTTCTACAATAATAAAACAGTGAGCTCCACTTTCAGCATCACAGACTTCATTTGCCCGAATAAAAAAAATGCCCGTTGAAGTGGAAGGTTCAAAGAATGCTATGCATTTTTCAAAATTACAATCTATTTAGTAGTTTTCGAGAAAAAAAATCCCAAAAATTAATAATTTCGTTATTTTTTTTACATAAAAGTGCAAACATCTCGGAACTGAAGCATTTTTGAAAATTTGTGAAGAGGCAAAACGTGTTTTACTTTAAAAAATCAATTCCATGAATTTAATTTTTTTTTGAAAATTTTTTGTTAACAACAATTGACGGCCAACTCGGATAAAACAATTTCATTAAGAAAAATTACTCAAAAAAATAAAAATAAATTCAATAAAAAAGGTTTCGTGGACTAGAAATGTGAATAAAAATTTGGCCGTTACATTGCTTTTCTAAGCATCTTTTTGGGGGCAAATCGCTCCCTAATTAATACTTGCAGTTCTTGGATTCTACTGCGTTTAAATTAAACATCTTACACTTAAAGTAGGATTTTTAATTTTGAGTCTTTTATTATTTTATGTAAATTCCTAAAAAAAAGTTCCCAAAAAATGTTTTTATAATAAGTCACATTCAATATAGTAATAAAGACTCATTTTAACTAATTTTTACATTTCTTAGTAAGAAATATTCTTATTGAAAATCATTTTATATTTAAATAAAAATTAAGCTTCGGAAAAAACACCTCTCACATTTTATTTTCAAGGGTAGTAATTTTTCATTATTAAACAGGCGACACCCTAAGGCTTAACATTTAAATTAAGTTTTTAGGTTTTTCGCACAGGTTTTTTATTCACAAAGGACGCGAAAAGTTCCAATTACTTTGATTATGACCCTAATTCTCTCTTTTTAGACAATCTGTCCACACAATTAAACATTCTATTTTGCATAAAAGGATTTTTTGTTACTATTTAAAGGTAATTGGGTATACTAAGAATATTTTATATTCAGTTTCTAATCAAAATTTTTACTTCGTAATTTCTTTCGTGCCTAAAAATTCTCTCATCCCAAACAATTACAGGCATGCCATTAGGATGTTCATTCTTAAAACCAAGACAGTCAATTAAAAAAAAATTCCTTTTAAACTCTGACTTTGTCTTTCAAATCATATCGGATTCCTCCGTGAAAGCCGCGTAAACATATATACGCCATCGGGCGGGAGGTCGCCGAAGCCGCGTTCAGTGTTGCATACTTCCTTCCGATCTATCCTTTAAACAAACAGGTGCATGTCGGTACCCTGATGAGTTTAGAAGAGACGAAACATGTACCTCTGCCGTATCACTGTGGCGGGGAGGGTAAGTTTTGACTTTCTTCTCGGTACAGGTAGGTCATCATCTCAATGGTGGTGGAATAGGATGAGTTGTGTTCTGTAGCAATTTATCCAATTTGTGCAAACATTTTAGTGACACATCATTTGATAGTTTCAAAACTATGGAAAAAAAACGATTTGGGAAAAGTACCGTTAACACTCAAGAATAGTTTGAAAATTATCATAAGGACTAATAATAATAATATTGATTCGTTTTGATCGAAAAAGTAGTTTATGGTTAAAATATATATATATATATATATATATATATATATATATATATATATATATATATATATATATATATATATATATATATATATACATATACATATGCACGTATTGTTATTTTCAACATATGACGATTTTCAAGAAAAACTTAGGACAAGTAGTTTAGATTTTGTTTTGAGGATTATTTTAACAAGGAACGTTGCAAATAATGTCTCATTTGGTTTTCTATATGACAAAACAAAGAAGTTGGCTCTCACCCAGAATCAATTTCTCCAAAGTTACGACAACAAAAACAGCTAAAAGCTTTTATGTAAAGCATAATAAAAACAAGTTACAAATTTTTGTCTTAAACTTAAAAAAAGAATTCGAAATTAGAAATATACAAATGTAAAAGCTATACTATTTTTATTTGAATAAAGTAAATCAAAGAGTATATATTTTTGCGAGCATTACTAGCACACTTCTTAATTTACATTTACTTTCTTTTCACAATTTGATTTTGTTGATCGTTACTTGGTGGAAACACATTTTTACTTAAATTTCCACTTGTATTTTTTGACGGTACAAAATGTTTCACTGCACGGCAGATACTTCAGGTACTATGTATACAAAATGAAGTAAGTAATGTATATCTCTAACCATTGTGTCCTTTAAAATTGCAAGTATTTCAACGTTACTTTCTCATATTTCGAAGGCCAATTATTGCTCAATATCCACACTCGCATGTATCTTACTTTGATATCAAGAAGAAACTTAAACATGATAATATATTTCTTAAAAAAACGTTTGTGACCCACGGAGAATTAAATTTAACCTAGATTGGTTGGGATTTGGAAAATGAATTGTAGAAAAACAGTTTTTTTTACCGATATTTGGTTTCATTTTGAAGCATTTTCAAGGCCCTGCAATTCAAGATACAAATATATAAATTTGTGGTTTTGAAAAAAAACAGTATATAAGAAAAAACCACTTGTCATAAAACAACGACATTATAAATATCAGAATATATGAACATTGCAACTTACCGGGAAAGCAGTTTTCCTGAGTTAATATTAAAATCAAAAACAAAAAACATAAATAGAAAACTTGTCCACAATAATATTCAGCACACACGAATAAAAACGGGCTACCTCGTCACTCATAGGTGGTTAAAAGAGAAGCCGATCTTTACATTAATTAAGTATTAAAGAATGAAAGCTTTCACGGCTTTGGTTAAGTTGACAATCATTTTGAACACATATAAGAAAGTTGGACAATGTTTGAAGTCTCCAAAGGACGCAATTCCATTTCAGACAGAAGGCGTTTACCAGATACCTTGCTCTTGTGGTAAAGTGTATATAGGTGAAACAGGACGGTCTATATCCACTAGGCTTAAGGAATATGAAAGATATATAAAAACGAAACAAATTGTACAATCTGCAGTAGATGAACACCACCATTGCTCAGGTCACACTTTTAATGTAAAAAAAACTAAGGTGCTAGCATCAGTGCCTGGTTTCTTTAAATCTAAAATTAGAGAATCAATCGAAATTTGTAAATATCCAAATAATATTAAAATAGATGCAGGTTACAGTCTACGTCACATGTGGAAATCGATTGTAACGCTGGATCGCGGTTCGCCGAGCACCAGTCGGGATAAATACCGGGCTGTTGCTCTTCGATAGTCATTCAATGTTCTAATTTCGTGGAGTAAAGATCCCTAAAGATGCCTCGTGCAATCGTAGGCGAAACGTCGGATAATAATTCCAATTTAACACGGTCTAAACCCAAGCACCATGATTTTCAACTTTATTAGTTAATCTAATTACATTTCATACTTTGTTTTGCCATTTAATTTTGAAATAAAAAAGCAGATAGACTTGCAACCAACAAAACCCATAAATATTATTTAATATCGAATATTATTACCATAAGCAATATCTAAACAATTATGTCGTATAGCCCAATCAATACTATATTTTTTCATGTATAACAGTCCATAGATGCTAAATTACAAAATCCAACTCTAGCTGAACTTTGTTTTTTTTTAAACAATAAACCGTCAAAAAAATGACTCTTTTTACATTATGGAAAGTATTTAATAAATCGTATTACGGTTTGTAGATAATAAACAAAATTGTTTTTGTGGACTCCAATCGGACGACATTTCATCGAGAAAAGTTGAAAAAAAAAAAACGCTTAAATATGTTGTTTTTTTTTTTTTAATTAAGATCTTTGATAATTTACAATGTTAAGAGAAAATTTTTCAGAAAATTATTGTTTATTATGTGTACTTTTAACAGGTGGGAGATAAAATTTATTGTATTAGTAATTTAAATTAATCAAAAGGATTCTGAATGTCAAGATTATAAGCTACAATTTTTCTATCTCAAATTTTCGTATAAATTTGCTAAAATATGCTAAAAATACTTCCCAACATAGCGTGATATTCGTGAACTTGTGTCCGAAGCCGAGCGAAGCAGTAAGAGGATACAAGCAGTAAATAAGCAAATAATCGAGTCGAAAACTTCCGCATACGATAGTTTAAGCAATGCTAAATAATTCCTTGATGTTAATAAACAACGCCACTGGGATTAAAAAAAAAAGAAAAAATCTATCTCCGCTTCCATTGGCCGTAGAGACCTTTTTGTTTTTAAGAAATTTGCGTAAAAATGTCAGCTATTACGTTCAGTTATCGGCGTTTCAACATCGTTATTTGTTGAAGCAGTTTCCTATTTGTTTATAACGATAAAATTAACTCTAGCTTTGTTAATGTATTTCAACAATTTAAAATCAATATTTCATTTCGATCTTTTTGACATTACTAGTATATCTCGGAATTTGATTTGCGCACTCGCAGATTGCCAATGGACCTCCCGATGACTGAGAATAAACAATTAAATACAACCCCAAAAGTTATGAATAGATTCACTGTGCAAAACACTATTGAATATTTTTTTGCGTGCTGATTTTTGCCACCAGAGGCTTTTTCTGCTATAGTATGAAGTATACGCAATATGTTTTTCTAACTAATGAATAAATAATCTGATTTTGATGTTCCTTTTTTATTTTTTAGGTATTTTTAAGGAGCACAACTATTGTTTGGAGATTTTTTTCTAAAAAGAAAAATTTTTTGTACAACTCTAAAAAACTGTTTTTCACACCCTAATTGTTAAATAATGCCAAAGAAAAAAATTGAAGCCTAAGAAACCATGAATTACCACCATCATTCTAAACATCCTTCCGTTGACTTATATCTAGAAATGTCAAACTACCTCATTTCGAGGGTAATTCGACTGGTCCAAAAGGAGAAGAGAGACGTGAGCTACACACGCTAAGCGATACGATAATATTTCGTAAGTGGACATGTACCATATAATGGACTTATAAATGGATAAATAAAGAAATAAACGGTTATACTTATGTATTTTTGTTTCAAATATGTTTTTGTGTGGATCAAATTTTATATGAAATCTGTCGTCAAGAAGAAAGATTATCAAACCTGTTCTTCAGTTTCTTGACACGTTTCATTATTATACCTATTTTCCATCTTGATAATGGGCTTGATTATATAAATGATTAATAAGTTCTGAAGATAGAATGACACGAAAAAAACGAAAACTTAGTTTTATTATTTGTAATCAATTTTTTCATTTATTTATTCAATGATTATGATAATAATATTTAATAAATTATTTACTATTGCATTTAGCCGAAGTAATCTGTATTCATAATCTATAATGAATATATATATATATATATATATATATATATATATATATATATATATATATATTCGATATATATAATACGATATGCATACAAACTATAAATTTCATATATACTTTGATCCACGCTTAAATAAAATGTTATTAAAACTACCCAAACATTTATTTGAAATAAAAATAAATAAATGTAGATGTTTATTTACCTATTTATCTACTTGTAGGTTAATTTTACGATGCAATGTCCACATATGAAATATAGTCGCAGAACCTAGCATCTGTAGCCCGCGGCTCTCCTTTCCTCCGCTGCTTGTGACCTCTCACTACTTCTGCTTCTGATAAAAAAATGCTCTAAATTTTTTATATTAGGCAAAAACTACTAATGCGACAAATTCTATCTCACAACTGTTTACATATAATAAATTTTCATTTCCTGAGAAAACTTTACATAATATTAACGCAATTTTTGTGCATTTTTCGACTTTTCTCGCTGAACAATCGTCTAGTAGGGTTTTCTCATTTTGTAGGTTTTTTAACTATCTAGAAATAGCGAATGGAAAGTAATGCAATTCATTCAAGTTTTATGTTTTAGTCATTTATGGGCTATCCTTCATGTCATGGTACAGGCAGTTTGCCGATAAATTTTTCTGAATAATTATCATTTTACATTCTCCATTGAATGAGTTTATATGGTATTTATTTACTTTACTATCGTCCTTTCAAGTCAAATTTCCCAAATTAAGAGAACTCTTAGTAATAAACAAGTTATTTTCATGCCAAACATAAAAATGTTACTCCAAAATTGGATATAAAATGTAAAACCATTTTTTTTCTTATATAAATAGATTGTATTTTGCCATTCCGTAGAATTTCAAAGTTGGAAACCAGACAGTAAATCGAACGCGATATGTGAACATTACGTTCGATAAAGATCAGTTAGGATAAACTGTAAGTCCTTTTAGATTTTCTGGCGTCATTTAACAATCGCGTTACTTCATAGAAGCACATAGAAAAAATGTAACATAAAACTTTCTGGAGATATATCGATAGATCTTAACAACTGGAAATATTTTTTTACTCTGTTTTTCTTTCCAATTGAAATAATTTAATTTGGGTAAACAAAGACGGCTTAAAAAAATAAATTATTAAGATAGACTGGTTATTAGAAGGGTTGTATACTGGTTTTGTCCATTTTTGTGCTATCAGCATCATTTATAGCCTGGTTTATATCCAGCCATTTCGTTATTAAAATTGTAGTAAATTAAATGAATTGTGAAATCTAATGATATAGTTTTACAGTTTGCTATTGACATTTAGTATAATCGTTAGATTCCAGTAATTAAATTTTAATTATATTACTGGTTAATTACACAGAACATAGAACTAATATTGGACTTTGTAAGAAACATTCCATAATAGAAATTAAATTAATCGAGCTAGAACTTAGTTATTATTAACAGTATGCAAATTAATCTTCTAATCTGGAATATATAGAGTTTAAATAGAATTTTTATAAAAAAATTGAGCCGACTTCCAAAAAAGCGCTATAACGCGAAAAATAACAAAAAAATTATATTAAATTGAAATTCTTGAAGTCAGCGCCAATTTAATACCTGACAAAATGTTATTCGCTCTCTTACTATAATTTGTATATATCTCATGTTAGTATTTGTTTCGTTTAGAAATAATTTGGCGCCGACTATAAAAATTTCAATTTCATGTAAAATTTTATGTGATTTTTCTCTTTTTAACGCTTTTTAGTTCTACAAAAATTTTATTTCTCGATTTTTAGTTTTGAATTTGTTGTAATATTTATAAATTATTTAAACTAAATTTTAAGCGGGATTAATGTACTTCGCAATGATTTCAGGGTTGGAAAAATATCCAATTTATCCAAAGTTGAACACAACAACAAAATAAACAAATAAAAATTCTATGATTCTGCCAAATGTTTAGATTAGTCTGCCATAGTAAATCTACCATCTTTAATTTTAAATTAATTTCATATAAGTAATAAACTTGTAGGCCTCCGAAACCTCTCAATATCGATAGTTAAAGAACTTGGGACGTAAATTTTTAATCCGACATATTTTGTCCTGCATATTGAGTTTGTATACGCTCCAAAAATCCTTCAATATCAATTTTTTACTAAATCGGAAAAGTGTAAAATTTTTCATACTTCATATTATATCCGTCATATTAAGCATAAAAAACTTCACATTCGTAGCTTATGATCCCAGAAAACTCCTTATACCATATTTGAAGAAATATGAATAACGTAAAATGTTCAACCTACCAGATGGGAACCGTCATATTGAATTTCAAAAAAAAATTATTTTAATTTCTTAATCTACTCTAAATCTACATCCACGAAAACCCTTCAGTACCAATTTTGGACAAAATCCGGAAATGTAGCATTTTTAGACCGTCATATTGAACCTGACACATAAAAGTTTCTTAAAATAATTTAAATCGGCTATATACTCTCAGTATCAATTTTGAATAAAATCGAAAAATATAAAATATCCATCACGCTACATTAGAGTCACCATATTGAACTAAGTAAAAAAAATAAATTCGTAATTTACACCCTCAAGAACGCCATTATACCAATTGTGGATATAATTGAAAGATGTAAAATTTTTGAGACGCCATATTAGATTCGCCATATTCTTCTGCCCTCATATATAAGCAATTTGCTTGTGATTTTTCGTCTCTTTGCCTGGTTTCAGTCTATTGCGAGGTTATCACTCCATCGTTTACGGGGTCTTCCGGTACTCCTACGTCCTATTGGTGATTTGTCCCTCGTGATCTTTACTATTCTGTCGTCGGTCATGCGGTTGATGTGTTCGTTCCATTCCCTTTTTCTTTGTAATACCCAGTCATTGATGTTATCGAGTTTACACACTCTTCTTATATCCTATTCCGATCCATAAGTGTCCTGATAGCTATCCTGCGCACCACTCTTATCTCTGTTGTTTCCAGTATTTGTTTTGTTTTCGAGGTCTGGTTTCTGCAGTGTATGTTAGTATGGGTCTTATTGCTGTTTTATAAATTCTGGATTTAACTTCGATTCCTATATGTTTATTGCTCCATATGGTACTGTTAAGACATGCGGTTGTTTTTGCTGCTTTCAGGGCTTGTACCCTCATCTCAGTTTTAACATCCCCGTATCCGGATATTTCTATTCCGAGATACTTGAACTTCATTTTCTGCTGTATAATTTTGTTATCTATTTCTAGTTTGTATCTGAGTGGTGTTCTAGATGTAGCCATGGTTTTAGTTTTTGACGCTGATATATTCAAGTTAAACTTTTTCGCTGTCATGTTAAATTGGTGCAGTAGTCTTTGCAAATCGCTTTCGCTTTCAGTTATTAACACTGCATCGTCGGCGTAGCACAGTATTTTGATTTCCCTGTCCCCCATTTTATACCCTTTCAATCTACGCACCTGCTTTATCAACTCCGTCCATGATGATGTTAAATAGTAGGGGGCTAAGAGAGTCACCTTGTCGGATGCCATTATTTACTTCTATTTTTTCGGTCAATTCGCCGTTTATTCTAGCTTGAATCGTATTTGCCTGATATATATTTTCAATCGTTTTGGTAATGTTTTGAGGTATTTGTCTGTCGTAAAGTAGCTGTGTTACATCCTCCAGTTGTATACGATCGAACGCCTTCTCTAGATCGATGTAACACATAAAGGCTGGACGATTATATTCAATTGACTTTTCAGTTATTTGTCTTATAACAAATGTGGCATCCGTGCATGACCTTCCCGACCAGAATCCCTGCTGTTCGTCTGCTAAGGAAGTGTGTTCATTAATTTTGCTTGTGAGAATTTTTGTGGTTAGTTTTAACGAGGTGGAGAGAAGATTGATTCCTCTGTAGTTAGCCTTTTTTTTATCGCCTTTTTTAAATAGGAGTATTGTTGTGCTAGTCCTCCATTCATTGGTAATTCCGTCAGGTCCCGCACGTTTTCTTTTTTAGTTTTTTTTAAGGCTAGTTCTACGTCTTCCATCTTTACAAGTATATCGTCGTTAATTATAATTTCGGGTGTGTTTGGTTTGATTTCTGTCTGTTGTTTCTTGTATAATTCCTTCAAGTAGTTCACCCAAGTTCCTTTTGATATGCGGTTACTGCTAATTAACTCATGTGTTTCCTTTCTTTGGTCTCTGATCAGCCGCCATATCTGTTTCTGGAGTCCATAGAAGTCGCTTTCCATCATTTTTGAAAAGGTTTCCCAGTGCTTGTTTTTAACTACACTAGTGTACTACAGTACACTAGTGTACTGGTGCTATTTCTAATTCTTTTGTACTCTTGATAATCTTCCGGAGACCGCATTGTCCTATATTTTAAGTAGGCTCTCTTTTTCTCTTTACATTGCTCCTTAACTTCCTTACAGAACCAGGGGGTCTTGTTGGGTCCTCCTTTTCCTTGGTTTGTTTTTCGTGTTCCGAGTGCTTCACTGGCTGCTTCGTTGATATTTCGCTTTAGTTTCTCCCAGCTGTTGTTAATGTCATCCCTTTCGTCTAATGACTTGTTTTGTATTTTTTCCCTAAGTCATTTTTGGTATAATTCCTTAGTGGATTCATCCCACAATGATTCTACGTTTATTTTCTTATCCGGTGTGCCAGATCTTGTGTTTTTGTTGGGTTTTAATTTCATTTTGATTTTTCCAAGGAGTAGTTTGTGATCGCTACCGATGTTACCGAGGGTTAAGGGCTCGTATGTCCAATATCTGAGGTGGCTGTAAGTATCTGTTTGTTATTATGTAGTCGATCATTGATTGTTGTTCTCGAGTGTTACTGAAAGTATATTTGTTTTGTGGTTTGTGGTCGAAAAATGTGTTATTAATTCGGAGTTTATTAATTGCACATGTATTGATGTGTGTAGTTCAATATATCCTCGTTGAATCGTTGTTTAACTCCGGGTAAAATTTCGTTGCCAATACGAGCATTGAAATCTCCTAGCATTATCATTAGTTTGCATTATGGAATCGACTCGATGACATTTTGAATTTGATCGTAGAACTGTTCCCGTTCTTGCCTTGTTTTATTGTCTTCGGGTCCGTACGCGGATATTATATACAGTTCTTGGGTCCCTGTGTGTAGTTTGATGACCAGTATTCTTGAGAATATGTATTGGCATCCTTCTATGCAATCCTTGTATTTTTTATGTACGGCTACTGCTACTCCTTCTTTGGCTCGTTCGTCTTTATCCACCCCAC
The DNA here is from genome assembly GCA_034092305.1 of Diaprepes abbreviatus. Taxonomy (NCBI): domain Eukaryota; kingdom Metazoa; phylum Arthropoda; class Insecta; order Coleoptera; family Curculionidae; genus Diaprepes; species Diaprepes abbreviatus. The sequence continues at coordinate 31,698,047 of JASJET010000055.1, forward strand.
TATATATCAAGATGTATTCACCGTACAGTTTCTTTTTTGTTTCCTGAAGTGCACATATGTCAATGTTGTGGTCGTTCAATTCTATTATTAGTTCTTGTTCTTTACTGTTAAAGGATCTTAATTCCAGGTGGCACAACGTAAAAAGTCTATTTTTTTTCCAATTCGTAAACCTTTTTCTGGCATGGGTCGTCATCCTTAATTCAGTCCTGTTCCTAGGCAAAGTTCAGGTTCTGTGAGCATTGTGTTTTGTTTTAAACTAGTTAGAGTGCTGGTCTGACTCAGGAACCTTCCTCCTTTATCCGGGCTTGGGACCGGCAGTGGCAGTTACTAGGCTACTCAGTTCACTCGACAACCTACCCCAGGCGGAGTTATTCGCCATATTGATTTTTGTAAAATAATTTTAAATTGGTTACTTTCACTTTGACTCCAGAGTGTATTTTTTTGTGTTCGATTACAATTCTTAGGTACTTGAGACTGGCAAAATTAAATTAATATTCAACAGATTATCAGGTAAAAGTTTATTTAATTTTATTTGATTAAAAAGATAATGTCTAAACTTGAATCCTAGCGCTCTACTTAGTATTAGAGTAAACTGTGATTAAATTTTGATTTATTATTTTCGCTTGCTAGCATATTTAAAACTTCATTTATTTTGCCTAATTGTTAATAGTAATTAATATCAACCAGTGGTGTCAAATTTTAATTATTATCTATTTTATTTTATTATTATTTCTAATTATGTGATGGTTAATTTAGTCGAGTGATTAATTATTTTGTGCAGTAAATCTTTTTTGTATCATATATTAAACTAAATATTAGTGATCACTCGAAGACAAACTGGACTTTTATTGTACCTTTATATATTTTTACTCTTACCTATCTGAAGTTCAACCATTTAGGCAGTTTACTACTTTAAATTAATTATATCTTAAATTATTATTAGTCAGTTATTAATTAATACTTCATTTTCTAATAATACTTCAACGTTAAGATTACGTTCGATACTTTTTTGCAATACTGAAGAAGTATAAGATTCAAAATCTAAATAGAAAAAACTTAGTAATTGAACTTTATTTCCTATTTTTTTGGCGAAGTTTGATTAACCATTAAATTTACTTATTCATTTAATTTTTATAAGTAGTTTTAGAGGCTTTTTATTTTTGTTAAGGGTTCAATCTATTTTTTTCTCTTTCTGTTTTGTTTTTGGTTTATCTCTTGCGTTTAATTCTGGTTAAGAACTTTCAGTTATGCGTTAATGAACACTGATGTTACAGCGTGATTTGTTCAAGACTATATAGCAAATAGTCTCACCATAGAACAACACCCAAAGTTAGTGTTATAATTTTTTTGGTACATTAATAATAATCCATCCCTTCTCTCTGGTCTAGGGGCTAGCATATTTACTGGCCGGCCATGCTATTAAATTTTAACTCAACTCTGGTTATTTTGCTTTAGTATTTACTAATTTGGAAATATTCTATAATAGAAAAATGTTCCTTACTTTTAAAATGTTATATTACAACATTATTAGGCCTAGGCCTTTAAGTTTCAGCTTTAGAAATTTAATTATTAAAGTCACTTTATGCTAGTGATCTGACATGTTCTGCAACATTAACTTAAAGGAAACGGCTCATTATACTTACTTGGTTTAATTTATGTCTATATTAAAACTTATCTATAATTTTGCAAAACAATCCATATTCTTAAACTTTCTTATAAAAATATAAATGTTTCTGTTTCTCTGCATAATTACTAATTACGCTCGATTACTCTTTGATAATAGCACACATTTTTTGAGTATCCCCAGAGGTCTGCACATACACATATCTCAGAATGGAGATTTTATACAGATAATTTCTTTCTGCCGGTTTTGCTCTTGGTCCGTTACAGCTCCACTCTCGAAACTATTAAGCAGTCCAAACGCATATGAAAAGAGAACCAGATTTTATTTGCTGTCAGTATACTGTCTACATTTTTCTATCATGATCTGAAGGAAAAAAATGGTAACCTATTTAACTAATTCAACGACATAAAGATTTGTTTATATTTTATTTAATTTTAGATCTTCTCATTATCCCGTTTTATATATCGATGTCGTTGGATTGTTAATATTTTACAGTCTGGCATCAAGAATATCTAAAGATATAACAGCCTGCTGACATATCTTGAAATAGGAATTTCATATAGAGAGTTGTTTTCTGTGAATTTTGCTCTTAATTCATTTCAACTCCAGTGACTAAATCATTAGGTGGCCGAAACACCACAAAATAGAGTTCGATTCACAAGTCTGAAGAAGAACAATGGTAACTCATTAGAGCGTTTCTTTTATTACGTTACACTCATTAGTTTAAAAATAATGTTTCCAAATTGATAAACATGATTTGCAAATTGAGCGAAGTTAAAAATATTTCCGTTTTTTTCAATATTTAATAGTATTGGTAGGAGTTTTCATTATTTCTAGCGTAAAGTTGTTAATAGCAAAGCTTTTAATCAGGATATAGAGATAGAAATTTTATTACACATTTAAGAAAATCACAACGTCAGCAGACCCAATTTTCACATTAAGTGGAAGGTTAATTAATAAACTGTTAAATGGCTCATCTTCTCTTCTGCCGTCTCTTTACGAAGGTTGGCAATCATTCAGGCAATTCAATTTTTGACTCCATTGTTCAAAAGAGATCTAGAGATGTACAATGGAATCAACTTCGTTTTTCAGCCATAAATTTCTTCTTCAATCGACAAATCTCTTCCTTTCGATTATTTCTTGTATTACTAACAGTAAAATTTCATATTTTGGTCCTCATATAGTAGGACCAAAATACTTTAATTTCCTTTTTTGTATAATAAAAATAATTTGTTTGTCTATATTCAACTGGAACCTTGATTATTCTGTCCATATACCCCTATTTTAAATGATTCGATTCTCTTGACTATATTCTTCTTTAGTATCCGTGAACCGACTATATATAATAGGGTTGAAAAGAAGCAGCACTGCACCATCCGTTATCGCAATCCCAGAATCTAGGTTTTATTACTGGAGAAGGATTTTAGTTTCCTGAAAGTTTCTCTCCCTTTTTTTCCTTAAGTAGCTGGGCATAAAATGGTCAACTCTTTCCAGTATACAGCGTAAACTTTCTTAAATCACGTACATATATCTCGTGGGGTAATTACCTCTATTAACCAGATGTAGTTTATAAATTGTGAGATCTTTAAATTATCTGAAAAAATATAGTATAGTATAATGAAGTGAATATTTGAAAAGTGAATTAATTAACGACTATAATGAATTTCAAATGACGTTAATTGAATTATTGTTGCGTAATTGCTTATTCATTTACTTTTTTCTTTTATATTCATAGAAACATGCCAAATCAAGGCCAATAAAACTTTTCTGGGAATTCTAAAGGCTTCAGTACAAATATACAACACGAAGTTAAGAAATATGATTAATCAATAATGATAAAAAACTAGAATAATTCATCATAAGGCATATATTTGCAAAGTACATTAATTGATAAATATCATCGCAAAAAGCACATTTTTTTTAATCAATTCTCGATCATGCTCGAATGAACCGATTTTTATGAATCAAATTGCATTATTTTCATCAATTAATGCTCTTTGAAATATTGGCACTGTAATTGATTATTTTGATAAATTGCTTGAAATAATTAAGTATATCTGATCTATTTACACTACGGCTATTAAAGAGAATATTTTACTTGAATTTATGTTCAAAAACGCGCGTAATAGGGTTCAATTGGTCTATTTTTTTTAAATTCCCGTGAGTCTTGAGTACGGTGGAAACCGTAACTGCTATTATCTAATAACTCCTGTATCTCTTACCTCAAATATTGTTCGGAATAGCGGGTCATTAAATACACTACATTATTTAACAACTTTTAATTATCATAATTCCGACAACTTGTCAAACAATTCAAATTACTTCACCGACGTCTGAAATAAAACTGTCCGAGAAAGCCGATCTGTATCCATAATATACTCTTTTCCTGGATACCCGAGGATTCCGCATCTTCCTTGAAGGATTTTCATACTACATGGCGTAATAAAAATAAGAAAAATGGTTAATCTTTCTAGACCTTCTGTCATAGGCGTTCCATGTTAAAAACAAGGAAATAGAATTTTCTGAAAAGTTACAGATCTTCTTTCATAGACATCTCATGAGGAAATTAACAAAAGCTAAAATTAAAACCCTACAAACTAGAAATACAAACTAATACTATAAAGTGTATACTGCTATAAAGTTCGTTACAATATTTTTACGCCAAATCTTTAAAAAAAAACCTTATAAGCATTTTACACCAAATGTTCGAGTTATTTTCACAGAGACTTTTCTTTAAACTCATTTATCTCACTAACTGTGAAGTTTATGTCAACTCAAAGTACAATAAAAAAGTTTCAAGATTACATAAAAAAGTTGGATTTTCTACATAAGACAAATATTACACTATGCTTCCTTATTTGTTTTATGTACCCTGTATAGTCACAAATATATCTATCTTGTATATATTTAACAACTACAATAATTTACTGATTTATTTTTTCTAAAGGCCAGAAATGTGCAACATTCATACTCCGTACTCCAATAAAATTTGTAAAGGTTATATAATGTTAACATTAATCTATTTACTCAAATATTTACTTTGTAGCCTACGTCGAAAATAACTAATAATTGATCATAAGTAATTGTAGATAAACAAAATTGGACCTTCTATCAACCTAAAAACAATAAAAATAACTTTTTTCTATACAAGTAGCCCAACGGAAACCATTTACTTGGAAAAATTGACAAATTAGGTCTGTGACAACCTCATTTGTCACCAAAACCGATATCTATCATTGAGTCAAGATGTTCAAATCCGGAAACCGATAAATTAGAAAAGTAATTTTAGAGCCAACGTCAGTGGCGTAGATTGCTTGACCGCAGAAAGTAGTTATATAATTTTATAGGCGTAATATTGATTATTTCGTAAATTTATTTAAAACTTCCCTGAATTTTATATTCTACTAGCTGACTTAACTATGAATATTCAATTCGAACTGGAATAAATGTATCTATTACTATTTATGTATATATTTATTTATCTATTTATTTATCTAGGTTATTGGCCAGGAAATAATTCTTGTCGTATTTCTGTCCACTGCGGATTGCACATGAACGTGATAAACAAATCTGGTGTGCCATAATGACGTACATACGACATAGCATCTTGGGCATATTCATGCATATGTCACGGACGTATGTTGCTGGGAGAATAGTCATTCTGCCGACATTCTGTGCGTTTCCGTCAGTATTGATGGCATCCCGAAGATGAATGTATTCCTAGGAACGGAGTTTTGCCTGGTTCAACCTGATAAATGTCAATCGCTCAGTTTCAACTTTGACGTACATATTCACAGCATATTGATGAAATAGACGCCGACATTTTAAGATGTGATTGTCCTCATTTTTCCGAACCATCAGTCTGTATAAATAATAAGTCATTGAACTATTTTTTTTTTAGTTTCGGCGCCTGTAAATAAATTTATGTGTTAATAATATTAAGTAACGTTTTGTATAAGGAAGACTAGTAAAAGAAGGTTAGTTACGTACCTGTAACTGGATTTATCATCTTGTTGGAAAAATGATACCGATCTCTACCTTGCCAAAATAAGATAGGATATTGTAATGCATCATATGATCGATGTGTTTCGGACACACGGTGCAGTTGATCGTTCCGTCGATGTAAAACAATATCTCGGTATTCTAAATTTTCACCAACGACAATAGCGACTTCATCAATTGTTGGCGCACTAAAATGTCTTGCATGTTTCCCTGCAGGCGTCTTATCGGCCCTGAGGAAATTTTGTGGTTATCAGATGGCATGCGGTCTAATGCAGTCTTGAATAATGCAACCAATTCGTTGTGTTGATGGAAAAATGTTTGGGGTTATTCCACAATTTGTGTTTTCACCGAATTGTTGTGTGCACAACGCTGATCGACTTGTCTTGCTGAATCACCCATAAAATAAATTTGCAAAAATTTGTAGTTACTATCCGGAGGTGGCAATAAGGAACCTGTTCGATGATATATTTGACCCTGAATCTGCAAAGTAAATAGGTTTAATATAAGTAATTGTATTGCAAAGTGTTTGTACCGCCATGTGGCTGGCAAAATACGTTGGCAGCATTGCTATTCCCTCATTAACGACTGTAAACACACTCATTTCTTGTTGCTTTTGGCAATTTAGATCTAGCAACGTACTTTACACCGTGTTAATTGAAGGCTATCAACGCATTTTGCACCAGCCTCATGGTGGCAAAAGTTTATCGTTTCCTATTATATTTATCTTGAAAGTAGGCATAAAATTATCCCCAATAACTTTTGTACCAAATGACGTCATTTGAATGCAATTATTCTACTGCTGGATATGAGTCAAAAAATGTATAAAATCTGGCCCATTTCCGGAAACCAATGAATGTAGTGGCTCTGGTGGCGATACCAATGGCGTCAATTTGACTTTGCCACTGGCGCAACAGAATAAACTGGCTTCATTTTTAAACTTAAATGCCTTGAATTGTGGACACACAATGTTCATTCGTTCAATAGCAACGATTTGCTGTGAAATGTAATCGATTGCCACATTATAATCGAATGCAGCTCGATGGGGATTAAACGCGACATTTCTACGTTGTTGATTTCCATTCCATACGTCTAACTGGTGGCATTGTAGACCCTCTTTTTAAAAAAAAAAACTCACTGAACAAACTGAAAACTGGATAAATGTTCCGATCGAATGGACTGTGCACTAAGAAATGAATAAAAATTTTTTTGATTCATAGATACCCGCGATCGAAGCAGTTGTTAAACGATATACGGCGTGCGAACTGTCAATTGCAAACCAAACTTATACTGTGTGATTTGTGTTTATAGTCTCTTTGTATATATTTATTCTTACTCTATGTTAACCTTACTTGTCTTTACCTCTGTTGCCACTAAATGCCAAAAAATCTAAATTTTTCACAGTAAATTTTTCCCTACAGCTCAAACCGTCTATTTTAATTTAATCTACAGTCCACACAAAGCTCTCCGTCGGCTATATTTTTTTATGGCGCGCGAACTGTCAAACGCAAAAACTGTCATCATACGCTTGAAGTTTAAATAGTCGTCAACTTTTCGTGTAATTTTCCAATTTTATACGCAATTTTCATTTCGTATGAACCTTCTACAAAGTATTAGAAAACTTTCTAAAAAGAAAGATGAAGGAAATTAGTAAACTCGTTCCCAAGTTATGGCGTGACCAAGGGAAATAGAGATTCATTTATATATATATATATATATATATATATATATATATATATATATATATATATATATATATATATATATATATATATATATAGATAAAGTAAAAAAGGGTCTTTTAAAAAACTGAGCTAGGAACTTTAATGTCTTGAAGCATTATTTAAATTTACTTTACGTTATTCATTTTTGCTTATAATTTTAAACTAAACTACAGTTTACATATAAGGCGTCATAATTGCAATTTAATTTGCCTGAAATAACTTAAAGTTGTGGAAATATTTATTTAATATTTTTTTAGTGTTATTGTAGGCATAATTATCGAAAGAATGAAAACAGCTCTAACATTTTATAGTAAAGTAATTTTCTTCTTCATTATGTGCTCCGTCCCCATAGAAGATCGAGTACCATGAATGCAATCTAGACTTTACTCGCTGTCTTTCGGAACAGATTACTGACGCCGTACTAATCATGTAAGTTTTTTCACCATAATGTTCTTCGTTGACCTAAGATATATTTTTTGTTATTTTGCCCTGCACGATGTTCTGCAATAATTGGTATTTATTGTATCTCATTAAATGTCCGAATTGCTGAAGCTTTTTAATTATTATGGTGTTAAGCATCCCTGGCCCCAGGATCCACCAAATATAGATAACAACTCACTGTCTGGACCGAGTATATTGGAGAGTGAGATTGTTCACGCTATGAAACTATCGAAAAACAATAAAGCCCCTGGGCCAGATAATATGTACTCCGAGACTTTCAATTTGATAAGTGAAGATAATTTAAAAATACTGGTAAGGCTTTTCAACCAGATCTACGATACTGGAATATTTCCTAAGGACTGGCTCCGCTCTACATTTATCACACTGCCAAAATCAGCTAATGCACGAGCATGTAAGGACCACCGTCTTATTAGCCTAATGAGCCACTTTTTAAAGCTCTTTCTGAGAATCTTGCACACTAGACTATACAGAAGATGCGAAGAGGCTAGTGGACTTAGTCAATTTGGTTTTAAAAATGGATTTGGAACCAGGGAGGCCGTTTTCAGCCTTTGTATGGTGCAAAACTGCCTTGATCAACAGAAAAACGTTTTCATATGCTTCATAGACTATGAAAAAGCTTTTGATAATGTGAAACATGAGCTTTTAATAACATGCCTTCAAGATCTGGGCCTGGATGATAAAGACATTAGACTTATTGCCAATCTATACTGGAATCAGACAGGGGAAATGCGAATTAACAATTTAACAACAGAAGAATTCGAGATAAGGAAAGGTGTTAGACAGGGTTGTATTTTGTCACCAATGTTGTTCAATATGTATGTGGAAAGAGCATTCGTTGAGGCGGTCTCGAATAGCTCTATAGGAATTAAAGTTAACGGCATTCCCATCAATAACATACGCTATGCAGACGATACTGCAATCATAGCAGATAATGCAAATGATATGCAAACGCTATTGGATGCTGTTAACGAGGCAAGCAAGCAAATCGGGCTAAAAATTAATATCAGCAAGACAAAATTTATGGTTGTGGCTAAAGATAACATACCTAACATCAACCTGAACATCGAGGGACAGATCATTGATCAAGTAACCAAATTTAAATACTTAGGTTGCCTCGTAAACGATAAGTGGGACCCGGAGCTCGAAATTAGGAGTAAAATAGAACAAGCCAGAACCACCTTTCTGAAACTTAAAAGGTTCTTGACCAACAAAGACCTGAGATTTGAACTAAGATATAGGATGGTCAAATGTTATGTTTGGTCCGTTCTTTTGTACGGTGTAGAAACATGGACTCTCAAATCAACAACCATAAATAAAATTGAAGCGTTCGTAATGTGGACGCTAAGGCGAATGCTTAGAATTCCCTGGACCGCCCACATAAGAAATGAGGAGGTGCTTCAAATCGCCAACCTAGAAGATAGCGAACTGTTTGAAAACATTAAAACGAGAAAAGTCTCCTACCTGGGCCACATTTTGCGTGAAGAACGCTATTATTTCCAGCGTCTTGTGCTGGAAGGGAAGATCGAAGGAGGAAAGAGAGGATTGGGTAGAAAAAAACTGTCCTGGCTCCGGAACATCCGCCAATGGACGAGAATGCACGATTTCCAGACACTCCAGAGTGCTGCTATTAATAGAATTATATGATGGGAAGAAGTCGGAGGACGCCTACGCAGGAATCTGCACGGCACTTTGAGAAGAAGAAGCATCCCTGTATCTTTATGGAACTTTTCTATTACTTCGATATTACTGACATTGTTGATCTACGACGTTTTAAGTATTCTTCTGTAACACTACCTCTTAAAGGCTTCTGAGCTTTTCATTTCACTTTTGTTAAGTGTCCAAGTTTTCACGATATACAGCAACGTAGAAAATATTTAGAAGAATAGTAATCGTATTCCTAGAGACGGAGTAAGGTCTCTGATATACAATAATTTACACATTTGTCTGAAGCAATCAAAGGCTTGTTCTATTCTCAAACTACCTCTGTGCATGTTGTTTCAGTCAATGTTCAATTGGCACCCTAAGTATCTATAGTTCTTTAATTGCTCAAAGTAGGTGTCATCTGAGTCATCTGGTTGTTTTCCTACCACCAGTCCTTTGTCTCCTTCACGTTGATTTCTATTCCTGCTTCTAGACATGCTTCAGTGACGCTCTTTAAGAAGTTCTGTAAAGTATCCGAGTTTGTAGTTAAAAGAATTATAAAATTATCTAACAAAATAATAACAGAGTAAACACTAAGGGGTACCACAGACTCATTTTCCCATGCATATCGCCAGAAGAAAGATTCTTGGTTACCAGGGATATTGGCAAACTTAATTAATGTGGAAGCAATTTTTGTCGATACAGAGTGTGACGGGTTTTCGTAGGAGGGGAGCAGGTCATGCTCTATGGATCTACTTTGATTATGGCAGCGGAACATCGGTCAGTGGATATTTCTCGTGCAGACAGTCATCGGTCAAATGCTCAGCGCAGGGGCATCTACTTATAATCGGGATATCCCTGCTCTCTAAACTGTGCAACGGTTTGACTGCCTGAACGTCAAATGATCCACTCGATGGTCGGTTCTCGGGCGCCATCCTCGGGATTCATGTGGTCGAGGGCCCACTTATACACCGGGCAGCTTGTTACAGTGGAGAAACGGCAAATCAGGGGTCAATTGTGCATATTAGTGCTGGCTACCGGCTAAAACTAACTTACAATCTAAGATGGATAATAATATAAACTAATAAACAGTCTGGAGGGCAAGAGTATGTTTTGAGAGCTGTTTACGGTAGCTCGTACTGGTCGGTTGCGCTATAGACGGTAACACGGCGGTATCATTCACGACGCTATCTACGTTACCTCGTACTACACGATTGCGACACTGTTCACGACGTCTCGTACTCAAATTATTGCACTTCGTGTCTAAAATCTGCATTCACGGTTCACGGCGCTTCGTATTAAAATTCGACCGAAGGCGGTATATGCGGTAACAATAACCCGGCATCGATCGGCGATAGGTGGCGGCGAAAAACGTCGGGGCTACAGTTGTTAAGCGCCCTTATCAACGGACATCAGAGGGCACCTGGCGGTAAAACACATTCCTGGTCAATACGGAAACAAAAACAAATCTTACGGCATTCAGTGCGTGTGTATAGGTGACGGTAGGAAGGAACGAAAGGAACTGATGCTGCCCGTTCTTGTAAGGGTCTTCGACAGCGTCAGCAGGATGGAACGACATTGCCAGTACTTATAGGGGTCCTTGACAATGTCGACCAATAGCGGCAGGAAATTAGGAAAGGAACCAACACTGCCCGTACTTATAAGGGTCCTCGGCAGTGACGGTAGGATGACACAACATTGCCCGTTCTTACAAGGGTCCTCGGCAATGCTGATCATTAGCGGGGTAGGACGTAAGGAAGGAAGTGTATGGTGAAACGCCACATACACACAAGCCTAGCCTCACCTAGATTGCTAGACCAGGTAGGCGCGGTCTGGCAGGCGACCCAGTCCAGTCCGTTTGAACTGTTGATCCGGGTGGAGAACGTGCAGTTCTCCACGAAATAATGGTCTGCTCGAGCTTAAGTAGTCGGCCCGAGCTCCCACTACGCTGACGTGTGACGGCGTGCGGTGATCGCGCATACAATACTGCTGTATGCGGCGTGCGATTGCTATGGTCGGACGCTCTGAAAATCTCGGAAAATTATATTTCCCAGCATAGCGCGTTAAATCTAATTATATACCGGTAATACTGAAACTCTAAGCATTCTTTTCCCGCAAGAATCAGGTTTTTCAGATGCAAAATAAATAAATTAAATCACGGCGAACATACTTATACCCAAAAATTAGTAACTTCGTTACAAGAGGAAGGGAGCATTAAAAATTATACTGGCGAATTCAATAAATGCGGCTGGATCAAAAGTATATTAGAGGTAGAATTATAAACATCATTTTGAGTGGGAGGATGCTACGAGGTTTCGACCTCCTAGAGGTACATGTATTACCGCAGGAGTCGCACTTCATCTCTGCTGCGACCTCACTGTGGGCGATCGATCTATTTGAAGAGAATTTACTTATCTTAATAAAAATTCAATTCAAATAGATGATTTTAAGTGTTATTCAGAAGGTAAATACTATATACAAATATACAAATAGCGAATCAGGAAAGAATGATTAATCAATCCTCAAAAAATTCTTCTGATATCTCTTACCAGGAAAAAAAAATATACCCTTTAAGAAAGAAATAAGGTTTTTAGGTATCATCTTAAAGAAAACACTCAGCATATTTTCCTATAGAAAATTTTTTCAAGGTGATGAAGGTTAGAAACTTACTGGCAAAAAAGAAAAACTTTTTCGGAAAGTCAAGTCAATGAGATCTTAGCCTTTGAACATCTTGATTACTGATAGACGATTAGAACATAATTTGACTCGAGTAGGACTGTACACTGAATACAAAATTAGTCTGACGGCAAACTCTGCATACTGATTATGCAATGGAGATGATGTATCCGCCAAGCATATATTGTGTATCTGTCCGGTAGTTGCGATGATCAAGTATTCAATATTTGGCGACAATGCCCTGCTACTAACAGAACCAAAAAAATTTCTCATTAGACATCAATGACAACTACATTGAGAAAATGGATCTGGTTAATGAAATACAAATGGGTGACACTTTTCTTATAACCTAACCTAACTTAAATAATTTTTGTGTCGAATTTTTTCAGATTTTTAAGACTTACTAAGTAAAAATGTTTTGCAAATTATTTAGTTAAATAATGGCCAACGATATTCTACTCGATGAATTAACAGAAAAAAATTACCGCTAATTTTTCATATACTGAGAGGTATAATATTTTTTTGGGAATGTCGCTTTACATATGTCTTTCAATTCATTAAACGAGTATGGCTGGCAGACTGGAAAGGTAATATTAATAGATTTTTTTGCTTGAAATTCTAAACTTTCAATAAACCCTTGAGTAAATAACGATACATATCTAAATTCGTGAAAAGCAATGTTAAGCTGAACAAAAGAGGATCTCTCTTGGAGTATTTTATTCGGCATACCTGTTCTGTTTCGCATAATTTAAATTCCAGTCAGCAACTAATCGTGAACACTGAAATACTGTAAATGATTCCAACCATACAACGCTAATACGATGAATATCCCTTTAGAGTACAGTTTAAATTTGTATTTAAGAGTAGATTATTAGTCTAAATATCGGTGTGGGAAATTTTTGCTAGTAATTTTGAGCAAGGTTGGAAAATATTCCACTTTTTCATAATGTGCACTACAATGTTTAATAGATATTGTAGTGATCAATTGATGTCTTTCACTTTTCAAGATTAAAAATAGATAGAGTACCTCTGTTAAGAGTGCAACTTACAACAAATATATTTTTTATATTTGAATATATTTTCAACTTTTAATAAAAAACTGATTTTGTTTATAAAAGAAGAAAACTTTTCAAGTATTATTTGCTATAAACTATACTGTCTTAAAACAGAAAATGTCTAATATCTTCAAAGAAAAATTAGCGACGAACCAAGAAGCACTGTTGACTGAAGTTTGCCGAGTTTCATTTTCCTCAGTTCGAACGTTTATCTGGAAAATTAATTTTATATATGTATATATATATATATATATATATATATATATATATATATATATATATATATATATATATATCGAGCGAACGACGCCATACAGTGAGCTTTGAAACCCGTGAACGAGATTTCACCGAAACGTCAGCTGCCTTACAGTCCTGAGAGGGACTCAGCACCTACACGAGATGCCCGAAAACCTTCGATTACACATCACACCCGTGAGAATATCCGACATAACATATATATATATATATATATATATATATATATATATATATATATATATATATATATATATATATATATACAGGGTTTTTATTAAATATACGGAAAAATTCAAGGGGTTCTTCCCTGGACTATTTTAAGGTTAATGTGTTCTTTAGTAATTTGTGAAAAGGAGCTGCGTTTCGAAGATACATGGCGAGACAAATCTAGTTTTGGTATTTTTCAAATTAATGTAGCCGAAAGAAAGGTATGGCATACTACACCGGACTTACCAAGTAATAAAAAATTTACATAAATGCGTTTTTATCTTTTAACGACAATTCAATTATTGAGAACGGCAGAAGACATTGAATTTGAATACGTGATTGATCATTTTGTATGTGTCAAATTTACTGAGACTGATTGACGTTTGGCTATTTGACGTGTATTTTCTGTCTTTAGTATTGAAACTGTTGTTAATGAAGTCCTTTATCATGAATCGATATACGAATGCCCAGATGGCTGACATGCATTTCATTTATGGACTTGCTGATGACACTTCATTAGAAGCTAGGCGGTTGTACATTGAACGATTTTCTCACCGTGATGTTCCTGATAGAAAAACTTTTCAAAGCATTCATCAACGTCTTTGTGGAACAGGAACATTGAAGCGTAGTGGAGGACCGGGAAGACAGATGACAGTAAGAACGGTAAAAGTACAAGAGAATGTGCTGGACATGATAAAAGATCCAGGTACTTCGACTTGAAAAATTGTAAATATTTTGTAAGGAGTGGGACTGTGTGGAACATTCTTACCCATATCACATATAATGCGTTCAGGCACTTATTTCTGCTAATTTTCCTCCCCATATTGCATTCCTTCAATGACTTTCGAACACATTGGTTCAAATTCCTCAATTACTGACATTAATTCTTTTTTCCGATGAAACCAGTTTCTCAAGAAATGCAATAAGGAACTTATACTTGAAGATCGTTTTCAACATCAGTTCTTGTTCAACGTTTGAGTTGGATTTGTGAGGGACTCGTTAATTGGACTAGTATTTCTACGAGGAAACTTACCGGCGAGGTATACGTAACTTTCTGAAACAAACGCTATCTTACCTTCTGAAGGAGATACCATTGGCTACAAGAAATGCAGTGTGGTTTAGGTACGATGGTGCACCGGGGCATTTTAGTGTGGTTACTCAAAATTTTTTAACAGTAATATATAGAGATCGCTGGATTGTTCCAAGTGGACCTCACTTATGGTCAGCTTGATCCCCTGACTTAAAACTTCTGAATTATTTCGTATGGGACTATCTAAAGTCATTAGTTTATACTACTGCAGATGTGGAGGATTTAAGAAATCGGATAATTGCTGGGTGTAACTCAATAAGAAACGATTGTGGTGTTTTTGAAAGAATTCGGGAGTTACTTGGAAGAAGATTGAATTCATGCATCAGAGCTGGAGGTAGTAATTTTAAACAGTTCTTGTAGATTAAGAAACGTTACATGTAATTTTTGGTAATAAATTGTTTTTATTGTCGAAAATTCGAAAGAATAGTCCAGGGAATAACCCTCTGAATTTTTGCCTTATGATTAATGAACACAACCATGTATATATATATATATATATATATATATATATATATATATATATATATATATATATATATATATATATATATTGTCGGAAAACGAACGCGTCCGACGCATGCACGGGACCGACAGCACTCGAACCGCAGGCGTCAGTTCGCTCGTAGACGCCATACAGTGAGCTTTGAAAATGGTGAATGAGATTTCACCAAAACGCCAGCTGCCTTACAGTCCTGAGAGGGACTAAGCACATACACGGGATGCCCGAAAACCTTCGATTACACATCTATATATATATATATATATATATATATATATATATATATATATATATATATATATATATAAATAAGTAGATAAGTTTTTGTCCGTGTAATTTAAAATAAAATAGAATAAAATATTGGCGAAGCGGACGTGAAAATTTGTCAATCTACATAATTATCGTGTTAAAAAGTGCGGAGCACTCCAAAATATCGAAAAACTTCGGGTCCGACAGATGGCGACAGCGCTGTTTCGTCCTAATATGGGACTCGTCAGGCCACCGCAGTCGGTACAAACCATCAACTCGCCTTTGCATCATATAAAGCTGAATTTATAATCAAAACACAGCAAATAAGACGACAAAGGCGATATCTTGATGGTCCACTTGATAATACAAGAACCACACAGATTAATAAAGTTTGTAAAAGAACCGTCATATGGTGGCGCGACGGTGAATTAAAACAGAAATATGTAAAATCGAGTACACGAAACGCGCTGCCCAAAGGATAGGGGTCGCATTTTTCGGTACTGGCAAGCAAACCTACCGCTTATTTTAGCAGCCAAAGCCACGTGCCGCACCAAACGATCCCACCATGAGAGCATCGTTTAGCGTATTTCAAAGCCAAAGAAGTAAATAAATAAGTAGATAAGTTTTTGTCCGTGTAATTTAAAATAAAATAGGATATTGTATTATCAAGTGGACCATCGAACACGAGAATCATGTAGATTGACAAATTTTCACGTCCGCTTCGCCAATATTTTATTCAATTTTATATATATATATATATATATATATATATATATATATATATATATATATATATATATATACACGAATAAATGAACAAGAGGTGATGACCTTGGTTATCACTGCCTAGATCCTGTTGTACCCTTTACATCATACTATAGTTGCAAGTCATTCCAGACAAATCGCATTTGCGAATCCAAATAGCCTCGTTGATTGAACTTGCCTTATGGCTTCCAGTGACAAAATATTATCTGCAAAATACCTCTGCTTCAGTCTGTTCTGGGCATTCTCTGAGGATATGGTCAACAATTTCATCCTGTTCCAGACCCCATCTGCATATCGAATCAACTATAATACCAGTCTTATGAAGGTGACCTTCAGGTGACACAATGTCGTCAACAGTTCCACCCTAATTTACAACTCTTTCTTTTATAATGAGAGCAACTCCTAATAAGCCGTGCGTAAGGCCCAGTTACATGTTTCTTGGCATTTTTACTTTTCAGCAACAATTTTAATTACCTCTTATCAACGATAATTGGGGAAAGTAGAAATGGTTGGGGTACATATAGTTCAATCGTAGACCCCATCTTTACCCTTTCGCAGAAATGGCCACACCGCAGAATAACATATATTTCTTCTGTAAAGTTTATCATATCTTATCCAAGAAAGTAGAACTTTCCGACTCCTGTGCTACTTGGCAAAAGTGCCTCAAGACAGTGGTTGGGTTTCAAAAGCGGCGCCATATAATCTGTGTGCACGGGGAGTCATCTCTCCACCATGCTTTCTCAGACAGCTGAATAGTCGCCCATTCCAGTTCTGAAATGCCCTAAGCAACAGAGGCGGTAATTAGTCTCGTTCGATGTAGAGGAGGTAGATTCACCAAGACCTCTACAGCCATAGTGGCCACAGTCCTCATCGCACTCATTAATCCCACATAAGCCATTCTTTATCAAGTTAAAGAAGGCGTTTGCGCTTTATTGTACTAGGCTATTATATAATAAGTTCATCAGTCGTCAAATGGTTCTCGTTACCTACGCGCCTTTAATCTAAAACCAACAAACAAACTTTTTTATAATATCCTTTTTATGGCTGAAAATAGATATTCTAATGCTTAACTTAAGAGATTTTTTCAAGACTTTAAAAATAGCTATATTTTCTCTAGTTTTCAAGGTGCAGTTACGGTAAGCGAAGGAAATTCCTCATACCATTTTTAAGCAAAAATTATCTGGTTTTTAATATATATGAACGATCCAACTTATTTGTTTCACCCCATATATTCTAGTATAAAATAGTAACTTAGGACTATCAAATAAAATATATGTAATGCAGTCGACAACAAAAATATAATATTTGCTTCCTAGTTTTAAACTGACATTACTAGATTCCCCAAAGAAATAATGCAAGGCGCCATTCCCGATGGGACGACATAACAATGGCCGGTGATTCAACGGCGCATTGTGTATCCGCCGGAGGCCCATTGCACTCGTAGATTTGTCGCTGGAAAGTTAAGGGCCCTTTTTATGCAGTTGTTCCACATTGTCTCAAGTTATGAAGAACGATAAGTATCTAGTCAGTACATGCTGCTTTCAATTCAAGTATTAAAATAAAATTACATATTTAATATTTACATACACTGAAGTATAAATTTGAAAAAAATTTTGTTATACGACATATAATATTATATTTAAATAACGACTAGCGATACCTTATTAGTCAAAACAAGATTAATTGTTTACCTGAAATTTAATCTTGTAAACATTGTACAATAGGATTAATTACCTTACTTTCGTGATTTTGAGTAAAAATCAAATAAACAAAAGATTTGGTTCAACTGTAAAAAGAACTTGCACATACCCTGGAGCAGAAGTATCCTCTGACCATGTTCTGCTGATGGCCGTTGTAAAGATCGCACTATCAAGCATAAAAAAGCCAACAACACAAGTAAGGCTGGCATTGGATAAGTTGAAGGATTCTGGGATAAGGATGGAAATCAGTAATGAAATAAACATAGGACTTCAAACGATAACATCAAACATTGAAGTAGAACTAACCCAGTCCTGGGCGAAGATAACAGATACCGTAATGAATATTCTACAGACAAGACAGGGATACAAATCAAGAAACAACAAGCAGAAATGGATGACCGATGAAATTCTGCTATCAATGGACGAACGATGCAGACCAAAACATCTATAGAAACATCCATAAATTAGTAAAAACAAAAATAAGAATAGCGAAGCATGACTAGCTTAGACATGGATGCACTGAAATAGAACAACTGTAAAATAGACACGATCATTTAAATTTGCACAAAAAGCTGAAAGAAACTGCTGGATTATATAGAGGATGGAGTCCTCGAAGGTAAAGAAAAAATTGACATCTGGGAGGAATACATCGGGGAACTTTTTCAAGACAACAGACCACCAAGAGAGACTGATTTAAGTGATAGTTTGACTGTCCCATCAATTACAAAAGAAGAGATTGAAAAAGCTATCCATAACTTAAAATACAACAAAGCAGCTAGACCAGACAAAATCCCGTCAGAAATACTCAAATTCCTAGATGAAAGAAGTGTTGCGGCATTGCATAAAGTTTTTAACATCATCTACAATACGGGTCTCTACCCCAAACAATGGCTATGTTCTACTTTTATCCCGTTACCAAAGAAACCCAATGCAAAAAGATGCGAAGACCACAGACTTATCAGTCTAATGTGTCATACATTAAAGCTTTTCTTAAAAATAATACACCAAAGAATATACAAGAAATGTGAAAGAGACGTGAGCGACTCCTAGTTTGAATTTAGACAGGGATTAGGTACAAGGGAGGCGATAGTCGCAACACAGGTACTGGTACAAAATTGCTATGACCAAAGAGAAGATGTGTGCCTAAGTTTCATAGATTATGAGAAGGCTTTCGACCGTGTTTAACATCAAAAGTTGATACAACTCCTCGATGCATCCAAAATTTGTATTGGAACCAGAATGCACAGGTAAAAATTGAAAACGGTATGTCCAATACTGTACAAATTGAGAGGGGAGTGAGACAGGGGTGCGTACTATCTCCACTCCTATTTAATCTATATTCGGAGACAATTTTCCGAGAGGCCTTAGAAGATGTAAAAAATTGCATTAGAATGAATGGTGTATGGATCAACAACATTCGTTATGCCGATGACACGGTCCTGATAGCAGAAAACATAGATCTACAACAAATAGTAAATATGGTTGGACAACACAGTGCATCTATGGGTCTGAACATCAATACTAGGAAAACAAACTTTATGATCATCTCCAGAAACTTGGACGCATTCACAAACTCCGGAATAACATTTGATGCATTGCCCATTGAAAAAGTGGACAAGTTCAAATACCTGGGAACATGGCTTTGTGAGGATTGGACATCGGACAGAGAAATAAAAAGCCGTATTGAGCAAACCCGACAGGCTTTCCTGAAGCTTAAAAATGTGCTTACCTGCTCTGAATTCGATATTGACTTGAGGGTGAGGTTTATAAAATGCTACGTATGGTCAGTGCTTCTTTATGGCGTGGAGAGTTGGATCCTAAAAACGAGTAATATCAATAAACTGGGAGCCTTCGAAATGTGGCTGTATCGCAGAATTCTTAAAATCTCATGGACGGAGAAGAAGACAAATGAGGAAGTTCTGGGGCGTGTAGGAAGAGAGCGTGAACTATTCAAAGTAGTCAAGAAAAGAAAAACAGCCTATCTGGGACATATCATGCGAAACGAAAAATATGGGTTCTTACAGTTGATGACTGAGAGCAAAATTGAGGGCAAAAGGGGAATGGGTAGGAAGAAAATGTCTTGGCTTCGGAACATCAGACAATGGACAGATTTACGTGATGTACAAATACATCCACACCGCCCGAGATAGAGAAACAATGGAGCATGTGATCGCAAACATCCATTAATGGATATGCATCCGAAGAAGAAGAAGAAGAGTAAAAGAGGATTATATGCACCGCCAGAATTTGGAAAGAAATATTAATAAATCTAAAATCCTGTTCATGAGAAGCTTAGTATCGAATGACTCTATAAAACCAATCGAGGAAACAATCGAGCAAGAACAAATTAAATACTTAGAGCACGAGATCAGCAGAGACAATAAAACATGAAATTAAATTAAGAGTATGTCCATCTTGGGTAAATTCAGACAAATATTTAAATCCGATCTTCCAGTATGTTTGTAACAAATCAAGACCAAAAAGCAAGTTGTAGGATTAGGACCGGTGGATGCAGGGGAAATATATTCTCGGCCTGATTCTTCAATGTTATGAGAAGAACTTACCAATCACGAAAATGACTGCTACTTTTGTGTGACGAAAATTTTGGAATTTAATTATAAAAATGAGAAAAATATTTTTCATACTAATGTTTCATCTATTACAAAACCTACTTCGCACAACATATATCGTTGAACATACGTTTCTTTTAATTAGATCTAGATTATTTTTTCATGAAACATTAAGGATTATGATTGATGGATGGGACACTTTGATCAATAGAAAAAAGGATTTTTAAATTTCAATACAAAAATTTCTGGAATAAAGAGTGTCATGGTTTAAATTTCATCTTAAGTTCACTATGGCTAATTTGGTTAATTTTTACCTTATTTTTGCAAATATCCACGTTTTGGGACATCACAATTTTTCATTAAGCATTTCTCATTTAGCTTTCAAATAACAGCATACTCTTCGTTACATTATTGGTTTTACTATAATATGGGCACTCCAAGTTCTAATTCTTTGCAAATTTTCTTCCTATCTCGATTGTTCTCTTTATTATTTTGTAATTTGCCTATATTCTTCCATTACAAAATACAGTCTAAAGTTAATTTTTATTTTTAGCTTGATTCATAATGCCATTAATTCTACTGCTACTGTGCTAACTTGTTTTTATTTAGATGAGGAATATGCATATACCTTTTTTTTGACAGATATCGTTTTCCCTGCCTGCTATTCGAGTAAAATTCTTACTTTTATACATTCTTATGACAGTTTTCCTGATATTATTTTCATTAATTCCATAGACTTCGTGTCCATTTTTGAGGATAGATTGTTAGTCGCTTTTGAGTGTGTCAATTCAGTGTCAGTTTTATGTTTGGTTGCTATTTTTGTTTCGTAATTTTTGGAGGAAGTTTGGACGGGTAATTTATTTTGTGTCGGTAATGATTGGCGAAATATATATATATATATATATATATATATATATATATATATATATATATATATATATATATATATATATATATATATATATATATATATATATATATATATATATATTTGAATTTAAATATAAAGTAATCGATGGGTTTCGATTACTGTCTTTTGTACTGACATTGAATATTAAACCGAAAATATTGCTACGAGTCATGCTTCTTCAGGTCATTTTTGTATTGCTATTTCTTTTAAGTAAGTACCCCTTTAAAATTCCTTTTAACATTTTGAAAAAACAAGCATAATTGGTTGTCTGGAAGCTGTTGCCTCTTGAATTGTATCATGTATGTTCCTGTTATTACATCAGAGCCTACGCCGTAGCAAAGAAATTTAATCATCTGGCAGACTCGCCATTTCTCAGAGAAACGTTGTATTACTTTTATTTATTTATCTAAGGAAATTATTCTTTACTATTATAAGTCGTTGCGTAATAAACATAAATCTATGATCATAAAATGAATAGGTTTGCTTTAGATAAACCAGTAAGCTGTATTGTGTATTAATGTAAGTGATTAGATTTATTTCTATTTTTCTTTGAGAATCTATCCGAACAGCTCAGTCTATTAAATAAATATTTTTATTATTACTTTCTATACCGAGTTGTATTTGTCTCATATGCTACTTGTGTTTGAATCTTTTTATTTGTTGTTGATTGCTACTTTTGAGAGTAAAGTTGAAGGTTAGTTCCTAACATCGGGGGAGGTTTCTGCATTCAGCCTAGCTTTCGATGCAGTGACGCCTTGAATAACACACCTCTACTCTCCGGCATAGGGGTTAGCTTTGAATTTTTGCTCGCTGATGCTGCTACTAGCTTTTCACTATACTTCGTTGATTGGATATAATTAATTGATTTTTTTACTTTATTATGAGGTGTTGCGTCTTTAAAACCAGTGTAGTAAGAGACGCTGAGATAATTGTTAGATATCTCTTTAGAAGGGATAACAGTCCACGAAGACAAGAAGAGGCAAAAATAGTTTATGGCTTACCAAAAGAGCTTTAGGTCTATCAGCGTACATGGTGGATGCACATTTATACTTTAGCAATGACGGAAAGAAACGCTCGGTCCATCATTAAAGAGGTTGGTGTATTTGTAACTATAATAACAATTTACCAAAATTACTCTCAGTATAAAGGCGCTTTTGGTCAAAAAAGAGCATTAAGATAAAAACATGGTTCATTTCAATAAGTTTGATCCAAAATATTATTCCCCTTATTGCAGCCTACACAAATCTTCTTCAAGTGGAGTTATAGATCCACCATACTGTGTTCAGCTCGTTCGTAGTTTTTATAGCTCACATACTAGGTAGATCTAGCTGCGTAATGCGAATACTTAGCCTATATAGAATTGTTAGGTGGCTCTTTTGTGATACACAGAAGAGTACATAAAACTTTGAAATGATTCGTTATCGACAGTAGAAGCAAACATCGAAGCAGTATCTTTTTAGGAAAAAAGCTGCAAATGATAGCGATATATCAGCTTACGTTAAATTTTAGGTTTAAGAATTATAGACAGAGTTTTGTCGACATTCTGTCTATTTTGTAAGTGACATTTAGACCTAGCTATTGGAATAAGCTTTTTTTCTATCTCAAATAAAAATTTCCGTATTAAATTTTAACAACTAACATTATATCTTCTTCGATGAATAACATCTAAGAGCATGTTTACGAACTGGTGAATAGCAAATCCGCAATTGATTGGGTTTTGGCACGAAATTGCAAAACAGGACAGTGATAAATTATAATTTGTATTGGTTGTCGGAAGTACATAATATTATTATATCCTACATTAGCGAAAAAGCATTTATTAAAAAAAATGTTTAATTTTGAAGAGAAATTTTATTTTCTTATACTACATAAAAGTTAGATAAGATAGCTTTAAAATGAAGAAAGCTTCATTTATTTAATGTTTAGTTACTTGTTCATAGCCAAATTTTAAAAAATGAAAACTAATTATGAGCGATTCTCAGGCGACTTCTTCTTCCACGTAGCAAATCTTATAAGAATGTTTAATTTAGTTAATAACACTAATAGATATCAGAAACACTATGAGATAAAATCATTTAAACACACCCTAGACTCGTATTGCAGAGGTTATCCATATTATCTATAGTTACTGAAATATATCATTACCACTCTATTTCGTTAGATAGTAAGAGAAATGGGATGTGTCATTTCTTTAATAAATTTAGTTAAGTTATATATCTGAAGTTATATTTTATGCGTGAACAGAAGTAACTAAGTGTTCTGATTCTATTATTGGTTTACAATGAAGAAAAAATGAAGAAACTCCTTGACATAAGGATTAAAGAACATCAAAAATACATATATCGAGGAGAAACAGAAAAATCTGTTGCCGCCAAGTTAAAATTCTACACCGAGAACCACACTGGAGAAAACAGAAATTCAAAGAAGCCGTGGTTATATATTAGAACCCGAGTTGCTTTAGTAAACCATCTTTATATATAAAAGAAGTGTGGAAACCACTTCTTAATAATTTGAAAAAAAAACTGAATGCAGCATAAATGGGACCTTGGCGTGGCACGCATGACTTCATCTCTCTCGGGCACACTCCACGGCATTTATTTTTAGTGTAAATAGTTGTGTAGCTTAGAAATTTATTTAGTTTCATCTGAAAACGGCTATAGTTAACTACTACTCGAAATGTAGTGATATTCATCAAAAAATAAAGACAATGGAAGTTCAACATATCTTATACTTCGCAGAACACATCGTTGTCCATGACTTTCAAACTGACACTAGAAACATTTGTAGAAAACAATTGTCACGTAAAATATAAACGCCGGAAAATATCTGCAGAAATAATAAACCTGCAGAATTTTTTTTGATGTCAGACTGAAAAATATCCACAGTCAAACGACATCTATACATACATCAGAGTAAGGCAAAGCTTAAAAATTAAAATTTAAGTGAAAAATAAAGACATCTTTATTACCGTAGAATGAGCTGAATAAAGAAAAGTGTACAGTTTGCTTCGTTTAAGAAATAAATCAATAAAAAATTAGGTTTTTAGTAGGATTTCGACCGAAAAAGTTGCTGAGAACGTAACATAATTTCGTGCAATCTTGTACATCTGTAGTATAGTAGCAGACATTTTTATTTAATATTTTTTTATTTACTTGAGTTTCTAAAGTAAAACACTTTAGCTGAGTTAGCACAGTTCTGTGAATGTAAATTTTTTAATTAAGTAATACATAAATATTAAACTTTAGTTCTTACAAAACGTGGATAATTAAACATTTTTTAAAATTTAAATTTTTGGATTATTCACAAAAGTGGTTACTAATAACGGAAAATAAACTGAAATTTCATTTGTCATTACCCAGTTTTAATAGTAAGTCCAAAGTTAACAAAATTAATGCTTTCTAAAAACTCAGGACCCTTAAACACACTTTCATAGCATATCTAAATGTATCGAGCAAATTTCAAACCCTAAAGATACAAAAATAAAAATAATCGTTTGTGTTTATTTCCTAACCGTAAAAATGGAAAACCTTGTTTATTTTCGTAAGACAACTATTCCTCTAACCGATTCCAAGGATTTATCTTTAGGGTTTTATCCTTCATTTTCCTATGTAAGCATATATTTGTTGAAACGTTTAATATAAATTATAGAAATATCATAAAGTAGTTTATTCGCGACAGTCGTAGACAAAAGTATAGTCTTTAAGTAAGTACCAAAAGTTAAAGATTCTCAGGCCTAAAGAATTTTGTTTTTGTACGAGACTATACCCAACACACGTTAACTTTCAATATACAGACACATCCTTATATAGTAATAACTTTAAATATAATAAATCTAGCAGCGCCGCAAATGTCTATATTGAATGGTCTATAGAGTAAACGTGTGCATAGTAACGTTAATATAGTGTCATACCTATACAGTTTGTTATCTTGACATCCCAACACATTGAGAAAATAAATGAAAATATCTAGAAATATATTTTAAAAAATGTCACATTCTGAAGAACTAACCTAAGTAACTTAGGTTTGAATTATCGCGCGTTGTCAAATTGTGATCACTGTACCCCACTACGCATCAGATGTTTTGAAATTATTTTTATTTAAAAAATTTCTATTTTCTAAACAAAACGATCAAGAAATTCAGTTTTTTTTTCTAAAAAATTCAAAATATTTGTATCTACGTTGCATAGTTTTTAAAAAATATGGTAAAAACCGTTTTTGAGATATTCCAAAATGTATAGGTATTTTGCTATATGTAGTGACCTCCAGCATGTTAATTATGCATATTTTAATTGTTAATATTTCGTCTCACAGACGATTAAAAAATTTCGTTTTTTTTAAATTAAATAAAAGACACTTTTGTAAACTATATATTCAAATTCGATCACATTCCTAAGAAAAGCCGTTTTACGAGTGAACTACCTTAAGCAAAACAAAACTTAAACCTTTTTAATGACGCTGGCTCTAAAAGTTTCTTATTTTCTGAAAAACCTCATGTGGCCATAATGGACAGTTTTATCTCCAAAAATATTCTTTTGGTAGCCTAGAATCCCAAGTTTTGTTAACGCTCACGCCCAAAGCTCATTGCCTGTTTTTAATTTGTGTAAAATATTAACACAAATTATTATTTTCCAAAGGTTTTACCTTAAAACGCTCGGATTGTAAATATATTCGGTTAAGATAGACAAACTTCTTGTGAAAGTATTATTTTCGCAATCGTGTTTACCATTCATTTTAGCTTTCCTATCTAATTTTATTTATTTGTTCACGAACGCAATAAAACTTCAAGGAAAAATAAGCCGGGAATGTACAAATATTCGCAAATAAAGTTCATGAAAAATGTGTCTTTACATTATTCAGTACAAATACCGGTAAACGTAAAAACTTTAAAATCAATATAAATTAAATACGTAAACAATGGATGTTATACACATATAATATTTTTCTTTATTTCATTATAAATGTCATAGTATGCATGATTCTATCTTTTTCCAATCTTTGTTACCATAACTTTTAGGCTGATTGTATTTATGCTTCATAATGCAGTAATAAATATGATCTTGTGCTAAATTATGGATTATTTCTAAACGCTGTATGACGATAATATTACTGAAAAAGAGAAGAAAGTACACAGTATTCTAACGAAGCCCGTAATAATATAAATAAATTCAGAGTACCTTTTCTGAAGAGGAATGATCAAAGTATTTAAAAAATAAGTTTCCACTTCTGTAAAATGACACGTGGCAAAAATTAGGCTCAACAAGTGCGGCTGCCAGTCCGTTCCTGACTTTTCTAATGATCTAAAACATCTACTGTAATACGGCTTAATGAGTCTTTATGGCCTGTATAAAATATTAAAATTTTATTAAATTATACAAGTCGGTTCAAAACACATAGCCGATACGGTAAATCGCTGGGTACTCATTTAGGTCTCTCTCTCTGTTAAGGGACATTTTAGGGATTTTTTTTCTGTGACCAATTAGGGTTATTTTGACCTCCTCTGTATATTCCCGAGAAATTGCAAAGTTCTTATCGGACACCCTCACTGGAAAAAGAAAACAATTTAAACGTAAAAAACATCAGCTTCCAGATAACTCTGGAAATATTTGGATTTCCTATATCTAAGTCACTTCATATCATATTGCGAATTTTTAAATATTAGTTAGTGGCTTTATAACAGTATGGTTTAATTCAAAGATATTTTTAGTTAAAACACAGACAATCACAGACTAGAAAAAGCACGTTCAAAATTCCTGATCGATGTGAGTATTTAGTCTCACGAGTACTCGTAATAGGGAAATCCTTCCAAACCAAATTCTAGATGTAAGAACCCTAACATTTGCAAACGTCGGAACAGAACATGGCTTAGTACTGTGCAAATATCGATTCAAAGCCCACTTCCAAAAGAAAAAGCCTCCGATATATATCGAAAAGTTTAACATAGAATCGTTCAAGGAAACATCAATAAAAATGCTATACCAAAATAGGCTGAAGGAGAAACTAGCCCTAGATCCAATAATAGAGGAAGATAGTCCTAATGATGCTTGGAACAAAATCAAGATAAGTATAATTGATAGTGCAAAAGAAGCACTCGGTACTAGAACAACAAACATAAATGGGAGAAGAAACAACAAACCTTGGTTCAGTTTAGAAGTAAAGGCATTGGCACAACAAAAGAAGGAAGCATACTTAAAATACAAAAATATAAGAACGCAAGAAGAATACTCAGCATACAAAGCCGTGAGAAATAGAATTAATAACGCGATTAAAGACCTAAAGGAAACATACTGGGAAAGGTTTTCCACCGAAATGGAAAGGAATTTATACGGAGGGCAAAGGAAAGTTTGGAACGTAACAAAAAATAGGAAAAAAGAAGTCAATTAAGAAGTGGTAATCAACTCTATAACAGCAGAAAACTGGAAAGAATACACGCAGAGCCTTTACAATAACCAGGAGTATAATAACGAGGACATCCAAATAGATTTAGATAAGGTAAAACCGATTTTGGAAGACGAGAACATAAAAATAGAAGACGTACACGAAATGTTGACCAAACTGAAAAATAGAAAAGCTCCGGGAACCGACGATATTTACAATGAAATGCTTGAATATGGGGGAAAAAAAGAAAAAGCACTAACAATACTATTCGACAAAATTCTATCAACCTGCAGTATTCCAGAACAGTGGAGGAACAGCCTGACTATACCCATCTTCAAAAAGGGAAATAAGAATGACCCCAACAATTATAGAACAATAACACTACTAAACAGTACAAGCAAATTATTAACAAAAATCATGACTTCAAAACTAACGAGTAAAATTGCAATAAGTGAAGAACAACACGGGTTTAGACAGAACAGATCGACAGTTGATGCGATTTTCATTATCCGACAGACTATTGAAAAATCGATAGAATACAATAAACCTCTTTTCATCTGCCTAGTGGATCTTAATAAAGCGTCTGATAGAGTTCGACTTAAAGACGTCTTGCAAATACTTCAGGAAAATGGCGTTAACCACAACTATATTACGGTAATTGAAGAGCTAAATAAAAACAATAAGACACGCATAAAGACACAACAAGGAGTAACAGAGGAAATACCTAACATGACGGAAATACGACAAGGCGACAGTATGAGTCCATTTCTTTTTAATTTAATTATGGACAAGATAATTCAAAATGTAAAAGAAGTCAATGGAGGATACAAAATGGGACGAAAATCTTTAAAAATCTCATGTTTTGCCGACGACGCTTTACTGTTAGCAGAAAATGAAGACGATCTGCAGCGACTACTATACCGATTCCAGACCACATCAAAAAATTTAAATATGGAAATACAGAAAAGACCGAAATGATGGTAATTTCAAAAGATCCTGTCAGATGCAAATTGGTGGTGAAAAACCATCCTTTCAGACAAAGCATGTCTTGCAGATACTTGAGAGTTGATGTATCAAGCAATAAAAATCTATACCAGGAAGTCAGAGCACAGGCTAATAAGGCCTCAAAGATATCAGGATATCTGAGAGACATAATCTGGAAAAATAGGTATATATCCACAGAGAGCAAAGTACGCATCTACAGAAATGTGATAAGACCAGTACCTTATGTATCAGATACTAGAGCGGAAACATTTAAAACAAAAAGTATGCTACGAACGGCTGAAATGAAAACGTTAAGAACAATCAAAGGAGTAACCCTAAGAGATCAAATAAGAAGTTCCGAAATAAGGGAAGAACTCAAGGTGCCTGATGTGGTTCGGTTCATAATGTCAAGGCGCAGATATTGGAGGGACCATGTGGATAGAATGGGCGACGATCGATGGGCAAAATGGGCTAAGAACGAGAACCAAACACTAGAAGACCCACTGGTCGACCTCCAAAACGATGGTACGAATGCGAACATCACAGGAGGCTTAATATTGCAGAAAAACAAGACGTCGTCTTAAAAAAAAACAGGAAGAAGAAGAATACTCGTATTGCCATGGTAACCACTAGGTGATGATCGGCCTTATTGCTAAGTCTGCATTATATTAGTAAGAAAATATGAAATTTTTAGGTTTAAAGAAATTTTTTTTATTACAATTTTTTAATCATTTTAATATCATAAGATATGAAATAACGCAACTTCTGGAACGTATAGAATTTTTCAACCTGTTAATAATCACTTTTACTTAAAAGTGCTTAGGTTTCAACTATAATGTTTGTTCATTATAACGTCTCCAGATTAACTGTATAATCCGGCAATGTTACGTATTAATAGGTATTGGGCCGAATCTAATCGAGAATAGCTACTGCAGGCCACTGTGGGCGGGTTGCCATGGTTCAGGCGCATTATTCATCGGCGCTTCAAGGAAACCTATGCATCATAAGTAATATTTATAATATTGATGTTGTTTTATTAATTTATATGATAATAACAATTTGTTTAGTAATATTAATTATTAATTTGTTTATTTCAAAATTTTTACAGAAAATTATAGAGAAAATCATACAAATATTCAATTATATATTACATATTCTACCGTATTTTTCCTTTAAATTATTATTATCTAACAGTTTATTAACAAAATTTTTACAAAAAATTATAGAGAAATCATACAAATATTCAATTGTATATTACATATTATTCTGTTTTTTCCCTTTATAGTATTACCTAATAGTTTATTAAGAAAATTTTTACGAAAATTTCTGTCAGCAAATCGTATAAAAATATAATAATAATATATAATACGTCATGTAAATATTTAATAATACATTAAAATTACGTGCAAAAATCATACAAATACGATATATCAATTATACATTCATCTTTCTTTTTTTCTATTACTTCAATGCAATCGGCGTCCATTTCATTATCGCAATTATTACTCTCACTCTCACCCACCGACAGCGGCCTGCAGCAGCTATTTTCGATTAGATTCGGCCCAATTTTTGAAGGTCCACAGATCGTATGGATACAAAAAATTCACAGGTAAAGCACAAGCATTAAGAAGCATCTTCTGCAAATTTGAGCTCCTAATATTCATTTGTCACACCATTATTAATTTTAGAAAAAAAAACTTTTTTTTCATCCAGAATTAATTCTTTTTTTGAGATCGGAAATGATACATCTAAATCCAATGCACCCATTAAAAAAAAATTTATTTCTATCCGGTGAAAAGTTATTGCAATTTTTTTGGTGCAAAAATTGGTTTTTGCAAAATTTCTCGGCCCACGATTGAAAAAAAAATTTTTAAAAATGGATCTTCAAAATATAAAACAATACAAACAATTTCCATTAAAATCGAGCGTTGAATTTTAATTAGGAAAGTGGAAAATTGAGGTAGAATTTTCAACTTTGACATCGAATTTCTCGGAAAATAAAAACTCACAGATTCCGTTTGACATACTTTTTTAGAATGATAATACCTATATTTATGTTAAATTTTAAATCGGTAGTTTGTTAATAAATGTTTAAAAAAAAAAAAAAAAAAAATCATAAATTTTGTCGAAAAAAAATATATCTCGATAACTAACTTATAACTTATAAATATGAGTCGATAGGTTTTTTAATTCTCTACAACTTTTGTTTGAAACATTTTTCGATATAACTTTTACTTTTCAAGATAAACTTAAAACTTACTTTCCAGTAAAAAAACCAATGTTACATTTTTGTTAACAAAACAGCTCTTTTTAGATTTAATTTCCATGGAGTATACATATAAGGTTCTATTTAATGTCTATCTAGCAGATCTATCATTTTTCTTCCGAAATATACAGTTTTTCTCGAACGAATCGAATGAGGTAAGTTGACAACATTGGTGCGCAGTGCGAGAGAAACAATCAAGGGAAAAGTTACCGGAGCTTTGCTACGCCCTTACTGGACGCTCGTACCAGTCTACTTGAATCAACATTTTTATTTTAATGTTTCTCTAATCAATATAAATAGTATTATTATGTTAAAGTAAAATATGTTTAAATATTAAACAATTTATTGCTCAATTCACGTTAGTAAGTTCTTGAACCAGAGATAATTCCTATACAGTCCACAGCAAATTTCACACTATGTAGGACAGAAACAAATAGAGTACATAATGTATGTATGTGTTCATTATTACAGTTTATGAGGTCCGTTTGAATGGTAGACAAATTTTCATCCCAAAAATTATGGTAACAAAGATTAAAAAAGATAGAATGATGTATGTTATGACTTTTGTAATCAAATAAAGAAAAATATTTTACGCGCATATTTATTATTTATATATTCGATTTATATTTATTTTAAAGTTTTTCCTTTTACCAGTTTTGTATTGAACAATGTCAAGAAACATATTTCATGAACTTTATTTGCTAATATTTATGGGTTCCCAGCTTATTTTTCTTTGGCGCTTTATTGCGTTCGTGAACAAATAAATAAAATTAGATAGGAAAGCTAAAATGAATGGTAAACACGATTGCGAAAATAATACTTTCACAAGAAATTTGTCTATCCTAACCGAATACATTATCGACCTGAGCGTTTTACCGTAAAACCTTTGAAAAATATTTATTGGTATTAATATTTTACACAAACTAAAACCAGACAATGGGCTTTGGACGCGTGCTTTGGTATTTTTGACACTTTGTTTCATCATATTTCTATCTAGTTTGAAGTACTACCATACATAGATGAGCGGCAAACCTTCGAGTACAATATACAGGGTGTCCGGGAAAATATGGGAAATCTCCCGGATATGAAAACCAAACACGTGAAAGTAATACTACAAGTTTATATAATCTTTTTCGTATAGGCCTCTTCTTTGGTGATATGGATTCCCAAAAAGCTGCAATGGAATCACGTTTATTACACATAATTATTGAACCATCAAGTACATTTCAATTTTTTTAATATGATGTATATCAGGTGACACCCAAATTACTATCCAAGAAAGTGTTGGGACTCACTAGCTGTGACACTCATGACCTCATTTTTTTACACCTTGTATGATAAGAACTTTGGACAACGTTTTCCACATATCTTTAACTATTGACTAAAAATTAAGTACTCTTCATTCATGCCGCTAATCCTAACCGTTTTCGAAAAAACGTCATTTTATTTACGAGAACAATGTTAGTCCCCTAACTTCTGTCGGGTTGGATCTGAATAAGATTTTTATAAAAAATTTGAACCGATTTCTAAAAGTGCGCTAAAAAGTGAAAAATAACTATACATTTTTATATGAAATTGAACTTTTTGAAGTCGGCGCCAAACTAATATCTGACAAAATGTGATTGGCATAAACAGATTAAAAATAATTTATTTGTAATTGCTTTCTTACCATATTTTGGATATATTAGTAATTATTTATTTTATTTACAAATAATTTGGCGCTGACTTCAAAAAGTTCAATTTCACATAAAAATTCATAGTTATTTTTCACCTTTTAGCGCACTTTTAGAAATCGGTTCAATTTTTTTATAAAATTTTTATTTTTCTATTTTTAGTTTTAGAATTCATTATGATATCCATAAATTATTTGAACTAAGTACTAATCGAGATTAGTGTACCTCGCAATGACTCCAAGGTGGCAAAAAAGTACCCATTTTATCCAAAGTTGTAAATCACCCTAAAATGAACCACTAAAAATTCTTTGGTTCTTAGAGTTTTCCAAATACCAGTAAAATTGTGTCAAACAAATATTTAGTCTGTCATAGTAAATCCACTATATTAAATTGCAAATTAATTTTAGATTGGTAATATAGGCCCCACAACCTTCCAATATCGATGTTTAAAGAACCTGAGATGTAAATTTCTTAGGTCGATATATTTTATACTGCATATTGAGTTTTTATATGCCTCAAGAACCCCGCAATATCAATTTTCAATATTCAAAGAACCTGAGTTATAAATTTCTCAGCTCGATATATTTTATACTGCATATTGAGATTGTATACGCCTAAAGAACCACCCAATATCAATTTTAGACAAAATAGGAATATGTAAAATTTTCTGTCCCTCATATTGTATCTTTTCAATCCAATAGTTGTAAATAATTAACTTCATATTCATAATACATGACCTCTAAAACCCTCTAATACCAAATCTGAAAAAATGCGAATAAGGTAAAATTTTCAACCCACCATATTGCATCCGCTATATTGAATTTCAAAAAAAATTATTTTAAGTTTTAATCTAATCCAAATCTAAATCCTCCAAAGCCCCCAAGTAACCAATTTTGGATGAAATCTGGAAATTTAGAAATTCTAGACTTATAGTCGCTATTTACATCCTCAAAAACTATTCAGTCCCTCCTTTGAACAAAATCGAAAAACGTAAAATTTTTAGTCCGCTATCTTGGATTTGCCATATTGAATCCTGAAAAAATATTTTTAAATTCATAATTTACTCCCTCAAGAATCCCCTATGTCAGTTTGGGAGAAAATCGAAAAATGTAAAATTTTTAAGACACCATATTGAATCTGCCAGATTGAGTTTTTCAAAAAATATTTTAAATTCATAATTAACACTAACAAAAATATCCCAATACTGATTTTAGACAAAATCGGGAGATGTAGAATTTTTATCCGTTATCTTGAATCGGCCATATTGAATTTTTAAAAAATAATTTCAGATTCGTTATGTGCGACCCCGAAAACTCCCCCCTACCAATTTTGAAGAAAATCGAACAAAATTAATTTTTTTCTTCCGCCATATTGGATCCGCCATATTGATTTATTTTTAAATAATTTTAGATTAGTTATGTATGACCCTAAAAACTCCCTTGTACCATTTTTGGAGAAAATCGGACAAAATTGATTTTTTGGTCCGCCATATTGAATTCTTCAAAAATAATTTCAGATTCGTTGCGTACGACCCCAAAAATTCCCTCATACCAGTGTTGTAAAAAATCAGACAAAATTAATTTTTTTGGCCGCTAGATTGTCAGCGCCATCTTGGATATTACTGTACCAATTTCGTCCAAAAAAATATGGGACCACCGCAGCAATTTCCTGAACATAATGTAAAAAAATTCATTCAAATCGGTGTCGCCGTTCCGGAGTAATCGGTGTACATACATAAAAAAAGAGATACATACTCGACGAATTGAGAACCTCCTTTTTTTAGAAGTCGGTTAAAAAGAGGAATTTTGCCCAGTCACCGTAGTTTCAATAAAAAGTTAAACTACCTAGTTAAAAACTTCCTAAGGGTTTTCAACATGAACTCCGTGAAGTCTGATACACTCGCGGGTACAACGAATTGAAGACTGCTATCCCACCACATTAACTTAGCATTCCTCCTTATTTAATCACAATGAAACGTGATTCTCCATAGAAGTTCCTCCCTATTATTGACGGGAATAGAATGCACCCATGTTTTGAGGGGTCCCAACGATTCAGGAGGTCAGGCCATAAGTCCTCCTCTACCTATCCAACGGTTTGGATAGACGTTATTTGGATACTCCAGAACAGTAACGCTGAAATGAGGTGGTGCCAAATAGTGCATGTTTTGGCGGGTTTCAACTGGTAAGTGCTCTGCTAAATCGTGAAAAGCATTCTGGAGGAACTCCAAATAAAGTTCTTCATTCAGATGTGCCGGCAATACGAATGGTCAAATAAAAAAATTGCCAGTGATTCTTGCCCAGACATTTATTAATTAGAACTGATGTTCATGATGCGAAACAATAGTT
This sequence comes from Diaprepes abbreviatus, assembly GCA_034092305.1. Lineage (NCBI taxonomy): Eukaryota > Metazoa > Arthropoda > Insecta > Coleoptera > Curculionidae > Diaprepes > Diaprepes abbreviatus. Next base: position 31,733,119 of record JASJET010000055.1, read on the forward strand.
GCATGAGGATTTTCATCAGCCCATACATGGGAGTTGTGTACATTTATGATACCATTTTTGGTAAACCCTGCTTCATTCGTGATGAGAATAGTGCTAATGAAGCTTACATTATTTCGTTGCTGATCCAATATCCAGTTCATGCACTTTGTTCAAATGATATCGATATAATTGCTGTTCTTGAACAAGTTCATGTACTATTGTTTTCGACGTAATAAACTGCGCTGATAATTTTCGAGTGCTCGTTGAAGGAGTGTCATCTACAGCATTTAAAATATTTTCCTCTAATTGCGGCGTAGGCACTGTACGTATCATTTGCATATCTACATACTCAATAAACTTGTATTATATATTTCGAATTATTTCACAATTAAGTTCACCACGAAATCAAAAAATAAATAAATTAATATCCAAGTAAAGAATCAATGTGTCCGCGATGTGAAAGTTGACAAGTTCTAAAATGCAGGATATTTATTTCTATCATACCTTGCAACGTTTGCCACAACAAAACTTTATTTTTGGTGCCGATAATATAAAACGCAAATTTTTTGCGAACCTAGGTCGAACTGCAATTTACAGACTTAGACGTTTTTAACTAAAGAGATAAACAGACACAAATACATGATGTAAATAAAATGAAGTTTTTTTCGGAAAGGGTTAGGATTAGCGATATTAATGGATAGTACATAATTTTTAGTCAAAAGTTAAAGGTATATAAAAAATGTTGTCCAAAGTTCTTATCATGAGGTCATGATTGTCAGCGCTAGTCCATTCCTGCAGCTATGAGTAATTCACAACATTTTCTTGTATAGCGATTTGAAGGGTCTTACCTAGTATACGTCGTATTTAAAAAAAATTAAATATACCTGGTGGTTCAATAGCTGTGTGTAAAAAACTTGATTCCTGTCGTATTAACTGATGATGAGTATTGGGTCTGTTTCAACTACCTTTCGCGATTTTTTTTTATTCTAATGAGACGTCACTGCACCTCGCCAATATTCGGTATTTTTGGACCCATCTCCGAAAATATGGACCTATTTACCTTGTTTATTGGATTAATTTTATCCTTCCGGAAACGTGGAAGTTCCTTTCTGTCGGGATTAATTTATTTTAAGAATTTTTTTTTGCATTATCAATTATTTGTGCAAAATCAAAGTTTTAACACAAATCAGGGGTTGTTGGTGAAGTCCCGCCAAACCTCCCGACTAGAATAAAAACTCTAGCCGCCTCAGCTTTCTTCTCGCTCACCGGGATAGAAAGATAATAAATGAAGCTCAAGAGTTAACGAAAACTAATTAAATCTTATTTTTTTCAAAGGAGCACTTCAAAAGAACACTTCTAAGGAATGAGCCAATTGGAACAGGTTATCAAGTAACACTGGTCCTTGACTCTTAGTTAACTTTTTATTCACTTTTTTTTTTTAAATTCAGTACTGTTTCCCGCAAGTCAAGTTCGGGATTATTTTCTTTCCACTGTCACGTTCGGGATTTGTCAAGATCGGTATTCATAACTTCATAGCCAACACAAAGTTGACTATTAGTCGCAGTGTCAATATCAGGTTATCTCCACTTTGCACGTTCTGGTAATTATGTCTAAAAGTCTGGACACGTCGGTTCAGTAACTCGTACGCGCTACTGACCTCGTCTTTACGGTGTCAATTTCAGGAATCAAGATACATGCGCGATCTTTATTGTCTGTAGAATATTATGTTGTTAAAGACAACTTACTTTAAGAACCACGATTTGTCCTAAAAAGGCAATAATCTCGTGACCCCCGAGAGCTAAACTCGATCGAAAAAAGGACAAGTTGACTCTGAAAGAGCAACCCGTAATGTCCTTAATTACGCCGCTGTCTTTTTTCGCTTTTATAGCAGTGGTGACGTCGCATTCTGAATTCGGGGAAGCACCGAATCAAAGCGCCGGTTATTGTCTGGGTCTCCCCACAATCGAAGAATTGCAGTTTTAGCACTGTATGTTGTATTATTTAGATTATTTTATTTAGGGAGTTTTGGGGCAATATTAAATCTGAAATTTAATATTTTGTTGTAAAATAAGCGTGTATTCACAACATTCCATTGCAGCTTTTTGGGAGTCCATATCTCCGAAAAAGGCGGCCTATACGAGAAAAGTTTATATGAACTTGTAGTATCCCTTTCATGTGTTTTTTTTTCCATATCCGGGAGATTTCTCACATTTTCCCGGACATCCTCTCTAATAAAAATATTAATATAATAATCTGTCATGTGTTAAGGGCAGCAGTTAAATATCTATAAACCTAGATTAGAAGCGAATCCCAATATTAGTTATTCGTAAAATTATTTTATTTATAATTTGTTTAAACCAATGATAAAAAAACTGTTATTTATATTCGTCTTCAACAAAATAATCTCACCGCAGTGGTTATTTTTAAGCAGAACCGCTAGCTTAGCACTGGAAGATTTATTCGATGAAATCTCATTATTTAAGTTAATTGTTTAAACTACGCTCCGGCAGACGAAAGTTCAATTACGGTGAAATTTAGTATTTAATTTGTGATTATTAATCACTGTATCACTGTGTAACAAGCAAAGGTGTATTCCTAAGGGAAAAAGTATAATTTTTTTGGATAGAATCTGAAGAAATTGGTGGATTTGTCCGTAAGATAAAAGTATCAGGAACTGTTGTTCCAAATATACCTCACTATAAAATAGAAGTAAATTAGCCGACTAAAATATTTAAGATAATGGGATTTTCGATCAAATTTGAAATCACTATAACTAATGAAATTTTTTGCTGAAATCGTAATCTTTCTTATTTTTTTAATCTGTTTCACTTTTGATTTCCTGAACAATATTTGATTTATAACTTGTGATCTGTTTTACTTGATATAATTTAAATGTATTAATGTTCCCACAACAAAAATGTGAACGGACAGTATTAATTCTGACTAATTAAACAAACTGCAAACATTATTAAAAGTAACAATAAATATAATAAAAATCTTTTAAAGGCATTTTTCAAGAAATATTAATTATAATGGTTATTTTTATTTCTACTGAAGTAGTGTATTTTCAAATGCTTTTAATATTTGAAGAAGCACTAATTATATAAAATAATCAGAATTTACTAAACAGAAACAATACCCACGTTTCTGGAAAATGAAGCCAAGCATGGAATTTTAGAGAGCACATTTGCTGGCATATGGTTTCGTGATGTTAATTTCATTAGAAACATAGTGTAATTAAAACAATATTTTCGTTGTTCGCTTGTTCGGAAAACAAGCACAGGATTTAAATAGTTTATACTTCGTTATAATTGTTAGATTCCTCTGTAAGCTGGAAGCCAAAATATATAGCGGAGCTGAAAGAAAACCACAAAATTGGAATTAATTACAAAGCAATTTTCGTTGTACGATATATTTTCAAAAGTTGTCAGGAAATTAAAGGGTTCTGCTTAGAATAAACGATAATATTGTATATTTTCAAGTTATATGTTAAAGTCTTTATAATCTACACACTATACAGGCTCTTTTTTTTCGAGCAGTCACGTATTTAAACACCATTAAAAAATTATTGTTTTATATTATTTTCCCAATTTTTAGACAGGGGAACTGAAAGTAAAAATAAATCAATATATTTTTTTGTTGGTTTTCTTTAGCCACAGTATATTTTTTTGCTATGAGCAGTTCTTCTATAGAGCTAGCCTTCAATATATTTCATGAGAAGAATAAAGGAAACTCTTGCCACAGTCAAGTATTTAAACCTTTAACACAATCCGGTGATATTTATCTCTTAGCTAATTTTATTCCATTCGGCACAAGCTGCCATACATAATGCACTTTTTCTGCATAACGACTTTTTAGCTTATAAAAAATGGTACAATAAATTAACGATTTTGTTAATTAAAAGTCCAGCTGCAAGAAAACCTACAAAATATCGTACTCTTATGAAACTGAAGGAAAAAAAGAGTAAACTGCTAAGAACATATTAGAAAACAATGTATAATTCAAATTAATTCTACGACGTTTCAAAATAAACTGTCAACGAAAGCCGATCTGGACCTTTTATATATCCTTTTTTCCGATACCAGAAGATTACACATCTTTCTAGATGAATAATGTTAAAAATAAGGGAATAGAATTTACTAAAAAATTCCAGACCTTCTTTTATAAGGAAATTAACAAAAAGCGAAGTTAACTAAATAAATTATGAACTCGTAGAATATAAACCTAAAACCGTATAAACTAGAAACACAAATTAACACTATAAAGTGTAAACTACTATAAATTTCGTTACATTGCCCCCTTCCAAATATTGACGGTCTCGATCAACCTTTTTGATCTTGACAATAGGCCAATATGTTAAGATGCACGACTGTCATCTTCGCTGAATTCGGTACAATAGATCATTTAATCGGGTACACTATATTGTACGGACCTTCCTATGACTGCTGAAGCTTGGGTGAACGCTCTTTGGTTTGGATTGTAGAACCACACATTTTACTCACCATGAATCCACCTGCATTGGCTTTGTCGTCATAGCGGGTCTTCATCCTGTCGTTTTATATTTGTAGTCGTCGCTGTAACTGTCCGAGGATGCTCTGTAGGACGTTCTTCTTCCATAGCCTCTTTTCCGGTCGCGGTTCCTCTCGAAGTACCTTCTCGAGAATGACCTGTAGAACGTTCTTCTTTCGTAGCTCCTTTCGCGGTCATAGCCCCTCTCGTCTCGTTTGCCACGGTCGCCGCGAGTACTCCTTCTATCTCTTCCGTAATTGTTCTTTCTTCTATCGCGTCCACCAGCGGTAATTTCTGGGTAATTTTCATAAAAGTGACTGCTGTATCCGCACTGATAACAACACATGTTATTCAAATTGTACGGCGACTCTGATCTCTTCTTCTTGGTCTGTCGTAAGTCATTCTAATGCGACACACTCATACTTCAACTCCATCGCAAGCATTAACGGCAACTTTTTTATCTTTGTAAATAGCAAATCCAAAACAAGATATACTATGACTTAACCAGACTTCTTTACGTTAAGTTAAGGAGCAAAATCTTTCTCTAAGGCGTTCCTTCGAACCTTATCATTTATATTAGCAATATGAAGCCGATAGCTATCATCATCTCTGATATGGCAAGTACAGTGGCTTTGTACTTGCCCTCCTTGCCTACGCTTCCAACAACAAATTCTACTTCTACTACGAAAAATTGTGTTTTAGTTTTCCCGTGTTTTTCGTTTGTCCAAAAATTCTCTTATTAGCCTCATGAAAATAAATTATGAACTCGCAGAATATAAACCTAAAATCGTATAAACTAGAAATATAAATTAACACTATGAAGTTTATAATGCCATAAAGTTCGTAACAATATATATATATATATATATATATATATATATATATATATATATATATATATATATATATATATATATATATATATATATATATATGTATATATGTATATATATATGTTTATGCGGCTTTCACGGATTCCTCCGTGTGAAATGCAATAGCAGTGGATATGTCCACATTATATATATATATATATATATAGTGCAGGTTATTATCTTGTTGACGGTATCGTCAAATTATGCATAATTTAGATCGACGATTGACATGAAATAATAAAAATAGACATAAAATGATTAAATCACACAAATGATTTATAATTTTATAAATTTGTGATTAATAGGTGGAGTAAGTTCCTACATTAGTGATATTTACAAAAATATTTTACAGTTCCAAGAAGGGACCTGTTACAAATCCAGACATGTTAAAAAAAATTATGTCCCTAAAATCGTATGAAATAATAAAGACATTAAGTTAATGAAGCAGTGAATTGCGAAGAAACATTTTTGGAAAGGCAAAAATAATAATGAAAACACAGTAACTGATATCTAATAGTTTAATTATTGATTCCTTATTGATAAAGTAAAAACACCTTAAACAAATAAAAAATATAGCTTAATTATGAAGTATATAGAAAGGCAAGAATATGTATCACCTAATATTGTTTGTCTCCACAGCTCTATTAACACCATTACTAATATACATTATTGGGCATTTTAGCTCTCATGATTACTATTAAAATCTTCTACCTAGAAATCGACTAATATTTTTATTTTTGTTTCTATTTGTTGACCGTGTAGTTATTAATTAGTTTTTACTTTTTTGGGTTTCGGTCATATTATTACTTTATAAAAGAATTAACACATGTTTTTTCTGACGTTTCGGTTTATTTTATTGATTAAACCATCTTCAGAGAATTACTGTAAATATGAAAAGGAATATGTAAATTTATATATAAACTGAAATTTTTATTTTTTACCTAATGTTAACAGGTGGTTCACTTGAAAAACTTACATTTAACTATTTTACTACTTTAATACAATATAATTAAACACTTCTTATTTAATATAAATATAAATATAAAAAAAACGAACTTTCAAACCCTTTGGTAGTACTCCGTCAAAAGCACAACAAACCAGATGTGAAAAAAAATGCATCAAAAAATAATAGTTTTTTATATTTATATTTATATTAAATAAGAAGTATTTAATTATATTGTATTAAAGTAGTAAAATAGTTAAATGTAAGTTTTTCAAGTGAACCACCTGTTAACATTAGGTAAGAAAGTAAAATTTTCAGTTTATATAGCATAAATTTACATATTCCTTTTCATATTTACAGTAATTCTCTGAAGATGGTTTAATGAATAAAATAAACCGAAACGTCAGAAAAAACATGTGTTAATTCTTTTATAAAGTAATAATATGACCGAAACCCAAAAAAGTAAAAACTAATTAATATTTTTATTGTTATATACTGAAATAAATTATTTTGTGTAAACATTTATGTAGTATTTCATTTTCAAACCCAAATTCTCATCTCTCTTTTCCACAATAGATTTTACTTTTGAATCCTCAATAAATAACTACCTTAAAATTGTTACCACAATGGTACAAGTAAATTCTGTTATGATAAAAATATTGCTAAAGTTATTTTATAGAAAAAAATGTGATCTCCGTCATGTCTAAGAAACTTGAAATGCAAATATTTTCCATTAATACATAAAATTCAATAATAAATACTTACCTGACCGCAATTAAATTACCCTATCCAGCATGTCTCCTTACTATGCTAAACATAAATAAATAATAAATTTTTGAAAAATAGTAGACTTGATTCAATAAATGGACAGAACGGTTCTAATTGGCCCTTTCAACTTTCACTGGAATTTTTTGAAAAGGAGGCAGAGACAAGATAAATCAAGATATATGTTCAACGACCGAATATAAAAGCACGCTGCTGTTGTATGAGTAAGATCTTACCGACAAATTCCGGCGACAAATCGATTTAAATATAAGTTCTGAATAACAGAGAGCACGACAAAGGTGTTTTGGAAAGGCACCGGCGGACCCACTGAAGAATCCACCGTCGGTGACCCAGGTTGAAACACCATACTTTTAGTGTTTAATTGTATTAGCCGAATTGTCCGTGTCCTGGTCGAATACACAATATGGTATCCCTGATGGGGATGGTGCAGCATGAGACTGCCTGCACTGTGGTGTTGTTTCTAAAATCGGAACCCCGAAACACGGCCACTAAAGGTCTCAATTTCTCGCGGTTTCTCAGTTATCCTGCTTTCCATGCGATCGAGATTTAGACCAAAAATCTTCAGTTCTCTGCAACGCAGCTGCAGCTTTAGAGGGGGAGGGGGTAAGAGTAACATCTTACCGATAATTTCCTCTGACAAATCGATTCAAATATAAGTTCCGAATAATAGAAAGCACAGAAGTTTGACAAATGAGATACATATTATGGGTATATATAATTATAACCAAAAAAGTAAAATAATTATTTAAATGGCTTTCATTTCATACTAAATCAAAATTCATAAAAGAATCTAAAACGCTTTCTTGTAAAAATACGAAAAATGATTTGTGTCATTTTCTGATAATAACGACGATTTGATTAGACCTTGCAACAAAAAGTGTTTTTGTTTTCAGAATTTAGGTATTTTATCAAGTGCATATTTAAGTTTAGGTTCATAAAAAAATACAAAAAATATTAGATATCAAAATTTTAGTTAAAAGAGTTGCCTATTAAATAGCCTGTATAATTTAACAAATAGTTGTGTATGGAATATAATAAGAAAATTATCTGATCTCCTTAAATTATTTACTACAACTGAAATTCACATTTTATAGACAATCTTTTATCCTTATTCCATAGGGATAGGACCGCTTTATTAAGACAAATATTTCAGTTTTTGTGTTCATGGTAAAAGATTTGGGCTTTCCAGCTGTTTCACTTTAAAGTTGTTAGGCGAGTTACAGACTCCTAACAGCAGTGATAAAGTTTGCGAGTTCATGAAAACAAAGATGTTTTTATTTTCTTTTCATGGCCTTAAGGGCTGAAAAGTTAGGGAGCACTTACTCCCGGATTTAAGTTCTGTGAATCTCTTTTGAGAAGTATAATGCATTCATAATGAAAACGACTTTTTTGATTGTTACAAAAGGTATACTTACAAATACAAGAAATATAATTAAACTTTTTCCGAAAAACAAAGGTTATTAAAAAACAAATTCGTATTTTAACTTTAAAAAAATGTCAATATAAATACAAAATTAGGAAAACATTTTATAAATATTAGATAATTAAAACTTTTTCTTAATGAAATGTTTTTTGTTTACTTAAACATATTTTGCGCATTCTTCTTAATATAAGTGTTTATCCAAAAAGTCTAATAATTTTGTTATCAAAAGATATATAAAAATATAAATGAATGTGTAATTATAAAAAGTTTAAAGATATATCTGTATATATTTCAAGCCAAGAATTTGTAGTATTTATTTGTTTTTAGTGTGACCCTGAAATATTTTGTTTCTAGAAATAATTTTAGATACCGTTTATGTAGTATACGAGTTTTCTTCTTAGCATTCTTCATTCTACAAGACATATCCAAATTTTATTCCTGTGGAGTACAGAGTCGTATTTTTGGAGGTACATAGTGATTAAGGCGAAACTATATAGAGTGTTCGGCAAGTTTCTCCTAATTCCTCGTGACCATATAGGGGAGGTCAAAATAACCCTACTTTGTCATAGAAAAAAATCTGAAACGGGATACCCAGCGATTTATCCTATCGACTCTAACAAAATAAGGTTAGACAAATTTAGATCTAGGTTATGTTACTGTAAAAATCAGTTGGAATATTGAAGTCTTGCGGGATAATCATCCGGAGACATAACGTGTAGTTATTCAACGTGGTATGGGTAAAGTAATTGGTCAGTTAGATTAAGTGTCGTGAGCTCTCTTATGCTGTTTGAAGAGTTGACAGCAATATCTTACAAAATTTATTCCTGTCGTGAGAGTTTCGTGCTTTTCTGGCTGGGCCCTTACCACCACATCGCAGCAAAAATGACCCTGAATAAAACAAGTAAAAAATGGATTCGTTAACTCCAATAATTATTTTCTAATCATCCTTTACCTGTTTCTCTTAGGCTTCGATCAACTTTTTGAAAGATTTTTAGATTTGACAATATTCGAGCTGAAAATCTTAAAGAATAAAGTCCTCTTGCCTTCGAAGAATTTGACCGCGCTTCATCATAAATGAAATGCATATCAGCATATTCTACGTAAGAATGTTCCTCCATTTTTTAAAATTATTTTTACTTGAAGATAGTATTGACAAGTTCCGTCAATAGTAATTCATTATCTAGGTATTAACAGTAACAACCTGATCTGTACCTGTTTCTGCTTAGCATTAATAACTTTTGTGTGTTTCGCATAAAAATCTATTTATCTCGAAAACTCCAGGTTTATCGAAATAAATTAGGAGCACCATTTTTGAAGAGAAATGACGAAAGTACCTGACTTCTCTGCTGATGTAACACATCTACTGCAGTATGCTTTAATGAGTCTTTATGGCCTCTACAAAGTATTAAAATTTCATTAAATTGTACCAGTCGGTTCAAAACTTCAAGCGATAAGACAAATCGCTAGGTACCCTTTTAGAGCTCTGTATCCCCGTTAAAGGGTACTTTAGGAATTTTTTTTCTATGACAAAGTAAGGTTATTTTGACCTTCCTTGTATGCTCTCGAGAAATTAGGAGATACTTATCGGATAACCTTTATAACTAGCGAAAATATAATATTATATTTTCGGTATTCCTTATTCTTCTTCTTCTTCTTCTTTCTAGCCTTTTTCTATCCTTACATTCTTCCCGGTAGCGCTGTTCTGTGCCACCCGATACAAATTCAATCCGGCTCTCCTTTCGAGATCATCTTATCATGGTAGTTGTGATCTCTTACCTTCCCATGGTCTTCATCTTTTTCCGCTTCAGATATGTGTATTCCTGACAACACGCACAGTCTAGTTCCACTTTAGAGTTCATATTCCTTTTGCTATGTCCTTGACTTTAGTTTCACCTTTTATCCACTCATTAATTTTATTGTCTCTAATTTTTGTTTCTAGAATTATTCATTCTATTGACCTTTGATGCATTCTCAATTTGTTTATTTTATTTTTATTCATAGCTAATATTTCGCTGCAATATGTTGTCACTGGAAAAAAAAATCATCTTGATCTTTCCCACTGTTAGTTCTTGACCTATATAAATATATGACAATCTATCCTACTTGGTGTATATCTATTTTTATTGTTTCATTGTCTGTATATTGGTATGTCATAAATTTCGTTTTTATAACGTTCATTTTAAGCCCAACTTCCTTGTTCGCAGTTGTATTTCTTTAAGCATATCACTTAGTTATGTACAGACTATTGCTTACCGTTGTCATAGGTCTGTTCATTGCCCAAAATTCTATTACGTCGAAGACCTTTCTGAAGTCACATTTGGATACAATAATCTGTTGCTATTTTTGTCGAATTTTGCTTCTAGGCGATTTCTTATTAGTTTCATAAATGGTTCATAAATCTTTGATGATAGGAATAAGGTTATTGGCTTATAGTTTTTGAGATTGCTAGGATTTCCTTTTTTATATATGAGGATTACTATCGCGATGTTCCAATCTTGTGGTCTTGTTCCTTCGTAAAGACATGAATTAAATAGAGATTTTAGTTTTCTTATTAGCTGACTTCTTCCTTCCTTCATCATTTCAGGTATGATATCATCTTCACCTGCTACCTTTCTTTTTTTTTATTTGCCTCACACTCTTTGAATTTCATCGTCTTCGATGGCGGGCAACATTTCCGAGCCAACCTTCCATATTCTGTTTTTTCTCGTCTTTGTTTCTTTGGCATTCGTATTATCCACCTCTGCCGTATAAAAGTCTGAATAAAATGTCATTTATGATATCTCTGTTTTATAAAGTTTCGCACATTCTGTTATATTTCTTTTGCCTCTTCTGATTTTCTTTCCTCTCATTTCCAGTATTTCTTTAGCTTATGTTTCCAATTTTTCTCTCCTTTCAGTTGGCGAAACTTCCAGGCTTGGAACAGTTTCTTGCATTATTTTTATCAGTCTAGTATTGACATCTTCCATGTTCTCTTTCTACATAATTTGCGAGCGTAGCTCGTTTTTCATTTCTTGTTCTTATCCCGAATGCCCCAACGTATTGTAATTTATTGCACTGGTTCAATATTCTTGCGTTGAAATCTTCTATTATTAGTGTAATATCTTTTATTCTCTGCTAGGCTTTGCAGTATTTCTTCTTATAGTGAATAAACTTCTTCCTCTTCATGACCACTTATTGATTAGATGACTTTTAGTGTTTTGCTCCGTTTGACATGGCCTTGAGTATTTGCAGATTTTTGATTAACCGCTTATTAATCAAGGATCCACGCCACCGATACTATAGCCCTCGCTTCCCCTATAGACATGGCCCGAATTCATTTTCAGACCTTCCTCTCCTTTTCTTCTCGTTTCTGCTATTACCAGGTTGCTTCAATTTATTCCAACCAATTCGTATTACAGTTCAGTTAACGGTTCCTTCTTTCCTATTGACTTGGCCTTATAAGTTGCGATAAAGAGTCATCTGCTAGATTTTACTCAGTAGCTAATCTGACCGCTGCCTTTGTTAGGATCGGTCAAACTACTGGAGGTAGCTAGAGACTTTTGATTTCTGCATGTATTTGTCTGAAACTAATTTAGATCTAAAATGTCACGTTAGTTAGAGGTCTTGGTGAGTGTGTTCAGCCGCCTCTAAGATAAGAAAACGTCGCTGTGGTGTATTTGCTTTGATAGGGAGTTACAGATTCCCCCGGAAGTATTTACAATAATAAATTTCAATACTCTAAAGGAACCATGATAAACTTAAAATTTTGCGATAAGACACTACCTATGTTGACAGTTTTCTTTGAAGTGGATGGTTTTTCTGACCTAAAACCATTAGATATTTTCATTAATTAAAAGTAATAATGCCAATGATCTGCAAAGACAATTTAGAAGTGTTTTAGTGAAATAAATAATGAGAATTTATAATGCCGCTAGAAACATGAAAAGCGTAACAAAAATATTTAGACAATGGAGGTTTGCAATTTAATATTAAAAAATAACTTCAAGTGCTAGGTAAACGCTTTATGTGTTTTTCACTTTCATTTAACAAAAATTTTATTTTTTATTAATATATGCTGATTTTTTTTTAAAAAATCATTACTGGCTGCTACATTAAAGAAGTGAAAATTATGTTAATAACATTAATTAGTTTTAATAAAACAGGAGACTTAGAAATAATGATACCTTAAAATTATTTTTTCGTTATTAAAGTTTTAACTTACAAAAATGTATATATGTAAACATGTATCTTACATCAATGAAAATATTTTTACTTCATACGCAAACATGTCGAAAATGGCAATAATTAAGAACGTATATCAAAAAGGAATCTAGCTAGTTTTTTCTAAAGCCCAGCTTGATAAAACCTGGTCACATTTTTGTATTTTGCTATATTTTTTCACCAAAACCTCGTATGTACGTCAAAAAAGCGCTACCCTGTATATGGAGAAAATGATTGATACTCTTATACAAAATCTTTTATAACCCTGACTTTTTTATGGTACAACTTTCACAGTAACTGCCATACTCTTTCATTATTCATTCTATCTCCAACAATACTAAATTTTAATTCGTCGGGAAGTGCCTAAAAGACTAAAGTATACTACCTCGGATTAAACTGACAACGAAATTTTTGGATTAGATTTAAAACAAAGAGAAGGTGATATTTATTTTAGGTAATTTTATTAGTTTTTTGTTTAGCAATTTTAAATAAACACCATAACTGAAGAACTAGTTGCTTTTATAAATTAATTTTATCGCTCTCCCTTGATTCAGGGATAAATTAATTAAAACACCAATTTTAAAATAACATTCACTATACCGGGTGTCAACGAATCTATTAGACAAGTCATAATTTCTAGAGTATTATGGGTACCGAAATGAGAATTGGTACAGGTAAATGTTATGTGAAGAGGAGAGTTTTCGCATATTTTCCACTTTCCGGTCACTTTCGGTTTCACCGGAAATGGCCCCGGTTTTGAATTCTTAAATAGATACACCCTGTATCTTTTAACATCTTTGGATTTCTGAGACAATTCTAGATCAGAATGTGACATTTTAAAAACTTTTTACGTCTACTTCATTTTTTTAGAGCCACTTTTAAAATTGCATCTAGGTGGCCATGATCGGACGTAAACTAATCTAACGGCCTTAGGTGATGTCAAAAAAATACAATCGCAGAGTTTTAGTGACTAGTATGAAAGACAGGAATTGGATTAAAAATTTAACAAAATTAACAAAAAACTAACAAAATAAACTAATTACTTATACGACGCACTTAAAATATTTGAAAGTACAGTAGCTGAATTTGTTAAAAAGTTTAGTGTAGTAAATGTTCAAAGTGCACTCCTTCTTTTTCACGACACATTTCAGCTCGTTCAGTTGTTTCTCTCAACACGTTTTGTAGCATTTGGGGCGTTATACTTCTAAATGCCCGTAAAATTCTTTCTTCTAATATTTCAAGAGTAGCTGGGACTGCTCCATAGTAAACCCTTTCTTTAACATATCCCCAGACAAAGAAATCGAGCACAGTAAGATCCGGTGAGCGGGCTGCCCACTGTACCGGACCATTGGTTGCAATAATTCGATTATTAAAATGCTCTATTAAATAATTAAGAACTTCTCTAGTATTGTGAGGCGGTGATCCATCTTGTTGAAAGTAAATTCGCCGTAAAATTGCTAAAGGTATATCACTGAGATGATTTTCGATTTCATTTTGAAGAAAACCTAAGTATCTAACCCCTGTTAACTGACCTTGAAACAATATTGGCCCAATTATTCTGTTTCCAACGATACCAGCCCAGACGTTTACACCAAATCTTTCTTGAAAATTGCCCTCTCTCATTTCATGTTGATTTTGTTGGGCCCAGTACCGAGTATTTTGCTTATTGAACATACCATTATTTGTAAATCGGGATTCGTCGGAAAATGGAATAAAATCGATAAAATTTGTGTTAACTCTATGATTTTGAAGCAGCCAATCACAAAACACTACCCGTCTATCGCCATCCTGAGTATACAAATGTTGATGTAACTGATATTTAAATGCTCGATATCCATGCTTTTTCAGTATTTTTCTTGCTGATTCATATTTTATCTGCAGTTTCTGACTAATTTTTTTTAACGAAACTGTTTTATCAACTTCAACCATAGCAAGTACGTTAATCTCAGTCTCTTCATTTATGATAAACCTCTGTTCCGCCTCTTGATTTCCTATTTGCCTAAAACGAGTCTCGACATATGGAAAATACTGATGGGCTGGATGTTGCCGATTCGGATATCTATGAGCATACAACTCGGCAGCATTCCTTGAATTTCTATGACACTCTCCAAATATTAATAACATATCCACTTTTTCACTTTGAGTATACATTATTTTAACGAAAATTTAAACTAAACTTAACGAAAATTAAGAAACTTTTACGTCTGTTCTTAGAGCGTATGTCACTGTCATTATCTACTTAAGTGAGTGCTTTGTTTTCCAAAGAAGACTTGATAAAAACAGTTGCAAATTATTATGCATCATGGCTGTCCATGGCGCACTTGTCATAAGTAAATAAATTATCCAGTATTTTGCTTAATAATATTTAATTTCTGTTCTAATGTCTAATCCAATCGCAAATAAATTAATACCGTTAGATGCTTTTTTCGAAAAGTAGTTGTCAAAAAGGGGTCGCCATTTGAAAATTAATAGTTAAAAATGAAAACGTAAACTTGTCTTATTCCTGTCTTTCATACTAGTAACTAAAACTTTGCGATTGTATTTTTCTGACATCACCTAAGGCCCTTAGATTAGTTTGCGTCCGATCATGGCCACCTAGATGCAATTTTAAAAGTGGCTCTAAAAAAATGAAGTAGACGTAAAAAGTTTTTAAAATGTCACATTCTGATCTAGAATTGTCTCAGAAATCCAGAAATGTTAAAATATACAGGGTGTTCCATTTAAAAATTCAAAACCGGGGCCATTTCTGGTGAAACCGGAAGTGGCCGGAAAGTGGAAAATATGCGAAAACCCTCCCCTTCATATACCATTTACCTGTACCAATTCTCATTTTGATACACATAATACTCTAGAAATTATGACTTGCCTAATAAATTTGTTGACACCCGGTATATAAAATCAACATTGATTTTTTTTTGAAAATATTTCTAATCAAAAATAATTAAATATTTTTATTTTTTATTTAAATGTATGTGATACCAGATTAATTTTAGCATTTTTTTTACAGAGCTTCTTCATAGAGTGATCCTCCTTAGTGGATCAGGACTGAGCCCTTGGGCATTACAAAGAGATCCACTTTGGGTCAAAAGAACCGTCGCAAAACACACTGGTTGTCATGGAGATCTATACGAGGACGACCTGGCACCTTGCTTAAGACTGAAACCCCTTAATTTTTTGCTAAATATTAAAGTGGATACTCCAAGGTTTTTGCCAGGTGAGTATAATATATATTTATCCATTCAAATCTTTTTATTTGCAAACAAATTTCCGTATCCAAATAGTCTATTGTATTTGAAAAATAGAACAATGATAAACAAAAATTTATATAGAAACGAAATTAATATCAACTTTGTATGACATAGGCAACGAAATGGATAAAGAAATATATTAAAGAAATAAAATTATAATAACTAAGTCGAATATGATCAAGACATAAAGAGATTTTCCACTAATCTAGGAACTTTACTATTACAAATTTTGAAAACAAATTTTAGCAGAGAAGATTTAAGCGATATAATCACATTCGCCCAAGGATCAAACAAAACACATTTAATTCAAAATTGAAAATTGCTAGCTACGATTTAAAATATTTAGATATAATTAACAATATAATTTAATAAGTTTCCTTAACTAGATAAAGGAGACTTTGAATTTATGGCAAAAAACTATTTAAAGATGGGGAGCGAATCTTTTGGAAGAAAACGAGAAAAATATGAAAAATATGTCTACCTTGGAACTCTACTGGATGCACAAAAAAGGATGACTAACAAAGAATTCTAAGGGAAAAAAGAATAATAGAATATTTGAATTCACTAGTATGATCAAAAAAGATTTCAATACAAAGAAAAAACCTGTTATTCAATTCCATTTTCAAAAGCCTAGTGTCGTACGGATGACCAACATGGCAATTGAACAAGAACTTAAAATGACATTTATTTGCTCTGGAAATAAACTTTTGGCGAAAGTCGGTGTGGGTCTCAAAAATAGAAACAGTCACAAATGATCAATAAAAGACATACTGAAAGTTAATACAGTGACGACCATTGATCCAGAATTGTCAGTTGGAAAGAATGGGCTAAAAAGTCTTCCAAAGAAGGTACTTAGATTGAAATCAACAGAAAAGAAGAAATCTAAATCCATATAAATAGAAAGCAATGTTGGAGCGCAATTTACAACATGGAGATTGGGAAGACATAAGAAGCGGGAGGCGGAGAACCAGAAGACATACAACGTTACTGAACATGAAATATATATTTCAACGTGAATAGACTGACGCCTGAACAACGCTTCCAAATTGTGCAAATTTATTTTGAAAATCATGGTTCTGTTCGAAATACGTATCGCGCACTACGTCCATTTTACGGTCAACATAATCGTCCATCAGAGCAATTAATTCGATTTACTATGGAACGCTTTCGCACCACGTTTACTCTAAATGATAATACGCATCCACAGAGACGTCGTACAGTGCGTACAGAAGAAGTCATTGCTGCTGTAGAGCGTAGCGTAGAGGAAGACCCGAATCAGTCTATCCGCCATCGTGCACAGGAATTGGATATATGTCCATTCACTTTATGGAAGATTTTGCGGAAAGATCTTGGTTTGCGTGCTTACAAAATCCAACTCGTGCAAGAATTGAAGCCACACGATCACCTAGCAAGGCGTAGATTCGGTGAATGGGCCCAAAACAAGATTGTCGTTGATCCCGATTTTCATAAGCGAATTTTGTTTAGCGATGAAGCTCACTTTTGTTGGAATGGATAGGTCAATAAACAAAACTGCCGTATTTGGAGTGATGATAATCTTCAAGTGTATGTTGAGACACCGTTACATCCAAAAAAACTAACTGTTTGGTGTGCTTTATGGGCTGGTGGAATCATTGGTTCGTACTTCTTTAAAAACGATGCTGGTCAGAACGTTACAGTCAATGGTGACCGCTATACAGCCATGATTACTGACTTTTTCGTTCATTAATTGAACAACCATGATGTGCAGGAGCTATGGTTTCAACAAGACGGCGCAACATGTCACACAGCTCGTGCCACAATTGATTTATTGAAGGAAACGTTTGGTAACCGCATAGTTTCAAGTTTCGGATCCGTGAATTGGCCTCCAAGATCGTGCGACTTAACGCCGCTAGACTATTTTCTGTGGGGATATGTGAAGTCGCTAGTCTACGCCGATAAGCCCGAAACGATTGATCACTTGGAGGACAACATTAGCCGCGTTATTGCTGATATACGGCCACAAATGTTGGAAAAAGTCATCGAAAATTGGACCTCCAGATTAGACTACGTCCGAGCCAACCATGGCGGTCATATGCCAGAAGTCATATTTAAAATATAATACTAGAAAGTTATCTTTCGGATAAAGTAAATTTCATGTCAATTTAAAAAATTCATCTTTGTTTTATTCCATTTAAAAGTTCTATATCTCTATAAAAAGCACCCTATTTTTGAAAAATAGAACAATGATGAACAAAAATTTATATAGAAACGAAATTAGTATCAACTTTGTATGACATATGCAACGAAATGGATAAAGAAATATATTAAAGAAATAAAATTAAAATAACTAAGTCGAATATGATCAAGACATATAGAGATTTTCCACTAATCTAGAAACTTTACTATTACAAATTGTGAAATCAAATTTTAGCAGAGAAGATTTAAGCCATATAATCACATTCGCCCAAGGATCAAACAAAACACATTTAATTCAAAATTCAAAAATTGCTGGCTACAATTTAAAATATTTAGATATAATTAACAATATAATTTAATAAGTTTCCTTAACTAGATAAAGGAGACTTTGAATTTATGGCAAAAAAACTATTTAAAGATGGGGGCGAATCTTATTTTGGAAGAAAACGAGAAGAATGTGAAAAACATGTCCACCTTGGAACTCTCCTGGATGCGCAAAAAAGGAAGGCTAACAGAGAATTCTAAGGGAAAAAAGAATAATAGAATATTTGAATTCACTATTATATTCAAAAAACATTTCAATACAAAGAATAAATCTGTTATTCAATTCCATTTTCAAAAGCCTAGTGTTGTATGGATGAGCCACATGGCAATTGAACAAGAACATAAAATGACGTTTATTTGCTCTGGAAATAAACTTTTGGCGAAAGTCGGTGTGGGTCTCAAAAATAGAAACAGTCACAAATGAGCAATAAAAGAAATACTGAAAGTTAATTCAGTGACGACCATTGATCCAGCATGGTCAGTTGGAAAGAATGGACTAAGAACATCTTCCAAAGAAGGTACTTAGATGGAAATCAACAGAAAAGAAGAAAACCTAAATCCAGATAAATAGAGAGCAATGTTAGAGCGCAATCTACAACATGGATATTTGGAAGACAGAAGAAGCGAGAGACGGAGAACCGGAAGATATAAAACGTTATTGAACAGGAAATATATATATATATATATATATATATATATATATATATATATATATATATATATATATATATACTACTCTTGTTGCTTTTTCTATTTAAACTATTCGAATATGAGTTCTTGTTCGTTATAGACCCAAGTATGAATGGGAAAAACTTATTAAATGTCGGGAAATGACGGGAATATCTAGGTGGCAGGAGAATTGAAGTGATAAATTTTTCAATAGCGACAGCTGTAATTAAAAGAATTTTAATAAATTTAGAATACTACTAATATTACAAACATGATTGACATAATTAATGTAGATAATATGCATGAATAGAAAAATATCAGAGTTAAATAAATAAAAATACTGTTTCAAATATTTACACGGGCAAAAATATTTTGTTCTGATCCAGTGAATATAATACTTGTAGCAAGAAATTACATTAAAAAATTAAAAATTTAAATACAGCATCTTATTTTTTCCGAAAACAAATTGATTTTGCAATCGCATTATTGAAAAATAAGTAATATTACTGTGTTTTTCAACTTTAAGGTGATGTACAAAAAAATCTGGTCATGATCATGGCAGTGGCAAATTTAAATACAATAAAATATTTTTTATCGATTTCCATTTATTGATTATAAAGGGATTTAGTTATTGAGGGAGACATACATTACAGAAAAATTATAATTTATCCAAGTTCCTGAAGCCAATTGAAAAGTAAAACTCGATTACTAAAAAATTGTTGCATTTAAAAACAGAACAGATTCGTTTTTAGAATTCCGTAGCTAGCTAGAAACCCTTATAATTTGATCAGTTTCATCCATCCGTCATGTTTTTAATCAATCCCAAAACAGACTTGAATCGTAATTATAAAAAATGAGGTATGGCCCCCTGTAAGGAAAGCAGAAATGAAAAAATTGTTTTTCTTTTATCACATTGAGTGAGTTTTTAGTAATACAATAAAATATGCGTTAAAACATTTTTTATTTGAAACTTTGAAAATGTCTTTCCTTCTTTTTTAATTTTAGAAAACTAAAAAAATCGGCCAAATATCAGTGACTAAATACACTCAATGAAGAATTACGTCCATAAACTGTTTAAAATTAAATTTCGTTTCTTTCTTTTATCCCAACAAGTATGATGATGTAAAATAGGTCTTCAAAAATGCAAATATTTATATTATAATTTTTTTATTTAATCGTCTCATTCTCAAAATATAAACTTTAAAATTGTTTCAAATTGTCGCTCAATTTAAAGATTTTAACTATTTGGTGAATGCGAAGGCAAAACATTCGGTAGACAAATATCAATTTAGTTCCTTTTTAAGATTATCTTGAACCCACAAATACCCTACGCAAAAAAAAATATTTTGCTATTTTATGGTCTATCTAACACTGAAAATAGGCCTACTCTCATAACGGACAGATCATCTACGTTGATCGACTATTTATGTTCTAATTATAATTCTAAATTGGTGAGCTATTCTGTATTAATTACCTGCTTGTCAAATCACTTCGCACAAGCAGCAAATTTTCGTAACAAAACTGAATCTGTAAAATATATTAAATTCAAAAGATTTTATACCAAAAACAATACTAAAACTTTTATGCGATACTTGGGCAAAGAGATATGGCAGGACGTGTTCGAGGTACAGATCCATCTGGATATGTTCGATTAAAGTGGTTTCGAACCAAAACCCTGAAATGAGGCGGAGTTCCATCGTGCATTAATAACACAGATTTACAAGAAAAAAGTCGATGCCTATTAGATCAGACCACTTTATTCTTAAGTAATTAGATGTCCTGAATTCAAATCTGAGATCTGTTAACCTATATCATGTTAGGTTCAAGGCCATTTCAAGGTCAAATAGAGTAAAATTGACTAAGTAAAGTTGAAGAAGTAGATACGTACGTTTTCGAGATCGCTGAATCTAAAATTGGTGGTTTGTTTAATCCCCCAAGGTCGATTAGAGGTCATTTTAGGGTCATTTCAAGATCAAATTGAGAAACATCCATTAATTAAATCTGAAAAAAGAAGATATACAGGTTTTTGGGTCGCGGATTCCAAATTTGTGATTTGTTTAAAAGAAAATAGGTAGAATTTTGAGGGCGCTGAGTCTCAATTCGTGGTTTGTTTAATACCTCAAGGTTAACCAAAGGTCATTTTAAGGCCATTTCAATTCAATCAAATTGAAAAATCTACTAAATATGTCTGTAAAAGTAGAGAACCCACGCGCAGCTAGATCAATATCCGTTACATAGCAGACAGGCAAGCAAATCAAGTTTTTGAGTCGAAACTCAAGCTCGTAGATCCTCATACCCCACACACAGCTAGAATGATGTCCGTTACACAGCAAATATGCAAGCGGAGTTAGTTATTATGAAATAGGAATCCAAAACTGAAGCTCCCAAACTCTCATTAGCCACACATAGCTAGATTATTGTCCACTACACAGCCGATACGGAAGGGGATCGAGTTTTTAAGGCGAAACCCAAGTTGCCAAAACTACATACTCTACGTGCAGCTAGATTGACTGCCAGTATAAATTCGACAGGCGACCAGATCAAGTTCTTATAAATATGCCAAAACATACGCTCTCATAACCATATATTCCACGCGCAGCGAGATCAGTCCCTGTTACACAGCAGACAAAGGTGAAAAGCAAAGATTTATGAGTATATGAAATAAAACTGGAGCTCTCCGAAAACCATATACCTCAGGCACAGTATGAGAGTTTGGGGTTTGTGTTATACACTTATGAAAACTCGCTTCGCTAGCCTAGCTGTTATGTAACGGATATTGATCTAGCTATACAAGGAATATGTAGTTTTAGAAGCTTGGGTTTCATCTTGAAAGCTCGTTCCGTTCACATGCCTGCGTGTGATACGTGGTTTTGGGAGTTTGAATTTCGGCTCTAAATCTTGAACCGTTTGCCCGTCTGCTGTATAACGGATATCGACCTAGCTGCGTGTGTGTTCTCTTTTTTACAGATTTGATTAGTGGATTTTTTCAATTCGACCTCGAAATGACTTTCAAATGGACTCTGGTTAACCTTGAGGTGTTAAGCAAACCACAAATTCAGATTCAGCGCCACTAGAAGTCTCTATATCTTCTTTTACAGATCTATTTAGTAGATTTTTTCAATTTGACATTGAAATGAACCTGAAATGACCTCTGGCTGACGTAGGGGAATGAAACGAACAACTAATTCGAATTTCGCGACCTCTACAACGTACGTATCTACTTCTTCAGATTTATTTAGTGAATTTTGTTCCATTTGACCTTGAAATGACGTGATAGAGGTTATTGGACCTCAGATTTGAATTCAAGGCGTAATTTTAATTACACAAGAATAAAATATGCATCCACTTTTTTTAATTTTGTAAATCTGTGTATATGTTTCCAGGCTTTGACCGTAAGGTACACTTTTAAATAATCCTGGAAAATATATTGCAAAAAGTCTAAATATGTGGGCCCGTCTAAACAGTTACGTGTAATATGAAATCCTATTATTCGAAATTCCGGGATACCTGTCCAAACATTATATGAAAATTTATTTCGAATTAACCTGAACTAACCTGTCCAAACATTATATGAAAATTTATTTTGAAATTAGAGTGGAATTTTTGTCCGCCCTCATATAGTTATTATAAAAATTTACAATACGTCGACACGTAAACCATACTTTTTTAAGACAAAATCGGTCTTGGTGGTATTTCCATTACATGTGTTCATAACACTGAACTCTGAGAAGTAGATCTGAAGATTGAAGCACCTAAACTCTTTGTAAATGGTGTAGGCGAAGAAGTTGATCATTTAAAATTTCTCATGCAGTACTCCTAGGAATATCCTCGAGTAGTACGGTTTCTCTTTCAGTAATTTCTATTTGACATAAAAGTACCATTTTCTCTTTAGCACTGGTGTAATTTAATAGGTAATTTCTCAGCGGAAATTTATGCTATTCTGCAGTGTGCCCATTTCTGTGAGAGGGACATAGACAGGAATAGAGTAATAAATATATGCTCAGACAGTAAGACTGCGATATTGGCACTGAAGTCAAGTTTCGTGACTTCGCGACTGGTGTCTGAGTGCAAGGATGTACTAAATGGTATGATAAGGAAAGGCTGCACAGTCAGACTCGTATGGGGTTCGGGTCACTCGGGCATACGCGTGAATGAGAAAGCAGACCGTCTGAAAAAGTTGAGTTCGGTGATCGAACCGTATGGACCCCAACCAATGTTACCTGTTCCAATTGCTATTGGCAAAAGGAAATTGAAATCGTTGCTGGAAAGCAAATTGATTGAATCATTTAGGGGAGCTCCTGGAATGGGGTGTGCTAAGGAACATATAACGGGGCCTAGCGCACGGCGTACTAAGAAGCTTCTCTCCTTGGAAAGGAAAGAGCTGCGAATTGTGGTGTGATTATTGACAGGACATTGTCACCTCCGGGGCCATCTTCATAGAATCGGTGTCGAGAGCGACCCGACATGCAGATGGTGTTTGGAGGAGGATGAAACTGTTTACCGTGTTCTCAGAGGGTGCCCAGGACTCAACGGACTGAGACAAAAATATTTCGGAGATATAGTTTCGTTACCGGAAGCAGTTAGTGGGATGTAAAGGGCCCAATGGAGGCCTAGGCATCGATGATCTAGTATCACCACCCCTTTTTCATTCATTCATTCATTCATTCAAGTAATTTCTCGCAAGAAATTTGCCGATTTGGAAAGGATTCTCAGTATAACCAGCGCGCTTTCCAATCACAATCATGGGCTTTGCCATACATGAAATAAATATCAGCTAATTCTGCATCTTTTTTTAAATTACACTTTAAAATACATATTTTTTAAAAATCTTTGGACCAGCGTTTTGAAATAAGGCTTTATTATTTTTACGTTACCCACAAGAAGCTTCAAATTTATAATCGTCGTAAATGTACTTCAATGTTCGGTTTAAACATAATTAAATAAGAGTTTAGTATTGTGATTTTTACAATAATTTCTTTACAATAAAAAAATAAATAAAAAAATATAGATAAATAAACCAGACCGCCTCCCTGTCCGGATGCCTCTGATTAAATTTGCCGCTCACTCTTAATATCAAAAAATAGCATTGATTGATGTTAGTTCGAATACCCGCTTACTTTAAGCTGTTCCAAAGATTTAAACAAAAACCAGTGTTCGAGGGCCACCTTTAAACATCCTTAGCTCCCTTATGATGCATTCGGAGACATATATTCATACAAATTTTTTTTCACATGTGTCACGGTTAAGAATTTATCTTAAATTTACTATGGTTAATTTTACCTACTTTTGGCTAATATTCACATTTTGGGCAGCGCTATATCATTGTTATTAAGCATTTCTCATTTCTCCTTCGTACAACAGGCTAATATTCGTAGCATTTTTGAGTCCTATTGCTTTTCGAGCCATTCCAAATTTCACTCCCTTGCAAATTTTTTTCTCAACTTAATTATTTTCTTTATCTTTCAGTAATTTGCCTATAAGAAATACAGCCTAATTAAAATTCTTTCAGAACTTTAATTTTTAGGTCGGCAACTCTACGTCACTGTTTAGGTGTTCAAATAGAATGTTATTATTTACCTTTTTATAAGATATCATTCCATTTTTTGTGCTGATCGTTTCAATTAAGTTGTTACATTTATCCATTTTAGTTACAGTTTCCCGAATTTTTATTTGTAGTATTTTCTAGGATTTTTTTACCTTTTGTTGGGGTTATGTGACTTTTTCATTTGACGTTTAGGCAATTTGCATTCTTTTAAGCCGTTGCTTGTTGGGTTGCTATTTCTGTAGTAATTTTTGGAAGCAAATTTGGGTGAATAACTAAGACCGTGTTGTTAATGGCTGAGGGAAAATTCTTATTTCCTATTTTAGGAATCAACAATGAAGTCCTATTTAATTTTGAGTCGGAAATGTCAACGACGTATTAGTTAGCAATGCCGTTTGAGTCCACTATTTTGAGCTGTCATTTCTTTTGTGGAATTGCTACTGGTTTAAGGTCCCTTTTGTCTCGCGCCCTATGTTGAGGGAAAAAAAGCTCGTACAGCGCAGGTTTCGGGTTTTCTATAAAATGGCGAGATATTAACTGTCAATCCTACTTTTTCCTGTGAAATTTTGCATTTCGGAGCCGAGAAATTTCCATCCTGATTTGTTGCCGCTATCCTGCGGATTTTGATGGGAAATTTCATTTTGGGTACCTCGATAGCGTTGTAGTGATTTGTGTGATTTAGTATTTTTTTTTGGCTAGCTATCGAGGTACGCCCTGGAAGCAGGGATTTTGTCGGTCCTGGGCATTATCCTCGGGAATCAGTCTGACCCCCAGAAAATCGGAATCCACCCCTAGGGCCAAGTAAATATCAAGTCCACCCCTAGGGACACAACTCTGGTGAAGTAAATAACGTATCCACCCCTTAGGATACACAAATCGGATCCACCCTTTGGGTTCAAGAAAAATATCATCTCCAACCTTTGGGCTAAATTCCACAATAGAAGGACTTCTCACAAAAATTAGAGTATCAATATAAGCATTTCTTTATTTTTAACATCAAAGACTTTTATTTATCCCACCGCTTCTATGATCATTTAATTCAATTATTTTATTTTTATTATTTCGGTGGAGCAATTATAGAGCTAGGTTGGACGCTAGGCCCGAATAACAACAAATTTACCCGGCTGAAACTCGGTGGCGCCTATAAAAAAATTACCCACCCCTACTCTGCAGCATAGGGGCTAGCTCGGCACTTGCTAACTGGTGCCGCCTCTTCCAACCCTGCTCTCCTCGCTCAAGACAGCCTTTCTAACTTTTTTTTGCGCCTACAAATAAATACCAGTGTAGCACATGTAGAATATCCCTTCAAAGTATACGAACGGAATTTCTGGAAACCCTGTATAGAAATTTTATTTTATTAGTTTAAAATTTATCGAAAGTAGTGAGAAAAATTAATTTTCTTTAAATTATATCTTAATACACGAGTTGCAAACAACAAAAGTTTCAATTTAATATATCATTAATAAGATAAGGATGTAAAAATCTGCTTAACATTATTATAGAAACAGAAAAAGTAAAATCTTCTCATAATAAAAAAAATATAAAATTGATATTAAAAAGAAAAAGACTGGTATAATAAATACAAAAACTAATATAAAAACAGTTGAAAGCTTTCGACGAAAAATTGCTTACTAAAATTAGGTTTATTCGAAAACTTCTCACTTTTATGATCTTTCTCGAGTTTTATTTAAGAGTAAGGTTAAACCTTTCTTTCTAAGGAAATTTACATACATGGTCTTGTGTCTCATAAAATGTCGTGCCTATTTTTGTCTACGCAACAGTAAATTGAAAAGGATGTAAATTCTTATGTATGCTAAAGACCCAAAATAAATTAAATTATCTGCTTAGCGAACCTTTTATATTTTAAGAAGCCCTTTTGACTTTTATAAAAAAGCTTTTACCTTGCGAAAAAATCTACATGCTCCAAATACATGCCAAATTAAACCTTTTTTTACCTTTTATCGATTTTAAAGCATAAAAAATACATAATTGTAGAAAAAAATACATAGCGCCGTGAAACTATGTAGGTGTAAATGTATTTCAAAAAGTATAAGAATATTTAATATCAAATTTGGTTTACAGCGATCAGAATGGTGTAAAACTTAAATACAATTGTTATAAATAATAAACAATTTAGAAAAGCAGCTTTTATCACTCCTGATCATCATTTTCATGTCTGAAAAGTTTAATCTTTCAACGGTTTCGATGATTAATCCATATAGAAATACAGACAAAAAATAAGTAGTCTAACTTCTGAGAACTTCCTTTTCATCTCTGTAAAGTTTCATCGAAATTGCTTGAACCGTTTCGAAGATTTGTAAACTTTTATGAAAAGCTAAGCTGTTTCGGAGATTAGCCCGTACATACAGACATAAAAAAGCAGTCTTGTCATTCCTGACAACCTTCACTTTACGTCTATTAAGTTTCATCGAAATTAGTTCAGCCATTTCGAAGATTAGCCTGTACGGGCAGACAAACAGAAAAAATGACAAGCTATATCTCATCAACTCCTGATAACCTCCTCTTCATATCTGTAAGTTTTCATCGAAATCGAAAAGAATATCTTATATAAATATGTTGAATACGATCCAAAATACATCGATTAGACTAGCATTAGACGCATTTCGCACAAGTCCAATACTAAGCCTTAATTGCATCAGCAGAATTCCTCCTCTTCACTACAGAAGACTAATCTTACTTCTTCGTTATTCCATAAGACTATGGAGCAAGCCTGAACATCCCTTCACGATAAATTCTTCAATCTGCATAATATTCAACTTTATTCTGCCAGCATCTCAATGCCAAATTCACCGAACAGGTCATGACATAACATCTTGATAGATCATAACTTACAATTCCCCCCATTCCTGACAACTCATCCAACCTTTCCACATAGAATCAACTATTCTCTTCTATCCCATGACCAAAAATCTGCTAATCCTATAATATTAAGAAATGATTATAATCATATTATTACTAATAAATTTTATAACTATAAAATTATATACACAGATGGCTCAAAATCCCCTACGTCGGTTGGTGCGGCTTTCCATCATTCTTCGTATTCAGAATCATTTAAGCTTAGCGATACATCAAGCATTCTTTCTGCTGAGTTGTTTGCCATAGAAAGGGCAATTGCATTCATTCATAAATCCCCAATTTCCAGATGGTTAATAGCATCCGATTCTCTAAACTCTCTTATAAAAATAGAATCTTTTTCGTCGGATCATCCTTCCGTAGATAGAATTAATTACCTGTTTTACAAATGTCATAGATTGGGGCACACTATCAAATTTATTTGGATACCTAGTCACATCAGCATCAGGGGCAATGAAGAAGCAGATCATCTCGCTAAAAATGTTAGTGGCCCTATATTTAATTTTACTATCCATACTAAAGATTTGCACCCGAGCATTCATAGATTTATATCTAATCTCATAGAGTCTGAATGGGATATTTTGGAAGGAAGCAACAAATTACGCAAAATTATCAGCTCTACTCACAATACTTTCTTAGAACTCGATTTAAATAGAAAGGAACAATCAAAGATTTACCGCCTCCTCATAGGACATACCAAGCTTACTCATTCGTATCTACTGCAGGGAAATGATCCCCCAGAATGTCCTCACTGTAACACAGTGATGACGATCAAGCACATATTTACAGAATGTGAGGAATAGTCTATGACTCTTCATAGATATAACATACCTACTGAGTCTATTAATCATTCTTTGTCCATCAATCCAGCCAACCTAATCAAAGTAATCGATTTCTTAAAAGAAACACAACTTTTTGATAAAATATAAAAGTTAGCACGTATTAGGCATCCATAATTTAATAGGTTAATCGTCTAATTAGTGACCTTAACCAAAGAAGTGACGCTAAATGACCTCGTTGTCGATGCGTCATTAATTGAAATGTTCTCTCTCTCTCATCGAAATCGATGCAGCTATTTCGGAGATTAATCCGTGCAGACAGACAGACAGAAAAAAAGTAGGCTATGTCACTCTTGACAACCTCCTCCTTATGCCTGTAAATTTTAATCGAAGTAGGTTCAACCGTTTTGAAGATTTGACCGTACAGATAAACAAACAGAAAAACAAAAGTCCGACAACCTCATCTTTATATTTGTAATGTTTCATCGAAATCGGCTAAGCCGTTTCTAAGATTAGCCCGTACAGACTGGCAGCCATACAGACTCTCCAATTTAATTTATATTTGTAGATATGTAGATATAGCAGAATTATTCTTTTTATAAAAATACAGTAGTACTTGCAACAATATATTTTTAAAAATTTAACTTTTATCTAAGAAATGTATTTTCTTCTGGCAGAACAACAGTTGATACCTTAAAATTTGAGGTTCAAGGTGGTAAAAAATTTACATTTTGGTTATTAGCTGTCAAATATTTACTAACCATTTTTTTTTGTCCAAGCACGTCATAACAATTTTATTTTCATTTTTATGAAGAGGATAAAAATTGTAAATTTGCTTACTTTTGTTTTATCTACACGTCCTTCGAAAAGCTGAGCTGTTTCTAGATAACATACAAACTTAAAGTTTGGCACAGTTATCGACTTAAAGACTGCAACTATGAGACACAGACTATTAAAATGTCAATAGCACCTCTTGAGGGTATACTGAAAATATAATCATGGTGGCCCCTAAGGGCAAACATAGATTTTACAGAGAATTGCCATCTAGTCATTCATTTATATAACTTTATATAATGTTAAGGATGCTAAGAGGATTTTCGTAGCCGATCAAGATATTCAAATACACTTTTATTATGTGTTTTTCCAAGAAATGGTCAGAAAATATAATATTATTCATTTAAGTTTATAGAGCCTTAAAATTGTTGATAATTGTGATATCGACTTCCAATTTATGCCCTTTTGTTGTTGATTCAGGCAGAGGCAAGAATAAGACTCCACCGACTAAATCACTCAACAGTAAAATCGCAAAAGACGTTGTTAGGACACAAAAACATGTAAAAAAATCAGGAGCCCTGAGTTGGAAATGGACACGGACCATATGAACTCGAGCTACCGTTATAATATACCGTTTGAAGTCACAATAGAGGATCGAATGGCAAGTAAAAGAGAAACACCGGAAACATTCTCGGGTGCAAGTATCTGGTACACTGACGATTCAAAAACTAGTGAGGGTACTAGAGCTGGGATATATAGGCTACAACCGAGGAAGGAATTAACCTTTCCCCTTGGGAAATACCGAACAGTATTCCACGCAGAAATATACGCAATCTTACGGTGCGCAGACGAGATAAACAGGAGAGCTTACAAAGGGAAGCAAATCCTCATTTACTCTGACAACCAGGCAGCCCTAAAAGCCCTCAAGGGCCAAAAGGTATCATCGAGGCTGGTTTGGGAATATCAGAGTGAGCTGGAAATTCTGGCAAAAGACAACAGAGTTATGTTAAAGTGGGTACCAGGACACGAAGGCAAACATGGAAATAAAAAAGCTGACGAGCTGGCTAGAGCAGGGTCGGCATCTCAATACATAGATCCAGAACCGGCCTTTGGGGTGCCGCGGTGCGATGCCCGGGAAGCAGTCAAAAAATGGATCAAAAGAGAACATAAAAACTACTGGATAACCAGACAGGGTTTAAACCACAGCAAGCTATTTATTGGGAATCCTGACCCGAAACTGGCAAGGAATTTACTACAAATGAGTCGGAACCAATTAAGGACTATTACGGGTATAATGACGGGACACATGGCCGTCAAAGTACATCTGAATAGAATGAATCTATATAACGGAAACCTCGGCTGCGGACTATGTGGACAAGCCGAGGAAACGGTGAAGCATATCATATGTGACTGTGAGTCACTGGTGAGATTTAGACAACAGACATTCGGGCCAGTAAGTCTGGAACCGGGAGAAATACTCACTCACTCCTTAGCCGGACTGTACAGATTGAGCCAAGGGGCTAGGTTGACAGAGTGGCTGTAATGTCTAGGGTGAGCACAATAGGCCTACTCTGGCCGCAGTGCATCCGGCTTTATGGCGGACCCGGGAATATAATAAAAAAAATACTTTTTCAAATATATATATATATATATATATATATATATATATATATATATATATATATATATATATATATATATATATATATATATATATATATATATATATATTGATGGAGTAGAGTTCAGCGCTCAAAATGCTATTAAGTGAATTCAGCTTGTAAGAATTACTAAAGTCTGAACTATAGAGTGCTGATCCAGTATGCTGTTTAGCTTATGATCCATTCGTATAGATTATTTCATGACTGGGAAAAGCGGAGTTTGTAATATTTCTAGAATGGTTTAGAAAGATTCTGATATGAGCGTCTTGCTTTTTGTATTTGGTCATGTCGAGGTTGATTTCCAACTGCTCCATCCTGGGAAGGAAAGGGTATCAGTGAGGCTGTTTTAGAGATGGAAAAGTGAAATTATGGTCCTCTGAAGAGAGAATAAAAGTTATATTAGGAGGGATGGTATGATTATCGTTTGTGTATTGATTAGGAGGGAATTATGGATTGAAGAATCTATCACGCAAGAGAAGATGGGATTAAGACTACAGATTTAAAGAGTATTTTAATAGTAGATGTAGTCTTCTGTGTTGTAATGATTGAATGTGGGACAAACATTGAATTCTTGAGATGGGACTGGTGCCATTTATATATGTTTAGAAGAGATAGGTAGTTTGAACTCCATGATGTACTTGGAAGATATTTTATGATATTGAGGTCCTTTAATCATTTATTTTTGATAGAGACTATGTGCTCTTTCCAATTAACCTTATTGTCAAAGATTATTCATAGAAATTTCTGACTAGAATAAGTAGGAATGGGAGTATTTGTAATATCTAGGGTGCTGGTCCTGGAACATGCGTGAAAGGAATTCCTTGTAAGACATTCAGAATAAACAATACCATTTCATTGTAGAATTTTTGTTGCTTCCTTCCTTTTTCCTACTATGTTAATTAATTTGCAGCCGCTCAGTTTAGCTGCTTCTATGGACCGCAAAAGAAGCTCAAGAAGGAAATGGGTGGAGGTGGGGGAGGGGAACATATAAAAGATTGGTTCATATCAATCACCTAAGGCGCATCTGAAGTTCATCCGAAGTTCAGAAATCCATAGAGGCTCACCTAGCTTAGCATTTCCTAGTTAACGATCCAAGCAAACACAAACTTTTTATAAAGTACAATTGTACGGTTTAATATTAATACCGTGATATGGTTGGAAAATTAATACATTGTAACAATATACATACATTTAGTGATATAGAATAAATAAATTAATAAATGTAGCGGTTAACCCTACAATGACAATTTGTTACTTAATTGTGCACAGTGAGACGCAATTCTGCGGGTTCTAAATCTGGGTGTGTATTTATGTACGCATTACTAACCAAATGAATTACAAGCTTGGGTGTAAATTATTATAAATATAACAAAATGAAAATTCAATTTTTTAAACCACAGCTTAAGTTAAAATAAATAAAAGAGTACAAAAATATTTGAAAAACCTGAAATCCAAGCGTCGTGGTATTCCTTGTTCTACGTGTAGGGTACTGGGGCTATCTATCCCCACAACCCAAAATAGAGTCTCGTTCTCAAAATTTCATAATCAGAAACACAAACAAAATTCAGGGAATAAGAAGCGGGAACAATAACCAAGAACAAGAACTAGGAATAAAAATAAAAACTAGAAGAAAAAACCCTCTAGCTGGAGGGTTTTAGTTATTTCGCAAAGGAAATGGGTTAATAGATTTTAGTTTCCATTGCTGTAGGTTCAAATCCAACAATACCAAACTGCATATAATGCTATAAACCCCTAGAGAGTATTACAAGGCCAAACGAGTCACTGAATCCCGTTTACAGGTGGAGTAAAATATCCAAAAAAGTCTTGATGGCTCACACGCCGTTGCTATTCCAACAGGCTTTTTAGAAGAAGAACGATTTTTGCAAACACCAAATTAAAAAATAACAGTACCGAACTGCATATAATGCTATAAACCCCTAGAGAGTATTACAGCGCCAAACGAGTCACTGAATCACTTTTACAGGTGGAGTAGAATATCCAAAAATGTGTTGATGGCTCACACGCCTTTGCTTTTTCAATGGTCTTTTTAGAAGAAAAACGATTTTGCAAACACAAAATTAAAAAAATACCTAAAAAAGTGACTGAATGTCATACATGTCTGTTAGAGTATCGATTGAAGGACTGTCTTCGAATGGTTTTCAATCAATCGTGCATGAATCTGCGAATCAACAACGGACCAATTTATGTGTTCCGTGAATTAACAAATAGTGCGGAAAGATTAATAGTGTGTAAATAGTGTAGAACGATGAATATCCTCTTATCTAAAACCACATTATATCTTATCATTATCAATGGAATTCCCCAGTAGTAACGGCGTGGCAATAAAACAATACTAAAACTGATGAATGACAATCTGTCACGACCGAAGTTGGAAAATATTGCAAATAATGCAACGAGAAATATTTCTTTTCTTTAAAGAAAGCATGAATATTGGTTCAAGAACTGCAACAGTCAAATAATAAATTTAAAACCGGCACGAGGAGAGTATAGAAAAAATACAATGTTGAGATAAAAATTTAACCTCTCTTCTTTGATACCTATGCATTTACATGTTTACATTCTACCATTGTTAGAAGCTTTAAGGGAATTAAACTTTAATAACACGGCCCTAAGTTATAGAGATATACAATACAGGAATTCTATAACACGATCATCCTTCTCTGGAGCACAGGAAAAGGAGCAGTGCTACAAGATCCCCTGAAAGCGATCTCCATGCAAACAACATTATTTTTAAGGTATATCACGCTTTCAGAACCGTATAACTTTAATAAAATATCACTAGAGGTTGAACCTATTATTGGCGATATTATAGGTTGTATGTTTAAAACGAAATCTATATGTAATGTTATTTAACACATTAGCAACAGAATTCTGTGTTTTAGAGAATACTATGCCAGTTTTCTACTCTCAGTCTCTATTAGGGAAAGCGATTAAAGCATTTGTTTGTATTCTATGTTTCTTTCGCTTATCAAGAAATGGAGAAATTTTGTATTTCAGTGTATATTTTAAGTTACCGACCAAGCGCTCTCGGTTTTACTTAGACCATCCTCAGACTTCGTCGAAGGGCCCACCGCAACCATGCCATTTGGAAAATAGTCTCCAACGCCACCGCAGCCTCTACACAGTGAAAATCACGTATACAATTAGAAAGTCTATACCAAATTAAAATTAAAACGTTTCGAACAATGTATACATTAATACTATTAAAACAATCAATTTTAACATTAACAACTTAAAAGACACAAGTGAGGTTATGTCACTCACAGTTAAAGCATAATAAGTTGAGTTAAAAGAAATTTATCTATTTTTTATCATTTTTAGCACTCTAGTATGGTTCTGTACCAATAATTATAACTAGCATTGCTAGGATACGTAAGCGGTATCCCCAATATTTTCTGATCACATTGCTAATCCATCAAAGCAGTTTCATCAGTTGCAGTGCTTGGAGCGGTATTGTTAACTGCTTTTACAGAGAATTTTACTTTAATAAAGTCAGTAAGTATCACTGCGTAATAAAAAACAAACCACCTAGAGCTAAAAAAATCAAATACAAAAGTAACAGAAAGTCATTTGGAAAAATGGCCCACTAAAATTAGGTTTATTCACAAACTTTGTACTTTTTATTCCTTTGCGAAGTTTTATTTGATAATAAGAGTAAACTTTTTTTACCTAAAAAGGTTATACGTATGTATGGTGTTGTTTCTCCTGAAATGTCTTTTTTATTTTCGTTTACGCTATATAGACGTTGGATAAAATTAGACTTTTACTGAAAATTGTCATGAAGAATGCATTTAAAGCCACCGAAGAAATTTGTACTGAAAAAGATATTTTAAATTGTGACAAACTTTGTTGCACAGGGTTGGCTAAACAATTTAATTCCCTTATGACCATCAAAAGGCACTAATATTTGGTTATAATACTTCATATATAAATATCATACAAACTTACTAAGACTATCTTTTGGTACGAAGACATAATATGATTGAGCTTAAAATAAAGTGAAACGTGAAGTTCGGTAAGATACAAGGTACAGAAAGCAGTCGATTGGTGCTAAATGGTATTTGGCAACACAAATTTTTACCGCGATCTCAGTACTTCTATTGCCCTGAAAATTAACTCTGTAACAAGAACTATAGTACCTTTATTTCCCGAAAGTAAATTATTTAATTCCTGTATTGTATGTATACTCGTATACATTCTTAACTTGCGATCGGGTTTCAATTACGAAATCCTAATTTTGTAGCATAATCATATTTATTAAATCCTAGCAACTGTGAGTAGGTCAGTTCTATTTGTGATCGTCAAAATTTCTTAAAATTTTTGCCACTGAAAATGTTTTATCTAGTATATATTTTAAATGTTATATTATTCGTTTTTTTCGTGAACCAGTAAATATATGTATCAATTTTCATGTTAAAATTAACACAGTTTTTTAAATTATTCAATTTTCACATAATACGTATTTCTGTACATTTACCTAGTTATTTTTATTTTAAGAAAAAATTATAAAATGCATTGCATATTGTATTCAACATGGTTTCCTCAGTGACTTTGTGGTAACCTTAATCAGACCAATAATGTGTATTAATTGTGTGCATTTTTAAAATATAATTACCACCAGTTTCAATATTATGTCTTTACTAAAAGGTTTATGAATTTACAGACTTTTTCGCAATCCAATCCAAGAAGAAAGTTACTACGAATATTTTAAGCTCTACTAGACCTCTGATTTTTGATTTGTCCCTTATTAAATCTGTAGTAACAAGGGAAAATTGATCTTTTTCCATAATTATATGGTTAAGTGATCATTCTTGTATGATAAAAATTATAGTGGTCTACAAAGAGCCAAAGCTTTCACGGCGTTGATCAAGTTAACAATGATGGTTCTTGGGTTTAAACCGTGCCAAATTGGAATTATTGTGAAATTGCGCTCTTCCCTTTCTTCATGTACTACTACAAAAGAAAGAGAATGGCAAATTAGCACATTCTGTGTACAGAAAACCAACACATACAAATCGATATCTCAATGTAACGTCACACCATCATCCTTCTCAAAAACAGTCCATCATAAACCCATTGGTACGTATAGCACTTTCAATATGTGACGAACAATCACTGAAATCAGAAACAGGAAAACTGACTGATGCTCTGAGAGGCAACGGATATTGCGCTGAAGATATAAGACGTTTTATTATCAAATATAAAAACCCAACTCTTCAACAAAATGTCATAAATGTTCTTCCTATGGACAGTGTCTTACCTTACATACATGGAACCACCGACAAGATTGCCAGATTGCTCCGAAAATCCAACATGCGCACAATTTTCAACAAATGTAGGAAATATTTGAAAGTTACGTTCAAGGTGAAGACAAGGATCACTGCTAATCTTTTATTTCATATATCACTTTTATATTTGATTTAACAGGTAGTGTTACTTACCTTCAGTGGTAAATATAACCAATAAGTTTGAATTAACTGTAATTTTCTTGCCACAATGAAAAATATGTGTCTTCATGCAGGGTCAAAAGTTCAATATTAGTAAGTTACTATATCTTTTCGAGATTCTTCTTTAAATCACCTTCATAATTCTTAAAAGTTTTTAGATTTTGAATAAAAAATGCAAATACCATATTCTATACCGCTCTTCTCAAGTCGCCAACCAACCAATGTTTTTAAATAAGGTGTTAATATTACTCAGCGAGGTCGCTCTCAATTGAGTCATCATTGATCAGCATTTACCCTATAAGGATTCCTTAGTTAACGCAAGAGAGGGGCAGTTTTAAAAGACGTCTCATGATTTCATCTTCTTCTTTATAGCCTCTGCAGCGACGTATAGTATTAAAATTAAAAGGTATTTCTTTAACTGGTAGTGTCCAGTCTCCGTCTCAATAGTCCCATATATGTCAATGCTGTTTTGTCGACTAGGTAGCAGGTGGCTTAATAGTTTCCTGGTAAGTTGATTGTTCATCGTTTTATCACCGTCTGTTTAATCCGTTGTTAGTGATTTTTTGGTCATTTGTGTTATTGCTGAAATTAGAAGAATTAAAGAACCAAATTCAAGAACTCTTTATGAATATGCTAAAAAGCTTTTAGTAAGCCAGTTTTTATATTTAAAAAATTAAACATTAAATGTATTGGGCTTTAAGCTTGTTAGTAATTTATAACTATGTTTACAACTTTTATTTTCAAAAATAATAACATTAACAAGTAAAAGAGTAATCCTAACAAAGTTGCTTAACATGTTTGCAAGCGCCGTAACCATATTTCGTCAAGATCGTTTATGTGTCACTTTATTTAACTTACTGACCCTAATAATACTAAAATGGTCTCACAAGTCATAAAAGTTGGCAGGGTTCGCCGGGCTAATTTAAAGAAAAGGTCAGGCAGAGATATTTAGGAATTAAGCAATAAAAAAGTAGTTTCACTTTAAAATATTGTACATATCGCTCAATTTGTAGAGATAATATTAGCCACTTGCAGTAATTATTTAATTTTTCGAAAAAATACTGTATTAATTTAAAACTACAATTATTTATTTGAAACAGCCAATTTTAAACCGAAGGTATGAATTTAGAGCGATATTTAAAACAAGTGTAAAATAACAGGAACAATTTTTGGTAGTCGTTTTTGTACAGCTCTTTTGGCGCTCATAGATGGCTAATCTGGGATGTAATTCGATCATTAGCTTATCTTTGTCTTGTTTTGGTGGTTTTAGCTAAAACATATTTGCCTATAAAATATATAAATATCTCTGATTCTTCATATTTTACGGAAGAACTTCAAAATTTCAGTCTCACAGTTTCATTCTTTAGAGTGTATATAAGTTTTGGGATAACATGAATGCTTTTTTTTTCAGGTTTTAACTGCAAATCTGAAAAATTAAAAGAATATTGTTCATTTGCTTGTTTCGGATTAAAGTCTCGCCGACAGCGAAGAACATTTGGCGATTGGACTTACAGTTAATGTGGGTTCTGAACCACGGTCATACGTTTTTTTCAAGATGGTCACCCATCCAATTACTAACCGCGCTCAGTACCGATTCACTTTAGCGATCAGACGTGAAATTAATTAATAATTTTAGGCTACCTTTATTTTTGCAAATAAGGTCATAGGTCAGATTATTCTAATTAATACATAAGTATTTTATGTATTACAACCGATAAGAGACAGCAAACTACCGTAGATGGTAAGCATAAATGATGTTGTTTCCAGTGGTTATGTTTCTTGTAGTTTTAAGTTGTGTTTATTAGGAGAAAATATTATAAAAGTTCTTCGATTTCTTCATTAGGATGTTGTTGGGTTTGAGTGATTGGTTATTTAGTGTTTTAGTTGAGCTGACGAAGGTGGAGAGGGGGAGTGTAACGAACCTGCATCTATGACCCATCATTTGGTCATATGTCATCGTATGTAATTCGTTGTTTATTACAGTGATATTTATTGTGGTGTATCGATAAGTATATTTGTTTATGATAGACCTATGTTCTATTTTAGTCATCTAAAATTATTATATTATTTATTACACATTTTTTTTGTTGCTCTGCTTACATAATTTACACCCATAAGGGTGTTATTTTTTTAAAGGTTACTTATAATTTTCTATATAATTTAATTTATGTTTTCTGTGCAATTTATCCAAGTATGATACTCATTTTCCTATTTACATAATTTATTTAAATATAACTATTCATTATTTGTTATTTTCATAATTTATTTGACTATGACCTAAATGTATCTGTTGATCAGTTTTTTAGTTATATGGCTACTATATATCACTGTGGTTCATAATACAACAGTAGTTCATTGTATAGTGGGTTATGGGTGTTACTAATATCAGAGTGTTAGATTTCGTGTTGGGTCATTAAAATTGATAGTATTGTGGATAAAATTCAGTACTGATGAGATGTAAAAAAATCCAGCCACTGAAGTGAGCTCAGCCTTGAAAGAATAATGTTTAATAAAAGTACATCTCTAACAATTGAAATTTTAAATTAAATTTAAAAATAATTTAGATAATGATTTATGAGAGAGAGAGAGAGAGAGAGAGAGAGAGAGAGAGAGAATATGGTGATATAGTAAAATCTCACCTGATACTTTTTAAGTAATATCCAATTTTCTGTTGACAAATATTCTGGATGTGTAGATCTTATTATAATAGTACTTGGAATAGATGTTATTTTTATTATTTCTATCGTTTTGTAGTGCATTATAAAGTTAGTTTTGTATTTTATCTCATAAATCAATTATTTATATTAAAGCTCTGAGGAGTAAAGTTAAAATAAAATAATACATTAAAGACAGGTTTATTATATTATTGCATAAAAAGATAATAGCTACATATTACGCAATTTTCGTCTTTATTTACCCAACATTTCCCTTAAGCAGTTGTGCAGACGTCTGATAATCCTTCATGATAAATCATTATTTTTATATATTTTATATTTCCTATGGTAAAATGCCAGTGCTCGGCAATCGATTCGTTTATAAATGTAGGGATAAGTATAAAATAAGTTTTAAGTAATGGAAGTTTTTTCAAGGGTATCTGGTAAGCATATGTCAAATTCTTGGCAGTATACAAGAGGCGTCAAAATAACCTTAGTGTTTCATGTAATTTTGCCCCAAGATGCCTCATAATGGGGGTGTGGAGCCCAAAATGAGTACCCAGTGATTTAACTTTAGGGCGGTCACATTTAGGAATTCTTATATATTTAAATGACATGTCATCTTATTTAATTAATAAAACTTCACAAATCCAGGTCAAATAACACCTATAGTATTACCATGGAAGTCAAAAAACAGGCTCGTCATTGCACTCATGTACATAAACTTTTGACACACGTCAGTTTTTAAAGCTAAAAGCAGATCTATTAGATACTTT
This sequence comes from Diaprepes abbreviatus, assembly GCA_034092305.1. NCBI lineage: Eukaryota > Metazoa > Arthropoda > Insecta > Coleoptera > Curculionidae > Diaprepes > Diaprepes abbreviatus. Next base: position 31,772,778 of record JASJET010000055.1, read on the forward strand.
GAACAATTACCTAAAAAATGGTACTTGTTTATGCTTCCACCTTACAAATACGATGGATTTAAAGAAATTAGATTTGTCAGAGCTTTGAATTCTAAATTAAATACAAAAAACCTTATTTTTATGCAGAATATGCTGACATTCATTTAATTTATTGACAAGTTCAATGCAACTGTCTGGAGTCAAGAAAAATTTTTGCCGAGATATTTTCAAGTCGAAATTTATTGGATGGAAGAACAATTAAACTGGTTGATAGCAGCTTAAGAGCAACAGGTAAACAATAAATTGAAACAGAAATGTGGTTGAATGGATCTTCACAAAACTATTTTAAGAACTATTTTAAGGCATCGAGGTGGCAAAAGGTTTGCCAGAAAAGCAAGAAATGTTGAGTTAGAAGAACACATTCTGGACGAAATTGTTGACAATCCTTGTAACAGCTTAAGAAAGCTCACACTTCATATAGGCTAGTAAAATGGGTTATGCTTAACAATTTCCAAGAACAATCGCTTCATCCTTCCTATATTTAAGAAAAATACTCAGTGTCTCGATTGCCTCCCCCCCCTTCCCAAGAGCTTAGAATTCATGAAAATACCCCCGATTATGCCTTTTACACTAGGAATGTGTATGCTGTTGGCTTCCACCCCCCCGTCGATAACCTGTTTTTTCTTGCGATCGCCCCCTCCCAAGAGCTTTGAGTTTAGGAAAATAAATCCGATTCTGACGAAGCCAGCATTTAAATAGTCTTTTAAAATATGTATACCAACAAGCTAGAGCACAGAAGCGTTTTACGCACTATGATGCTTCACCATATTTTAACACTTTAGTGCCTCTCCATTTGGCAGATACTTTTGGTAATTGAAAGTTGAATGGATAAAAGAGGACTTGTTTCATGACCGCAAAAATCTGCTGACAAATTAAAAATCTACTCTTGGCACCCAGAAGATTTCGTGGCAAATTAAAGCTTCGATCAAGCAGGAAGGTATTTTCTATATAGTTTAAGCTGTTAAATCCGAATATGCAATCTGATTTTCAGCAGATAACAGATTAATGTGTTATGAACAATTCAATTGTTTAAATGGTTACAATTAATAGCCATGATAGATTTTTTCAATAAGTTTTTTTGATCTTAATATGATGATTAGAACCAGAGATATTGCAAATGTATTGTAAAATAATAACTCAGTCCATAATGTGAGTTCAGCGCTCCGACCAAACAAGTATAACTTGATTTCTTATTGAAATTTTTCATCATGTAATCCATAATTTTAATAGTAGAATTTTATCGTAAGCCAGTATGTTATTACACTCCACTTACAAGGAATAATAAAGAAGGATACATGATTCAAAATTAAATATTCTGATATTTTCTTTATATTTAACTTGCTTGAAAGAAACTATGGAACAACAGCGGGAAGAAGCTTCCGGTCTAAGTATATCAAACCATTACAATTTACTCACAGTTTAACTCGCGGTGCACCCCACTCACTCCTTAAAATAAACTTTCAATCGTATGATGCTTGTAAAGTTCTTATCAGGGTTTTATCAATCTTTTCGTGACAAATGCTTTGAAGTCATTCTATTTCACATTAACAAATATTTGGAATTGTGTGATCGAAGAATTATCAGTAACTTTAAAGTTAACAAACTTTTTCAAAATAATTATCTGTCTCCTTTTACTGATTTGGTATACACGTACACTGACACATACTTATATCTGAATATGAGAAATATTTTGTGCCCTTTTTGCTACTGCCACTGAGTTAGCATAAGCTTTTAACTTTAAAATGAGACGTCACACGATGAAAAATTTCAAGTATATTCTATTGAATCTAAAATATATCTGGTTGTAATCATCGTATCGAGGTAAATTAAAAAAGGTTATTTTGTTTTTTTTTTTAATAAGGAACAAATATTTTGGGAAAAACATTGTATCTATTATGCTTGATTACTTGTAACGGTTTAAACAATCGTTAATTACAAATTTAATAATAATTTAAAAAATCGTTTTTTATTGAAACCAAAGATACACATGCAGGCCAGGTTTAGCATTACATCTGCTACTTTCACCTAATCTAATGGGTACAAATTTATATAAGAATTTAAAACAATTAACAACTGCTTTATCGAACCCCGATTCATTTTCATTTCATTTTAAAATATTTATTTAACTTTTCATAGCATATTTACAATTTATAATATTATGATATAATTTGGAGGTACAAATATGCACAGTATCTTCCGAAAGATCTCCATAATTTTATCAACAACTGGTGTTGTACTGAACAATTTTTTGCTTAATATCAAGAGACTAGCGAACATCTGTATAAGGCTATCCAAAAGCAGTGCTACCTGGGCTTGTTTGAACTGTCTGGAAGAAGAACATTACATTACCTAGAGCTTCACAAGATGCAAAGTGCCCCCACAGAGTATCATCCTATGATATCTGAGTGTGTTTGGAATGAGTGAATATTCCTCTGGAGAAAATGTGGGAGTACTTTGGCTAATTCTGTGAGATGTACATATGTACAATATATAGGTTTTCCGTCGTGTAACAATATTCCAATTCAATTCTCAAAACAGTAAGCAGTCATGATATTTGCTGGTTGATGTTATAGCTTAAATGCCATAGAAATGTTTTAGATTGATCATTTAATCCATTTTCGGTAGAAACTTTTTTCAGAAACTTCAATAAATTGTTTTGTCGAAAGGTGTATCTTGTTGGATATTTTGATGTTACATGTAATACTCAAGCTCAATTTTTATGGGGAAAATTACGCATAGGAACCCTTTGATGTTGCATATTATGTACGCTAATTTTTATATTTTTTTGCCTCATCCCCGGGCTGTAAAGAGGCAATCTAGGATGAAACAAGCCAAACATCACCTAAATAGCTTTGTACTACATGGGTGTACATTTTATGAAAAATTGATAATCTTCCGGGTATAAAATTTTATCCTTTATATTAGGCTAACATTGATGGATTTTGAGTTGAATATTTGCTTAAGGATTTTAAATTTTGGCTTTTTATTTAACTACATATGTATGTTTTAAGATTTATTTTATTTTAATTTTAATATTATTTTATGAAATTCCCGGGGCGTCTAGATTGAAAAGCTTGTGGCAAGCTTGTCGCAGGCTCGCGATAGGCTCGTTGCTGGCGTGTTGCTGACATGTCGCTGGCATGTTGCTGTTATGACTCGAGCTCATCATGCATGCATCGCACCATATTTATACACACCTTTATTTACCAATTATTTGAATCCGGATACCAAAGCTGCGGAACATAATTGATGAAATGATTGAATGATACCCCAAATTCGTGCTCCGACGGAGTTTCCTCAATTTTATACATTATAAATTTATAATAGATATACTTATACTATGTTCGTATTTGAATTATTATGAATTTTGTATTAACCAAATATTTATAATTGTAGGTTTCGCTCCTTTCATCGATGGAACCATTCTTCTGAACCCTACCTCACCACCAGCAACAACAAGTACCTCAACAGTAGCAACGTCTGCCGGTTACGAACTAGCAGACTTTCCAGAAAGGGATCTTCTCTTTGGTCTGACCAGTACAGAATCGTATTTGGATCTCAACGCTCAGGATCTTGAGTTCGGTTTTAACGAAACGAAACGTGACAGAATTTTGAGGACGTACGTTCGAAATTCATATTATTTTCATTTAAATGAAATATTTTCGACTTTAAAAAATGAATATACGGATTGGGAACGTCCGAGTCAAAATCCATTGAGTGTGCGGGACGCGACTTTAGATGTGTTAAGTGATGGTCATACAGTGGCGCCTTTAATTAGGATAGGGTACCTTCATTCTTTAAGTGGGGGAAAAACATTTTTTCTACATTTTCAGCATCATACGGGGGAGAGAGATCTACCATCGGTAAGTAACAACATATACTATATATCACTTCATTTTGAGTTTTAACACTTTTAGCAGTTGTAGAAGAAATAATTGATCCTTATATATTTTTATTTTGCCACTGATTGTTTCGACATGTATCAGAAGTTGTTTCCTGCGAATGTTGCTCTCCGTTCGATACAGCTCCACCGATGAGACCATGAGGTGATCGAAACGCATATGTAGAGAGAACCAGAGTTACATTTGCAGCAAATAAACTGTTTTTATACATTCTTTCATTTTTTCTCTGCTTGAAAAGATTATTATATATAAGCAACTATTAAAACACTGCAGAAAATATATTTATTTATTTCTTACTGACTTTTTTTTTAAATTCTCTTTAACATTAAATATATACATCCATTAAATATTATTTTATAATTATTAAAATAAAACCCGCTTAAAAAAATTTTGAGGAAACACGTTTTAAGCGGAAAAGCATCTTAGGGGGAAAGAAAAAAAAAAGATATATATACATACATAAATAAAGAACTATTTTATGTATTTATAAATTTAAGTTATAAAAGTCACATTTTTAAGTAGCTTGCTGTACATATAATATAATTATTTCCATATTACTTAAAGTAATCACTTATTTTGATTTGACAAAGAGATTTTGATACATTAGTAATAACGAGGCATTCGATATAATTTAACTTGTGAAGTGCGTTTTCAATTTCACCCAAAGAAGATACATAATGCCTTCAATTGTCAACTGCTGACAAATCCTGAGAGTTTGGCCAAATTGGGGCTAACTTCTTTTCATCACCATCGCCACCATCTTTCTGCAACGATTATGGACGGAACCTTATAATAATAATAATAATAATATAAGGAAAGACACGACTCAGCCGCTAAGATACTCCACCAAGAGTTAGCAGAAAAGTTAAACCTATTAGAGGTAGGAAAAGTGCCTTATTACAAGTATAGTCCGGAGCCTATTCTTGAGAACAACCAGTTCAAGTTATATTGGGACCGAACGCTTCTGACGGATCAAACAGGAGCTCATAATAGACCAGACATTATACTAATAGATAAAATTTCTAGGCGAAGTACACTAATCGACATTGCTGTACCTAACAACAACAACAATAACCTAAGGCCAAAATGCAACGAGAAGATCGCCAAATACAGAGATGTGGAGGTCCAAATCCGAAGACAATGGGCAATGAACAGCGTCCAAACGATTCCAATAATAATACTATCTTTATTGTCTAACAGGTAACATCCATTTATAAGCCAATATGACATACAACTTTGTTAAGATATTAAACAAAATTATCAGAAAAAATAAAATTAGTGATTAATTCATACAACAATTCACAAGAAGAAAACATTTTACATTTTTATTAGAAACTTTAACTTTAAAGCCTGTGTTAATCTCTAAGGGGGTAGGCTGTAAACATCGATGTCACTGCAAGTGTTGTTGAATATACTCATGGCTTGAAATAGAGGCGTTTTTATAAGAAAATTTGTTTCATGGCTAGGTAATGAAAAAATGGAACAGGATCTGACAGGTCTCGAGGGTACATGAAAGTTAACCTGATGCAATAAATCAGAACAGTCGATACAAGATCTGGATAGATTGTTCAAAAACTGGGCTAACAGCTAATGTCTGCGATTTATAAAAGATGGAGCATTAAATCGCCTCAGTAACTGCTCTTCATCTATACCCTTTTGAGAGAATACTCCATCAGTCTTAAATGATAGGTATTTTAAAAATTTTCTTTGCACTTTCTTATAATTGACTAATGTACTTATCATAAATAGGATGCCATATGACCGCACCGTATTCCAGCTTCGACCGAACATGCCTAACATACAAAGTTTTTAAGGAGTGCAAATTGCTAAAATCATTAGTATTGCGCAATATGAACCCCAATATTTTGACCGCACTCCCACAAATCAAACTGATATGTTTCATGAATGAAAGTTTTGGGTCAAAACTGACTCCATGTCATTAAAAGAATAACTTCGTTGAAGTATTTGACTGTTTAGGGTATATTTAAAATGTAAAGAGTTTTATAGGTGAGTCATTACGGTGCACTTTCACACATTCAAGGGCAAATTATTCGCGTTACACCAATTCCGAATAATATCAGTATCCCCTAGCAGCTCTAAGGCATCATTTTTATTACGAATCATCCGAAATAACTTTACATCATCTGAAAAGAGCAAAATACTGCTCGAGATTACAACCGTAATATCGTTAATAATATGTAAAAATATTAGTGGAGCCAGATTGCTTCCCTGCGGAGCCCCGCTTGTAACATTAAAATTATAGTTTTGTAGGTAAGATTTAAGAAATAATAATAGGCTTCTGTTAAAACCCATAGCAGCATGTTTGTTAAATAAAATATAATGATCGACTCGATCAAATGCCTTTGAGAAGTCGGTATAGACCACGTCAACTTGATTACGATTGTCAAATGCCCCACCGGTAAATTGGGCGAAGGAAGCTAGATTACTAATAGTACTACGGCGGTTAAAAATCCATGCTCTTCTGGCAATATTAACTGTTGCACTTGACTCAAAATACACTCATATTCCTTTGCAAATGGGGATAGTACTGAAACCGGTCTATAATTGGGGATCTCGTTTATATTTCCTTTTTTGAATATAGGAGATATTCTCGTCTTCTTCCAAATCTCTAGAAAGGTATTTGTTTTAATCGCCAAATTGAACAAATATGACAAAAGTTTAAGCAGTGCATAGGCATAGTCCTTAACAAAAAAAACAAGGAACCGTGTCTAGCCCCTGTGTGATTCTATTTTTTGATTTTTTTCAACGCGTTCATAATTATTTGTTCCGGAATGTGGTCAATTGAAATGTGCTGGCTCCAAATCGCATTTTCAAAAGGTACATTATTTTTAGAAGGACGCGCATAAACACTACTGAAAAAGTGAGCAAATGCATTCACAATATCCTCAGGATCCAAGAAATGACTGACACCATTTATCAAAACTTCAGGTATGGTTGTTGAAGACCTTTTAGGTTTAATATATGACCAAACGGTATTAAAATCATTAGATAAGGCTTTCTCTGCCTTTACTTTATAATTTTTATAAGCGATATCCATTTTTCTTTTCACCAATGCCCGCAACTCATTATATTGATTTTTGAGATTTTGTTCGTAGCCCCAATCATTTTTTTTAAAATTCTGTGTTTCCATTTAATTAATTTAATTCTTTCCAAAGTATACCAAGCTGGAATATGTATTTTCTTGTTTATAGATTTGGGTATACATACATCGAATATATTCAGCAACTTGCTATAAAACTCTAAAGCTATATTTACGTTATCAATAACATACAAATCTGCCTAATTCATCCCCAGTAAACTATCGTAGAGCAGAGGAAAATCTGCCCTCCTAAAATTATACCTTGATTGTGACAAATTCACTGGAAATTTTGAGACTTTGCCGGGATTGAGCGATAAAAGGATGCCAAGGGCCGGATGATGACGATCTTCATCTATTAATGATACTAGCTCTTTTGAAACTTGGCAGCTGACATTAGCCAAAATTAAATCTAGGATTCTGTCAAAAGTATTGTAAATATGGTTAAACTGCTGCAACCCAAACAATTGAGTGAAACTATTGAATACATCCACCCATTGACCACCACAATTATTGTGAAGTTGAGGAATATTAAAGTCACCCATTATTAAAATGTTTTTAAAGTAAATGCTGTGCAATGTTTCAAATAAATCATATGACTAGGATATTGGAAGTTGAGAAAGAAAAATTAAAACGAGTTAGGGAAAATCGGTGTGTGAGCTCCAGACACTTATGTTTGGAAAAGTACAAAGCTTTTACTAACCGACCTTGAATTGAGATTAAGTTTCTGTCAATTCGGTAATGAATTAAGAGCATATGATGTAAATTATCATAAAAATTTTATTAACCGATCCGTGTTGCTTTATAAGAAAGAGTATGACAAATCTACATAATGAATATGTTTATGCCGATAGAAAAACGCGTTCAGTCAAAGTTGTCGTTCTTTATCGATATGAATTTAATATTAACATAAGGGCAGATTTCCTTGACAGATCTACTATTGGTCCTGTCATCTTACTCCCCGCTTAAATGGTTGGAGGTACCTGAAACACCTAGTAAATTTGCCAAATTTATTGGATGAGTTTCCACTGGATGCTAAACAAAATATGTGGCTCATCTACGACGATTCACACCTACACTACACATTAACTGTTAGAAATCATTTAAATGAGAATTTTCAAAATCGACGGATCATCAGAGAACATGATGCTCCTATAAATTGGTGACCCCATTAATCATATTTAATGACTGTAGATTAATTTTTATGGGGGCCTCTTAAACAAATGATATACTGTAGACCTATAAACACCGAAGAAGACTTGTGGGCACGAATACCAAATAAATATAAAAAAAAGGTTTAAAAAAAACTTTTTTATAACTTTATCTAAGAATTGGGCTAGATTTTCATATTGTATCTTCATACATACCTTTTAAAGACACACTGTATAAAACTTATTTTACTAATTGGTTGCATTTTTTTGCATCTGCAAATTATAAGTTTATATTGCAATTTTTGACTATGTATAAAATACCTTAATGTTATAAGTTTGTTCAAAGGCCTTTTTCTCAAATGCTACTAAAAAATTTCACCTCTCTTCCTGGCTACTATAAAATCAAGAACTGTGAAAATAAATTTACCTGTTTTAAAAAAAATTATCATATACTAACCCTCAGAAACAGTAACAAAAATATTTAAATTCCATTTTACTTCATTCCATAACAAGGCTATAAGTTAATTCCTAAGCTTCGTTTAGACTCTGAATAAATAAAAGAGCCTTAACGTGACCTGCTAGTGGGCAACATATTGCGCCAACCCTCTGCGAAATGTACTGTCCATTTCATCCTTCGCATACATATGGCGCTAAACTAGGAACTTTGTAGATATATACAAACGGTTAGAACTGGGATATGGACAAGAATAACAAATTCTAAACTTTAGTGGATATTTTCATTTTTACAATTAGTATTATAACCGTCGTGTATTGTGTTGCCCATTTTGATGATCAGCATATACAGGGTAGTCTATTTCAATTAATATGCATAAATATAATATCGTGTAAACACGCCAACGAGAATTGTATTCCACAAAAGTTGCATTTTTAGAAGGAGGACATTAAAAAATGATCTTGATTTTGACCTTGAAATCAAATTTCAAATTCACTCGGATATTTTTAATCTGAGAAATGAAAGATATGGGAAATTTTACCTTATGCGATCTTGTACACAGCTTGTTTTGTCAGATCGATTTTGTCCTTGAATTTCTTCGAGATGAACATATGTATGTGGCTAAAATCTACCGATTCTATTATCTGTACTTATAAATTGAAGTTAAGGGTTTCTTGTCGGTAAGTGGTTTTATTTTCTGATTTATTTATCCTACGTGGTTTTAAATAATTGTGTCTGAAAGCTTTCTCTATGTATTGCAGTTCTTTTTTTTTTCTTAACCGACGGTTACTCAAGAGCATCCTGGATGTATAAAGTTCAGAAAGTAAAAAAAAACAGTTGAATTGTTTTTTTTTCCCAGGGATCTTATTACGTACATGTTTAAGGTCTACTTTTTGAAGGACTTTTGTTTCATAATATATCCTGAATCAGTTTGCAACTGCTAGAGATTATGAGGAGGCATTAATATCTGTATATATCTAATGGTTAAAACTTCTATCTAAAAACCACCAAAATGGATGGGAATGTTATGGAGTGGAAGTCAGAGGTTAAATATCTGGGACTGACCCTAGATAACAAATTCTTCTGGAGCAAGCACGAAAAAGAAGTAATCAACCAGGCTACAAAAGCATTAATGGTCTGTAGAAACTTTGCGGGAAAAAGATGGGCTAAAAACCCTTTCCTCTGGCTAATACGATAGTTAATTACTCGAAAGTTCAAAGACTGAATTTTGCATGTATAACGGCGGCAATGAATATTGAAGAGGACAATTTATGGTATGATCTATTATCCAGAAATCAACAAATCTGGGACATGCCCCAAGATAAAATTTAGTTTTTCGAAAAACTTCCGCACAAAGTTGAGTCGCAAAAGCGAATGGGATAGAAACACCATTGAAAAACTCAACAAGAAATTCATTATATGATATACAGATGCCTCCAAAACAATGAAGGGAACTGGAATAGGAGTGTATGAACCTTGCACCTGACACTATAAAAGCTTCGGTAAGTCACAAACCATTTTCCAGGTAGAAATACATTCCACTAGAATTTAACAAAGAAAAAAACTGTCACGGCCAAGAGATTATGATCATATTGGATAGTCAAGTAGCCATCAGTGCGCTGAGCTCTCAAGGTATCAGCTCCAAGATGGTCTGGGAATACCTAGAGAAATTAAATGATTTGAGTAAGAATAATAAAGTCACCCTTATGTGGGTACCAGGACACACCGGGATAGAGGGAAATGAAGTAGTAGACAGACTCGCGAGGAAAGGAATTGATACACCATTTCTGTGGCCAGAGCCTTCCTGTGGAATCAGTAGCAGCGTAATGCTGTAAGAACTAAAAATATAATAAGAAAATAGTAGAAATAATTATTAGACGGAGCTGCAAGGATTGAGACAAGCGAAAATATTTCTTGGGAAGTACGACCAGCAGAGATTCAAAGAATGCATAAGTTTAAGTAAAAACCAACTCATAGTTTTGACAGAGGTTCTGACGGAGCATTGCCACCTGAAGGGACACCTCAAGAAACTCGGACTGGCAGAAGGAGAAGACTGCACATTCAATTCATATCTTTTCAGAGTGCAGTAGTCTAGAAAACCCTAGAATATTGTTCTTGAGAACACACCAAATCGAAAAAGGGGAGCTACCCACCTAAAAGCCGTCCAACATCTTAAGTTTCCTGAGTACGACCAGCAGAGATTCAAAGAATGCATAATTTTAAGTAAAAACCAACTCAGAGTTCTGACAGAGGTTCTGACGGAGCATTGCCACCTGAAGGAACACATTAAGAAACTCGGACTAGCAGAAGGAGAAGAGTGCACATTCAATTCATATCTTCTCAGAGTGCAGCACTCTAGAAAACTCTAGGATATGGTTCTTGGGAATACACCAAATCGAAAAAGGGGAGCTACCCACCTAGAAGCCGTCCAACATCTTAAGGTTCCTGAGGGGAATAGGACTGAGGGACCTGCTCTAGCCGATAAGGTAACTCTTACGACTTAGCAGGAGTAGGGGGGGGGGGACAATAGATCTACCAGGTCGCAGTGTACAGACACCAATTCTTCACTCATACATACGCACATCTAATGGTTGAAAAAAAAAAGCGGTTTTAAGGCATTGTCTGGTGTGGTTCATAATATAACTTGGGAAATCTTTTATTTTGCAGTCGAAGTTAAGTTATAAATGATGCATGCACCAGGTAGGTTATAATCAAGCTGTCAGTCAAAAAATGATTATGTTGCACCTTCAGTTCTTTACTATTTGGTAAAAAAGTTTATTTTTTTCTATTTCACCACCATCATGGTGTGTTTTATAACAATTTATTCTAACTATGCAACCTCTAACACAGAAAGGATATGATGGAGAGAAGTTTGCATTTACTGTTTCGCATTTTACTTTCATTTACATACGGAGTTGCATATAGTTGTACATTTGCTGAATATGATTTCAGCACTACAACAGCATAATGTGGATATAACCACTGCTAATGCATCTCACACGGAGGAATCCGTGAAAGCCGTATAAACATATTTACACTATCCGACGAGAGGTCGGCGAAGTCAAGTTCAGTGTTGCATACTCCTTCCAATCTGTCCTTTGCATAACCAGGTGCATGTCGGTACCCTGATGAGTCTAGTGAGAGAAGAGACATGTAGCTCTGCCGTATCACTGTGGCGGGGAGGGTAAGCTTTGACTTTCTTCTCGGTTTAGTGGTACAGGTAGGCCACCATCCCGATGGTGGTGGAATAGGATAAATTGTGTTTTATAACAATTTATTCTAACTGTGCAACCTCTAACACAAAAAAGATATGATGGAAAGAAGTTTGCATTTACTGTTTCTCATTTTACTTTCATCTACATACGGAGTTGCATATAGTTGTACGTTTGCTGAATGTAATATCAGCACTACAACAGCATAATGTGGATATAACCACTGCTAATGCATCTCACACGGAGGAATCCGTGAAAGCCGTATAAATATATACATATAGATGTATATATATATATATATATATATATATATATATATATATATATATAAATATATATATATATATATATATATATATATATATATATATATATATATATATATATATATATATAGAAATCATGGATTTTTGCTCTCTAATGAAATCTCAAAATTTTACCATGAAATATAATATATTATTACCAACTATGAACGCCTTACCAAATCCTGGCAACACCCTGTAAGGTACCTCAGTTCAGACTTACCTAATGATTGTCCTAATGCTGACTGGAGTTTACCTATACGCTAGCTCATCTCAGGGTAGATTCGTTGTTTTTATATTTTTCCACTATTTTTAAGATATTGCCTGTGTAAGTTTTATAAATGTCTAAATCGGGAAAAAGGCGCCTCCAAATTTTACTTTAGAATGAGCCCTAATGATTATACTACGAGCAATTGTAGTAAAGAAAACTTGGAAAAGAATAAATATTTAATATGTCATATCCGGGTAAATAAATCGCAGAGTCTAAGTACTTAAAAGTATCCTAATTTAAAATTATAGGAAATAAAACCAATTAAATAGAGGCCAATACATTTATTCCTCACGGTATACCGCTTCCCAGATAATAAGTACAACTCCTGGAAAAAGTTATCACCAGTGTGAATTATTGCAAGCTCCTCTAATGGGGCTATCTGATAGAATTGCGATTACAAATAGTAAATTGCAATAAATAAACCTTGTTGACTTAGTCGAAAGTTATTGTCTTTCTATGACTAGCAAAATGTGAATATTAAAACAAAAGAATAGTAAATTAAACTTGACAGTGTCCTGCACCGTGAACTACAAACCGATCCAAAAGTAAACAAATCAACTACACTTGGAAGGTTTACGTCGACATAGCCCAGTTATAGTAGATAAAGACGCTCTCTATTTTAAACTGGAATATGAAGTTCCATAAGCGCAACAATGCAGGAGACTATCAACTTTGCAGTAATAAAAAAATAAGCCATATAAAAAAAGTACAAAAAATATCTGCAAAGAGAAAGAATTAGAAAATTGATAATGAAAGAGATAATGACAGTTAACAAAAATACAAGCAGTCGAAAGTTGCACAAAAAAAAATGATAGATAATTATAAAAATTAGATCATAGAAATCAACTTATAACTGTCGCTCAAATGGTTAAAATCTTGACAAAATTTTACTGAAAAGTTTGTTACAATTTTGTACATAATAATTAGTTTCCAAAATATTCAATTATTAAGCAATTGAAATTTTCAATAAATGTATCATTATAATATTCATTATTTTAAACAATAATTAAATGGGTACTTGGCCACTCTGGGACTCTAAAACAGAACCATGAAAAAAAACCTCAATTACAGTAAAGTATCGCAAAAATAAAACAATTAAATTTGAGGTTGTAGCGCAACGAAGTCGACTGCGTTTCACCTTACATAGTTTACTGGTTCGCCGCAAATATTATGTGATATGGTAAATTACCAAAAGATAAATATCATTAGAAAAAAATATTAAAGTCCAAATATTTAAAATCTATTAATTAGAAAGGTTCCAAATCATATACACAAGAATCCCTTACCTGTTAGCCCTCTAGATAATCGAACAGAAAACTGTGCTTAGATAACTAAACGATTCAAAATACAGGTTTAATACCCATTAGGCTTAACGATCAAAAACTCTTGTGTACATACTTTGGCTAAAATTAGGCACTTAGCTGAATCACTTTCAAACAGGTGGTTAAACAAGGCCTGTGACATAGACGGCTTCACCAGAGAGGACGTTGACCTGGCTCAATATGGAGATTGTCCCCTTCAGAGGCTCACAATCCCAGAAGTTCAGCACGAAAACCCAAACTGTACATTATAAAATTCCATCCAAAAAAAGAAAGACTGAAGAAATCCAAAGACACTGTATATTGTAACTATTCCAAAAACATACTATAGTTTTCCCAAAGACGTAATTATTCCAAAGACCCTAAAATAAAGAAATAAAAATTCCTACTCAATCAGTAGTACAAAAGGCCTACGCAAGCCTAGCTAAATTTTGCTTAAACACAAAAACTGATTGTTTCAAAAGAAATATGTACATACCTCGAACTCAAGAAAATGGTGGCATCTGATAACTGTTAAGCCGTTGTTTCTGGCTGGCTGAAGAAAATAATCGCCAAACTGGCTGTAGAGTGAAACGACCAAAATCACCAAAAATTGTTTGCACCCCGACTTGGTTTTGTTACTTTAATTGGCCATTTATGACCAAGTCCCTTAACTTGGGAAAGTAGTAAAACTAAAACCACTTCTTCACGCTCTTGCGTCAGATAGCCAAAAGAGAACGATTTCTCTCAAATCACTAGCACATTTCTTCCAACGGCAGTTACCAAAAAAACTTAATAAAAACGTCCATCAAAAATCCATCCAAAAAAAATAACCTTAATCTCGTAGCCATAATCTCGAACCCTTGAAATTTATCATACAGTTTGAACTACTTCCGGAAAATATTTGCAAAAATTCTTCTATCTCAATTTTAAACTGGCCAGTACTAAAATCAGACCTAGACAACCAATATCTTAATAATCTAACCTGCCTCGTCCTACAAAATGAATACCCAATAACAAATTACTTTATGGGTTCGAAATATTTAAAAATGAAATCCAATTAGTTCGAATTAGTTCCAGGGTCTAATTTACAATATTATAATTACCAAAAATTCTAACTAGTAAGGAAAAGGGAAATATTCAACTAATAAACTAAAAACAACATAATGAAAAAAAGTCAATACAATCTTATTTCAAATTTAGCATTTCGATAATATTCAACTGATGTGCCATCTTATAGGCAACCCTAAAAACTTTCACGCAATCCAGGAGACCTGAATATTTAACAGCTGATATGTGAAAATAAATAAACATTTTCTGAAAAAGGAAAAATCAACAAAAAAACCAATAAACAATGTTTATATTTATCCAGTCATTAAGAAAACGGTTTTTCCCAATCTGTGATACATTGTCTCGAGGTACCTAACGAAATTTACAAATTACAGAAATATGTTAAGTTTCGATGTCAATCAAAATTTCAAAATGTAAACAAAAGGAATGTTCTGAATATAGATAAAACCAATATTAATGAATGAAAAACAAAAGGTAATCATTAGTTTTATAGTAGAAAACATCGTTTACTGTAAATTTACGTACAAAACAAAAATCTATTTATTACTTTAGTAATCTGAACCTGTAATTTAATCTTGAAAAATGTAAAAAAAAATATTTATTATTTAAACCCAATTTTTAACCGTAACAATATATATATATATATATATATATATATATATATATATATATATATATATATATATATATATATATATATATATTCAATTCCGATGGGCCTCGCCGGAATTATCAGTGCTTTAATGAAAAAAAAGTTTGACGTTCACCCACCACTTTAGTGTGAGATAAAAAAAAGTTTTAAATTTCCTTAATTTTTCCATAATGAATCATGGTTATTGCGTCCTCTAGCGACCGTTATAGAAACTTTTTATAGCCATTTTTACCGAAAATATTTTTTCCAATAGCACTTTCTGAGATATAGTCGATGATCTCCCTTATTGTGTCATTTGGCATAACGATGGAAATATCACTTTCAAAGTTAGTGTTGCTATAACTTCGCTTAAAGATTATCTAATAGAATTAAGAAACTTTCTCTACATTAAAATGGAAAGTTTTTGTTCCAGAATTGCATGCGATCAAAACATATTACAAATTTATTCTGAATTTTTCCTATTGGTTTCTTAATTATTCGAACTGCGTGTCTTAAGAAAAAACAACAACATTTGTTTTGACATAGTAAATTTTTTTTACATGAAATTCACGTTAGAATTTCGAAAATGTTTATATACTAAAGTCACATCGTCCTATTTTAACACAGTTTTTATTCATATAAAAACACCATCGAAATATATATATTTTACTTTTTATTTAACCGCCCTAGGTACATACCAAAATTTCAAATTAAATTCCCCAGCTTCGTAACGTCGGAAAACAGAAGAGGACCTCAACGTGACCTATTAGTGGACAACATATTGTGCCAACACGCTACGAAATGTACTGTTCGTTTCATCCTTCGCATACATATTGCACTAAACTTACTCGAACGCTGTTCCATATAATCTCTACAGATAAATAGCAACGTTTATAGCGTAAAAATGGACGAAAGTAACATGTTATTTTATTTATATAAATGATACGTCCCCGGATAACATTAGGAGACATTATTGTGGAATTTACGAAAAAGATAGTATCTAGCAACACTAAAGTTTAGGAACAATAAGTTTGATATAAGGAATTGTTGAGTTCAAGAAACCAAAATCGAAATAAAATGAATTCAATGTTAAGCAGCAATTTCAAGTAAAAAATATATTTTCTAACCAATTGTAAATGTTTATCTATTTTAAATTACGCAAAGAATGAAAATAATATTTATTTATAGGTCGTAGGTTTGTCTGTAGATCTGATAATCATTTATGACTAAAATTACCACCTTCTATTTTTTTTTTTCATTTCGTATATCCTTTATTATTACTACTATTCAAAAATGACACCTTTCGTGAATTCTAATGACTTGGAAAATCCTCGACAAGCTTCATTGAACTTTAAGAATTTTTGATATATGTTATAAGATGTTTTATGTCAGATTATTTTAAGTAATTTCATAAATTTTTAGTCAACACTGATTCTAAAGATTAGAAAAAAATAACTACCATATTACGTTTACACGGAATTCGTATACTCAGGAATATAATTGAAAATTTGTTATTATGAAAATATTTTAAAAAGTATGCCCAGAATTAATGAATAAAGACAAACACGTGGAAAAGATAACAAGAAAATCGGAAACAAATCTTGTGAATGGTAAACGGTGGTGCAGAAAAACATAGGGTCTTTCACCCAGGATAGTATATAGTGTGGTGAGATCTACGATTACAAATGCAGCCTTAGTTTGGTGGCCCAAGAACAACTATGATCTAGGTGGGTCCCATAGAGAGGGTCACCCATTTTAGCATTAGGAAGCCTACGAAATCGACTCCGACCTCAACGATGGAGTGCTTTCTCCATTAAATTTGATAATTGAAGGATGGTTTTTAAAAAGAGAAGGTGCGATACCTCACAATGAGGCGATAGGCAAAGTTAATGAAATTCAAAAATAAAAAAAAAAATAGTTGAGGGCTAATAACAACACCAGCGAGCAAAAAATGCCGAACTAAACCCTACATAGGAGGGTAGAGGTGGGTTACTCAGGGCGCCACTGCATCGGAGCCTGATTGAATGCAGAAACCTTCAACGCTGTTGTTAGGAACTAGCTTTCAACTTTACTCTATAAAATTACTCATCAGCTACAAATACCAGATTTAAACGCAAGTAGCATGTGAGTCAAATAAAACTAGGTAGTAGTTCAAATCTTTACTAAAATTAAAATGTAGAGTTGTAGCCTTATATGAACATCAAAATATAGAGAAGATGAACTTAAACGGTTCACAGAAGATTAAAGAAATACTAATAAATATACACTAACCAATTCAATACGTAAAAAAAGGAACAACGTCTTTTTTTTTTTAAACCACCCACTTAAGAGAGGCAACCTATGGTCTATTGACCTTAGAACATAAAATAATTTTATCTATTCTGTGATCACAATTTCTTTTCACTCGTAACGCCTTATAAAAAAAAACATTAAATTAAATGAGCGAAATTACAATTCAAAATATTAAACAAAATAATGAGGTGGCCTGTTTAAATTCTGGTAGAATAATCATCAGTAATAACCGCTCCGGAAGGTCTCCCATAACTATTGCCCTAGTGTTAACTAACTAGTAAGGTAGACCAACCAGTAAACGATTCAAACCCGTAGGGTGGATGCCTGTAGGGTGTACCTTTCAATAAAAGTATTGCCTAAGATAGTTTTTACAGATAAGCTAGAGCAAGCGAATTTAATAACTACCGCCAATGTGTCAAGAAATATTTAAATTCAAAATTATAAACTCACTGCATATTCCAAAAAAAGAAAAAAAATATCAAAGGTTATCTTTAAGGTACTAGAGAAGGAAATTTCTTGCTAATTTAGCAAAATTAAACAAAATATTACTATAGAGGAATCACTTGCTTTAGTAATTGAGTTCGAGTTACATAGGAGTAAATAATACGATAAAATACACACGATAAATTATCAGCACGACTCCAGGTATTCACAAAAATAATAGCAAAAACGATACTCAAAGTATAATCACAATAATATCAAACTACTGTGTGAAAAGTCAGGATACACCGTATGACATTAACCTTTTAATTAAATAAAATTAAATGAGCTGAAAAAATTTCTATGTCACTTTATAAGCCAATCTCTAGTATCTAAACATTGTAGTCAAACACACAAAAATATTACTGGGCTCGAACTAAAAGATACAAGGCGATGAACATATAATAAAAAATGATATTATGATGCTTAAACGTGAGCCTTTATAAAAATAAGGTAAAAATTGACCAAATTAGCCATAGTAAACTTAAGATGAAATTTGAATCATGACAAGGAGGGGTAAGAATGGACCTTCGCCAGCTACACCACTCACTGCCAACAGTACAAGAGCTGATGAGAGGACATGAAACTTTTTGTAATAAAATCACAGGTCCTGAGTTTAAAGTTGACTTCTGGCTACCGTAATAATGGACCATATGAGATCATTATAGTAGACTAAAGGATCAGTAAACACGTTAAACCTAAACCATCTTTTGATGCACTTATCTGGGACACTGACGCTTCAAAAACCAAACATAGTACTGGAGCTGAGATAACCAAGAAAATAACTGACTCTTCCCTTGGAAAAATAGTAAAGTAAAAATTATGCAGAAATATATGCAATTTAACAATATGCAGGTGGGCTTAGAAAGGAAAACAGATCTATATTTATTCTGATATTCAAGCCACCCTGAAGGCACTTAAGGGGCAAAAGGTATGATCTAAACTGGTTTGGAAATATCAGAGGGAACTAATAACTCTGGTAAAGGATTTAGATCGGAAAAGACAGCCAACTTTCGGGTCAACAAACTTGGAATCAGATGAAACCCATACTTATTCCTTAGTTGCCCTGTATAAATTGGCTCTAAGTCAATGGTGGGCACAATAGGCCTATACTTGCCGCAGTGCATCCAGGTTCTGGGCGGACTCATGAAAAAAAATCAATAAATATGTCAGTAACATAATAATTAGATGACTTTTTTCTTGACTCCATTATTTTAAGCACTATACAGAAGATATATTTATTTACGGACCGTTGCAGAAAAACAGCATTGTTGAAAATAATTAAAGATATCATAAGAGCTTTGAGTTTTACCAGGTAAGTTTAGTGTAGTTGTTTGTTTGTAAATTTTGCATTTAAAGTATTCGACGATAAATGCCCGAAATGTTAGTCAGGGATTTTATTGCGAATTATTGGTTCAAAACTGAAACGATAGATAGTAAGATTATTTAGCGATTTACAATTTGTGAAAATTGCTTTCAGATAAATTCATATGTCCTTTTTTGTGTTTCTTGGCGTTGTTTTGCCAATATTTAAAAATATCGAAATTTCACGACCCGAGACATGACATGTTGAAAAAAATTGAGCGAGTATCTTGCTTAAAATAATTGAGTTATTGGCATCTCGTGGTTTTCTTATTAAAAAAAGAAGTGTCAGTTTTTCAGTCATTTTTGATAATTAATATGCCTAAGGTCAACATCTCGATTATTGAAAAACCATTGTCATTTTATTATAATACCATTATGATATATCTAAATATGATTAAAAGTTAGTGAAAATTTAACAACTGTTAAAAACTCCAGGTTTTTTAGTCAGTATAATTGACGTTGATTTACTATTTTTTAATAAACTCATGAATGTGAGTTGTTTAGAAAAAGTCATGCAACAGAGAGGTAGATAATCTCTTAAAAATAAATTGATGGCATTAAAGTAAGACATGTGTTTGCAGAGTTGCTGAGTTAGCAAGCCTATACAGTTTATTTTTTGAAAATTGAGTTGTAACTTTTTTGCAACAAATACTGGTTTAGTTTCTCTCATTTTTTTTGATAAATTAAATATTATCTTTCATGTCTTTGTCTTACTGAAAGATATGTTATAAGAATCTGAATATGAAATACGCAAGCTAACTTCTAGTACTCAGGTTACTTGAGTATATTTATGTATAGGACAAAATGTTTTAACGTGTTCGTTTTAAAGCTTAATTTTACAAAATCTTAATTCAAAAAACTGGAAATTTTCTTGTAAAACTATTTCATTAGCAATATCAATAGAGTGGACTAGTTTACTGCCAAGAGCTAATTTTTTCAGTTTTCCGTAGACCCCTCCCCCTGTCATCCTAATGCTGAATTTTTACAATTTTATCAACTTAAACGTTCTAAAGTCCTAGTCTGGTGATCCAACTCACAGTGGGGCGAGTCAGAGTAACAACTGGTACTGTTGAATTTTTCATAATATCTTCGACACAGCGATGTGCAACACATACTGCTGTATTTTACATTTTATAACCCGACCCAGACTTGACACAGAACTACACAATTTAATAAACAGTTTACAATAAACTGAAAAATATTAAAAGGAAAAAATATTTGGCTGAAATTAATCAGGTTTCATTTCAAATCTCGTCAGCTAGTTATTTCCAATCTGGTTCTTTTTTTCATAAGAAAATTGTCAACAGCACTGAAGCCTCTTTCCACAAGGTGTGAAGATGGAAATGCTATTAGACCTTCTTGTGATCGTTCATCCTCAAATCTGGATTAAAAGTCCGTCCGCATTTCAATGTTGAACATAGACCGAAACGTCATCATTCTGGCAGCGCCTGTCATGAGTGGGGGAACTGGGAAAATTCTCGCCGTCCAATGTTTAGCTTCATAAGGTTAATTCTGACAAGAAAAGCTTCAATAATGAACTCTGTTTCTATTAAGTACATACTGTCACCTTACAATTGCAACTTAACCTCATTAAGCTTGGTGAACAAATCTGTTAAATAGACAATTTCTGATTTACATTTGGTTAAGTTTTCTTTTAAAATTCAAACTTTGGCATCCAAAAATACAGTAAGGCTTTTTCAATAAGTACTACTAATAACTAACGAGTTGTTAAACTTGGCTTATCTAATTCTTGGAATTTCGTTTAACATCCACTGAACTTGTGACGTCATTGATGATCACTTCTTTCACTTCTTCGGGGACAAGAACTACTTATGCCGGTTTTTTTTTACCATTTTTTGCAAAATTTCAACAATTCTTCGACATTTTCAGCACTTCTTTGCCGGATCATTGAAATCTTTGGCCGCTTCGGATGAAATAGATCGTCCTCGGTAGTAGTTAATTGGTTGCATTGCTATTGGTGGGATTCTCTGGAGCCACCGGTAGCCAGCCGGGGTAAATAAACCCTATCTCATTGTTCCTCCATATTAAGAAACTTTTATCGTGTAGCTATATCGGGTCTTTTCCCTAGATCGATTGCCTTCTCTACGGCCTTGAATTCAGTTCATCCATTTGTAGCCGCCGGTCCAGATCAGATGCTACGTTATAACATTCCTCTTAGTCCAGCGTCTCACATGCAACCTGTCTGGTATGGAAGACTGGAAGTACTGTCGGCTTAGCCTTTAGCATCATTGAGGCACTCAAGCCTCATCGGTACGTCAAACCGTGAATGCCCTTTTCAAATAAACTTTTTATTGCATATTTCGAAGAGATAAAACCTATTGTATTATTTATTTTATTTATTTATATAATGAAAGACAAATCTCATAGTTTTAGTATATAACAATTTATCAAAGACGTTTACTCTAATATACATTTTTTCCCTATACTAAAGTTTGGGTTGATGCCATTCATACGAGAATTCGAGAAAATCAGCCTTATTATTTTGCTTATTCGCTTTGCTGACGTCTGTGTGTTTGGTAGTCTTCAAAAATAGAGGAAATCTTGTATGACAAAGGGTGACAACACATGTCACTTTAGGGATTCTGTTTTGTCTCCTAAATCAGATTTTATCCGAAATACTGTTATATTTGCTCTTATAAAGGAAATTCCAAACATTACCGTCTGTATTTACAATAAAAACCCAATAGTTTTATAACATCTTGTAGCAAAGTTATTTCGTCCATAAATTTAAGTAAATGTTTATTTATCAAATTTTTAAGGAATAAAAATAAGTGATTTTGTTGTTTGTTTGAAGGTCAAGGTTAGTGATTTTGTTATTATAGGATTACCAGCCTAGTACTTCCAACAGCTAGTCATGTGAGAGGCTTGGGAGTTCTAATCGGCTCCAAATTAATGTTTGCTTTATGTAATGATACAATCGCAAAACAAATATCTAGAATATCGACATATTTACTGCGAAAGTGCTTTAATATTATCTAGTAATAAATCTTTCTCATGGATTTATAGCTTTCTGATTTTAAGCAAGTTGCATTTTGATAACATAATTTAGGATCCATAGTATGTGGTGTATATTATTCATATGGAGAATATAAAGTATAAACTGTTAAAATTTTTAAAGCTAATTTTGTTTATTACATTCTTAAGATTCAACAACATATTATAATTATAAAAAATGTTCCTGAGATTTTATTCTTGTACACAATATTCTAGACAGTTCTGGTATTCTTTCTCTAGTAAATTTAAATATATCATAAGTTGATATTTAATCAAACTAATTATTTTATGTCCCATTTAGAAAATAAAACCACAAAACACTCCTTTGTGTAAAGTATCTGGGGCGCAGTGCTAATAGACTTGTGATGTAACAGATATAATTTCTATAAAACTGTTACTTACTAAGGGGTTACATCCCCTTGAGATTTTCAAAAAATCATTTTTTTGCTAGGTAAACTGTTTGCTTTTTGGAATATCTTCAGCGTCTAACCATTTCAAAATTCTAATTATTTCCAAAATTAGGGTAATGAACTGAATGTGACACGTCGTCAACCCTCTTCTAAGGTAGCGAACGGATCAGTCAGTGCCTTGATAAAAGGAATTGTTGAATATTCTTTTAAATAAGATTATTTGAATCAGTTCTCTTTAACTAGAATTACTTTCAAGAATTTTAGAGAGTGAAAATAGACGCATAAAGTTGGAACAACTTTAGACTCTCAGAATATTCATTGTGATAAAATCAGTTTTTTTTTGTGACGCAATGGTGAACAGATTACCACATTTATTACAAAAATTATATATTCACTGATAAAAAGCCACAGCGTGACAATTGCTCATTCATCGAAGATATCTAGTGTTCGTAACAAAAAGCAAATGCCTCTGGAACTTTGGATGCGTCTAAGCAACAAAATGATTTTCTTTTAGAAGTCAAAAAGAAATTGAAGTGGTGCTTGATTGATCGATTACACGACATAGCAGGCTAGGGTTAAGCAGCATTTAAATTACAACCTTACGACTTATTGTGTCGCCTGTTATATTTGTTCTAGGTGAACAAGTTGGTTGCCTTGATCAGGTTTAGCAGCCTATTCACTAGTTTCTCCTCTGGGTATAAACCTTCCAGATTGATCGATTCCTCAAGCTTCTCATTTGGAGATGACATGAGAGGCCGTCTTGTCCTCTTCTTCACATAATCTACATAATGGTTCTTCATTAAAGATACTCATTGTATGTAGAAGTAACCTCAAGCTGCAGTTGTAAGTCTGATCTGTTGTCCGCTTATACGCAAAGTTTCACAGCTTAGTTTATCTGATTATCTGCACAGCAATAGTTTGCTCTTCTTGTGGCCCACAATATGGTTCCAGTGAGTTAGGTGTTACTGATTTATTCATCATGATAACTATCCACGAATAGCAGCCTTTGTAAATTCAAATTCTGATTCTGGTCTAACAAATATAGCAGCTGACCTTTTTTTGTAACTTGGTTCCCTTTTTCAATACATTGGAGGCCCTCGTGCCCTGGCACCCATCCAAGAGTGACCTTGTTCTATTTTGCCAGAACAATAAGGATTTGAAGACAGTCCTAAATCTGACTCAATATAATTTTATAATACGCTAAATCCTTCAGCGCTGCCCCAAGGTCAGAAAAAATGAGAACTGTGCTCATAAAACTCCTCCTCAGATTCTCCCGAAGACAGACATCAATAGTATATTTTTCTGTCTGCAATACCATGGTATGCTGCCCAAATGCTTCACTTTTGTTAAGTCTGTATGTATCCCCGTATAATGCTGCACCTGTATCTCGGTCAGATTTGAATTCATCCTTGTATCAGACGAGATTTCATATCTGACTCACAGTTCGATCGGAACCTACCTTTCAGTCAAGTTGAAGGATCTGTCAAGGTTATAGTTTTTTCGCATGGTATAACTGCTCATTTTTAACAATGAGTTCGTCACCTCGCCTTTGATGTGTTCGAGAGCAGGTCGAGGGAATTCCAGAATGGCTCGTTTTTGAGTAACTTTTGTCCACTATATAACCTATTACCATAGTAGCGTTCATCTAGTGGTTTGAATCCCCACGTCATGCTTAGTGCCTTTTTGCTGCCAAGAAAAATATTTTACCTTTAGAGATAATTTTCTGTAGGTGTGATTTTTTTTTACTTGCTCTTCTGCAAAGCACCAGAGTGATAAGCTCTTTGCCCTGCTTTAAGCCATTGAAATGACAGCGTCGCGTCCCGGTATCTTGTAGCTTTTAAACGATTCTGCAGCCCACGATATCTTGTTGTTTGCTATTTTCCAATTTATTTTTGATGCCCGTGTGGTCAGGGGTGGTAGATTGGTGTCATCATTTATCGTGGTGTCAGGGATAATGTCAGAGATTGACAGATGCATCCGAAGGAGTATTTCCAAGATATCCCCGCCATCCAATTTTTGCAGTGTCTGTATAGGCTCGAGAGAAGTTTTAGCCACAATATTGTGGAAGCGTGATACTTCAGAGGTATTTTCGACCTCTGAACATAGCTTCTTCTAGGAGTTTCTTTTGGCTTCTATTATTTCTGTTGTAGTCAGTGAGTATTTTGGAATATTCTGTCTCCTCACCAGTTTTTTTTCGCTCTATTAAACAGTCTGCATGTTTCCTTCCTTACTGTGAGATCATTATTTCACCAGCTAATTTTATTGCCGAGGATTTTTCTCATAAGATTACGGTTTTTGTAATATGACATTATTTTTTATATCCGATTTGACATTTTGCATGTTTAAGCTTAGATCATCCTTATATTTCTCCCAGTTGTAGATCTCGGATTATGATACAGCACAATCTGTCTCTCCACGTCAACTATCTCCATGCAGATGTACCTATGATCTGAGAGGGACGACTCCGGGGAGACACGCCATCGTGCTATCTGAGAGCTATATGCCAAGTCTTCAAGGTTTTGTAAATTATCTCGATATGAGTTTGGGTAACAAAAGTAGGTCCTTTCTCGAAATTTAGATTCTCCAAGTTATTGGATACTACAAAATTAAAAGGGTAACTACCTCTTCTGTTCATGCCGCTG
Source organism: Diaprepes abbreviatus (assembly GCA_034092305.1). NCBI lineage: Eukaryota > Metazoa > Arthropoda > Insecta > Coleoptera > Curculionidae > Diaprepes > Diaprepes abbreviatus. The sequence goes on from JASJET010000055.1 coordinate 31,798,410, forward strand.
CTGTTTCATGCCAAATGGTCTGGGTTGGGGTTGATCTTGATTATAGCCTGCAAGGTTGAAGTCCTACAGTGCTCTATCAGCTGTTCCAGTTCCAGTGATGGAGATGGTCTGAGTGAGTTATATAGTAAGTAAACCGAAGCTATCATCGCTACTTTCTGGGCTTCTGCCACACAATAGTTTATCCTGATAACCACTTGATCCCTAGAATTGAACTAGGATATGATAGATTCAATGATGATTTATTAGAACACTGTTTATAAGGATGCACTCAGATTAAAGACGAAAGTCTAAGTTCTGTCATTTGATCTATGCTTCTAGAGGTGTATTACAGTGGCGTCGAAATTTTTGAGATTACATATTATATTGCAGCTGGTATATTTAATGATGGATATACTAGTGTACTATAAATGGTGCAATTGTTAAATCTTACAATTGGAAAAAGCGCGCTGCGATTATCCGAGAAGTTGGATTCTGAGCAGTATCTAAAGCCAACAGTAGAACCCAACACGATACTAAAGACTCGAGAAAATTGTTGCTCAAAAGGATATCGAGGAATGTCCGAGTAAAGGTAATTTAAAAAAAAATATTTGGTTTTGAGACACTGACACGATATTTATTTTTATTTATTATTTTTCTCGTAACTTCGTTTTCCAACTGATGAACAATATATCTCAAGATCTACTTTACCGATTTTCATCAAATTTAAATCACATATTATTATTGAATTTTGAGGAGGGCAGTTGTAAATTTCAGTTATAAAAGACGAAATAATTTAACCATTTAAGATTAAACATGAAAAAAATCTTATTACATGTAATTTTGTGGATATTTGTTTGGAAATAAATTCGTTTTAAATGTAGATGAAGGCATTATGAGTATTTGGTAAAGCAGATGATACCATTCATCCATGGTCATCAAGGTCACCTTAAAACAGTGCCAGTTTTTTCGCAGTTTCAACTGTACTGTAAAAATTCTTAAATTTCATTCTTTAAGAACGTTAATTTGTTCCGTTTTTACTTTATCACTTAACATATATTTTATATGCCAAAACATTTCGAAATTTATCCTTATTACAATCAAGTAAATCGCATTGACCACGAACCGAATTAAACTGTTTAATTAATTAATGCAGACTCTGCCTATTAAAAGAACGTTTTCGTTCACCCGTTTAATTGGAAATGAAAACATCGACCGTTTAATTCCATTTGTGGCCACTGCGACTTAGTAGATGGAAGTAAGGGATTATTTTTAAAATGCTTAACTTAAAATATATTTAAATCTGACCTCTTTTGAAGTTTGTGGTGGCAAAATTTCCAAAAATAATTATTTTCGAATTGTATCTTATAAATTTTAGGCTCAGTCTCGTCGACAAGACAGAAGTCATAAATATACCATGAAATGGTTTTTACAAGAACGAGTGTTCATCCATATTAAATTTTTGTATATATATTTTTCAGCAATAACATTGAATAAGTAGTGTCTTTTTACATGCGCAATTTTGTATTTATTCGGAAGCATAAATAATAACAAGAAGGTCATAAAAATAAGTAGATTAAAATATATGTAATTCACTACAATCTTTTTGTAAATCCGAAAATTCTGTTAGAAAGCAAAATCTCCGGACTAATTTTGGAGGACTGGCTTCTTCTTTATTTTGTCAAATTATGAAACGTTGTTTGTACTAATATGATATAAATATTATTATTTGAGTCGAAAACAAAAACTTTTCTACAAAATCTATGGATTAATCAAGGAACACGTGCGATCTAGCATTTCTTAAGCTCCAAATTTTGAATGTGTGATATTTTCTAAACATTTCTTCAGAAAATATTTTTTTATATTATTAGAAGGAAAAAAAGTGACTATGAAAATAGTTGATCGATGAAAGAAGGAAACACAAGACCAACAAGACCCGATATCAACAGTTGCAAATTCAAATAAGAAGAAAAATAAGAGCAGCAAAAGAAGAGTACCTTTCTGGAAAATGAAAAGAAATAGAGGAGTTGAAAACAAGTACGACAACTTCAACTTGCATAAAAAAGTCAAAGAACTAGCTGGAATAGAAAAGAGAAAAACCTCAAACGTATTGCTAGACAAAGAGGGAAACATTATTATGGAAGCACAGCAAAAATTATGCAGGTGGAAAGAATACATAGAAAAACTGTTTGAAGATCAAAGACATGAAAATTCTTCTATAAACAGTCTGGGCGGTGACGTAGGGCCTGAAATTACTAAAGCAGAGGTCATTTATGCATCAAGGTCGATAAAAACTAATAAAGCTGTTGGTCCAGATGAAATGCCAAGTGAGTTGTTGAAGCTGATCAATGACAAAAATTTGGATTTATTGGTGAGATTATTTAATACAATTTACACGACAGGAACTATCCCCCGAGACATGTTAACATCAACATTCATATGTTTACCAAAGAAAGCAAGTTCAAAAGAATGCAGTGACTATCGAACAATCAGTCTCATGTCACATACTTTGAGAACCCTTTTAAAAATTGTACACGCTAGAATGCATTCCAAATTGGAGCTGGATATGAGTGACACACAGTTTGGCTTCCGGAGCGGGGTTGGTACAAGAGAAGCATTATTTGCTTTTAATGTGCTTACTCAAAGATGCTTAGATATCAATCAGGACCTCTATGTCTGCTTCATAGATGACAACAAAGCTTTTGATAGGGTCAAACATGACAAACTGATAGAGATTCTCAGAAGCAAACATTTGGATGAAAGAGATTTAAGGTTGATATCAAATCTGTATTACAATCAGCGAGCGGCAGTAAAAATTGGACAGGAAATATCCGGAGATGGGGAAATACAAAGGGGATTCAGACAAGGGTGTATATTGTCACCTTTACTATTTAACGCTTATTCTGAAGAGGTCATATTGGAAAGTCTTGAATCTGAAACAGCAGGGATAAAAGTAAACGGAGTTTTAATCAACAATATTAGGTATCCAGATGACACCGTAATAATATCTGATAGTTTGAAAGACCTAGAAAAAATAATGAATAAAATATTAAGAGTTAGTGGAGAATATGGACTCTCCCTTAACACAAAAAATACCAAATTCATGATAATTAGTAAGAACAACACCAATAATAATGAAACTCTAATGGTAGGAGGCCAGCCTATAGAAAGAGTTAAGAAGTACACTTACTTGGGAACTCTAATAACATAAAATAATGACTATACCGTCGAAATAAAAACCATAATCGAGAAAGCACGTGCCAACTTTATTAGAATGAAAAAGGTTATCTGCAGCAAAGATCTAACGTTTGCCCTGAAAATACAACTGAGTAATTGTTACGTATACAGTGTTCTATATTATGGAATGGAAGCATGAACACTGAATCGAGAGGCGATGAGAAGACTTAACTCTTTGAAATGTGGATCTATAGAAGAATTCAGAGGATTTCGTGGGTGAATCGAGTTACGAACACCGAGGTGTTGAGAAAAATGGGGAAAGAAAAGGAAGTCGAGATAACAGTAAAACAGAGAAAACTGCAATATTTCGGACACATTATGCGGGGAGAAAAGTACAGCATCTTAACGCTCATAATCCAAGACAAAATAAGTGGCAGAAGAGGCGTAGGACGACGATGAATTTCATGGCTAAAAAACCTAAGGGAATGGTTTGGATGCAGTTCAAAACAACTATTTAGAGCAACTGTCTCAAAAATTAAAATAGCTATTATAATTGCTAACCTCCGCAATGGAGAAGGCACTTGAAGAAAAAGATGAAAATAGTTAAAATATTCTTGCAGATGTCAATTTAAAGTGCCAACTGAATTTGGTATAAATGAAATTTTAGATTTAAAAAAAAATTAAACTATGAATAAAAAAATGCTCCAGACGAATTAAAATGGTTGTAATAAAATATAAAAAGGATTCAAAAAAAGTACACTAGAGTATGACTGTGATGAAAACAAAAGTAATTGCCAACATCATTTCACAATTCGTGTTAAATAAAAACCAGGCGACCAAAATCACCTGGAGAATATTTTTGACCTGGGCTGCCATTAATCGACTTTTTCACATCCTTAAAAGCACAGAAATCTCAATGTCTCTAGAAGAAGTTTAAGGCACACTCAGAGCGTGAGATTACAGGATAAAGTGAGAAAGGAGAATATAAGATCTACAACTCAAATTACTGAATTCCTAAAAATAATTATTCGCTAAAATGGCGCTGGATAGGATACATTGCTACAAAATCTTCAAAAAATGGATTAATTGTCTAGCCTATTCGCTAAAGATATTTAAAAGGAGCGTCGAGAGGCCACAAGAAAATGTTGATGACGTTAAACTAGAGGTAAGCAAAACATAGTATTGAATAGAATAGGACAAAGTAGAATGAAAAAAAGAGGAGAGGCTTATGTCCTACATTGGACGAGAAAAGACTATTGAAAAAGAAGAAAAAGAAGAAACAAATACAACAGATTTCCAAAATACCTTTATAACTAAAAATTCCTTTCATTTTATAAATATTTGCCACACTTTGTTATATTTTTAAGCGTACAAACTATTGCCAAATGCTGATTTGTTAGATCTACCTTCTTTCTAAAAATTTGGAATAACTTCATCATTCAGCAGCTATGAATAAATATGATTTAATAGATCTTATCAGCGAAACGTCGTTGAATTTTCCGAATATATCTTAAAATACAAAATGAATAGGTTCTATTTTTATATAAAATATAGAATTTAGGCACTATTTATATATTTATATCAAATAAAATCCCCAAATGAATACTTTCAGCATTATAAAAATAAATAGCGTTATTGGATCGTATCACTGTGAAATAACAAAAATGGTAAATCAAAAATTACAAAAATTAAAATAGATCTAAAATCAAAATATGTTATTTTTATTAATGTTTAGTAAATGAAAATGATTATTTACTTGCAATATTAGTCAAATAAATAAAAGTATTTTCTTTACCAGTTCTTTAATTTCAGGGGTAAAGCTCTAGTTTTTACTGATCATTTGCACTAAATATTTACAAGTTCGGACTGTTTTCAACATACAATGTTCAATAGCAACTATGAAAAAAAAGGGCAAATTTTAAAATTTTAATAAGTATTTCGTTTAATAATGTCGATTTTACTAAGAGATGGTGTCACTAATATATTTGTTGGTATATACTAATAACCTCTATGACATTTTAGAAGGAAAACATACGCCGTTAAAGTTAGTTGGTGCTGAAAGTTATCGATTGTTGATTGAAGCTTATAGCAAAAACGTTCTAACTCAAAAAAACTTGTAAATGATTGTATAAATGCTTCAAAAGTGGAGATTTGATATGAAAGAGAGCAACTGCATCAAGATCAGCCGAAAAAGTGTGAAGATACAAACTGGCTAGAATTGTTGACTGGAGACTCAATCCAAACGTAAATAGAATTAGCAAGAGCATTGAATGTGTCCCAATTAACTCTTTCCGAACATCTATTCGGTAATATCCAAAAAGAAAAATGGATTCCGTATGAATTGAAGGAGACAGACATTGAAAGGTGAAAAATCACTTGTGAAATTTGGCTTGCTAGACATAAAAGAAAAGGGTTTATATATACAGTTGTAACAGGTAATGAAAATTGGATCTATTTTGACAACTCGAAGAGCAAAAAATCATATCTAGATCCAAGCCAGCCTTCAACATCACAACTAGTGCGCAATATACATGGAAAAAAGGTCTAGCTGTCTACTTGCTAAGCTGATAAGGGAGCTGTGTATTACGAACTGGTGAAAGCTTGTGAAAAAAATTTTTTCTTTTTTTTTTAGCTTAGTTCCAATTATTTCAAAAAACTGTGTGGCATTTGCCAAAATAACCATTTTTGCATTTTAATAAAATTGTAAATTAATTGAACCCCGATCAAGCCTTTGAAAGGTTTCTGGACTTAACAATGTGTGAGTTGGAAATTTTTCAGCATAACATCCTCTTGCCTTCGAAGAGTGAAACAGCGCTTCCCCATAAATTCAAGCACATTAGCATACCCCGCTTATTTTATTTTTCGCTGTTTGTGTTTAGCATTAAAAACGTTTGAGCTTTTCGTATAAAAACCGATTTAGCTCGAAAACTGCCAGTTTTCTCGATATAAATTAGGAGTACCTTTTTTGAAGAGGAATAACCAAAGTATTTAAAAAATCAGTTTTCCGCTCTGTAAAATGACACCTGTCAAAAATTAGGCCCAACGAGTGTGGTTGCAAATCCATTCCTGACGTCTCTGATTATCTAAAACATCTACTTTAATATGGTTTTTATGGCCTCTATAATGTATGTATGGTCTTTATGGCCTCTATAAAATATTAAAATTTCATTAAATTATACAAATCGGTTTAAAACTTAGAGCCGATAAGGTAAGTCGCTGGGTACCTCTTTAGGGCTCTGTATCTCCGTTAAGGGGCATTTTAGGAATTTTTTTATGACAAAATAAGATTATTTTGACCTCCCCTGTAAGCTCCCGAGAAATTAGGAGGCACTTGCTGGACACCCTGTATTTATAAATAAGTTATTATTATTTCATGCTTGTATATGAATATATTTTTTTTTTAAATAAGGAAGACCATTACTCTATATTTCTGGAACTTAAGTAAAAACTTAATCCAATTAAGGTAGTGATAACCATAAACATAAGTTTTAATCACGTTAGAACTTTACTTTAACTTTAAGATTAGCGTTATGCTTTTATATTATGTAAATCTGTATCAGGTATGCATATCTTGTTTGGGTTGATGCTCTAAATAATGCATCCTTACTTTGTATTAAGTTTAAAATTGAAAGCAAGTTCGTAACAAACTAAAATTTGATGCAACAATGACTAACTAAGATTAAAGTAAAATGCAGTTTGTTTTGTAGATCAAAACTAAATTTAGAAAGGAGACGTTTAAGTTTATAGTGTCTTTCCCTAAAAACTTATTTATGATCTGTAAGAGGTGAAAAACGTTGTCTTGCAACAATAAAAAAGTGTTTGTAAAATACATTTGTACGATAAATAATCAAAAACAGTTTACTGTTAATTTCTTAAGAATTTATTAAAATTACACTTTTCTTTTTGAGTCTGTAACAAACCCAAATCATTTGACCAGAGTTTTCAAAATATTATTTCGTGATTTTTATAATTGTTTTTATAATTACTTATTTCAATAAGTAATAAAAATTCCTAACATTTTTCTGTTTAAAGTATGGTTTTCTAGTAAATTGGAAGTAATTCAAACTATGCAAATTAGATTACAGACATAGCATAAGTTTTTATGCTGTTTGAAATTTACTTATAAATTACTTGTATTTTTTATACATTTAAAAATTAAGATTCAATTATCATGTTTTTAATATGTGACACAATTCTTCAGCTGATTATAGTATTGTACCAATGGTATAGCCACTCAAGGAATTTCGTGGATGATTGAGATTCATGGATTGATTCTTATATATTTTGAGTTGCTGGATCCGAATATTCTACAGCCGTCATAGGGTTAATCTATTTATGAAACGAAATTTAATTGTTTATAATGCATACAATTATTAATAAAGGAAGTAGCAGTTTGGGTTCACGCTGTTCTAGCGTAGTGGGTGGTGTTGCCGGTCCCAAGCCCGGATAAATGAGGAGGGTTGGGGGCAAGTCTATCAACCGACTTCTCGTCAAACAAAATTAAATGCTCAAAGAACTGGCACACAAGCCTCGGATTTCAGACGGATTAACGGATAAAGGACCAATGCACGAAATAGGAAACAATTATGGAAATGAAAAACATCCTATAAATTGCATGCTGGAACATAAAAAGTCTTGGAGTAAGAGAGATAAAGAAGTGATAATGGTAATGAAGAACCACAAAATTTCTATATGTACCATCTCTGAAACTAAACGAAAGGAAAGAGAGCAGAACTACCAGCTCAGGAGTTGGTATATTACTACACGAAAGATTTAAACACAAAATTACATAAATAAAATACGTAAGTGGCGGAATATTAGTGACACTACAGATAAAGAGCAAACCATTAAATTTAATATCAGTTTATGGTCCTAACGCAGCTAAACGAGAAGGCGACTTCCTATTATTCTGTAAGAATTTACAGGAAGAACTGGACAACATCCCAGCATCAGAAAAAATTGTTATCATAGGGGATATGAATGCTGTGGGACGCGAAACAATCGATTAAGTAAAAGAATGATTCAATGAAAATACAATGAATGAGCGCGGCCAAATATAAACAAAACTGTGTGTGCAGAATGAACTTAGGATTAGCAACAACTTTTTACAACATAAGGATCAACATAAATACACTTAGTCTGACAGAAGAGGATGGAAATACATAATAGATTATGTTATCACAAATAAAAAACTCCATCCCCAGAATATGCTGGGCGTCAGAGTCTTATCATCCACTAATATATGCTCACATCGTGGACTGATATTATATAATATACGTATGAATAAACCGCCACTTATGAAAACTCCACATGAATACATTGAAAGAACAAATATAGTATCACTGGAAAATGAAAGCACGAGACTGCTCTTTAGAAGTTACTTGGAAAAATAATAGATATAAACAAATATAATGATGAGAATAATGTAGAGGAGAGCTGGGAAAACTTAACAAAGAACATACAAAAAAACCCAGATGGAGCAATAGACTTAAATTAAACAACAAAAAAAATAGAAAGACATAGTTCATGAAATAAGTTAAAATCCTATTCAAAGAGGAAAGGAAAGCCTACCTAAGATACAGAAGTAGAAAGGCACCAGAAGAACGTAAAAGATATATAAATATTCATTCGAAACAGGTCCAATTTAAGAATAAGAGCCACCAAAAAAGTAACACTATGAGAAATTTACGAAAGACATCGAACATGACTTTTACGGTAGCTAAAATAGGGTCTGGAAATTACTGGGGTCAATAAAAAGGTCGGTCGCCGAATATACAGAGATAAATAAAATCGACAACAATGAATGCACAACATGAGGAACTCTACCAAGGAAATACGGAAACTATAAAATCCCAAAAACTAACACACAGGGATCTACAAAGACCCCCGAAGAGATGGCTGGATAGCTGGTCCTCAATTTCCTAATATCATTGCAAAGTTAGTTGAAAAATGCCTTCCTAATAAATTTTTTTCTCGCTAGCTTGTTCTAACATACTAGAAACTACATAATAACGAAGGTAAACATTCTGCTTGGCAAATGCCATAAATAACCATAATATTGTTTAGGAAAAATAAGAAACACGGTACACCAAATAAAGGAAAAGCTCACTAAAGAATACCTAAAGCATAATCCTTATCAGAACACCTAAATTGATATATCTATTAATAAAAGCTACCGCAAAGGATAACTGAAGATAATATTGAGGACAATCAAGATATCGAAGCAGCATGAGAAAAACTACGATATAACTATACAAAAGCAACAGAGTAATCTTTAGGAAGAAGGATCATAAATAATAACAAAAAATATAATTCCCCTTGTTTACGTAAGGTATTAAACTTGTAACGAAAAAATGAAGTTATAAGAATATAAATTCAGCATAAGTACGTACTATGAAACCATCGGAAACAAAGAAAATAGGGAAAAAAAAGGCCAATTAAACGAAATTGTTCCAAAAGATTGCTAAGAAGTACAGAAGAAAATTGGCAAATGCTGAAAAACAGAATAAAACCCATAACCATATACTTTGGGAGAATGAAAATTACACAAGAAGAATGAGAATGCTACTTCGGCAATTCCGTAGTAATGCAAAGACAAGCACAACAGTTGAGGGAAAAGAAAAAGAGATGGAAAATGTGAAGCACCTGCATTAACGGAGAAAAGTAAACAAACTGCCACTAAACTAAGAAATATAAAATCTCCAGGACTAAATTAACAAATGAAATTATCCAGTACGAAGGAGGCGTACTAATATGGCGTAGATAGATACAGAGACGGATATTATTTTATAAATACCTATATGCCAGTTTTAAAAAAACTCTATGAACATGCGTTGTTACAGTGCAACTGCATTTAGATCATCAGTTAATTTTAAACAAACTTCCTGTAGCTAAACCTGTTTAACATATGTATTAAATAGAATTGTACAACTTCTTTAATTGCTTATTATTTCTCACTTTTTATTTATTTGAAATTATTTGTTTGTTATTGTAGTGATTTCATTTTATCACTAGCCTTTATACTCGAATGCAGTCAGTACGGGTAATGGCGACATATGGTAGCAATAAGAAGCCCCTTTGCTTCAAAGTACAATAACTTTGGAATCTATTGAGTTATTCACACTTTCAAAGACAAATAATTAAATATACCTCAGTGTGAAAATCACTGCTGTGTAGTTTAGATATATAATAAAATATAGCATCTTGTACTTCTGCGGAAAGTAGAATAACTTACTCTGGAAAGTATTTGCTTTAAATATCTTCAAGTTACTATCTCTGGTAATTAGAGATTCACATATCAGACATAAATATTCCAAGTATATGACAGATGTTTTAATCTTGCAAAAATAGGGGACTGAAACACCATTTTTGGGGCCTGAACCTTTTTATAGAATTTGAAAAAACGACATTCTGGAAGAACTAAAAAGCGATAAAGATAATAGGAGATTTAATTATTAGATAAATCTTCAAGAAATAACGCAGCCAATTTTAACATTAATCCTAATAGAACAATACTACCTGCGAGGACACCTTAAGAAGCTAAGCGTAGCAGGGTGAGAAGAATGCCAATTTTGAGAGTAAGAGGACGAAAAGTTATCCACATTCTTTTAGAATGTCTTGCCTTGCAAAGCTATAAGATGCGATACCTGGTCGTTTTCAACGACTTAGCAGCGGAAGAAGGTGTGTAACTTGGGTAATAAACTGATTTTTATTTATTTAGTGGGGTAGAATTACAATTCAATATTGTGTCAGAATAACTTCCTTGGGAAGCCACACAGCACTGAAAACGATTCTTACAATCCGCATAGAGGTGCTAAAACACGGATAATGAAATAAAATTCAGTTGGTTGGTTACAACCGTTTACATACTTTCAAATTTCTGAGAATGACGGCCTTTGAGGCGAGGAGCCACAGGAATATTATTACTGGTCAGAAACTGAAATTGCTGTCGATAAAGCGTATTGTCGTGATGCAACTTCCAATTGTTCTTGAGGTTTGGTCTCATACGAATGACTTGTTTTCGAAGTTTTTCAAGAATTTCTTTATGGACGATTCTATAGCTATCAAAATAAATAATTAGCATTACTTGATCTTTGACTTTTTGCTTTTTTGGGCCTTGAAAAGGTTGATGTGGTATTCTGTCGATATTTTTATCGATTCTTGAATATGAAGGCATTCTACTAAGTAGTTCATCTGTAACTAACTCTTCCTTCTAAAAATCCCTTAACCCAATGAAAAACGTGGGCCCTTAACAAACTGGTGTCTACGTGGACCTGCTGAAGTTTTCCAAATTTGTGTTGCACTGTGAACTTCTTGTCACTCATTTTTAGAACGTACTGGAAAATCTGTTTTACAAAAATTAACTTCGTACTGAAGGGGCATCGCATATTCACCTGCCGCTCCTTTAAGTCCGGTACTTCAAGACTTATCGGATCGAATGCCACGTTCCAATCTCATTACTCAATTTACATATATCATACAAACGTTGGATGTAACTAAATTTTAAGAAGCGCATGAAAGTTTCTAATAAAAAAAATCATTTAAAATTTAGTAGTTTACCTGTATCAGAAGTAAATACGTCAAGAACGTATTCCTGACAGTGGAAGTATCCAGCTGTTTCCAATTTACAAATTTTTAATGGAAATTTCTTAAACAGCTCCGTGAGTGGCAGGCAGCTGCAAAACTTATAACAGTATTAAAGTTTCCTTTTGAACTTAAATTACCATCCATATTTTCCATGTAAATCTGTGTCATGTATGCACTTCACGTTTACGTCGTGTTACTTTCCTAAATAGAATAGGCAACATTTCAACTAAATTGAGAACTTAAAGGCTGTTTATTTATAGCTTAACTTTAGTATTTTATGGATTGCGCAAGGTAATAATGAATGAAACTGATGCGTGTATTGATTTACTTTGTTTCAGAAATTACACCATCTAGGCGGTGGAAAAAAGAATATGAAAATACCATTTTTTTTCGATACCACTGTTAAATATATAAATAAATATCTATTTTACATATATTTCTAGTACTTATATTAATAATTTGAAAATAAAAATACATAAAAATGATGCAGATATGAGCCTTCAAGTAGAACACTTTTTTCAAAAGCCTATTTTCTCTGTCAGGCATCTTCTTCAAAATTAAAAAAAAAACACTATTTATATATATATATATATATATATATATATATATATATATATATATATATATATATATATATGTATATAATATAACACCTTGCTTTCGTTTCAAGTAACTCTCTGAGAAGCCAGAGCTCACTGAAGTCAAATCAAAAACACAGGGACTGTCTGATAACAATGTGGCAACTCCTACGATGGCAAAACAAAGAAATCCGTTGAAATAAGAATTAAAGAACATGAGAAGAATACATCTCGTGGAGAAACAGAAAAATCTAGTGCGCCAACTACACCTGAACTCATGGAAATCATTTAAAATGGTTTAAAGCTAGAATCTTATACCAAGAACAACACTAGAGGAAACGGAAATTCAAAGAAGCCGCGGTTATACATCAAAATCCGAATTGCTTTAGTAAATCGTCTTTATATATAAGAGAAGTGTATATAGGGTGACTCAAAAAAGGCTCAACTATAAACAACTTTGATTTTTTAAATAGTAACCCTCCAATTTTTTGTACACTTTTAGACTCTGCAAAATTTTGAACATTTTGTGTATTACACATCCCTATTTAAATATAACCATTTCCGATGTATATACAACTAAAACTCGAAATGAAGTAGTAACAACAATTAATTTATCATGTTATTAAATATCGAAAATGCGTCGCATTGGTTAATTGACAGTAACATAAGCGATTTATAAATTGATTTTGAACATTTCTGACTACTTCTGTAGTAATTAACCATATTTTTTTAGTAGTCCGATTCTTTAAGTCTTCTATGTGAATTGGCTCAGTTTGGAAAATTTTACCTTTAAAGTAACGTAAGGTAAATAGTTAAGAGGGTTTAAGTCTGGCGACCTTGGCGGCCACTCAATTGATATCCTTTTTCCAATTCACCAGTTTGCAAAAACATCATTAAAAAGGCATGACTTTCTGTGTTACTATTCAATTTTTCGCTTAAGTTCACTACGGCTAATTCAGTCAATTTAGCAACATTGTCGCTATGGGCAACACTGTATCATTTTCCTTAAGTATTTCCCAGGAATCCTTTGAAGAAAAGCAGAACAAATGCATTTCAGTCGACTGTTGTTGCCCAGTGTCATTCTTTTTGAGCTGTTTTCTTTTACACGTGGCAATTGAACGCGCCTAAAGGAAGACGATTAGTGCGCAAGTTGGGCCATAATTATAAATGGAGGCCATTTTGCCTTTATTTTCACTTTTACCTGATTTGATTTGACCGAAGCAGCTGCAGACTTCCACCTCAATTTTTATTTGCCAAATTTTTAGGATTCTGAGATGGAAAGTCGTAAATTATCCAGGTAATTTTCTTGAGATTTGGAGTACCGTATCTTTTATCTGGTTGGCAGTTATTGTTTTTTTTTACCGGGACAAACCTGGAGACAGGGATTTTGGCAAGTTACATAAATCAACAAAGGAATCGGTCTAGACCCTAAAGACATCGGGCAATGAACATTAAATTAACAGTTACTATAACAATCCTGCATGTATTTCTAAGTTTTAAAAGATTTCAGCTTAAAATTGATTTTTACCGAGTGAAATTATATCATAATTTAACAATGGTTATGTTATTCTAAGTCTCATTTAGACCCAAAATTAACCATCTTAGAGTATTATTAAGATGTATTTTGGGGTTTTTGGAGCCGCTTATTACCATTTATTCTTAATTTCTTGAAATGTTCTTAACTTTCGATAGCTATTAGCTTGGAAAGGCCTTATTTATTCTTGTTATAATAATGAGATTTAATTTTGAGAATAACTTTTCTGTTTATTGTGAAATTTAATATATTTTGTTATGTATTTGCTTCTTGGACATATCAGGATGTTCCCAATTTTCAGTTAAATTAATTTATTAGTAGTAATAATTTTGTATTATATGCATTCTCAGGGCCCCACGTTGGGCGCCAATTTGCTACACTATAAGACCAAACAAGATTAAACTCTACACTGTCAAGTATTGATGTAATTACCTGTCGGTTGGTCAACAGGCGGTGACTAGCTCTACGCTGTAGGGTGGATAGCTAGTATGGTTGACTATATAATGGGGTAGCCAGTAGAGTAGACTACCAGTAGGGTGGATAGATATAATGATCACCAGTAGGGAGGACAGAAATACACAATGAATTTATAAATTGTTAAAGTTTTTACTTCATAATTTAGGTAATTAAAGTAACGAGCTCGTGGTTATTAATTCCAACAGTATTTCTACACAATTAAGTTAAAATCATGTGAAGAACATTATTTTTAATTTTGCATTATCTAAAAATTATTCATAGTTAAGCTTCTTGGTTCCAATCTGTGCAAAATAAAAGTCAACAAAAATAAGAAATAATTTATTATCAATAAATTTGAAAACAGACATTTACAGAAGAGTTGTAAAGTATTACAAAAGAGTTGACATTTATTGCAAAACGATTTTATATTAAAAAAGTCAAAATGTCAGACTCCAAGGTTAGTTATAAAACTCTGATACGGTACGTACCGTCAAAAACAAAAAAGAAATAAAGGAAATAAACAAAAAATCTTTTCTGTACCGACCCTGTGGAATGTAGAAAGGTAAATTGGTTAACCTTCAATAATTTAAAATTTAATAAAACATTTTAAGATTAATATTGATCATTGGACAAGATACTATGATAAACTTACACTAGTAACAGGCAGGAGAAGTAAAAAATGTCAGGTCAGTACTACAAGAGAAGAGAGTCTGGTCAAATACTAGCCAAATGCCACGACCAATGATACGTTTATAATAAACGGATGTTAATAAAAGTTCTAATAAACTAAAGCCTGTTGGTCTAAAGTATTATGTGATAAAATATTTTTAAAAAATTTGCCTTCCACAAAGAGATGAGGAAAGATAGTCGAGCTCCTTGAACTAGAAACAGGCTAACAGGTTGAGTCAAAAATTCTACAGATAGGCTCTAAACTAGCCAAAAATTAAAAATTAATGCTCACCTGCAGTCCTCCTGTCGAAGTAGGTTGGAAGGCGAGTCTCCTTCTTCCTTTGTTTTGACCCTAATATGTTTTGTGGAACAGTTTGTTGCCAATTTCACTCAGATAATCGAAAACTCGACACATTTAAATTGTACAATGGCAAGGATGCTTTTGGTACAATTTTCCTGGTGGTAGCATTAAAAAAATACCAAACTAGACACACCCTTATTGCAAAATTAGGTTGCCAATAAACTTAGTAACAGGCATTTCAGAGAAGAAAATATGTAGTGTAAACAGAGAAATAGGTAACTTAAGCCAATATATAGGGGTCTAATGTAGCAACTTTTTAAAATAATTTTCATATTATACAGGGCGCCTCAAAAGCTCTGAAAGTATCAAAGTTTTTGTTTTTTAATCGGAACTCCCTGCATATTATTGCATTTTTGGATTCTCCTATCAACATAAGTGTCTATTTTGATAAAGTTTAGAGCTAAAACTGATCAAATAAGAACTTTAAGTGGCTATAACTTGATTAATTTCAATAGAATGCTATACTTTTTACTTTACCAGAAAATGTACTTTTTAAATACCTATCGAATAGTGTAAGGGTGCTCTATAGCTAAGTCTTTCACAGAATACGCCAAAAAATCGTTTTTTGCATCATTTTGTGTTTTTGAATAGATGTTCTAATGTGTCTACTTGCCTATATCATTTGGAAATGACAAGTAATTTACAACTACAACAATAATAATCGGGAATATTTAGCAGGCTATAACAGCAATCATGGTAATAACATATTGATTATAGCACAAAACAGAAGCGAAATATTTATAGTAGATGTTCAAAAGGTCGATCATCCATTTTCAAACACTTACATTTTCTTTTTTCGAAACAACTGCTAACTCTGGACAACATTTGCGTTGTTACAGTTTGAAAAGCGTCTCTAATGCGCATTTTCATATCTTATGGTGTTATCGGAGGCGTATTGTTGATTGTCTTTTATGTATCCCCATAAAAATAAATCTGGTGGAGTTAAGTCAGGAGATCTCAGGGACCAATTTTGAAATCCGTCTCCTCCAATCCACCTGTTTCAAAAGTTGACATTTAAAAATTGCAGAACCACGCGACGATAATGAGGCGGAGCTCCATCTAGTTGAAGCCATATAGTTGTTTTAAAGTTTCAAAGGACGTCCTCTAATAACACTGGAAGTTGGTATAAAAGAAAATCACGAAACATCAAACCATTTAAACGTCCTTCAAAAAAGAAGGGTCAAATTTAATATGGACCCAGTATTTCTTCCGACACATTAACCGACCACCTATTCTGGTTTCTCGTAACTCTGTATTCATGCAGATTTGGATTAGAATAGCAATTGAAGTTGTGTGTATTCACGAAACCATTGTTATGAAAAGTATATTTATCACTAAAAAAACACATTACTAAAAAAAGTGTTTATTTTCTGCCACTTTATCTAACACCCACAAGCAGGATACAGTTCGACTGTCAAAATCATTTCCGTGAAGCTCTTGACAAAGCTGGATTTTATAAAATTCAAATTTGTATTTGTTCAGAATCCTTGAAATATTTGCTTGGCTGATGTTAGTATTATCGGATATATGATTCTGCCTAATATTGGGATTGTCGGTCACTGAACCAAATACAGTAAAAATATTTTCTTCATCCTCAGTGATAGGTTTCTTTTAGCAGGTTTTTTATAACTGACACTTCCAATTTCGGAAACTGGTTTAATAGTCTCTCAAAGATGACTGGTTTAGGATGGTTTCTTTCAGGAAACCTTTAAGCATAGACTCGAGAAGCCAATAAACAATTCTGATGACATTTTCTTCATTTTAACATAGCAATAACACAACAATATTCAAATAATTCAATTCAATAAATGAAGTTTCATAGTTACAATAAATAAAATCGTTATTATAACAACAGGCTTTGCAGATACAGGGGATTCTATTTCAAAAAACATAACTTTGAAACTTTCAGAGCTTTTGGAATACTCTGTTTAATATGAAAATAATTTTAAAAAGTAACTATATTATACGAAAAAATTCGTATAAAAAAAAAACCAAGTCGACGTCTCCGAACGATTTTTCAAAACACTTAGCATTTTTAAATAATGACTTTATTCCAGACTTTACGTCCTCATTGTACAATCTAGCTAATAAAAATTTTTATTCATTTTACTCCTAAATTGAGATATAAATTATTTAATAATTTTTTTGAACATTTCTTAACAGCGCAAAATTTTTACAGTGGGTGTATATAAATTATATTATAAATTTAGTGCCTATATTCCCATTTTGCATTAAATTTCTATACACTTCGCTAGCTTCTGAGCTTTTTCAATCAAATTAGGAAACTAATAACATACTTTTGGAGTATGTTGCCAATTATTAAGTTTAACTGTTAGGAAATATTTATTTCAGCGATACGTTTTAAGTATTATTAAAAATTCATAAACTTTAAATATTGTCGCAACCATATAGGACAATACGTAACGTTCTTGTAAGGCCTAACTTAAAAAAAAAACTATTTTATGTTTACTGAGGCACTAAGACTTGCTTATTTTTATATCTTGTGGTGTTGTCGGAGGCGCATTGTAGACAACTCCTTTTATGTATCCCCATAAAAAGAAATCTGATGGAGTTAAGTCCGGAAATCTCGGGGACCAGTTTTGAAATCCGTCTCTCCAAATCCACCTGTTTCGAAAGTTGACATTTAAAAATTGCCGAACCTCGTGGTGATAATGAGGCGGAGCTCCATCTAGTTGAAGACACATAGTTGTTTTAAAGTTTCAAAGGACGTCCTCTAATAATACTGGAAGTTGGTATAAAAGAAAATCACGAAACATCAAACCATTTAAACGTCCTTCAAAAAAGAAGGGTCAAATTAAGTATGAACCCAGTATTTCTTTCGACACATTAACCGTCCATCTATTCTGGTTTCTCGTAACTTTGTATTCATGCGGATTTGAATTAGAATAGTAATGGAAGTTGTATGTATTTACGAAACCATTGTTATGAAAAGTACATTTATCACTAAAAAAACACATTACTAAAAAAGTGTTCATTTTCTGCCACTTTATCTAACAGCCACAAGCAGGATACAGTTCGGCTGTCAAAATCATTTCCGTGAAGCTCTTGACAAAGCTGGATTTTATAAAATTCAAACCTGTATTTGTTCAGAATCCTTGAAATATTTGCCTGGCTGATGTTAGTATTATTGGATATATGATTCTGCCTAATATTGGGATTGTCGGTCACTGAACCAAATACAGTAAAAATATTTTCTTCATCCTCAGTGATAGGTTTTCTTTTAGCAGGTTTTTTATAACTGACACTTCCAATTTCGGAAACTGGTTTAATAGTCTCTCAAAGATGGCTGGTTTAGAATGGTTTCTTTCAGGAAACCTTTGAGCATATACTCGAGAAGCCAACAAACAATTCTGATGACATTTTCTAAGGATAAAAATCATATCAATACGCTCTTCCCTTGGATAAATCTTCATTTTAACATAGCAATAACACAACAATATTCAAATAATTCAATTCAATAAATGAAGTTTCATAGTTACAATAAATAAAATCGTTATTATAACAACAGGCTTTGCAGATACAGGGGATTCTATTTCCAAAAACATAACTTTGATACTTTCAGAGCTTTTGGAATACTCTGTTTAATATAAAAATAATTTTAAAAAGTAACTATATTATACGAAAAAATTCGTACAAAAAAAACCAAGTCGACGTCTCCGAACGATTTTTCAAAACACTCAGCATTTTTAAATAATGACTTTATTCCAGACTTTACGTCCTCATTGTACAATCTAGCTAATAAAAATTTTTATTCATTTTACTCCTAAATTAAGATATAAATTATTTAATAATTTTTTTGAACATTTCTTAACAGCGTAAAATTTTTACAGTGGGTGTATATAAATTATATTATAAATTTAGTGCCTATATTCCCATTTTGCATTAAATTACTATACACTTCGCTAGCTTCTGAGCTTTTTCAATCAAATTAGGAAAGTAATACCATACTTTTGGAGTCTGTTGCCAATTATTAAATTTAATTGTAAGGAAATATTTATTTCAGCGACACGTTTTTAGTATTATTAAAAATTCATAAACTTTAAATATTGTCGCAACCATATAGAACAATACGTGACGTTCTTTTAAAGCCTAACTTCAAAAAACTATTTTATGTTTACTGAGGCACTAAGACTTCTTTAGAAACCTATTTTATTGCTTATTTTATTGAGAGTCTTAAAAATAAAAAAGAAATATTTAAGAAATATTTTTTACCTTTTTTATACATCCGTTTTGATATATTCAGACGATGAAACCCTTTTACTATTATAGTCGAGTGGCGTTATAAATCCGCTTATGGAGATGTAGGGGAATAAAATTCTGAAAATCGTCCTCTCCCTATTCTAAGGTAGTGGTCGAGCAATCCGTGCGTATATATCCCGTTATAATTCCGCTCCTTATATTTGTGCAAAATTGAGTTGAGTCACGACAAAACCAACTTAACAAAAACGCAATAAAACATATTTTTTTTGTTGAATTGTTTATTACATCTATCAAATAATAAGACCTAACAACAGGTGAAAATATTGAGAGAATTAATATTAAAGACATTTTCATTTACAGTGTATTTCTTTTATTTCATTTTAATACATATAATGTTACTAAAGTGCGACAAATCGAGTTTTTTATATTTCGGCAAATTGAAACTATGCCATTACAGAAATGTGGATGTAATAATGAAAACGTGAGTTGTTACGATTTTCTCTCCTTATTTTCCCTCTGGTCTCGAATTTCACTAGAAATATAACTAACAGTAATGACTTATCGAAATAGGTCAGAGTGTGATTCAGTTAGTTCTCGTCACAACATAAACTGTTGACGAAAAATAATTAAAGCATGTATTGTAACGAAGTTACTAATTTTTTGGGCATGAGTATGTTCGCCGGGATTTAATTTATTTATTTTACATCCGAAAAATCTAATGCGGGAAAAGGTTGCATAAAGTTTCAGTATTACCGGAATATAATTAGATTTACCGCGCTATGCCGGGAAATATCATTTTTCGAGATTTTCAGAGCGTCCGACCATAGTAATCGCCCGCCGCATACAGCAGTATTGTATGCGCGATCACCGCACGCCGTCACACGTCAGCCTAGTGGAAGCTCGAACCGTCTATTTAAGCCTGAGCAGACCATTATTTCGCTGAGAACGGACTGGACTGGGGCGCCTGCCGGACCGCGCCTTCCTGGTCTAGCAATGCAGGTGAGGCTAGACTTGTGTGTATATGGTGTTTTACCATACACTTCCTTCCTTACGTCCTACCCCTCTAATGGCCAGCATTGCCGAGGACCCTTATAAGAACGGGCAATGCTATGTCATCCGACCGTCACTGCCGAGGTCCCTTATAAGATCGGGGAGCATCAGTTCCTTTCTTTCCTTCCTACCGTCACCGATACACACACGCACTAATGCCGTAAGTTTAGTTTTGTTTCCGTATTAACCAGGAATGTGTTTTACCGCCAAGTGCCCTCCGACGTCCGTTGATAAGGGCGCTTAACAACTGTCGCCTCGACGCTTATCACCTCCGCCGCGTGTAGAGATCGCTATCGCCGTGTAGAGACGTCGGTCGAATTTTAAGACGAAGTGCCGCGAACGCGGATTTTAGATACAAAACGCGAAAATTTGCGTAAGAGCCGTCGTGAATAACGTCGCAACCACATAGTACTAGGTACGTGAATAGCGTCGTGAATGATACCGCCGAGTTACCGTCTTTAGCGCAACCGACCAGTATGAGCTACCGTAAACAGCTTTGAAAACATACTCTTGCCCTCCAGACCGTTTATTTGTTTATATTATTGTCCATCTTAGAGTGCAAGTTAGTTTTAGGCCATGTCTCTGTGTAAAAGAATGGAATACAGTATTCAGAATGTTTTATAACCGTTTGATTCATTACCTAGTCCCATTTTTGACATCACAGATAGTAATTGGCAGCCGGCAGCCAGCATTAATACACGCAATTGACCACTGGCTTGCCGTTTCTTTACTGTAACAAGTTGCCCGGTGCATAAGTGGGCCCTCGACTACATGAATCCCGAGGGTGGCGTCCGAGAACCGACCACCGAGTGGATGTTTCGACCTTCAGGCAGTCAAACCGTTGATCAGTTGAGAGAGCAGGGATATCCCGAATATAAGTAGATATCGCCGAACCGATACTCCTGCGCTAAGCATTTGACCGATGACTGTCTGCACGAGAAATATCCACTGACCGATGTTCCGCTGCCGTGAATGAAGTAGATCCGTAGAGCTCGACCTGCTCCTCCCTACGTAAAACGCGTCACAGTATTTACAAATGTATAGAGGTTAAGTCATTTTTAGAAAGTACAGGCTGTCCTGAAATTTCATTGATTTACTTTGAAGGGAGAATCTTTATATGAAATCATGAAAAAAAATGCATATAAACATACCTCTTCATATCCATCATAAGTGAACTATGGCCATTTAAAGGTAGTCGTCGATCACCAAATTTAGTCAGGGGCATTCCGACAAGGGGGCAATGTGATTTATTTATTCCTATTTTTTTGTGGCAGTTTTTTAAAATTCTACCTAAAAATTATGATTCCGCAAAATTATTTACATTAAAACGTATTCTTAAGATATTACTGCAATAATAGTTTAGGAGAAAACTCGCATTAAATAAATCAATGCATAAACATAAACATAACATTTCAGCGCGTCACTTATGACACAGATATGGGTGGAGGATCTCTATCTGTCTGTATCGTGTTTCTTATTCTATGCATTTAGTAGCCATGGAAAATTAGACAGTGAATGAACCTGTATTCGCCGTGACGACTTACATTGAAACAAAGTCTATGATTGCAGTTCAACGACGACTTCGGGCTCGGTTTAGCATCCCAAGACGAGGTCACATTCTATCGCGAAACTTCATCTTGCGATGATTTATTAAGTGGAGCAATCATGGAACTATTGGTGACCGCTTCGTTGGTTTTTTACGTACTTTGCGTATGCCTGAAAATATCGAAAGGGTAAGGCAACAGTGACAGCCAGTCCAAGACGTTCAATGAACAAACATGCTGATGCTTTACACCTATCAGATTCAACACTGCGCCGCATTTTACAAGATGATCTGAAGCTTTATTCATATAAAATTCAGATGGTTCAACAATTTTCTCCACAATATGTACCTAACAGACTTACATTTTGTAGAGTCTTTGTAAGATTGTTGAACAAAAGAGCCGATGTAATCATTTTGATCATGTCAGACGAAGCCCACTTCCACTTATCAGGTTATGGTAATAAGCAAAATTTCAGATATTGGTCTGTAGAACAACCTATGTAGTTACCTGAACAATTTTTCCATGCAAACAAGGTGACTGTTTGACGTGGTGTAGCATCCTTTGGAATTATTGGGAAATATTTCTTTCAGGAGGATAATCGAACAATAAAAGTTACTTCAGAGCGCTATATGCAGATGCTAGAAATGTTCCTTAGGACATCTGGTTGTCAAAAACAACGAAATATTTTTCCAATAGGATGGAGCAACGAGTCATACCGTTCGAATAGTTATGACTTTTTGAAGGAATATGTTTCCAGGACGATTAATATCCCGAAATGGAGACATTGCCTGACCAATGCGTTCTCCAGACTGTTTTTATGGGGAAAGTGTGTTCAAACAACCCCCATACCTTCGATGGCCAAAGAAATAATATAAGAGATAAGAAAAATTGATGGGATGGTTTGACGCACAGTATGAACCACGTCCGAAAAAAACATCGAAAAATATATAGAGTGTAATGGCAAACATTTAAAATCTGTCATATTTAAAAAATAATTATTCTGTCAAAAACTGCAATAAATGAGTATTATTCTTCGAACATTTAAGATCTTTTAAAATAATATTTCTCATTACTATAGTGTAACAAAAACCATCACATTCCACTGACGGACCTCGTACTTATTTTTAAACTAA
The DNA here is from genome assembly GCA_034092305.1 of Diaprepes abbreviatus. Classification (NCBI taxonomy): domain Eukaryota; kingdom Metazoa; phylum Arthropoda; class Insecta; order Coleoptera; family Curculionidae; genus Diaprepes; species Diaprepes abbreviatus. The sequence continues at coordinate 31,821,695 of JASJET010000055.1, forward strand.
ACATCAAAGTAGGCTTATGACGACTATAAATTTGAAGCCAAAAAACATGAAGGAGCTTGTGGTTAATATTAAAATAATATAGAATCATAATATATATTAAAAAATGAAATTAAAAAAAAAAATAATAAATAAAAACTCGTGTTCGAGGGCAACATTTAAAGGACCATAGCGCCCTTAGGACACATTTGCCGATCTTTGTTCATATGAAATTTTTTTCATGTTTTTCTATATAAAATCTCCCTTCAAAGTATACGAAAGAAATTTCCAGACAATCTAAATTATTTACTTGGTCAAGAATTTTGGAATATATTGCCTGTTTCTTAATAATATATCTATTTATATATACTACAAACATCTTAAACTATCCTTAAATCTAATTTTATCCTAATCTAAACCATATTTACTGGCTTACTAACCATTAGTTCTTTATTTAACCCTTCTGTGTCTAATTTTTTTTCTTTTAATCTCAAAATAAACTAAAGTCTTATCACTTATTTACACAGAACATTACAGACCTACAACTTGATTTTGCAAATCATATCTTATTTTTGATTAGGAAACATAATGTTTCATGGCCCCAACAACAGGCAGAACTGCCGGTATTAGTCCGATTATAGTCTCTTTGGATCATGGACCACCATATGAAACATCCTCCTGTTGGGCGCCTGGGCAGACGCCATTGGTAACCACATTGTAGAACCTTTCCTCCTTCATGAAAATTTGACATCTAATTTGCTACGAAGTAGAATAACACCTCATTAATTTATTTCGTGATCAACACAATGACTTAATATTATTGACATTGGATTCAACGCATTTAAATAGATACGTCAGATACTATGTAGGTGAATTCCTTTCTAAAAGGTTTATAGGTGGAAGAGGATCCATTAAATGGCTTCCTAGGTTCCCAGATTTTACCCTTTTAGATTTATGTCTTTAGGACCATAGTACAAAGCCCAATTCTTTAAAGAATCTTAAAAACAGAATGGCAAATGCTCATCAACATTTGCGTACTGAGGTTTTCCAGGCTACAGAATGGCTCGAAGACTGTCACATAATTTGTCTAACCCTGTATATCAAACCTAATCCTTAAAGGAGAGGAGCATTTTACGTCTTTAAGGATTTGAGAAACTTCATGGCATAATTTTTAAATATCATTGTTTCTCTGTTTAATGAAAACTATTTCTTATTCAAAAATTTTCTAGTTGGTACAAAACGGTGATAAATGTTATATTTTAGAAAATGTAGCTCTGTATATAGAATTGTAATAATAATATTAGGTTATAGCTTAAATTGCTGAATTGAAAGTAATTGCTGACTATATGTTGTTTTCAAAAAATGTAAAATATTAGTAGTATTCAGAATTCCTTTAATACGATCAAGGTTATTAACAGCAAAATGAATTTAATATTGATTACTTAAGTATAATTACGTTTTTAGCATTTAGTAAATTGAGACTACATCGGACAAAATGGTGACTGGAAACCGAATTATGGCTAAGTTATGTTGGTAGTATTCAATTTTTTAAGTTTTCGTAGATATTGAGAAAAATGCAAAAGTCGTCAACAATTAATTTATAGATTCCTACAAATGATTACATTTTCCATATAATTTGTTCATCTTGAATATACAGCCAGTATTTTTTTTCCAAACGGACCTATTTTTTATTGAATTTTTATAGTCCTAGACAACTCAAAAAAACTATATATCACACTGATCTAAATTGAAAAAAATCAACCTACTTAAAACTTTTATCGTTCGAGTTACAAATCTTCTTGATACAAACTTGTTGTTAAATTGGCAATTTAACTTTTTGTTAGGTTGGTGTTTCTATTAAAAGTTTCACCAAATGGATTATTCTTTATGTCTTTTAGTAGTGAAATGTCTTAAAAATAAAAAAAAATAAATAAGTAAATCTATTTGAAAGTATTTCATATTTCCTTATGTGATCAAGACGCTCGATATTATTATCGCTTAATTTTTAATTGGCTCGATAGGGAACCTGTGGTTTAAATATAGGTTCGAACAATGAAGTGAACTCTTAAAACTGACTCCTACAATTATCTTGTTATAATAATGTTACGCGAAGGTTAATTTTGACAGAGCAAGAAATTTTCCCCAGTTCTTAAAACTTTTTCCAAATTTTACATTTAGTTTTTCTGAAATATTTTGATATTATGAATCAAATCATATAGAAGAAGTCAAAAAATCACCGGTACCTAGAGATTTAAGTTTTAGATTCTGATTTTCAAACCACCATATATATTTTAATAAAAATTTGGCTTACTGCACTACAGATAAAGTTTTGTGACCAGAAATAACTTGTGCGAAACTTTGAGGCATGTAATTGAAAATATTCTTTTTAGGTACTCCCAAATTTTTTCTTTAAAAACTGTTCTGTTCCTTTATTTGACTAAAGAAATTTCATAGAGTAAAAAGGTTACCAACATTAATTTCTTCTCAATTCTTAGAGTTTCTGTGGCGACGTAGAAAGCCAAGAAACTGTAAGAAGAATGATTAGCCCTCATGTAGAAGAACACATATTACTCTCTAGAAACCGTCGTATAAATTAGGACTTCTGAAATTCATATAAAAGTGAAAGCCTTCATTTGGGTGAATGATTTTTCTTTTCATTTTATTTCTCAAATTATACCAAACCTCAAATTAAAAGTATGTAGATCTGATAATTTCAACTTAACCAACTGTTGCCCCACTGAGCCGTACTTCCCGAAATCGTGGAAATTTGCCCTTGTTCTACTAATACTCAAAATTAATAACTCTACTGAATTTACGGTTCTCAAATCAATATTCATTTTACCAAGAAAGAAACTCATATTAATAAATATGTGGCTCTTCATAATTCATTCCATAAAAACAGTCTGGTTTTAAGGCTGGTCTGAGCTGTTCATCTGCTCTCTCTTTAAGAGATGAATGATATCATGTTAGCGTTCGATAATTCTCAAGCAACCGTACTCAACCTGTTAAATTGCTTAAAGGCTTTCGATATGCTGCATCACGATGTTATTCGTTTCTTGTATTGCCTTTCTTGTTGGGCAAAACACAAAGGACGCTGGATATACAACAGTAAAAGTCGTGCAGAGTTACACATGGGATACGAAAAGAAGTATTTTAGGTCCACTTCTATATAGAGTGGACTCATCCAGTTTTAGAAGATCCATATAATTCTGTAAATATCATATCTACACAGATGATACACAGTTTTTTCTTCCTTTCAAAGCAAATGATGTGGATATAGCTAATAATCTAATTAAACAAGATCTAAATAATATGCTTAATGTTTCCAATATTCATTTGCTTAAAATTAATTCCACTAAATTGTTAGCCTTACTATCTTGTAGAGCAAGTTTGTGGGATAATTTTCGAAAAATTAAATGAAATATAGGTAAAGTTCCCATTAACATTAAAATTCTTGATAAAATCTAGGATTTTTAATGGATAGCAGGGACGGATCCAGCCTCTCTCTTTGGGGGGGGGGGGGCGGTGATATCACAAAAGTACAGTATGGCAAGAAAAATAAGTTGTCAACGGGGGGGGGGGAGGGGGAGTGCAAGCAGCATACTCATTCCTAATATAAAAGGCAGAATGGGTTCTATTTTCCTGAACTCAAAGCTTTTGGGAGGGGGGGGGGGGCGATCGCAAGCATACAGACTTCTATACTCTATTTAAGAACTAGAGAGAGTAATAAAACTGTTACCGAAACCTCTAACCTACCTGCTCCAGTGCCGCAGGTAACTGAGAACTGCCGTAAATCTAATTATATTTCATTATATTTAAATATATTTTATAAATTTACTGCAACATAGAATTTCTGATAGTTTAATTTAATTTTTGTCAGTGATCAAACTACAACTTACAGTTTTTTCTTGTTTGCGCTTGTTTTTATATATTATTTGAGATTAGTGAGATACCCAAAAGATATGGCTTTCACCTCTATATTTATTCCAAAATCGTTAAACCAGGGCATTTTTTCCTCAACGAAAAACTTATTACGATGAATGTTTATGATGCCTTTAGATATCAATATCTAGATAATAATGTTAAAAGCTCTATTGAGATATATTCCAACATGACAGGAGTTGGAAAATCTACCATGTACCGAATACTGAAGGAGAAAAAACGACTGGAATTGTTAATACCCCCAAGCCACATTCGATCACAGGCAAACGAAAAACCTCGTTGGAAGAAGAGATGAAAACTGCAATTAAAGGGGTTGTATATACATTTTATTATGAGAAGCAGATCCCAACCATCTACAAAATTCTAACTTAAATCATTGAAGATCGCGATTTACCTGAAATTAAAAGAACTGATCTCTGGAAATTGCTCAGAGAACTTAATTTTTGCTGGGAAAAACCAGATAGAAAATCTGTTCTTATAAATCGTCCGGAAACTGTCCGTTAGAGACCTAAATATCTCTCTCAAGTAAAAGGTAGAGTTGCTAGAAATAACACAATTAATAAAATTAATAATTTAACTAAACTTTTGATCGCCACCACCGCCCCCCCCCCCTTGGATCCGCGCCTGATGGATAGTATATTAAAAGTTATTCAATGTCTCAGAGGAACTTAAATACTGAAAATGTTGTATGCTCACAAACATTACCTTGATCACGTTACAAAAAAGTTTATATAACTTCTTTGCTTAAATTTTTGCTATCAGATTTATGGACCATTTCTATATCTACTTCACTGATCGACGAAAAATTCAGAAGTGCAAAATAATTTTACAGGCTTTATGTTTGATATCAGATGATCAGTATGTTTCACAAGCATATTCTTTACTTACACAACAGACTTACTTAACGTATAGATATACATAATTTAAATAAAAGTAAGAAAAATCTATTTGACCAACCTATAATTAAAGAACTACTTAAAAAATAATTTTCAGGTACCATAATGTTTGTTATCAACAAATTTCAGATAAATGGTTTTTCCTTATCAGCCAGCTAATTCTAGAGAAAAACAAAACAAAATTAAAATAACCGTAAAGAAATTTTAATTTCTTGTCGAATTTTATGAAGGGTATTATTTTTAAATTTTCCTCTCCTTCAAATTATTGATGGTAAAGCTCAAGGAGTTCTAATCTAAATAAAGAAAATGTGGGCTTAGGAAGAAATATTGTCAAAAATACAACTCAAAGAAACAATAAACAATTTATTAACTTTAAGTGTTGAAAATGATTATACACAAAATATTAAAATAACATACTTAAAGGTTAGTACACTTAAATCAAAAATTCTAGCAGAAAGTGTGTAGTCAAAACTAAAAGTTAAAATTTCCTAACAGAAAAAAAAAAATAAAGAATTATTTTTGCACTAATCCTCTAGTATGTGAAAAAGAAACAAAATTACTTTAAGTTTACACAATTACACATATATTTAGTTATTAAAAGTTTAAATGGATAAATTATATAAGGACACTGGTCAGACGTTATCCGAATACAAATAGCAACGGTACATTTAAAATTATTAACCTAGTTCGCCTGAAGAGGAAAAAGTGATATAAAAGGTATGTATAGGTTATTACTATAAAGCCTGTTGCTTAATGATAATATGTCACTAAAGGTTATTTCAAAGTAACTGATCTAACTAGACCGATACCATAAGATAAGAAGAATAGTCCGAGTCCCTTAAGCTTGGAACAGAACAACAGGTGGAGTCAAAATTCTTCAGATAAGCGTAAAATGACCTAGCATAAAATATAATTACGACCCCCTTCTAGTTCTTCTGACGAAGTGGGTTGGAACTCAAATATTCTTTTTCTGTGGCTTTGGCCCCAATATACTTCGCAGAGTATTTATTAACCAGCTCAGGATTTTATATATTGCACAATATCAGGTAACTTTTCGATACGTTTTCCCTGGTGATAGTACTTAAAAAATACAAAATTAGGTAGTACAACTCTTGTCACCGTATTACATTGCCAAATGCTTTAGCAAGGGTAGCCTATATAAACAAGATAGGTAATATAGATCAGTAAGAAATCTTTAAGATAGTTTTATGGATTTGGGCATAATCTCTTATAAATGACATGCCATCTTTATATCTACTCTGAGAAAAATTGCCTATAAAATGGATATTATAGCTAAGTATCAAACAAATTCATACGCTGCAGATACATTTAAACTTGCTTAATCAAAATAAGAAGGCAAATTGCATCTCAGAGCAGATTTTAAATTGGAAAAAAAATTAGAGGGCAAAGAAACATACTGTGGTATAGGCCTAATTACAAAAGTATTCTTTTCGCTGTCTCGTGATAATGCTAACCGTCATAATACTAGTTGCTGCAGTCGCATCGCAGTAGATCAGCATACGTAAATGTGTGTGAATCTGCAAAACATAAACTGGTAAAACTGTATTGTTTGTGATATTCAATACAATAACGAGATTTTTAGATGAATTTACTCTTGGCAATGGTGGCCTGCATAATAGACTGGTTCCAGTACTGCCTTACTCATTTTAGTGGATAGTTTCTGGTAGAGTTTAGCAATGTCATCTCGAATCTCGTTGTTTGACCTCTAATTCTGGGTTCAGCCATTTATTTAATGTTATCGTCGATACCTCTGATATCTCGCATGATTTCCATTTTTATGATGTCAAGTAGCGTTTCTGAGATTTCATTTCAAAGAATAACTCTGTATTGGTCGGCTATTTTTTGTTGCACACTTGTATTTGTGAGCATTCCCTACAGAAATCGGCGTGTAGTTCTTGTCTGTAGCCAATTGGGATGTTGACCATTTTTGGGAAAGTATTTAAAACCATGTATAATTACCTAATGTAGCCGAAGAATTTTTTTTTCTGAATACGATTAGTATCTTAAAAATCACTAATTTTAAATTCCGTTTCAAATTTCCCGCCAAGATGCCAATACTTGTCACTTAACCGATGTGACGTCATCCTGGTTAACTAACAAAGATATATAATTTTTTTTCGTAACTTTTGTGATATAAGATGAGTTATAAGTTATTTAAGTATTGTGCGATGCCTCAATGTACAAGTACTACAATTAAAACGCCTGAAAATCATTTATTCAAGATCCACGTTTGGAAAATAATAGGAAAGTGTGTCTTCAGATAGCCTGACATTACTCGTTTTATTTTAGTTTTCAGCTTATAAATACAGATTATTACTATTATGCAGTCATTATCGGTTGCGGAAATAACAATTGTTAATAAATTACTTACGTGAAAGTCTTTCAGTAGAGCAGAAATAACTGTTTGTTTCGAAGAAATTGGCCACCATAAAAAAAAATCAAATTTCGGCAAATTCGAACTATTTACCTTAATAAATCCACTTTCCTTCATGTGAAAATTTCTTAGAATCTTTTTCTAAGGGAAAAGTAAGCAAATTTCGAAGAAATTACATGAAAATGACTATAAAATATGAACTAGGTAACGTAGCCCTTGACAGTGAGCACGAATGGGACATGAAACCAAAAAATTTATATGTCTAATTCTTGATAGCGATGACGCTAGCTGTATTCTTTAGAGTAATTATCAAAGCGAATATGCATTTACTTGTCATTAGGTCGAAGTGATCATGATTACTTCAAGTGGTAGGACTGAAAGTAATAATGACTCAAAACAATAACCGTCAGGACGGAGTACCAACGATGGCGTTAGTATGGAGCTACATCATTCATTTTGATTGGTGTTCATAGTTAGGTGATTCGTAGGAGATTTAATTACATTTTGATTATTAAATTTGTATTTGAATACAAACAACATCCAATTATCTCTCGTCCTAGATGAGCTACTCTGTAATAAATGGTCATAATTGACTCATTCATAGACACAGTTCAATTCATGCGCTGTGTTGGTCATCTCACTTCATTGAGCTCTGGTTGAGATTCCTACGCAGTATCTTCGGTGAGTGGAGTTTTTAGTGTCGTCGAGCTCTTGTTGCTGTTATTGGACTTCAGCGATCGATTTATAGACAGGTATGTTATTATTAAAAATAAAGTCGAACCAAGCGCAGGAATTAAAATAGTTTTTATAATATATAATATATAATATATAATATATAATATATAATATATAATATATAATATATAATATATAATATATAATATATAATATATAATATATAATATATAATATATAATATATAATATATAATATATAATATATAATGTGACAAATACTGGAATTTTATTATTTTGTAAGCTGCGAATCAATACTTAATACTGATAAAATTCACTTTTTTTTCTATGAATATCCAGTTACTTTCCTCTCTTCTGAAGTTGTGTGCATAACTTATAATTCTAAAATTTGGCATAGTAATAGCTTGAAAGGGACAGAATCTTACTTAGCAATGCCCTTATTTTTTTTCCGATGGAGGAATTAGGGAAATTTTATTGGTCAATGTTCTTAATTTGATTAAATTTCCATTCATATGAAAAGAGAAAGAAAAATAAAATATCAAAAGAAGATAAAAATAGAAATTGTATTTTTTTTTTATTTAAAGTTGATAGGCTCTACCGAAAGGTGTAAATGTTCAACGAATGATAACATTTTAATTCATTTAAAACATTATTCTACCCTATAACAAAGCAAAACATAGTCTCTGGAATCGCAATTGAATTACAAACACAAAAAAGGAATATTGCAACCTAAAGTTAAAAGGGAATTTCCCGTTCCATTGTGCGTGGGATTTTCAAGATAAACTCTAACAGCGTATTTGATTTATTTGAGATACACTACAGTGCCGTGCTGTAACTCAATAATGTTATTTACTTACACTCCATTTCCTCTGTAGTTCCTTTTGTATGCCTGACAAAGAACTTATTTGAAATTTTTTTCTTTTAAGTTAATTTGTAACCCATTACGGGATATAGTACTTTTATTCAGACGTTAAGAGTAAATTAAATTGTTAAATTGAAACATCAGGTCAAGAGTAAAATACGACTAAACAAGGCTTTTATTCGCTTATTCTCTTTTTACTGATTTCTAATTTTATATATCATTATATATTCTGATTATACACTTATAAAATCTACATCGTAATAAACTTTGTTATGTAAACCTGGCAATTTTTCTTTAGGGGTACACTAACGATGAAAAATAGTTTACCATTTAGAACTAGTTCTTAAGTAATTCTAGCATGATATATTAAGGTTGGATTCTCACTATAGTGATGCTCTCGATGCGATCTCAGTTCGCTCTCGTTTCGATAAAATATTTTTAAATGAAAATGAGTTTACGATATTAAAATCCCCGCGAAACCGATAGTGTGAATAGGTTCATTGTTTCTCCTGTAAGAATATTTTACCGGATCGAGAGCGTATCCCGAGCGTGTCGAGAGCAGCTCTATAGTGAGATTCGGGCGTAAAGGTATATTCATATTAAGTTACATTGATATTTTAGTTACACTATGTTTCAGACTTCTTGTATAATACTCAGTGATTCTCAAATTCTAACGTGGTGAACCTTTCTGTGGATTACTTCGCATAATCCAATAACTTGATACATCAAACAAACAAAATTATCTGCTTAGTAATTCTACTGATAGTTATACAGGGTATCCACGATGAACTGCCGCGATCGATGGGAGCAATTCGGCTAAAATGTTTTCAAGATGGCATTTACGGTTAATCTGAAAATTGATGCCTTCTTGTTCATTTTAAATGAGGCACCCTTTATGTTATTTCATTTTTAGATTCTACGCGAAATTATAGACATAAGTCATGTATAATATGTTACAGTTTTGTTATTTTACGAACAAAACTATAAATAATTTTACCAAAATACCAACAGTCAAGCCAATAATCACCGTAAATTAATACCTTATTTCATCTTTAATACATATAAAATAAAAGTTTTTGTCACTGTCACATCAAAAACCGGTTTTGTAAAAAATCAAGTGTGCCTAGAAATACATCAAACACTCCACTTTTGCCACTTTCATCAAGGGTGTAGTTAGTTTATCTTTTGTTTTTTTCTTGGCGCTCTTGAGATTTTTAAAAAGCGTCAGTAGAGAGATTCTGGGCCAAGCCTTGGTTGTGAAAACTGGCATAAGCTCAGAAAGCAATATTTTGGCTGATTCTGATACAGCACTACGTTTATCCCAGTCTGTTTACTGGGATAAACGTAGTGCTGTATCAGAATCAAAAAACCATATTTAGACTTTTAGGGCAACATTTGCCACATTTTGGGGGATGAAAGTTAAAACTGTATTCGTTTACCCTTAAGTAAAGTGTAGTGAAAGTTATCACCTCTAAGAGGTCAACACACCATATTTGTGACTTTTGATACTTGTTACACCCGTAAAGCAAACAGGTACATGCCACAAACAGATTTTATTAAACCGGGATCTTCCTTTTCTATTTAACAACTGGAATTCCATGCCGGAGCCTGGCATAAAACACTCCATTGCTCCCAAAGAAGTTACAGGTTATCCTGCTTGCTGAAAATACTGAGACTCAGTGATAAAACCACACTTCAGGTATTAGAACTATATATAATAAACTGTGGTATTACATAATTTATCGTATGCTTTCATTTTTCCCCTGTGATTGGAAACTAATAAGACTTTCTGTAAACCGAAGGTATAAGTATACACTAAGTAATTTAAAACATTATTTCACCCATTATAAGTACAACACTTTTAATTTAGTTCCTAAATCAGCATACTACATAATTTGTTAGTGCAAAATACAACTGTACATAAAAAGTAACGTTATTCAGTTCTGCTGATAGTGAAAATTAAGGCCTGACCTAGAGCTAATTGTTCGTTTGGCGCGGATGACGTAATGATTTAATAGTATTATTCATTGTTCCTTTCCTTGTTTTCTTTTGTAATTATTATTTAGCAAATAGTCAACTATTTCTTTAGTTTAAGTTGAAATTCACGTAGATTGTAAAACAGAATCCTTTTATTTTTATTGTTAAATATAGATTTTAACTGTTTTTGGAATCGGGGTGTTTTATTTTCGGATCTGGTTGTTTCCTGTTTTTGATAACATCATCGCTTCTTTTTACCGACGGACCTAAAACAGGTGGCGCTTTGAATTTATATAACCCCCCTAATTTCCGGCATGCTAACCTAGACACTGCCCTAAAAGAAGGAGCGATCAACACCGAGAAAATAACCACCTGTACCGAAGCATTTAATAAGAATTCATTTTAATTTTAATTTTCTTTCTCTCTTGTGGCGTAGCAAAAATCTCATATCTAAATCTCACTGTTTTTGACATATTTTAATTTTTATGTCAAAAATGGAGTTTGCATGCCTATATATAAATATTAATTTCTCCTATATAAAAGTCTTTATTATTTAATTGGGGTTGATTTTCTTCTAGATGGGGATCTACTTTAGCGGATGGTATTTTAATAATAAATAAATACAGGGTGATCAAAAACTAACATTAAGTATTCACTTGTAAAAAATCGTTAAAAGTCAATTTTCTTAAATTAAAACCCTCTATTTTTATAATGTTATATTAGTCAGCATTAAAAATAAGGGTAATTTTGTATAAGGTTTTTAAAATACTGTCAGTTTAACATTTTTGTGTAGTAAAAATACTAAACGGCTTACTTACGCAACGAAAAAACTTTTTCAATCTTCGGTTTACAGAAAAGCCACGCACACAGGACAATACCTTAATTATTCATCTAATCACTCCAGCAACACCAAACAAGGAATTATAAGAAATCTCTCTGCAACTCCAACGAGAACTTGATGAAAGAGATAGATTACGTTAAAAATGATCTGACAGCCAACGGATACCCAATATATCTAGTGGATAAATTTCTTGAACAACGCAGAAACAGGACAATATCGACAACGAATGAAGAACGAAAACCAGTATTGAACATCCCCTATGTTAAAGGCATTTCAGAAAAAGTTAGAAGGATAGGAAAAAGATATAAAATCAACGTTGTTTTCAATTCAAATAACTCTCTGAGAAGTCGGCTCACTGGGTTAAAACCAACAACTCAAAGAGACATGAAGAACTGTATATATCAGATACCATGTGAATGTGGCAATTCCTACATTGGTGAAACAAAGAGACCTCTTAACATAAGGATCAAAGAACACCAAAAATGCACATCTCGAGGAGAAACAGAAAAATCTGGTGCCACCAATCATGCCTGGACTCATGGACACCACATGAAATGGTCTGAAGCGAAAATACTACACCGAGAACAACATTGGAGAAAACGGAAATTCAAAGAAGCCGCGGTTATACATCAGAACCCGAGTTGTTTTAGTAAATCATCTCTAGATATAAGAGAAGTGTGGAAATCATTTTTTAGTAATTGTAAACTAAAACTAAATGCAGCATTAAAAAAATTACTTTGCTATAGCAGGCATGACTGCACCGATCTCAGTCATACTCTACTGCATTTACTTTTAGTATAAATAGTCATGTAGCTAAGGGATTTATTTAGTTTCACTTGAAAACCGCTAGAGATAACTACTAGCTGAAACGTCGTTATATTCAACAAAAATAAAGACAATGGAAGTCCAACAGATATCTACTGCTTCGCAAGTTTAGCACTTTGTTACATTCCTCACAGATAATAGATAAATTTAAATAATCTTCTCGTAGATACAACAGGCAAGGCTCTGATTCATGAACAAGAAATCCTTAATGCTTGAAGTTCCTACATAACTGAATTATTGAAGACCAAAGACCAAATATATCAGACGATGAACATGGAGCTGAAGGACCAGAAATTCTGAAGTTAGAGGTTCTTCACGGCATAAGATGTGCAAAATCTAAAAAAGCAACCGGCCCTGACGACATTCCAGTGAAACTCCTGCAATTGATTCATGAAGACAATATCGGTATACTGATTAAGTTGTTTAATTCTGTATACAACACTGGAGAGATACCGAGAGAATGACTGAAATCTGTTTTTAAAATACTACCAAAAAGCCAACATGCCAAAAGATGTAATGAATATAGGTTAATAAGTCTCTTGAGTCACACCTTGAACGTTTTTCTGAATATTATTCATTGTACAATAAGAAATAAATATTAAACGGACTAGATGAGACGCAATTCGGATTTTGAAATGCATTTAGTACTAGAGAAGCACTATTTTCTCTAAATATAGTTTTCCAAAAATGTCAGGATCTACAACAACTCTTAGATTCTGTCAATAAGGTTGGGAAAGAAATGGAACTCAACATAAATTTTGCTAAAACTAAATGTTTGATTTTCAGTCGTCTACCGTATCCAGACGCTTCATCATTGATAAATGGACAAATCGTTGAAAAAATCTCCCATTTCAAGTACCTTGGATATTTTATTACTGAACAGCTTAATCCAGATAAAGAAGTTAAATGCAAAATCAAATCAGGCCTGACAACTTTTCTAAATATGAGATGCTTGTCTGCAATAACAATCTAAATTTGAAACTTCGCCGAAGGATGGTTAAATGTTACTTCTGGTCAGTGTTGTTGTATGAAGCGGAGGTGTGGATATGAGGGTTGCCACGATCAATCATTTGGAGGTATTTCAGATGGTATTACATAGGCGAATACTTCGAATATCTGTAACTATGCAGATTAATTTAGCAATTTTAGATTGGACAGATGTCACTCGTGAATATCTGACGACCGTAAAATGAAGAAAACTAGCATATCTTGGCCATGTTCTCTGAAGGGATCGGAACAGAATTCTTCAACTGATAATTAAGGGTAAGATCGAGGGCCGTAGAAGTGTTGGAAGGAAGCAGATGTATTGGCGTAGGAATATCCGAGAATGGACAGGAATACACAGTGCTGAACAGCTATTTAAAATAATAGAGAACTGTGATCAACTCACCATTGTAATTGCCAACGTTAGGGGGACCTGACGCGGCACAGGAAGAAGAAGAAATAATTTTCGTGCATATAATTTAATCACCCGGCATGATTTTCTTAATAATTGTCAAATAGCAAGAAACATTTCTGTAGTGTTCGTTTTTTTTTCGTCGCATTTCGCCGTCATGGTCTACTAATTACAAACCTAAAAGCCATATAGCGTTTTTACAATACAAAAATATTAAATTCTCAATATATCAAAATTTAAAAATTTTTCGAATAGACAATCTTATTCGAAGTCGCCTTATTTTTAATGCTAAATAAGATAACATTATAAAAAGATGGGACTTATATTTGAAAAAATTGACTTTTAATAATTTTTTCCAATTAACATTTCATGTTAGTTTTAATCATCCTTTATTTATTATCAAAATATCAAGACAGTGTACTCAGGTGCAGATCCAAGGGGGGGGGGGCGGTGGGGGGCGACCGCCCCCAACCCCCCCCCCCACAAGAGCTTTGAGTTCAGGAAAATAGACCCGATTTTGCTTCTTATACTATAGTTTATACAAGAACTAGAGAGAGTAATATATCATTTTTTACCTTTTTTTTTCCTTCGCAAACTACCTGTGTTTTTTAGTCCGATGTCTTTGGCAAAATCTGTTAGATACATTTTCCATAGGAATAAGTTAGAAATTTTATAATCAAAAATACCGATTATTAATAGTGGACTATTTGGGTTGTTGGATAACAATAGATATTTGAATGTGTGACGTCTTAAAAAGGATTTTAATCCTTTTCATAGGCGTCGGAAGGAGGTTTATTTTAGTACTTATGGCATAGAATATTATTTCGGTCATAAACTCAAAATAGAAATAAGTCGTTAAGTTAAACATATATAAAAAAATAAATTCGTCCATATAATATTAAAATTTTTTTAGGTCTATCGGTAATTTTATTATTAACTAAAATCATTTTTAGGATATTTGACGTTTTAGTTTATTTATTTCTTAAACCATCTGCAGAATTAAAATTAAATACTAAAAAGGGATTCAAATGTAATTAGTTTTTATATGTTATAGAATATTTAAATAACAAGTTTTGTTTACGCTGGTAAACATTACGTATCTAACTCGTAATCTAAGTAAGTCAAATTAATTATAATTGGTTCCTATATCTCACCGATCATGAGATCGAGTTTCCTCATTTTCTTTTATTCTTTTATTATATGGATTTTTACCAATTTTCTACACTAATTTTATTCTAAAAGATTTTTCAAAAATTCAGTTAAATTACTAATTTTATGAGTTATGTTATTTCTAGCAACTCTATCTTTTACTTGAGAGAGATATTTCCTTCTCCAACGGACGCTTTCCAGACGATCTATAAGAACAGATTTCTTATCTATTTTGTCGACGGTTGGGATCTACTTCTCAAAATAAAATGTATGTACAACTCCTTTTATTGCATTCTACATTTCTTCATCCAACGAGGTTTTTCGTCTGCCTGTGATCGAATGTAGCTTGGGAGTACTAACAATTCCAGTCGTTTTTTTCTCCTTCAGTATTCGGTACATAGTAGATTTTCCAACTCTTGTCATGTTGGAACACATCTAAACAGAGATTTTAACATTATTATCTATATATTGATATCTTAAGGCATCATAAACATTCATCGTAGTAAGTTTTTCGTTGAGGAAAAAATGCCTTGGTTTAATGATTTCGGAATAAATATAGATGTGGAAACCATATCTCTTGGGTATCTCACTAAACTCAAATAATATATAAAAACAAGCACAAACAAGGTAAATCACTAAGAACATACTGTAAGGTGTCCTTTACTCACTGACAGAAATTAAATTGAACTATCAGAAATTTCATTGTTGCAGTATATTTATAAAATCTTATAATATTTAAATATAATTAGATTTACGGCAGTCCTCAGTTACCTGTGGCACCGGAGCAGGTAGGTTGAAGGTTTCGGTAACAGCTTTGTTACTCTCTCGAGTTCTTTAATAGAGTATAGGAATGTGTATGATTGCGATCGGCCCCTCCCCTTCCAGGAGCTTTGAGTTCAGGAAAATATAACTGGTTCTGCATTTTATATTAGGAATGTGTATGCTGCCGGCACTCCCCCCCCAATTTGTTTTTCTTGCGATAGCCCCTTCCCAAAAAGCTTTAAATTCAGGAAAATAGACCCGCTTCTGCCTCTTATACTAGGAATGTATATGTTGCTCGCATCCTGCCCCCCCCCCTGTCGGCAACTTGTTTTTTCTTGTGATGGCCCCCCTTCTCCAATAGCTTCAAATATTCAGAAAAATAGACCCGACCCTGCCTTTTACACTAGAAATGGGAATGTTGCTGGTGTCTCCACCCCCCACCCCCCCGCGTCGACAACTTACTTTCGCTTGTCATACTGTAGTTTTGTGATATCACCGTCCCCCCCCCCCAAGAGAGAGGCTGGATCCGGCCCTGAGTATACTAAGGTAGATCTCCTTTTAGAAAGAAACCAATCCCAATTAAATATTAAAGTTTTTCAACTTGAAGAGAAATACAGTTATTTTTAAGCTCAAGAAACAATTTTTGACACAAAATTTAAAATATGGCAAAAACAGTTATATAACATTAAACATGAAATATGTTTTTAATTTTGCGCACAATCTAAAAACAAAATAGCATTTAATATAAGCCAGAAAGCATCAACTTCCGGTATAACCGGAAGTGCCATCATGTTGAAAATATTTTAGTCAAATTGCCCCCATTGGCTTTAGTAAACTGCCAAATTTTAAAAATTTTCCAGTCTATTTTCCGAGAAATCTATCGCGGTATTTTGTCTCGGAACACACTGTAAATACCTTATTTAAAAAAGTTTTTCTCGATAATATTCCCTAAAAATATTTTAACAGTTTAGAGTTTGGATAATATAATTAAGGTTGGTTTATTAATATCGGGCTAAATATATGCTATAGATTAAAGGATTTGATTAAGTTGAAAAACATGACCCTTTTGCTATAGGAGTCAGTTTACTAATGGTGAATCAATATCTTAATGACAGTCATCATTATAATGACCTATCATTTTCTTCACAGACCTCTCGTTAAGATGTGCCTATAAAAAAAGATAGTTAAGGAAATAGGTGTGCGATTAACTAGCTCTCAATGATTGAAGATTTCTCGATAAATAAAATAGTTGAACTAAACTTAATAAATAAATTGGTAACTAACAGTTATAGTATAAATTCACCCTTTAAGAGAAAAATACATATTTTTTTTAAAAGAACAACATAAACTTTTTGCTCGTGTCATAATGATACAAAATTATTTTATCCTGCAGATACGACAGCTTTGCAATTAAAGGATCCACTTTTCATGATCGTGCTTGCTTAGCGAGACGTTATTATATTGGAAGAAATTGAGACATAGAAAGAATTCGGCAACTGCACTGTAATGTTGAAAATTATAAAACAAATACTAGAAGATATAGTTCAACACTGATAAAAATAGAACTAAAATTCTAAATATTTATAGTTATTTCTCTTGCTGTGTATAGGTTCCGAATGAATTGGGGAATCTGCATACATATAGAAGATAAATTTTTAGAAATAATAGATATATGTGATACAAAATTTAATAAGTTAACTTCGTTATTCACCCTTATCTAGATCAATATTTTTACATAAAGCTACAGTTAAACATGGGTTAATTAGTTGTAAAATGTTGTTAATTTGAACTACCATATTACTTAGAAATTTAAAAAGGGCCACGGTAAGTATAGGAAATCCATTGGACCTAGTTTTTCAGAAAGAAAAAAAAATGGAATAGCTCAAATACTAACGGTTGTATTTAATTTTAAGAAATAGACGGATTTTGTATTTCAGTGTATATTCTAACTTATTACAATCGGCCAAGCGCTTTCGGTCTAATTTTGACCATCCTCAGGGCTCAGACCCTAGAAACAAGAGAATATGGCCAGCAAATAAGTTTACTCAGTACTCACCAACCATACTCACTTGTCAAAAGGCACACCGTAACCCTGCCAGTTTGAGAACAGTCTCCAGTCGCGAGCGAAGTCTCCACACAGAACAAGATGTATACAATTAAAAACCTTTAGAAACTTTTAAAATTAAAATTAGAACTAGAACACTCAACACACTGCGCACATTGACATTATTAAAACAATAAACCTTTTTAACAACAACCCAAAAGTGTGAGGTTATGCCACACACAGTCATAGCATAATACAGCAATAAAACTTTCCAAAAATCAAAACTACATACAAGTATGTGAAAGCCTGAGTACAGATTTTCTGTATGAGGTTTCATTTTTGAATTTCTTGTCAATTGTATTTAAAATCAATAATTCATTGACAATGAGCAAAAAGAGAAAAAAAGAAAAAAAAAAGAAAAAAAAAGGGCAGAAAAAAGGGCATTAAAAGTTTATTAATCTACAACTTTTAATGCCCTTTCTTTCTGCCCTTTTTTTTTTCTTTCTTTTCTTTTTTTCTCTTTTTGCTCATTGTCTATGAATGATTGATTTTAAATACAATTGACAAGAAATTCAAAAATGAAAACTCATACAGAAAATCTGTACTCAGGCTTTCACATACTTGTACGTAGTTTTGATTTTTGGAAAGTTTTATTGCTGTATTATGCTATGACTGTGTGTGGCATAACCTCACACGTTGGGTTGTTGTTAAAAAGGTTTATTGTTTTAATAATGTCAATGTGCGCAGTGTGTTGAGTGTTCTAGTTTTAATTTTAATTTTAAAAGTTTCTAAAAGTTTTTAATTGTATACATCTTGTTCTGTGTGGAGGCTACGCTTGCGACTGGAGACTGTTCTCAAACTGGCAGGGTTAAGGTGTGCCCTTTGACAAGTGAGTGTGGTTGGTGAGTACTCTTCATACAATAATTTAGAAAATGTTTTCAAATCTTAAAAAACCAATGTTGAAATTAACAACTATATTGTGTTTCAACAACTAATATTAGTTCAAGATTACAAAAAAATAACTAACCTGAAATATATATATATATATATATATATATATATATATATATATATATATATATATCTATATATATATATATATATATATATATATATATATATATATATATATAAGTTATGTCGGATATTCTCACGGGTGTGATGTGTAATCGAAGGTTTTCGGGCATCCCGTGAGCGAACTGACGCTCGTAGACGCCATTTGAAGATTGTGAATGAGATTTCACCTAAACGTCAGCTGCCTTACAGTCTTGAGAGGGACTCAGCACATACACGGAATGCCCGAAAACCTTCAATTATATATATATATATATATATATATATATATATATATATATATTTTGTAAAATGCGAACACTAAATGCAAACTTCGTTCCATCATATCCTTTCCGTGTTAGAGGTTGCACAGTTTGAATAGATTACTACAGAACACAATCTATCCAATTCTACCACCATCGAGATGATGGCCTACCTGTACCACCACACCGAGAAGAAAGTCAAAACTTACCCTCCCCGCTACAGTGATACGGCAGAGGCATATGTTTCGTCTCTACTAGACTCATCAGGGTACCGACATGCACCTAGCTGTGCAAAGCACAGATCGGAAGGAAGCATGCAAATACTGAAGGCGGTTTCGCCGACCTCCCGCCGGATGGCGTGTATTTGTTTATGCGGCTTTCATGGATTCCCCCGTGTGAGTTGCAATAGCAGTGGATACATCCACATTATGCCGTTGTAGTGCTGAAATCACATTCAGTTAAATTACAACTATATGCAACTCCGTGTATAAGTGAAGTAAAATGCGAACACTAAATGCAAACTTCGTTCCATCATATCCTTTTCGTGTTAGAGGTTGCACAGTTTGAATAGATTGCTACAGAACACAATCTATCCAATTCTACCACCATCGAGATGATGGCCTACCTGTACCACCACACCGAGAAGAAAGTCAAAACTTACCCTCCCCGCTACAGTGATACGGCAGAGGCATATGTTTCGTCTCTACTAGACTCATCAGGGTACCGACATGCACCTAGCTGTGCAAAGCACAGATCGGAAGGAAGCATGCAAATACTGAAGGCGGTTTCGCCGACCTCCCGCCGGATGGCGTGTATTTGTTTATGCGGCTTTCATGGATTCCCCCGTGTGAGTTGCAATAGCAGTGGATACATCCACATTATGCCGTTGTAGTGCTGAAATCACATTCAGTTAAATTACAACTATATGCAACTCCGTGTATAAGTGAAGTAAAATGCGAACACTAAATGCAAACTTCGTTCCATCATATCCTTTTCGTGTTAGAGGTTGCACAGTTTGAATAGATTGCTACAGAACACAATCTATCCAATTCCACCACCATCGAGATGATGGCCTACCTGTACCACCACACCGAGAAGAAACTCAAAACTTACCCTCCCCGCTACAGTGATACGACAGAGGCACATGATTCGTCTCTACTAGACTCATCAGGGTACCGACATGCACCTGGCTGTGCAAAGGACAGATCGGAAGGAAGCATGCAAATACTGAAGGCCGTTTCGCCGACCTCCTGCCGGATGGCGTGTATTTGTTTATGCGGCTTTCACGGATTCCTCCGTGTGAGTTGCAATAGCAGTGGATACATCCACATTATGCCGTTGTAGTGCTGAAATCACATTCAGTTAAATTACAACTATATGCATATATTTTTGTAGAAAAAGATCTAATGTGAGCTTTTATCTTTAGTATGACAGAATTGAGTAGAGCATTTCCGCGTTTAACATGATGACCACGTCTATCACTTGGTTTATTTTCACTTAAAAGCAGGGATGTTTATGGAAATACAGCTTTCGTTGAAAAAGCGTACAAACTAAGAAAAACTTTCTTGCATACCTTGATCTACTTTTCCAACACAATACGTGAAATGTGAAGTTACTTTGTCATTTCTTTATTTTTTTACATTTCAAAAGATCCTGCTCCTTCTGAATTTACCAGAGTATAAGAACTGAAAAATCGATTGCTTTTCTTCTCTCGTAAATTTCTTATTGCATTTGCATTTACAGGTGTAAATGCAAATGCTAAAAGAGGAAAAATATTTCACATTCAAGAATCCTTCTTCTTCTTCTTCTTCTTCTTCTTCTTCTTCTTCTTCTTCTTCTTCTTCTTCTTCTTCTTCTAGGTAGAACCAAGTTCTGTTATCTATACAATGCCTCATCGATCCTCGTTTGAGGTCGAAATCCAGCTAAATCCAGCTGTCTCTCTATCTTTTGGGGGGGCGTCCAGGCGGCCGTTTGGTGTTTGGTTTCTCTCTCATCACGGTTTTTGCTAGTCTGTCATCGTCCATTCGTTCCATGTGATCTCTCCACTGCCTACGACGGTTTCGAACCCACTTCACAACATCCCCCACTCGGCTGTCCTCGCGTATTTTTGCGTTTCTTATTCTATCTCTTAAACTTGTTCCCGTGATCATTCTCAGCGTTTTCATTTCTGTGGTTCTCATAATTTGTTTTGTCTTTGTGGTTTAATTTCTTGTTTCTGCGCCGTAGGTCAGTATCGGTCTTACACAGACCTTGTAAATTCTTGCTTTGCTCTCAACCGTCATATGTCTATTGTCCCAGATTATGTCTCTTAGTTGGCCTGATATCATGGCTGCTTTGTTGGTCTGTGTGCGTACTTCCTCCGTCACTGCCCTGTTTCTTGTTATATGTGCTCCTAGGTATTTAAACTTCCCAACCTGTTCGATATGTTTGTCATCAACCATTAGTTTGCATCTTACCGGTTCTTGTGCTATTACCATTGCTTTGGTTTTTTCCACAGATATATTCATATTACACTATTTGGCTGTTCGATTGAGATGGAAAAGCATTCTTTGTAAGTTGTCCTCGCTATCTGCTGTCAAGGCAACATCGTCTGCAAAGCATATAATCTGAACGGTGTTGTGTCCCATTGGGTATCCAATATTTGTGCTTTTTACCTCTTCAATGATTTCGTCCATGATTAAATTGAAAAGTGGTGGCTATCACCCTGTCTTATTCCAATGGATAGGGGGATTTCCTCTGTTAGAGTGTTATTTGTTTTAATTACCATGGTATTTTTGGAATTCAGTTCGTATATCCTTCTTTATAGCAAAATAATTTTTGGAGTCCAATATAATTATTTAGAGAAAGAGCAAAAAACTTTGAAAGATTTACCTGCAGTCAGGACCTGTTTATTTTCCAGGTATTACAACATCTTTCGGTGTTGTATAACTTTCTCCAAACAATCTCGACTTTATCCTAATATTGTTTTTACACTTTTCAGAGTTTCGGATACTTTTTTCTTCTCGGTGATGGTTCATCACTCCCAACTCAACTTAACTAGTTTTTCAAATAAATATCTCATTTATGTAAAGCAGAAAAACAGCTTAATATACATTCCAAACAATTCGGCGATTCCAGTTATGCCCAATCAGTCAAAGTATTAATGATGTCAACACGACCGCAACGCCGCTGCAGCACGCGGTAGTAGAAAGAGTGTATAAAGGAAACAAGCGCAGGACTTGTTACTCTTATCAACTCAACAAGATTTTCTAGGTCCAGAAATATAACTACATTAAGTGCCAGATATTTCCTTTAAACGCTTATTGATTCGTTGATGATCGCGTGACTTTTTGTATATGCCATCTTGATTTGAGGAAAATGTGGACTTGTTTCCTTTAAACAATAACTGGTTCATAAACAAAAATATTTCATACACAATAATAATACACACAAAACATAAAATACGACTAGAAAACTATCCGACAAAACGTAAATAATAAAGCTTGGTCAAATTCAATAGAAATCCATATAAAAATATGGTTTTAGCAAGAATGTTTGTTGTTACATCAGGTTACTATGAAATAATTTGACTCGCTATTCTATCTAAGATTATAATTTCTATCAGTGTAATAGCGATCAGCGGGACAACAAGGTCACGACATTTGGTTTCCGCAGTAACGTCTTTTGTGGCATGTGTACGGTGAAATAATCTGCGATTATAGTGCACTGGCCTGCAAATAGCTGATTTTTTTATAGAAAAAAAATTTATTAAATTTTTTAAGCTGCACCCGAAACTCCCAATAAAAATAAAACTCTAAATGTTACGCATATGCTACCGGTTTTTAATTTAAAATGCTTTGTGTATGTAAGGTGACCCAAAATTGGACTATCAATATTTTTGTAGTTTTATCATTCATCTTTATGACAGTTTCCGATGCTCTAGGGTATCACCTTTTACCCTCCAAAAATTGGGTTCAAGGGTTATTGAGAACGTTATGAATATATAAGGTGGTGTTTGAAGAAAAACGAATAAAAAATTTAAAAATGCCATAAACCGTTAAATGCCACCGTCTTTTAAAAATCCTTGCTGATGGTGAAATTTGTTTGTCTGTCAGACATCATTTGAAAAATAAAAAAAAAATCTTATTTAAAAAGGAAATAACTAAGATGTAGCATACATGGAAAAAATTTGCATCTTGCATCTTGCATAATATAAAGAATTTGTGGTTCGGATAAGTAGATTTTGAGATTTCTTTTCCACCAGTTTGAGTAATGAAGTTTCGAGAATAACGCAAATGAAAAAAGTACCTCGTTAGCCTCTGAAAACTAAATATTTCTTAAAGTTACCTTCACTCTGGGATTTTTGGATCACACATAAGCTCTTGCATTGGGGTTGCGATATCCACAAACTTCTTTTGAGCTGCTCTTTCAATTTCATGGCCTCTTTGGTTTCTTGTTAGGCTCTAATATTCTCTATATATATCCGCTCAGAATGCAACTTCTCGGATGATCGTAGCGCATTGGGGCTAACTGACGTCTTTAATAAACGTGGCGACTTGTATTGTATTTCATCACACAACAATTTGTGACATTAACATTATTTCTTATGGTGCTCTAACATTTTTATCGAGGATGTATTAAAGACTGTCGTAAAATAAACTACTACGCCACAAGCGTATGGAAAGTTTTGTGTTTTAGTTTGAAACATGGATGCTAGATATTCAAAATCGCAGGATTTGAAATTAGTTGGAATGATGGCAGAAAAAATTGAGAAAGAAATAAAAGCCACAAATGAAATTCCAAGTGACAAGAATTCGGCAACATGCAATGAAGCGACTGATGACCTTGAAATTTTTTTTTATCGATATCGATGATATACTCCTTGCAAGATTAATTACAAGCCAAGTTCCAGAAGAAAACATAACATGCTCAGCGAAAAATGTTTCTTTCTGAAAACGTTTATTAAGTTGTTTATGGCAATAGTTGTACCAAAAATATTTTTGCTTTTTATTATCTATAATTTTATAAATAGTTTCTTTTTCATTAAATGAAATGAAACTAATTTTTTTTTATTATCTATAATTTTATAAATAGTTTCTTTTTCATTAAATGAAATGAAATTAAATTACTTTCATTCTGAATTTTTGAAAACCATACATTCCTAAACCAAATATTATTTTAACTCTCCTTCCTGCATAGGGGTGCAAAATATATAGGTTGTCTGGGAAAATGTGGTAAATCTCCCTGACATGAAAAAATAAACACGTGAAAGTAATATTACAAGTTTATATAAACTTTTTTTTTGCATAGGCCTCTTCTTCGGACATATAGACTCCCAAATAGCTGCAATGGAATCAAGTTTTTTACACATAATTATTGAACAATCAGGTATATTTCAATTTTTTTTAATATGATGTATACCAGGTAAGATCATTCAAATTACTATCTAAGAAAGTGTTGTGAATTGCTCACTGCTACAGGAACGGACTGGCTGTGATACTCGTAACCTTATTTCTTTTAAGCCCTGTATGTTAAGAACTTTGGACAACGTTTTTACATGCCTTTAACTATTGACTAAAAATTAAGTGTTCTTTTTTCATGTCGCTAATACTAACCATTTTTGAAAAAACGTCATTTTATTTACATCATGTATTTGGCGTATTTCGATCAAAGATACATATTTGTTCCTATGAAATGTTCAACCTTTAACTTTGTGATAAAAAAAAAATTGATCCAAAATTAAAGTTTACCTCTTTCGTTAAAAACGTCTAATTCTGTCGTTTGCAGTTCGAGCTAGGGTCGTAAAAAATATGCGTTTTAATTTATCGGCACCAGAAACAAAATATTATTGTTGCAAACGCTGCTAGGTATGAAAGAATGAATATCTTGCATTTTAGAACTTTCCAACTTTCACATCCGTGACACATTGATTCTTTACTTGGATATTGATTTACTATTTTTTGGATTTCGTGATGAAATTAATCGTGAAATAATTCTAAATATGGAATACACGTTTATTGAATATGCAGATATGCATCTGATGTATGGTCTTGCATCTTGCAATGCTTTGGAAGCCAGGAGGCCATATCACGATATACCTAATAGTACTCTTTTTGATCAGAAAGTATTTCAACGAGTTGTCCAACATCTAAGGGAGAATGGTAGGCGATTCCATTTAATATGGTAATATTATTAAATTTCTTCATAACTTTAGGAAATTTAGGGAAAAGAAGTACTGATACTGGTCAGAGAAGAACAGCATGTATGCTGCAATTAGAGCAAAATATTTTAAATGATGTAAATGTCACTCTATCAACGAGCACTAGAAAATTACCAGCACAGTTTAATACGTCGAAATCAATAGTACATGAAATTCTTCAAGAAGAGCTATTATATCCATATCATCTGAAAAAAGTACATGAACTGATTTTTCAAAATTTTCATCGTAGAATGCGGTTTGCAAACTGGCTATTGGATCAGCAACGAAATAATGCAAACTTCATTAGCATTATTCTCTTCACGGATGAATCAGGGTTTACCAAAAATGGTATCATCGATTTACATAACTCACATGTATGGGTTGATGAAAATCCTTATGTAACCATTGTTTCGCATCATCAACATCAGTTCCAATCAATTAATGTCTGGGCAGGATTCATTGGCAATTTTTCGACTATACTATTCGTATTGCCGGCAGGACTGGATGAAGAACTTCATTTGAAGTTCCTCTAGAATGCTTTTTACGATTTAGTAAAGCACTTACCACTTGAAACCCGCCTAAAAATGTACTACATGCACTATGGGACACCACCTCATTTCAGCGTTGCTGTGCCCGAGCACCTGGATAACGTCTACCCAAACTGTTGGATTGGTAGAGAAGGACCTATTGCCTGGCCTCCTCAATCTCCTGACCTAACGTCGTTGGATTTTTACCTGTGGGGACACCTCAAACTTTGGTGTATTCCACTCCAGTCGATAGTAGGAAGGAACTTCTACGCAGAATCACATTTCATTGTGATCAAATGAGGAACAATGCTGAGTTAATGCGGCGGGTACAGCAGTCCTCAGTTCGTCGTGCCCGCGAGTATATCAGACTTCATGGAGTCCATGTTCTACCCGTACACGAAGTTTTTAACTAAGCAATTAATTTAATTTTTATTGAAACTATGGTGACAGGGGAAAATTGCTCTTTTTTATATTCAACCCGACAGAAGTTAGGGGACTAAATAAAATGACGTTGTTTCGAAAAAGGCTGGGGTTAGTGACACGAATGAAAGTACTTAATTTTTACTCAGTAGTTAAAGGTATGTAAAAAACATTGTCCAAAGTTCTTATTATACAGGGCGTAAAAAATGGGATCATGAGTGTCATGGCTAGTCCGTCCCTGGAGCTGTGAGAAATTCACAATATTTTCTTGGACAGCAATTTGAAGGGTCTTACCTGGTATCACGAACTTGAGATATAAAACTGGTCTGCTCATGAAAATAATTTTTGACCCCCCCCTTATTGGTCGCCATTCGGTGCAATGATTTGTATGGCAACATTGAATTCCCTACTAGTTTCTTACATTGGCGTGAATGAATGTCAATTCTATTATTCTAACTAACAGTTTAGACAATAACTATACTATATCTAAAACAATAAATCGCTCTTCCTTGTTTTACTTGAGAGGTTAATCGAGTATATTCAATAAAAAAGACCAGAGCTCCGATTTTGTAAGCATATTTTTTGACATTCTCTTTCCTTACCTCTTTTAGGACAGTGATATACTTATGTGTTAATACAGACTGAACAAAGATAGAAGATCCTTATTATGACATCCTCTTTTCCTTTACTCTTATAGAATCGGAGCCCTGGTCTTTTTTATGGAATATACTCAATTAATCTGTCAAGTAAAACAAGGAAGAGCGATTTATTGTTTTAGATATTGTATAGAAAGAGATAGTTATTGTCTAAACCTGTTAGTTAGTTATAAAATCGCAGCTCAGGATAATTGTTTCTGTAAAACAATATTTAACTTGAATTTCTACTTTTAGTTTCCTCAAAATTATAATTTTTCTGTTAAAGCAACTCCAATAAAGCAAATTTTTTTTACTTCTTTGGAACAGCGTAAATATGTAACAATTTTATTATTTTTAGATAACAAGCATGAAATGTCAGTTGTTATAAATAAATGAAAATGCTTTTTCTATGACTGTTTACATATTTTATTTTTTACAATAAAACTGTTATTTAGCAAAATAGCTAAAATGTGAAATATGCGCCAAAAACAAATCCAGACTAATTTTTTTTTTGAAATATCTGTTTTAGAAACATCCTTTTTCGGACGTAGAGTATAAGAAGTTAACGAGAAAAAGTATTAAGGCATTTATTTTTAAAAATTTTATATCATGAATTAATATAGTATATTGTTTAATGTAAGGTATCGAAATGTCTACATAATCTATTGCAAAGTAAGATAGTTTCATTATTTAAAAATAGCTTCGATTAGGTCTTTGTTAAAATTATTTTCTCCTCGATGCTTTTAGGGAACTGATATGTTAGGTATTTATATAGGGTTAACAACATTCATAATAATGTTGACATTTCCTTCATAAAAACGGAGCTTTAATTTAAATGAAGTAAAGTAACATTATGTACTAAACCATTTTTATATAAAAAAAAATTAAACTCTAAAGGGGATAGTGTTAAAGCAGTTTATATTTAATTGTAAACAAAACAATATTTATTAAGACACTTTAAATATAAAGAAGCTTGTAAATACAAGAAAATTCTTACGTCAATACAATCATTTTTAATCTAAATATATACATAAAGATTTACTAGCAACTTTTAATTTCTACACTAGGTCAAACTTTTTTACTTAACTGTCTAAGGACATGGAATTGACCTTTCCTAGAGTTGAATTTTTGAAATGGTAATCAATCGCTTTGACAAAGGATTTTCATGACACAAATTTCCTATCTGAGCTAAAATCAAGAATTTTTGTTTTAGTAATTAATAACATATTCAAACAAAAGATTATTATTTTATTTTTAGATAAAACAAATACATAAAAGTAAAATTTATGTAATTTCCAAACATCCTTAATAATATTGAAAAATTTCATATTATATGCAATCATTTATTTCTATTTTAATATGGCATATTGGTTTTTAAACGTATAATCATTTTAAATTTTAACACCATACCAGTTTCGATATTCAGCTTTATATGTCACCGGAATATTAACTTTATGGTAAACCGATATTGTTGTTGGTTAACGCACACCTAATTTAGGACTTTTTTTGTAGAGCCAGTGTATGTTATTAAGTCCAAGTTTAGTTGCTTCAAGATGTTTACATCAAACAGTGCTTCGTAGTTTTTTTCAGGCAGTTTATTTGTAAGAAGCACAACACAAACCTTTTGCTCGTCTTCTTGTATAAAACAATTTCCAGAAATAGGCTCTGAACAGAGTTACTTATCTGATGTATAAAAGAAATATGATCATTACCAATTTGCATCAGCTCTTGAATTTGAAGATTCTTTTCTCTTAGAACACTAAAATATTGATAGCATTTAATAATTATCATATATCATATCCATAAGATTAAACTTGTTACCCTTAGATTTACAATTTGATTCTAAGGTAAAATTTTATATAATTATTATTGAATGCTTTATATCTTACCAATTAAATACATTCCAATTTACCCGATGAGGTATTTGCACGTCTTACGATGAAGAATCACATTTTTTAAAATACCATGAAAAACCTAAAAGTTCACGTTCCTGTTTGAAATTTTCAGTAAAACGTTACATAAAATGTGATAAAATCCATAAAAAAGCAAAATCAAAAATAAATTTTTGTCAAAATGTTGTTTGCCAAAGCAATTATTTGCACCAAATGGCACGGAGCACGGTGGGGTCATTTTTTTATAAGGGAGATATAGAACACGAGCAGTCCAGTTTTATATCTCAAGTTCGTGCCTGGTATACATCACATTAAAGAAAAACGGTATATACCAGGTGGTTAAATAGTTATATGTAAAAAACTTGATTCAATTGCAGCTTTTTGGGAGCACATCTCTCCGAAAAGGAAGCCTATACGAAAAAACTTTATAGGAACTTGTCGTATTTCTTTCACTCTTTGGGAGCCGGAAGAGGAGGCTTATACGAAAGAAGTTTATATGAGCTGTCATATTGACAGGCCAATTTTGGAAAAAATTATTATTGTTATATATATATATATATATATATATATATATATATATATATATATATATATATATGTACATATATATATATATATATATATATATATATATATATATATATATATATATATATGTATATATATATATATATATATATATATATATATATATATATATGTATATATATTTAACCTGCATGTCATGTCTCACAAAGAATTTAAAAGTTTATTAAGAAGCTTAGTTTTAATTACGAAACTTCAATTTCCTAAAAAAATAACCCATTTTTTCTATCGAAGTGTCCTAATAAATCATATGAATTGTTCGAAACCATTATTCTGTTTGGTAGTATTTTAAAAAATTAGAAATATGCAACATAAGTTCAAGTTATCAATACTTAACACTAAAATAAAAAAAGATAATAAACAAAATTATTTTTTATCTAACGAAACTTTTGAATAAATTCCTCAGCATAATATATTACTATAAACCTATGTAATACAATAAACTAAAATCGGATGAACAGATCTAAAATATCGAAGAGTACTTCAAACTTTTTAAGTCACAAACTAAACTTTCAGAACTAGATTTACCTAAAACCTTTTCTTAAGAGAAATTATTTAATTTTCCTTAAAAAAAGTTTTCTTTGCCATTACTCTTTTCAACTATTACCATAAAATTTATTTTTTTAAGAGAATAAGAGTAATATCGATGTTAAGTGATGCAAAGGAAAATATAAGAGAAGTGCCTAACTTGCGACGTTCTTAAAAGTTTCATATTGGATTTAGTAATTGTTTTTCTAGAAAAAATATTTTGTTACCATGGTACTTTTATTTCTATCTACATTGTTTAAAAATATGCTACATAGGCGATATGTCATTTAGTAGCGTGATCGAATAAGTGGGTTTAGCATGTTAATTAGAATTCGAACTCGATTCAAATTAATATTTCTGAAGGGGTGTCTAAATACCGGGTGTCAACGAATCTATTAGACAAGTCATAATTCCTAGAGTATTATGTATATCAAATGAGAATTGGTACAGGTAAATGGTATATGAAGGGGAGAGTTTCCGCATATTTTCCACATTCCGGCCACTTCCGGTTTCACCGGAAATGGCCCCGGTTTTGAATTTTTAAATGGAATACCCTGTATATTTTAACATTTTTGGATTTCTGAGACAATTCTAGATCAGAATGTGACATGTTAAAAACTTTTTACGTCTACTTCATTTTTTTAGAGCCACTTTTAAAATTGCATCTAGGTGGCCATGGTCGGACGCAAACTAATCTAAGGGCCTTAGGTGATGTCAAAAAAATACAATCGCAAAGTTTTAGTTATTAATATGAAAGACAGGAATAAGACAAGTTGACAAAATTACGTTTTCATTTCTAACTATTAATTTTCAAATGGCGACCCCTTTTTGACAACTACTTTTCGAAAAAAGCATTCTTTGACGAATCTAACGGTACTAATTTATTTGCGATTGGATTAGACATAAGAACAGAAATTAAATATTATTAAGCAAAATACTGGATAATTTATTTACTCATGACAAGTGCGCCATGGACAGCCATGATGCATAATAATTTGCAACTGTTTTTATCAAGTCTTCTTTGGAAAACAAAGCACTCACTTAAATAGATAATGACTGTGACATACGCTCTAAGAACAGACGTAAAAGTTTCTTAATTTTCGTTAAGTTTAGTTTAAATTTTCGTTAAAATAATGTATACTCAAAGTGAAAAGGTGGATATGTTATTAATATTTGGAGAGTGTGATAGGAATTCAAGGAACGCTGCCGAGTTGTATGCTCACAGATATCCGAATCGGCAACATCCAGCCCATCAGAATTTTCCGTATGTCAAGACTCGTTTTAGGCAAATAGAAAATCAAAAGGCGGAACAGAGGTTTATCATAAATGAAGAGACTGAGATTAACGTACTTGCTATGGTTGAGGTTGATAAAACAGTTTCGTTAAGAAAAATTAGTCAAGAACTGCAGATAAGTTATGAATCAGCAAGAAGAATACTGAAAAAGCATGGATATCGAGCATTTAAATATCAGTTACATCAACATTTGTATACTGAGGATGGCGATAGACGGGTAGTGTTTTGTGATTGGCTGCTTCAAAATCATAGAGTTAACCGAAATTTTATCGATTTTATTCTATTTTCCGACGAATCCCGATTTACAAATAATGGTATGTTCAATAAGCAAAATACTCGGTACCGGGCCCAACAAAATCAACATGAAATGAGAGAGGGCAATTTTCAAGAAAGATTTGGCGTCAATGTCTGGGCTGGTATCGTTGGAAACAGATTAATTGGGCCAATATTGTTTCAAGGTCAGTTAACAGGGGTTTTCTTCAAAATGAAATCGAAAATCATCTCAATGATATACCTTTAGCAGTTTTACGGCGAATTTACTTTCAACAAGATGGAGCACCGCCTCACAATACTAGAGAAGTTCTTAATTATTTAATAGAGCATTTTAATAATCGAATTATTGCAACCAATGGTCCAGTACGGTGGCCAGCCCGCTCACCGGATCTTACTGTGCTCGATTTCTTTATCTGGGGATATGTTAAAGAAAGGGTTTACTATGGAGCAGCCCCAGCTACTCTTGAAATATTAGAAGAAAGAATTTTACGGGCATTTAGAAGTATAACGCCCCAAATGCTACAAAACGTGTTGAGAGAAACAACTGAACGAGCTGAAATGTGTCGTGAAAAAGAAGGAATGCACTTTGAACATTTACTACACTAAACTTTTTAACAAATTCAGCTACTGTACTTTCAAATATTTTAAGTGCGTCGTCTAAGTTATTAGTTTATTTTGTTCGTTTTTTGTTAATTTTGTTAAATTTTTAATCCAATTTCTGTCTTTCATACTAGTCACTAAAACTTTGCGATTGTATTTTTTTGACATCACCTAAGGCCGTTAGATTAGTTTGCATCCGATCATGGCCACCTAGATGCAATTTTAAAAGTGGCTCTAAAAAAATGAAGTAGACGTAAAAAGTTTTTAAAATGTCACATTCTGATCTAGAATTCTCTCAGAAATCCAAAGATGTTAAAATATACAGGGTGTTCTATTTAAGAATTCAAAACCGGGGCCATTTCCGGTGAAATCGGAAGTGACCGGAAAGTGGAAAATATGCGAAAATTCTCCTCTTCACATAACATTTACCTGTACCAATTCTCATTTTGATACACATAATACTCTAGAAATTACGACTTGTCTAATAGATTCGTTGACACCCGGTATAGCGAGCCACCCGCCTTATGCGTCCGTGACAAGCCTGTCGGAAGTTTGCAGTGAGCCTTCTTTGAACTTTGCTCTTTAGTAAATGCAAAGCGAAGAAGGTAGACAGACCTGCCCGGCCACATCTGAATTCGATGAACAATCGATAGCTTTGTCAGTTTTATGGAGTGCGGGTTTCATAATTTTTTTTTGTTTTATGTTTGTCATTAGCCATAAAGTCTTTTAACTCTTGAAGAATTTTTGGTCGAAATAAAATTGAAATTTTCATGAAAATAAAGCTGCACAATTTTAGTACTATGTTTTTTTTTTCATTTCCTCGATAAATAGTATGGTTAAGAAGAACAGTACCAATTGCTATTGTCAATTGAATAATAATTCTTAAAAAATGATCTATTCAGTTGGTTTTATATTGTTTTCAAGCTTTGTCATTTTCTGGTTATAATGTGCTACCTTTATGAATTCCCAATTATTCTGTATAAAATTGATGCAGCTGGTTGTACTTGAATAAGAAAATTCTGCTAATCATTTCTGTAAACCTTGACTATGTAAATATACAAAGTATCCGGAAAAAGGAGGTCAATTGTTAACCATATATCTTTTGGATAAAAAATTTTTGTTTTCGCGTTCACGAGTCAATATGGCGATGTTCCGAACAATAAAAATGAACCAAATTTTTTTAATGGCTTTATTTTTCTATTGTAGTCTATATTCCTAAAAGAGAAGTACCATTTTGTATTTTTTTTTTGCAATATTTATTGAAAATGATTGAAAATCAGACTTGATCCAAGTGGGCCTTCACGAGCCAATATGATGGAGTTCTGAGAGTCAGAAATAAATCAAATTTTTTCAATTACTCTATTTTTTATTATCTTTCATATTCTCAAATTAAAAAAAGTATGTTTTATTGTATTTTTGAAATATTTATTGGTAAATATCAAAATTAGCCTTTCCTCGAGTTTGCGTTTTTTTCGTTCGCGAGCCCATATGGAAGTGCTGAATGTTCTCAAATTGGCTAATTTTTTTTTTAGAATTATATTTTACTTAAATCTTTAACATTTGAAAAAAAAAGGTAATTTTTTTCTCATTTTCGAAATATTTGTTAATTAATCTCGAAATCAGCCTATCTGAGTTTCGACATTCGCCTTTATTGGTCAACATGGCGGTGTTCGAGACGCTGGAAATAAACTTAATATTTTAGGTGACTTAATTTGGTTATTATCTTCTATATTTTTAAATAAAACAGAGATCTTTTTGTCGTATTTTTACAATATTTATTGGTAAATTTGGAATATCAGACTTTACACTATTGTGCGTTTTCGCATTCGAGCTTTCAAGTTGATTCAAAACTTGTTAGATTCTTATCTTGATATATTTTTCAATGAGCCAATATTACATCCAAATAAAATATTTTTGCCTTCTCTGTTATCTTTTCTAGTGTCCTGCAAATACTGTCTTCTACAAAATAGTATTTCTTTTGTGCCACTTCTACTTCGATTTTTTCCAAGAGAAATTAATTTGTCAGTACGTTCCAAATACTAGTTTTCCCAGACGCATTCTCATCTTCTTCCGCAACTTTCGAAACTTTATCGTGAAAGTTTATTTTTAGTATATTTTTAAACCATCCATCAACGTCAAATAGTTTTCTCTTCGGAATCGGTTTAGGCTGGAACACAGTATATTTTTCCTTTTCTTCGTAGATCTGTAAATTGTAGATCCGCTAATTCCCATTATGTCAACGCATTTTGAAACCGCTCTTAACATCATCATCAGTGTATTTTATTGAACAAGTGAATCATGCAGATTGTAAATTATTGTTTTAGATTTTAAATCCAGAACACCTTTATTATTGGAGTAAAAGTAAATATTTTCAATAGCTAGCACTTGAAATTGTAAATCAGTGATAAAATAAAACTTTATATTTATACATATTTGAGTTAAACCTGAATATTATCATTACTGTTAATTGTGCGATTAAGATAGGTATCTATAAATCTTTTAAATACAATATTACCTCCACGAAAACATAATTAAGTCACGATCAATTTGTACCCCTTGATTTACCAGAGTTCGTAAAGCGGCATTATTTATAAACCTGTTCCGAGAATTGCTAAGTCTTTGGTTTTTGGCCCTTCACGGATACACAGATCTCTTTTGATTTGATAACTCTTATACCATGTCTGACAATGAATGACAAATGACAGCTTGGTTCCTTTTACGTGACGAGATTTTACTGTCATCAAGTTTATTAAATAAAGACCGCAACCGCGGCGATGATGACGCACTACCTTTTATAAAAAACCGCCAGGATTGGAACTTCTAGCAGATTTAAAGTTCCTCATTCATATTAGTGGATAATATAAAAATTCCACCAAAATATCTGGGCTAGATTTTGAATATTTGTTAAACAAAATAGGATCGGTCATTTCAAAAACAAAACTATAGTTTTTCTTCTCGTTTGTAGTTTCGATTTCTAAAAATTAGTTTAGTATCTTTAGACTACGTCACAGAAGTAGGAAAATCAGCCCTTATAAATCCAATTTCAAGAAACTCCTTTTTATTTACACCCCCTTATAGATCTAACAAAACCTGTATTTCCCACCGTCTTGCCCGGCATATTCACCAAAAGTCAAACTCGTAAAATAGGGTCATAATTGCAGGTAACTCTAGAGTCTAATTTCTCGTTAAAAAAAAAAAACAAAGTTAAATTGTAAACAATGTTTTTTTTTTAAATTTTTCTTAAATTAGTGGACGTATCCTAACCGTAAAGGTTTGCATTGAATATATTTAGCGCGTGCTATTTTTAGGAATCATTTTGGAGATTCATATCTAGCGAATAAAATAAAAAAATGTTATATGACTTATATTTAATTGCATTATTGAAGACGTATCCAATGATACCCCACTTAAGAAGGATAAGAGAAAAAAAAATACTTTTTTCGGCCCTCCTTTTTATATAAGATATCTTGAATTATTTTTTCCAATTTTGCCCTAATTGGGTTAATTGAAAGCATCTAGGTAAAAGAATTAACAAATATTTTTCTTCAAAAAGGCGAAAATGTCTACAAAATGAATATTATTTTAGTAAAACCTCCAAGGATCGTTTTTTCTTTCAGTCAAGGGAAATTTACCTTAATACTGAATTTTAACTATACTTATATCTGTTATCATTTTATAAGATATCAGAAAAATAATACAGGGTAGTTGGTCTATAAAATAACTGTAGATTCAAAACTTCTTAATAATATGATTCACCCACACATATCTTAACAAAATGAGGCTTATTAAAGGAAATTAAATATTTTGGTAAATTATTGACAACGCGTTGCTAGTTCGAGTCCCGCTAACATAGTTTTCACCCTAAGACCCTGGATTAGCATATGCAATGAGAGTTTAAATTTTTATTTTAAAATGTCTCGGAAATAGTGTAGTTTGGCAATAGCAATATATTTTACCATTAATATTTATACATAATTCCTCTTTTATAATTTCAAATTAAAATTATAGCACGCTACTAGTAAAATATTATAAGGATATATTGAACTCATTGAGTGTAATAAATAATACAATATAAATATATAGGTATATTGTTATTGCTTGTCCTAAAAAACTCCTAATAACTCTTTCATATATCGGATTAGCGAACAATATCGAATAAATTTTAAAAAATTAAAATTAAACTTTAAAATTGGACTAAATAAAATACCGGTGAAGTGAGATCATCTTCAAAGCATTGGAACTACTTCATCTATCGTTTGATTCCTGTCATGTCTTTTCAATAATTGGATCTCCTGCTTGCTCCTGTTATATTTCGTTCTCCCAGCATTACACTGCTACTAATTCCACAGAGAGGCTCTAGACCCAGAAATGGTATCTCAGCCCCTTTCCTCGCGAACCTGTCTACTATTTCATTCCCCTGTATCCCGGTATGTCCCGGTATTCACATGAGGGTGACTTTATAATTCTTACTCAAATCATTTAGTTCCACTAAGCATTCTCAGACCATCTTAGACAGACCATCAAAGCTTTTGTAGCCTTGTTATATAATTCTTTTTCATGCTTATTCCAGAGGAGTTTGTTATCTAAAGTCAGTCCCAGATATTTAACCTCTGACTTCCACTTAATAACATTGCCATACATAGTATTCAAATTGAGGTTTATTTTCTTTGTGAAGGCTACTCGGATGGTTTTGGTACGATTGATGTTTAGTCACAGAGGGTATTCTAGAATTTTTCTTTTACGATCACGACCATGTCATCGGCATAGCCCTGACAAGATATGTTGAGGTCAGTCATATCACAGTCTACAATTAAGCTCCACATAAGCGGGGAGGCTACTCCCCCTTGAGGGCATCTTCTGGTGGTACAGAAGACAACAGTGTCCTGTCCTGTCTCTGTCTCTGCTATTGTAGCGTAGAGAAGTGTGTGTCAACTGATACTGTTGCGCCTATTAAAGAAAAGTAGTCATAGGCGTTGGAATGAAACTGGAATGAAGAGAGGTTATTTTGTTTTCTCTCACTTAAGAAAAAACTTAAGACGTGCAATTAAAAGTGAATATAATACATATGTTGAATATACTGAAAATCAGTTAAATAATAATATTCAAATTTTTGGACTTTTACAGCCAGGAAATGTAATAGCAAGATTATTTCCAGGTCTATCACCTGAGATAATAATATCTTTTTAACAGACCAAAATATAGCGGATGACTTTTCTAAATATTTTGCTTCAAATTTTGAGCTCACAAATACACCTTCCTTAATGTCATTAAAGCCATACCTTTTTTAACCTATTGGTACTCCTGCCATAAATGAAACTAAAGTTAAAAAATTTATAGATAAACCTAATATGAAAAAGAGACCGGGCTCTGACGGTCTGTTTGTGTTGTTTGTGTTTGTAGCCAGTCCTCGTCTCGCGGTATCTATCCTGAATTTGGAAGGGTACCCAGATAACTCCAGTGCATAAGGGTATAAGCCAGCAAATTACACATCTATATCCATTTAATCATTGTCTGGTATGATTCTTGAGGCGATTATAACGGATGATTTCGTTCGGAAAAGACTAATATAATTCCTTATATTCAGCATATTTTTGAAGCTTTAGATGATCATCAGACTGAGAAAGCTGTAAACACCTATTTTTGTAAAGCTTTTGATAAAGTTTATCATGATACTGTTTTCATTAAATTGCAAGGTATTGGTGTTCATAGTAACCTATTGACTTGGCTTGAAACTTAATTTAATAATCGTAGCCAGTATGTTAATTTTAATACGATTTTTTCCGGTACCTCAAGGGTCACTCTTGGGATCTCCCTTGTTTTAACTTTTATTAACGATATTAATGCCTGTTTCTTGAATTTTAAATATTTGTTATATGTGAACTTAAAAATTTATAAAAGTAATTCGACATTGCAGAATTCTGCTTTATTGCAGAATCACCTTAATAGGTTGGAGCAATATTGCAATCAAAATAGTAAGTATTAAACGCCAGTGTATAGGATTTTCAAAGTTAAAAATTAATTTTTAATTTAGTTATATTATAAATATTGCCAATTGAGCTCGAGTTGATTGTGTTAAAGATCTTGACATTGTTCTTAATGATAAATTGCGTTTTCATTGACACATTGTACATATTGTCACTAAAGCTTTTCGTATTTTCGATTTCATTATCAGAATTTCAAAAAATTTTCAGAAGCCTAGATCTTTGATATTCCTCTACAATAAACTTGCGCATTCTTAGTCAGAATATGATTGTTTTATTTGAAACCCTTTATAATTCAAGTATATAAATATATTGGAATCCATACAAAAGAGTTTCTTCTTGATTGGACTTATCGTTTCAACCTTGATTTATATTCTGTGGGATATGAGGGTGGTATATGACATCATAATTTGTTAAATTATATTGTCAAAGAAAGGCTACAATGTCGTATTTTTATTTAAAATTTTGGCTGTAAAAATTGATTGTGGACTCATTTTAGAAATAATATATTTCAGTGTTGAACAATTTAATTAAATTTTCTTCTTTATTCTGAATATCAAGATTTAATACAAACTGTGCAAAAATATTCTATTGTGTTTACGACAAAATGTCTATAATAATATTTTAAGTCATAGATATATTTAAGAAATCAGTTAAGGGCCAAACACTAAGAGTTTTCGCTTCAAATTTTTTTCACTTCATTTTTCTGCCTCATATTTCGGTATTTTCATAATTTTGAGTGCATTAATCAAAGGATGTTTTCTTAAGAGCAGACTGTATATTGTAGTGCATTGTATTTTGGCCCTTGTTTGGTTGCTTTATAACAAATAAATAAATAAAACTAAATTAATAAATAAATCTTGTATCTCATTACTAAGGCTTGTTTGCTTTAGTGGTACTATTTTCACATATAGAATCTGCAGCGACTCTATGGCTCATTCCCTACTAGCAGCTCCATATACAGGTGTGGAAAATTCAAACCGGAACCTGGACATTTCTTAAGTAAGATAAATAAAATACTATACTATTCATCAAATCAGAATGAGATAGTATTGATATTTCCGTGTTTCGCGCCAAATTTTTTTGTATTTCAAATGGTAGTTTATTCCACGGAACAAAAGGAGCAGATCATTAAGTGGTACTATTCTGGTAAAGGTATGGATGAGATAAGCGGCAGATTTGCATTTACGTGCGAAAATCCTGTTCCTTGAAAATTTAGAATTTCGGAAATTATTAAAAAATTTGAGGCAACCGGTTGTCTAAAAATTTGTAAAAAAAGCACTGATAACAATGAGGAGCAACCGGTTCCTCAAATTACTGAAGAACGAGCAAATCGGGAGACTGATGTTTGTAGTTTAGCGGAAATTAATTTTTCTTGCAATAGTACCGTAATTGCCGAAGAACTTGATATGAACGCTCGAACAGTTGGGAATATTTTAAAGCGGAACAAATATCGCTGTTACAAATTGCGAATAACTCAAGAAATTTTTCCGAAAGGCCAGGAAACACGTAAAACGTTTTGTGAGGACATGATAGAAAGGGCTAATAGGGATATAACCTCTGAAGTTTTGGAAAATAAGCGAACCGTATTCTACAATATACTGGGTTATTGTCTCGCTCGAAGTGGAGGCCTGTTTGAACAACTCTTGTAGAATTTTAGGTATTTTTGTTGATTTAAATTGAATTTAATTATTTGTTTATTGATTTACAATTACTGAACGTGTTACTTTTATTTTTTACCAGAATGAAAGTTTATTTTTGAGAATGATTTTGAATTTTTAAGTTGTCTATTAGCCTATTTACTTAGAAATTACCGTTGCGTTTCACTAGTATTTTTATTAGAATAAATGTTTATTTTGTAACAGAAATATCAATTTTCTTTACGCTCAATGGCCAACAAAAACTATTTTTTTTTGTATTTCGAATATTTGATATATTTAAAACAATCAATGTATCAAATAGTAATTAAATATTCCAAATTCCGCCGACTACGTTATAAGTTTAGACGAAAAGTAAATACACCCTCTAATTCGTTTCAAGGTATGCTCGTCTTCGTATCGCATGGAAGTTAGCGGGATAATATTGCGAGGTGGCGTTCCCTACGATCTTCTATCCCGAACTAATTTGAAAGAAGTTAGACGGGCTTAGTGGGTCAGAATTTGAGAAAACGGGCCAAAATAATTGCTATTTGAGGAACTTAAAAAAGAAGGTTGGCTATAGTAACGTTTCTATTAAACCTCGGTGATATGAACAGCCAGTCTTTTTTTTCTAAAGTTTCGTCTCAGGTCAAACGCAACAGTGTTGTGGTTGCGTCGCGCCCAGTTAAATTTGTGCGACGCTCTTCTATTTGACATTGGATTGTCGAGAAACAAATATCAACGATTACAAACGCTAAACGGAAAGGCAGTAATATATTTTCGCCGTACAAAAAAAGCATGTTATCCACATGACCAATATCCAATTTTTACTAAATCAAAAGCCGAGGTTAAATTCCATGGTTTACTGGATCACACAGTGGATCGAATTATATTACTTCAATTAGACGCCCTTAAACAAATCGATAAATTAGATTTGTAGTTATGAGTTTCATTTGCAAATGGGGTTTCGATGGAACGTCAGGTCAGAGCCAGTACAAAATGAAATTCACTGATCTGAATATTTCTGATACAAACTTATTTCTCACCTCTCTTATTCCACTTAAATTAGCAAGTACTAACACGCAAACTCAACAAGAACAGATTGAGTTGTATAATTCCAAACCTTCCTCTACTATGAATTGTGGGCCTCTGAAATTTAAATTTATTAAGAAAATCGAACAAAAGGCTTTAAAGAAAATAGAAAATTATGAACTCGAACCAGACAACTTACACCATATAAAAGAGTTCTCTTTGCCACCCGAGCTTCAGTACAGTACAACTTATCTATGACGATGATAAACGGCTAGGTGAATGCTTTGGCTGGAGCGAAATCGGTCCTACGTTGTTACCTCTGCCAAACAACATCTCAGTCCAACAACATTGATACTGTGTCCGAGTAAATACAGATTATTTCAAGCTACAACTGTTAACTCTACACGCATGTATTAGATTCTTCGAATGCTGCTTGTATTTATCATATCAACGTGACACACAGCAGTGGCAAGCCCGTAAGCAGAAAGACAAAGAGGTAAAAGCACAGACACAGGGTACCAT
The DNA here is from genome assembly GCA_034092305.1 of Diaprepes abbreviatus. Lineage (NCBI taxonomy): Eukaryota > Metazoa > Arthropoda > Insecta > Coleoptera > Curculionidae > Diaprepes > Diaprepes abbreviatus. The sequence continues at coordinate 31,862,875 of JASJET010000055.1, forward strand.
CCAACAGGCCTTTAAGGATAGAGATTAGGACTTCTTGTTGACATGCCAAAGAAAGGGTTAGGAAGCACTAACGATGGCAACATATTTCGACGTTTCTTCGAGAACAGTGATGAGTCAGCCATTATAACAAGAGTAAAGTGAAAACTGATCCTCCGGTTTCCCGTCATTTTGCAAACTATTGGAAGCGGACATTAAACTGCAATAGAGAAGATTTGGGGATACAAACTTCAAACAGCAAGATTGTTCTTCAAAAGATATTCTTGGTACAACATGCCAACAGGAATTCACAAATTACTTACTCCATTGACCAAACATCATAGCATTTGCAATATTACCGATAGGTAAACTATCGAAAGATGCACAAAAATCAACGGACAAGTTGATAAGAAACTATAGCCTAGACAACAATTCGTACGATTGAAGAATGAGAAAAGAGCTGTTAACAAAGAAGTTAATGATTAAAAAGTGCTTTTTATTATTTTTATTACAGTCGTATTATTTATTCATTTGTGGAAATCAATAAATATTATATTACTTACAAATTACTTGTATTCTTATTTATTAAGAATTTCTAAGCATAGAGAAAACAGTAATTTTTCCTTTTTAACGATTATCGATATCCACGTATTTATTATTATAGTATTATTTTTAAAATGCACCTTGGACTCAAGCGCAATATTTCATCCATGGAAATAAAATTATTCTTTTTATTTTGTTTTTGAATTGCATATTTAACAGCTATTAAACCACATTAGACGTTTTTCGAATTTATTTTCATGATTTTAAAAATTCAGTCTGCCATGTTGGATCTGATTTTTATTTTTAATATTAAGTCCATGCTTTTAACCCACTGTGTTTTGACGACCCCCCCCCCAACCATTTTTGCTGAAAATCGGAGAGCAAGCTATGATACAACAGTATGCTTTATTTCACTTCTTCAACATGGCTAAACCGGTTGTCCGTCTCTTTCTGTTACATTCCCATTATTTAGAGGTTCTGTTTTGGATTTTCCACACCTGCATATATATATATATATATATATATATATATATATATATATATATATATATATATATATATATATATATATATATATGCATTACTTTATAAGTAATCTTTCACATTTTACCGTTACGTTTCTTTGATAAATTGTACGTCGATGATATTGAGTTTATTAAGGAGCCTCATTACAAATAATGCAATATGTGGCACCTTCCAGTCCAGCCCTGCGAATGAATGACTTTTTTACTTAATTCTATCAAAGATTAAGTAATAAAATTATGCGAAACTCATTACGTGACTCTTTTATATGCCATATAGCGATTATTCTCCGTTATTAAACTTTATGGGACACACATGCTGCTCTGTCAAAGCAATTTCAACTCCTTATAACACAATATACCATTACGTAGCCGAATGTACGTTCAAATCACCCAAGCGCAAATAAAAACTGCTTTGATAGCTGGAATATCAAAAGGAAATAAAATGTATGCAAATAAGTCGATAGAGTTAACCACAGCACGAAAGTGCCGGATGTGCTCAAAGGAAATGGAGATAGCTAAGCATTTTCTTCGGACAAACATAGTTTGGTGTAGTTTAAGGGTAACGGGTAACAAATATACCGAAGAAATGTCCAGAAAGGATTTTGAGCTTTCATTAAAATGCAACAGTTAGTAGACGGCATTAAAAAAATTGTGCTGTTTGGTAATATGGTCTAATATTATGTGAAAAATTAATGTGTTCTTGATTCTTAGAAATAAAAATTTATTCTATATAAAAGTTATCCAGGCATCCACATAAAAATACAATTTAGTAAGATATATACAGGGTAAACGAAAAGTTAATAACACATAACTTACCTAGGTACTAGACAAGCGATAGTCGCTAAACAGGTGCTTGTTCAGAACTGTTAGGATCAGAGAAAAGATGTGTGCCTATGCTTCATAGATTATGAAAAAGCATTCGATCGTGTACAACATGATAAACTAATGCTGCTTCTTAGAAAACTCGACATAGATCAGAAAGACATCCGATGCATTGAAAGCTTATACTGAGGTCAAACCGCGCAGATAAAATCAGACAGTAATGTATCCAACCCGATACAAATCCGAAGAGGAGTACGACAAGGGTATGTGCTGTCCCCTCTCCTGTTTAACCTTTATTCGGAAACAATTTTCCAGGAGGCTTTGAAATATATTGAAATGGGAATTAGAATTAATGGAATATGGATTAATAACATCCGTTATGCGGATAACGCAGTTCTGATCGCCGATAATATTATCTCAAGGAATTCCAATTTATTCCAAAACGCCAACATAAGATTCAACGTAGTACCCTTAGAAAGAGTCACCAAATTTAAATATCTGGGCACATGGATAGTAAAATGTCGCATTGAACAGGCGCGACAGGCCTTTGTAAAACTCAGACGAGTGCTTAAGTGTTCGGATTTTGACTTGAAATTAAGACTGAGGTTCATAAAAGGTTACGTATGGTCAATATTTCTTTATGGTGTGGAGGGTTGGACATTAAAGACAAGCGCTATCAATAAATTAGAGGCTTTCGAAATGTGGATATACAGAAGAATCCTTAAGATATCATGGACAGCGAGAATAACCAATGAAGAACTTCTATCACGTATTGGGAAAGAACGTGAACTATTCAACATAATCAAGAAAAGAAAGACGGCATATCTTGGGCACATCATGCGAAATGAGAGATACAAATTCCTACAGTTGATGATTGAAGGCAAGATCGAGGGCAAGAGAGGAATTGGAAGAAAGAATATGTCCTGGGTCCACAGTATCAGACAGTGGACGGGGTTGCACGATATTCAGACACTGATACACATCGCGAGAAGTAGGGAAGAAATGGAAAATGTAATCGCAAACATCCTTTAGTGGATATGCATTTGAAGAAGACGAACAAGAACTTTTTTTTGTTAAACTTGAAAAATGCAAAAATACATTTTTTACCAATAGTCTGCGATATCAGCTTTATAAAATTGCCCCTCTAGAACAAGATTTTCCTCTTCTTCCATTTTCCTGGATGGTTTTGCGCTCGGGCGAGCATTCATCGCAGTATTGGACAACGATTTCTCAGTGTAGTCGTACAGTGCATCCACTTTTAGGCAAAATTTAAAAGAGTTGGACTCTAGAGTCATGCCCATGGGGGAGGGCGGTGAGGTGATCACCCTCCCCAAGAGTTACGAATTCAGAAAAAACAGGCCTGCCTGTCTGCTGCGTTAGAAATGTGGATGTTGCTGACCCCCCCCCCCTCGCTGGCAACTCACTTTCGCTTGTCATACTGTTGTTGTTGTTTATATGACACAGCATATCAGGGTTGAAAGGCACTTACACTGCAGGCTTCCGACTTATTTTTTGTCATAATGTACTGTCTTATATACAAATGGGGTCTGCGCAATTTTAATCTTTCCTTTGCTTTTCTGATATCGCCCCCCTCCCCGAAAGGGGGAGGCTCGATTCACCCCTGATTACACTGCTAAGGCCATCGCTGAAAGTGCACACTGCGATGTCGGAAATTTGATCTAAAATCAGTTTGTCGTTCGAAGGGCTCTTGGGTGCAAAGTTCCACACAGTAATATTAAAACTCTCGTTCTTGTTTTGTGTGAAGCCCCTCCCCCAAGCAGGTAAATCAACAATACCCCTTATATCCTTTTCTAAATTTATAGAGAGATGATAAGACAAGCCCTCGGTATAGCTCCGAAAATCCGAAAACGTGTCTCGACGCGCCTGATTACGATCGTTCCACGGGTAGACTTACATTCTACACTCAAATACCATAAAAAATCGCTATAAATTGATTAGTGACTTATTTTTATGACAATAAAGCATCGTTTAAGCATAAAAGAGAGAAAAAATGATTTTTTGAAAAATTCACTATAGGCATATCCCTTAAGGAAAGTCTGGCGTTACAATAATGCCCTTGATGTTAAGAACTCATAATTCACAACTAATTTCGACCACCGCTAAAAGTTAGGATGTTTCTTCCTTGGTAACCGTCGGTGGATTTGTCAGTGGGTCCGCCGGCACCTTTCTCAGACACCTTTGTCGTGTTTACTATAATTTGTTACTTCTATTTGAAGTCATTTTGCATCGGAATTAACCGGTAGGATATTCGTACTACGACATGTATCCCCTCCCCCCTAAGACAATCGCTTTTATGTTCTTTAGACCCCACAGTCTCAAGTTATAGCTAGCACAGGCCTGATACGGAATTGTAGAAGAGACATCCTGAGTGGTTTTTCGAAGGTCGGGTAGGACTTTAAATCAAAACCACGACTTGCCTGTATTCCGTCGCATCGTCCCTGCTCGGGGCTATGTTGCAATAATTTGTCTGATGTTAAGGACATATAATTGACAACTAATTTCGACCACCATCAAAAGTTAGGACGTTTCGTCCTCCTAACCAGCGGTGGATTCGTCAGTGGGTCCGCTGCCACGTTTTCTAGACACCCTTGTCGTGCTTACTATAATTTACAACTTCTATTTGAAGTCATTTGGCATCGTAATTAACCGGTAGGATATTCATAGTGCGACAATGGCTCATAAGGTTAATAAGGCGGTTTTCTTTAAACGTTCTTGCATTTGGTTGTTAGTATCGCGACGAAGATTGACGTTAACCTATTAACGAGTATAATGCTGATGTCATAGTTCATATTAAGAAGTCGGCATAAAATGACTTGAAAAATTTGAACAGTTGTAATATTGTCACATTAGGTTACTATAAACATTATATTTTTAAAGCTCAGTATTTTGCTTATATTTTTTACATTATCTGCGGGTATAATTTAGGATAGGATAAAAAAAATTTACTGTGATATTCAGTATTTTAAGGTTAAATAATGTGTTCGTATAATAATATGTAAGATACATTTTTATTACATTATAAAATATCAAAACCAAAAAAAAACATTAAAGGGAAAAAACTTTTGTTAAATCTGTAACTTAAGTCCTCTTAGGAATAGAATTAGCAATTTAAACCAGCAAGCATAAACCATATCAAAGAAATTTATAGTAGGAGTGAAGTAACTTACGTCAAGAGCACTTTTCTTTTACCGAAATTTTCCCTTTAATAACAAAGGATAAAGTTCCGCAACTTTAACGCAAACTTTCATTTCATAAGACTGTTTTATGTACTAATTTACAGCGTAGATATACGGGTATTTATTGTACCATAATTAATATAGTTTTTCATAAAAAAGTAACGTCGGTAGAAATATAATATAGTGTAGTTATAAAACGTTTTTTTGCTAAATGGAAGGCCTAAACTTGATCGTTTATGAAGGTGATTGCAAAGGCAATAAAAAATGATTACCAGCGTCTCGTTATTCAAGTAAATAGCTAAAATTTTTCTTTTCTTTTCATTATAGCGGGTACATTATTTTATATTTTATATGATAACTACAATTTTTATTTAATAGAGAGTTTTATATACTATATAATTTTACTTTAATTTAATATTAACACATCATATTACCTGTGTAGATGTACTACTTTTATTTTGGTCTTGGAACTTCGTTGAATTCTATAAACAACGCAATTGATTATTTTCAGAACAGTATATGGTTCTTTCTATGATGGCATCAACTTAGGCGATTTGTCCTTCTTTCTCTGTAGATTCCATAACCAGACTCTATCACCTTGCTGAAACCCTGCCGACTTTGCCTTGATGTCATATCTTGTCTTCATTCTATCTGTGGCTAGATCCATGCGTTCTCTCACTTGGCCATGAACTTCTCGCAACTTCTCTTGTAAAGCATCCGCCCAGTCTTCCATCTCCATACTTTCTTCAGCTGATGGAATTTTGGGGCAAGTAAATCTAAGTTCCTTTCGAAATAAGACTTTGGCTGGTGTAATTTCGGTAGTTTCATGAACTGCGTATCGATAGGCCATTAAGAAGATTGGCAAATATTTGTCCCAATCTTTTTGATGTCTCTCCACAACCTTTGAGAGGTTCTCTTCAAAGGTCCTATTAAATCCTTCAAACCATGTCATTTGACTGAAGATTTAAAACTGTTGTCCTGATTTTACGGATGTTAAGAAGTTCGCAGAGCTTTTGAAAAAGTTTGGAATCAAAGTTACGTTCTTTGTCAGAATGTAGCTCTAAAGGAATTCCAAATCGACTGAACATATTGTTGATTTAGATTCCAGCTACTGTTGGGGTCTCCTTGTTAGGGATGGCAAATACCTCAGGCTATTTACTGAGGTAGTCAATAGCAATCAAGATGTATTTATTGTCTTTATCTATTTCTGGGAATGGTCTCGCGATATCAATAGTCATCCATTCAAACGGCATTCCAACATTAAAATTTTTCACTGTTTCCTTAGCCCTAGTACTTGAACCTTGGCTAGCTGTATATTTAGAGGATTGTCCACACCATCATTTTACGTCTTGACAGTAGTTAACCCTGTAAAATCTTTCTAGGAGTTTATCTAGAGTTTTGTTAACTCCTAAATGAGTACCAGACTTCTCATTATGAATTTCTTCTAAAACCACTGGAACTTTGTTTCTAGGTACTACCACCTGAGCCTTGATTTCCTTGCCATCGGCATTTTCCCAGGATCTCTTTGATAACCGGTTTTTAATTAATAGCGAGTCCAACTGATCCCAAAGTGCCTTGAATGTATACCCTTTATTCCAAATCTCTTCTCAACTAAGACGCAGTTCATTATTTTCTTTAAGTTGAAGCTGGTCTTTTCTCATCTGAGCTAAACCCCAGTCTGGATCAACGTCAAAAGTGACTCTTCGAGTAGGAAACCCTTCTCTTTGTTCTACTATGTTGCAGTGCTTGCATTCTTCCTTACATGGTCTTGTGGACAAGACATTTGTATTGTTATGCAGTTTTCTTGGTCTATGTTTGATTTTAAACTTACATTGTTGTAGCTTCTCAAGCCATCTTGCTACTTGTCCTTCAGGCTGCTTCATGTTAAGGAGTCATTTAAGAGCTGTGTGGTCTATTCTTATTAAAAATTCCTGTCCATACAAATATTTATAAAAATGTTGGGCAGCAATTCTTTCCTCGTGGCACAATAATTTGTTTCCGGTTTTAAAAGCTGTCGGTTGAAATATTCAATAACTCGTTCTTGACGATCTTACATTTGAGACAACTGAATTCCTATCCCTATGTTACTGGCATCCGTGTCCAATATGAATTTTTCCTGATCTTGTGGATAGACTAGAGTGGGACTGGAACACAAGGCAGCCTTTAGTTTCCGAAGAGCTTGACCACATTCGGAATCCCATCGATAAAGAATTTTTTCTTCAGTAAGCTTTTGCAAGGGTAAAACAATATTGGCACCTTCCACGAATCTTTTATAGTATGTGTATAACCCCAGAATGCTTCTCAACTCATGTTTGTCACGTGATCGGGGCCTATCTTTTATTGTTTGCTTTTCAACTTCTAAATTAAAATTAGTTTATGTTTGATCTCGAATTTTCCTTTGCCTTCGTTCCAAGTTTTCTTCACTGAGTTGTTCCTTGATAACAAGTCTAACAGTGAAATCCATTTTTCTCTATGTCTTCTAATTTCCAATATAATTTTCTGAAAACCCGGTAATAATCCTCACTTCTGACATCAATTATTAAGATTTTGTCTCTTTAAGATCGTTCGCTGGGTTCGCAGAATAAAACACAACACATTTCACTACTTTCAATACCTATATTAACTACTTATTAACACAGCTAAAGCACAGTCTTATTACTACTTCTTAATGTCTTCACTATTCGAATAAAACTATATTCCGCTTATCCTATCTTTATCTATATAACTATGGAATCTCCTATATAAATCCAGAACATAAAAGTTGCAATCTGTCTAAAAATATGAGTCATCGATGCACTCTTCTTTTCGGCACATTTTAATGAAGATGACTTATCACATCAGAATACGAAGGCGTATCAATAAGTTTTGTTCTAGTCGTACGTTATAATATTAATGCCGGAACTATTCATGGAATGAAACTAAGTACATTTTTAATTGAATTTTAAGATAATGAAAAACATTTTTAGAATTATACCCCCTTGGTGCTGAAAATCGATTTTTCGAGAAAACTCTTTTTTGAACAGAATGACTTAACATATTACTTAACCTAGCAGAGGAAAAAGTATTGAATGAAAGAATATTTCATAGAGTAAAGAGTAGAAAAGGAAAGGTCCACGACATATGATTAAAGTTATTTTACTAAAGTTGAATTACCCCAGTTTGGTTTTTTCGGAAAGTTACGATGCTTTGTTGATACATATTATTCACCTGTCGTTCAATGTTACTTTTGTGTTCTTTCGGACACACGTCAAATTAAAATAAGAGTAAAGCAAAATGTAAAAATTTTAGTGTCGTGAAAAAAAATTCTGATTCTTGCCTGACTCCACTACAATTTGAATTCATTGTGATTCAAACACGGATTCAAATATCAACAGAAATTATCCTGCTTTTAACAAACAATGTATATGCCAGTTTAGTTTCCAAAAATAAATATGTATCCTTACTAAAACCAAATACCCAATTTTCTGAACTACCCCAAAAAAATAATAAGGCTCAGGTTACTTAAACATATTTTTCCATACCAGGAAAGGTAGAAAATACAAACTCTAGTAAAAAACGTAGATCTAACGACTACTAACCACATTTTGAACCAATCAGATACAAGTATGACTGTGCTTTTGCTATAGGTCCGTTACCAGTTCAAGACTCACTGTCTTTTGAGGATATTAAGCATAAGCTTATCAAAGAGTTAGTCTATCAGGTTATTTCTCTTGTTATAACTTCTACTGCTACTAGTTTCAATAGTCAAAGTGTTTCGTGGTTCCATCAAAAACTGAAAATTGTACAATAGAATGGTAGATCTGGCTTCCCAAATGGCAATTGCTTTAAAAATTTGTGCGAAGAAACATAGTTCCACATAGTTTTATTATGTGAAACGTCATTTGAACCGGTGTATAATATTTATTTGGATACAATATTATCCGAAAAGATAAAATGGATGGAAAAGGGGGCATTACTATGGTTATAAAGGAATCCTTATGTTATACAAATCTACAATTTAACCTCCATTGGGTTAGACTTGAATTTTGTTGAGTCGACACAACTATAGATAAAGACGTTACCTTAAGTATTTCTGTTTAGAGTCTTCCTTATGTGTATGTTAATACAAATAACTATATACAACTGTTCAATACGAAAAATAGGTAACAATAAATTCAACATTTATCAAAATAACCACCCAAAATCTAGCAAATATTAAACAAAATAACGAAAATTGTTGTCAAACTAGTAATCAAATGGAATCTGAAACCATACCTCGTAGTGTAAGAATGTAGATAAAATTCAGGAAGATAAAAATAACCGAGCTGAGAAAGAAATTAGTAAAGATGCTAGTTGGATATACTACGGGATTCGTAATATAACCAACCGAAACATTGTAACTTAACTCAAAAATGGTATGTTTTAATTCAAAGTAATTTATGAGAAATACTTAAAGAAACGAATATTGTGTTTGTCCATAATGTGAGTCTTTGTAATAAAAAAGTAACATTAAATTGTTTTTGAGATATTGGCAGTTGAAAAATGCCAGATTTCACGGCGTCAAATGATTAATCCTAAATCAAAACGCCTTATAGGTTGTTATACTGTATCTTTATTCACTTCTTAAAAATAAAAAAGTTATTTTTAAAAAACTTCTGAGCGGCAAAGGCATATTAATTACTAACCTCAACTTCAAAGATTTAAATATCTCTTTTGACCCTATTCCCTTCTTCACCATTATATTGATCCACATGGAATTCAAATAAGTAGAAGCACCAGCTAAATAGTTATTAAGTTACTTATTTTGTTATTTGAAATTTGAATATCATACATACTTAACAAATTAACTCTTATGATATGTTACTTTCATAAACCAGGTCGAAGAAACTTTGTAAAGGCTTAATTAAAACATTTTACGAGCTGCTTTTATTACGAGGTAATTTTACGGAAGTATATATTAAGCAAGTTGTCATTAAGCAAGTAATTTAAACTTCTATATCTCTTAATTTTTTACGTAAATTTAAATAAACCATAATACAAGAACATGATATATAGGAAAAGACTCATTACAAATATTATAAAAAAGGTATTTTCCAATTTTTATTCAAATTTATTGACAATATATTGTAGTTGGGGAACCGAGAGGGTTACCGTAGCTGATGAAAAGCCATGACTCTATCAAAGTGGCCTATATGTATTTTGATTACGAATATCAATCCGTTCGTTCAAAAAAGTCATTTTCACGACGTTTCGCCAAAATCTCAAGTGCAGTTTGTCTCGTTACTCGCTAAGAACTGATCTGGTCTCTTAGTCTTGTTTTGTTTAGCTAACTCGCTTTCTGATTGGATGAGCGACTTCGCAATCTTCTCCCTTCTGTAGAGTGTGGTATATTTGATTCTTGTATGCTGCTCTCTCGTATATTGGCTGATTTTTCTCGTTTTGTTTCCTGATTCTTTATTATTGTTATCCATAAATTTATAACTTTAAGTAAAGGTATGCGTTAATAAAAAATCAGAGCTTTCACGGCTTTGATCAAGTTGGAAATCATGGTTCTTGGGTTCAGACCGTGTCAAATTGGAATTATTATCCGACGTTTCGCCTATAATTGTACAAGGTATCTTCAGGGCACACTGAATTTAAAGATCCCTGCAGATGTCTCGTGTCAACGTGGCAGAATAATTCCAATTTGACACGTGCTAAATCTAAAAACCATGATTTTCAACAAAGCTATACGTCATTTACGTTTTCTTTGAAATAAATAATTGACTAAAGGGTTAGCACTTGTATGGTTTATTTGTAGAACATTTGAATTTGGTTTTATCTCGAATGTTATCAAGTCTAAACTGAAGGGTCTATCTTCATGCTACAAATTCGAGGCTTGGTTTATCTCCTCACTCAATAATTAGATATTGCAAGGCAGTGGTTCCCAAAAATTAGGCATTTCAGCACTGGGTTTACTAAAGATTTATTTTTGTTCTTGATGTAGGCTTCTTCTATAAATTTTCTCTTTTTGAAATATTGCTGCAGCTCCGGAGTATTTTACATGATGAGGTTTGTTCCAAACATAAATTGCAATATAACATTTTGGCATTAACTCTTTTTGTGTGTGAATTTCGGGCATCTATAAGACTATCTTCTAGTAGGTGTTTAGTTTTTTGATATAGGGTAGGGTGATATAAAATTGCAACGGCAATAAAATTGTGTATTCGTCATAGCAGGACAACGGAGTGAAGTTCGCAACTGATCGTGTTTTGTTAGCTATCGGAACCGGTTTCTGCACCTGAGAAAAATATTGAATTCAGTGGAAAAAGAAATATATGAGTACAAAGTTTTTATTGGCTTTTGATCTTATTTTTGATGGTTTGTTAATGTTTTTGCATTGTAGTATTATTCAAGTTTCGACCTCGAACAAAGAACTTCGATTATTTGCTAAGAGATAGCAATAGTTTCGCGATCTTTAGTTATCATCCAAGTGTTTAAACTTGCTCGCTTTGGACGCATGTAACTTTGCGCGCGCAATTTTACACACCTACAATTTCTCTAGTCCAATATTATTATTTTAATAATTCACTTAGCTTGCCATTTCTGTTTTCTATTTCAAGTATGTTCTATAATGACTTGTATTATTTCAGAATATCAAAAAAAGAAATGAAAATAGATCGTCAGATCTGTTTTGAAGAGACTATGAAGGAGGCTCGCTGGCGAATTGAAAATGGCGAAAGCAAAAGGTCAGTGGTCTCGTCTTTAGGAATACTAGAGTCTACTTTACGAATTCGTTTGCAACTGCCAAAATGGGCAACGAAATTAGGTGGATTTGATACCACATTTTCGCCTGAGGTAGAAAAGGACTTTTGTAATCATCGTACACTTTAGATGAAATGTTTTATGGATTAACATTTAAAGGGTTGAGGAGTGCAGCGTACGAGTATGCAGAAAAAACCATCTTTCATAGGTTCAACAAAGAAACTAAAATTGCAGAAAAAGAATGGTTACGTGCCTTTTTGAAGCAACACCCGGATATTTATCTTCGACAACCAACTTCAACGAGCATTGCACGAGTAATAGAATTCAATAGATCACAAGTTGAGCGATTCTACCAGTGGCTGATCAGCCCTACTCTCTCTCACTCTCTCTGTCAACCTCTGTTCATCCACTCCTGGATGTAGGTCTCTCTCAATTGTTTCCATCTTTCTCTATTCTTCGCCAATCTCATCCATTTTTTACCAGCCACTGTCCTTATATCGTCTACCCATCTTTTTTGAGGTCTTCCCGCGCTTCTTGTTGTCTCCCTCGATCTCTATTCCAGGATCCTTCATGTCCATCTGTTGTCCTCATATCGGGCTATGTGACCAGCCCATCGCCACTTCATCTTTGCAACCTCCTTCACGATGTCTTTGATTTTCGTTCTGCGTCTTATCTCGGTGTTTCTAATCCTCTCTAATAATGATATTCCAAGCATGTTTCTTTCCATCGCTCTTTGGACTGTTTATAATTTTTTACCGGACTTTTTGGTGAGGGACATGGTCTCTAATCCATACGTACACACCGGTAATATTCATGTGTCGTATACTTTTCTTTTTAGATTTATGAGAATTGAATTATTTTTCAGGATGTATGCAAGTTTGCTGAAAGCGGCCCATGTCGGCTGTGTTCTTCTTTTTATTTCAGCATCCTGGTTTGATTTCCCTTGTCTGATGTCATGACCCAAGCATACATAGTGTTCGACGTTTTCTATCCTCTGGTTCTGTATTGTTATGTTTGCCTGTTCGTGGCTCATTATTTTTGTTTTGTTGTAGTTTATTTTAAGGCCTACAGATGCGGATACGTCATTTAGTTAGTTGTTGTAGCATTTCGTTCAATTCTTGGAGATTACTTGCTATTAAGATTCTGTCATCAGCAAATCTGAGATGGTTCAAGTATATTCCGTCGATGTTTATACCTTTGATGTCACATTTAAGTTCCTTAAAAATATCCTCTAGGACTAGGGTGAACAGTTTTGGCGTGATAGTGTCCCCTTGTCTCACTCCCCTTTGTAGTTTTATGGGGTTCGTTTTCTTCTAGTTGTCTATTTTTATTTGAATGGTTGCATTTTCGTATATGTTCTTTATGATGTTTATGTATCTTGAATCGATTCTTGCGTTTTCGACGGAGTCGAATGCCTTCTGGAAATCTACAAAAGCCATATGGAGCGGTACGTTCTATTCGGTGCACTTCTCAATTAGTATTCGTATGGTGTGTAGGTGATCTGTGGTGCTAAAGTGTTTTCTGAATCCAGATTGTTCGACAGGTTGGTAAAAATCGAGTTTGTTGGTTATGTGGTTGGTTATGATTTTGGTTAACAACTTGTAGGTGTCAGCCCTACTGATGTTAGACAATCACATTCCACACTGCATATTGAGAACTGAATGTTACCGCCAGAATAATATAATTGTACTGACGTTACCGCCCCACAGAAGCCACTAAATACAACCTCTTGACAGAGGTTTTCATGGGGTTTTGAAGAAGTTATATTCCAGCGAGTGCGAAAAATGTCTTCGTAATCACTCGGGAAGGGCAATTACCATCTATCAGATAACGTCGATTTTTACACCTGCTTTTCATCAGATTGCAACAAGTCGCCGCAGAGTAGAACTCTTCAAGTGCACTGGTATTTTACCGTGGAATTCTCACATTTTACCGACGCTGATCTTCTGACAAGCAACGTTACACAAAGGGAAGACTTAGAAGATAATCAAGATACCCCATCTGATTTTCAGGACCTGTCAGTTTCTGCAGCAAATGCCCGGTGTGAATCTGTACTGACTTCTATGGTTTCTTCAATACAAGTAGCAGAACCATTTAACAAGACCACTGAAATTGATACACAACAACCCGGGTTGCTCGAAATCAATCTTTTTGCGTGATTCATAAAAGTCTATAACACCTGCACCTGCATCTGAAAAATCATCATCTGTTGCAGAAGCTAGATCTAGTCTCCAAGTAAATTCAGCGCCGTTGGCGGAAATATGTCCATGTCCAAGGTCGATTTAAATTAGGAATTCTAATCGCAAGCACAAATAATAAAAAATGATTAGTAGTTCACCATATAAACATCAACTAGAGAAAGAAAACAAACAGAAAAATAAACCTAAAATGAACTTAAGACAAAAATACCAAAAAAGAATATAAAAAACCAAAAACTAATAACAAGAAGAAAATTTGGGTATGTTTAGGATGCAGCGAAGTATATACGGAGCCAATAGAAGAAGACTGGATCGGTTGCAATACGTGTGCGAGTTGGTGGCAGGAAAACTGCTCAGATTACAATGGCTCTGGATTTTTTTTTGTAGTATGTGCAAATAAAGCAGTCGCGCAATCTTATCGATGAGAACGCGCAACTTTACAGAGTGGGGTATATAAAATTGTTCCAATTTGTGATTTTCATTTAATTACTAAGAAGATTCTATATGTTCGGTTTAAATAAGTATGTCAATTTGTTGCCACAATAATAAGGATAAATAAATAAATAATTTATCTCAGATAGCGGTCGCATTTTGCAATTTATGAGTCTTTAGTTGCAACTTTATACCACCCTACCCTATATTTTACGACACACAGTTACATGAAACTTTATAAATACATTCTTTCTTATCACTACTTTTAGTTTTTTTTTAACTAAGCCCTCATTGATTAAATAGTTAAACTAGGTAGAGGACTTGGGTTGAGAAGCACACACATTGTCGCCTATTACTATGTGAATAGGTTGGCTGCTTGTTTAGAAGATTTTTCACTAGTCTGTCTTTTAGGTATAAATCTTCTGGATTGATTGGTCCTTGAAGCTGTTCTCAGTAGATTTGAATTTTGTATTCGAAGATGATGGCTATATTTTTCTCTTCGTTACATATCCTATGTATTTTTTCTTCAATATAGATGTCCTTTGTGTATAGAAGTTTTCTTAAGGTTTAGTAGCTGATAGGCTGCCTAGTGACCACCAGAATCTGTTTTTTGTTAAGCCGAACCTCGTGGCATAATTGATCCTATCGGTTGCCTAGGAGTAGTTTACGTAGTTGTCTGTGGTCTGTAAAGTAGTTCTAAGAGTTCTGGTGGTTTTTCTCCAACAGTATGTCCACCCACGAATAGCAACTTTACTGATGTCAAATACCGGTTTCGGTCCAATAAATGTCGATGGTTCATATTTTCATTGTCTACCATACCCTTGTGTCCTGGTACTCATGAAATAGTTACCTTATTGCGTTTTGCTAAGGTGTCAAGTTTTTGTAAATAGTCCTAGGCTTTTTTAGATTTTATCTGATCATGATTTACAAGTGCTTTTAGCGGTGCCTAACGGTCAGAGAAAATAAGAAAAGGTCCTGTCTCTACAAGGTCTTTAGCAGCTTTTCTCGAAGACATCTAATGAGCTCTATGTATAACTGTTTCATGCTGTAACTGACGTAAAATCATTTTGTTTTCTGTGAAATTCCGTTACTATACGGGATTGTGAAGAGAGAATGTGCTTCTTGTAGTCCAGTCCTATGCTTAAATATTAACGTTAATATAAAACAAATGCAACCTAATCAAAACATGCAAATAAATAAAAATAATCGTAAAGGTGATGAAGTCTTTTAGCCAATGTTCAACATTGTTTTTAAGTTTTAGATAAGTATATATTTATTACTTTTAATATCAGTTTACTTTTAATTAAATATAATATAGTTGTGTGACTAGTGTGATATATTAAATTTTTATTAAAACTGTTAAATTTTGTAAATACATTTTTTTTTAAATTAATAAATTGTAAAATATCTGTGTTCTTTATCTTATTTTCTATACTGTTTTTAAATAATTTTTTATTATGTTTGATAAAGAAAAGCTTGAAAAAGAGTTCTTTAAAAACGCATTTTTCAATATTATTCAACAGTTTTATCCCTTATATTTAATTCTAGAAGATAATTCATATAATCATCAGACCCATTTAATATCAAAAAAGTTAGAATAAAAATATGTAGCAACTTTTATCAAGAACAGAATTTCCTAGGAAGTTAATAATAAGAAATTTTATAAACGTTTTGGTTATTCTATATGTAGCATATTTCTTCTTTTACTACTTATTGCTCTTATAGCTGATAGCAATATTTTAAAAATATAACAAGTACAAGAGGCGCATCCCGGTTATACATTTTCTGGAAGCGAACTATCAATTCTGTTATGTAGGTTACGATGTTTTATTTTTCGGTTATACGTTTGCCCACACAAAGCCCTGTACATACAAATATTCGGATGAATAAAACATGTTTCCAATTTGGACTTACGGTATAATCTTAGTTTTATTGGATTTTTCCAGACAGAAATGTTCTTTGAGAAAATTGGCTTTAAATTTTTATGAGTACAAAAGTAGTAGTGATTGATTTATTTTACGAGCTTTTAAGACCCTACTTTGTTGTCGATTGACATTTTATTAGGTTAAAATTTCCTAAAATATTTTTTAGTTTATGAAAATCAATCACATATACGTCTACGCCATTTTAATATTGAAAAGTGCTTGGGGAATGGTGAGGTAAATACAGACTTTTCAAATTTATGTATTGTCATCCATGCCATAAATAAATATGCGTTAAAAAATGAAGCCTTAAATCCAAGGAAAAAGCATGTTTCATAAATTTATACAGGGAATAACCTAATTGTATCACTTATGTTAGATTATTATCTCATCAGACACTAAAACAACAAGATGTGTGCAGAAATGAGTCGATTTACGTCGACTCTGCTAGCGCAGCGTCCAATCCTATAATCATATTGTTCTCAACTCGTGCATACAAAGCTAAAATAGTTCAACATAAAATTTTAAATAGGGTTTTTTGATATATTTTCTTCTCAGCTTTTCAATGATATAGTCATGAATGAATGAATGAGTGAAAAAGAGGTGGTGATACTAAATCATCGATGCCTAGGCCTCCATTGGGCCCTTTACATCCCACCATAGCTGCATTCGAGGTCGATCGCCTATGCGAATCCAAGCAGCCTCGTTAGTTGAACTTGGCTAACTGCTTGCGGTAACAAAATTGTATCTCCGAAACATCTCTGTCTCAGTCCATTGAGTGCTGAGCACTCTCTGAGGACATGGTCAACAGTTTCATCCTCCTCCAAACATCATCTGCACGTCGGGTCGTCTTCGACACGGATTTTATTAAGATGACCCCTGAGGTGACAATGTCCTGTCAATAATCCCACCACAGTTGGAAGCTTTTTCCTTCCCAAGGAGAGAAGCTCCTTAGTACTAGGCCCAGTTATATGTTCCTTAGCACTCATTCCACTCCAAATAATAAAAGTATCGTCTACGTATCTGAGCCATAACTTTGGTTTCTTAGTTGTGAATTCAATTGCAAACGTCTCGAACCATTCCATGAAAATATTTGCGACCACTGGTGAGAGATCTCATCGGTAGTCCATCATCCTGGAAGTAGAATTTTTCCTTTTCTTGAAAATAGGAATTAGTCAAACAACTTTCCAACAAGTCCATAATGGCGTGCGGTGGTAAAGATGTTCTTTCTGCTAAGGACTGGTCTCCTTCAAGTTTCTTTCTTATGATTTTTAGTGAGTCCTTAACTGGAAGGTTTGTGTATAGGCTTTTCACGTCAAAGGTAATAAAATGGTCTTCTGGTTGTACTTCTATTTCACGTATATTTCCTACGAAATGTTGCGAGTTCTTAACCCAGGACGATATATTTCCCTGTAATGGTCTCAGGATTGGAAGAAGAAATTTGGCAAGTTCAGAAATCGGAGAGTTCCGAGAACTGGTGATAGGTCGTAAGGGCATGTCTTGCTTATGTATTTTCGGGAGTCCATAAAGATGTGGAGTTTTGCTATGGTGTGGCGTCAACTGAGTCCGGATCCTCTCAGGAATATACCGTTCATGTTTCTTAAGAACACGATAGATTCGTCCTTCGATTGCAGATGTGGGATCTTTAGCAAGAGATGTATAATTTCCTTTCCTTAAAACTTCGTCAATTTTTTGATTGTATGTCTCAGCATTCATTACGACTGTAGCATTTCCTTTATATATATATATATATATATATATATATATATATATATATATATATATATATATATATATATATATATACTGGAGTCCTTCTGTAGGTTAGCTAGGGCAGTTTTCCCGTCTTTGCTGATGTTTGGTTCGGTTTTTCTAGATTTTTGTAGAGTTTCTCTTATTTTCCATCTGAACTCATCTGCAAAAGGGTCTTCGATGTTCGCTGAGTCTGCGGCGCTAATTATATAGAGAATGGGAACCTCTTTTGGAGCAACAGTGAAGTTCAAACCTTTGGCAAGTAGTGAGTTTTTCGCTGAGGTTAATTCCTTGACAGATATATTAACAATTATTCTCTGGCTTTGAGATGGCTGTTGTCGTTCTCGTCTGCTCTGGTATTTGGAAAATTTCTTTTGGTGTATGATTTCTGGTTTTGTTCTCACTTTGTCACAAGTAGCGTCAATTTTTCTTAGGATGGTGACGTAGTCTTCTTCTAATGTATATCCTTTAATTTCTTCGAACCGTTGGCGAATGTCCTCTAGTAGTGTAGCCTCCTTGAAACGATGATAGTTTATCTATTCGGAAAAAATATCAATAATTTATCTCGACTCAAAGCAAAAGGGCTAAAAAATCTATAAAAACACTTTTAAGATGAGAAAAATGAACCAAAAGGGCAACGAAAGCTGTAACAGACTAAGCACATACTTGATAAGAAGGAATAGTACGGGAAATTGGAGGCATTTCAAAAACTTAAGGACTGAAAAACGACAAAATAATATCCCCGATAACAACACAACAGAGGAAAAATGATTTAAAAAAATTTTCTAACAAAAGAACACAATTTATATATTGTTTGACGAAAATAATGTTACAGAAGTCAATATTGTTTCATCACGTGTCAGAACAATCTTAGAAGAAGTTGAAAAGAGTCCAAGATATTCAAAAATGGCAAATTCTTAGGCCCAAAAAGATAATACAAATAGGTTGTATGAAAATTTAACAAAGCTTTTTCAAAGCGGCCTAAATGGTGCTTATACGCCTGGAAGATGAAAAATTTACAATATGTCGGTTGTTAATAAGAAAAGAACAAACGTGGATATCAGTTACTGACATAATGAGTACGCGGATTTGGTGGAGGAACGAAAGAAAGAATTTTGAATGAATCAATCCATATTAGGTCATCTCTACTGTGTAATACACCTGCTCAGGACCATGAAGTTTTGAGTTATATGATACGAAAATTAATAGAGAAATGTGAAAAAACGGGTCTGGAAGATCGATAAAAAGAGAATTTCTTTAAATTGATGTATGTTGAAGTATAGCAATTAATTGTACGTCCATGAAAACTAGGAAAAAACATAAAAGTTACATCTTTGTTCCTTTTAAAAATTCAATCTTCAACCTTATGATAAAAAAATTCAATCTGAAAGTAGAGTTTACCTCTTTAGTTAAAAACGTCTAATTCCGTCAATTGCAGTTCGACCTAGGTTCGCAAAAATGTGCGTTTTATTTTATCGGCCCAAAAGAAGAAGTATTGTTGTTACAAACGTTGCTAGGTATGAAGGAAATAGATATCCTTCATTTTAGAACTTGTCAACTTTCACATCACTGACACACTGAGTCTTTATGTGGATATTAATTTACTGATTTTTCGATTTTGTGAGAATGGTAGGCGATTCCATTTAATAAGATAATATTAATAAATTTCTTCCTTATTTTACGAAGAGAAGTACTAATGCTGGTCAGAGAAGAACAGTACGTACGCCGTAGTTAGAGGAAAATATTTTAATTCCTGTAGATGACAACCCTTCAACCTGCACTCGAAAATTATCAGAGCAGTTTAATACATCGAAAACGATAACACATGAAGTTCTTCAAGAATAGCTGTTATATCCATATCATTTGAAGAAAATGCATGAACTGGTTCCTGAAGATTTTCCTCATAGAATGCAAACTGCTATTGGATCAGCAACGAAATAATGTAAACTTCATTAGCACTATTCTCTTCATGGATGAAGCAGGGTTTACTAAAAATGGTAACATAAATTTACACAACTTACGTGTATAGGCTGATGAAAATCCTCATGTAAGTATTGTTTCGCACCATTAACATCAGTTCCAATCAATTAATGTATAGACAGGAATTATTGGCAATTTTCTGTTTGGACCATTCGTATTGCCGGCACGACTGAATGGAGAACTTCATTTGAATGCTTTTCATGACTTAGTAGAGCATTTCCCACTTGAAACCCGCCGAAACATGTACTTCATGCATGATGGACACCACTATTTCAGCTTTGATGTGCGGGAGCACCTGTCCTTCTCGATCTCCTGCCCTAACGCCGTTAGATTTTTACCTGTGGAGAAACCTCAAAATCTTTGTGTGTTTCACTTCGGTCGATAGTAGAGAGGAACTTCTACGGAGAATCACGTTTCATTGTAATCAAATAAGGAATAATGCTGAGTTAATGTGGCGGGTACAGCAGTGCTTAAATTGTCGTGTCCGCGAGTATATCAGGCTTCACGGAGGCCATGTTGAACCCACTTACGAAGTTTTTAACTAATCAATTAGTTTAACTTTTATTGAAAGTATTTTAATTTTTAGTGAAACTATGGTGACAGGAGAAAATTTCTCTTTTTCATATTCAACCCGACAGTATTTATGGGACTAACAGTGTAAATTAAATGACGTGTGAAAACAATTAGGATTAGCGACATGAATGAAGAATACTTAATTTTTAGCCAGTAGATAAAGGTATGTAAAAAAACGTTATTGAAAGTTCTAGTCCTACAGGGCGTAAAAAAATGGGATTATGAGTGTCACAGCTAGTCCGTCCCTACAGCTGTGAGTAATTTACAACACTTTCTTGAATAGTAATTTGAAAGGTCTTACCTGGTATACATCATATCAAAAAGAAATTGAAATATACCTGGTGGTTCAATAATTATGTGTAAACAAACTTGATTCTATTGCAGCTTTTTGGGAGCCCATGTTTCCGAAGAGGAGGCATATACGAAAAAAGTTTATATGAACGTAGTATAATATATATATATATATATATATATATATATATATATATATATATATATATATATATTATACTCCTATGGTTCATATCCGTTGAGATGAATTTTGGAGGAGCTTTATTCAATTTGACATGGATCGTCCCATATACAACAAACGTGTGATTATAGTTATATATATTTTGAAACAATAGCTCCACAATTAACGCAACGTACTTGATCATATTTGGGGTATAAATTATTTTGACAATAGTCTTGTTCATTATCATTTATATAACCAGTCAATTTTTATTCTAAGGTTGATTTAAAAAGAAAGTATTGGCACTTTTTCAGTCGCTGAAAAGTATTTACACAAGAAAAAATTCCTTTTTAAATTAAAGAATCCTTCAAAGCAATAAATAATAAGTTTCTTATTCCTAATTGCAAAAGTAACCCTTGCTTCCAATAAAGCATCGTCACTCTCAACTTTTCTTTTGTAACTTTCCTTCTTACCAAAATTCCGTTAATTAAAAAAAGATTTTTTCGCTTTAAAATAAAAAAGATTAAAATTTAAATAATTATAAATTTATATTGCCCTTTTATTACTTTTTTAAAAGAATTTCAAACGTTTAGGTTAAATAAAAGATATACTTTTTCAAAGCAATTATTTTTCTTTATTTTATAAGAAATAATTTCTTTGATATACTCGTATAACAAATTTTGGCATTTTTTTATAAAAATTGTCCTGTAATTTTGATTACAACTTTTATATAATGTCGTAGATAGTACCGTTAATAAACTTAAAACATACACTGGGGGTAAAAAATTTAGCAAAAATCTTAAAAATAAACACAAAAGTATATATTATTGCGCAACTAAACTACTTTATATAAATGTGACTAATAAGAACCAGATTGGTAAGCCTTCGACTCAGTACTGCATGCCTGGCTGGTAACTATAATGAGAATATATAGAGTCGATGTACATATTGTGTCATTGTTAGAACACCTCATATTATCTTGGAGAACCGGAATCCAAATGCAAATACCTCCCAACAACAACATCCAGACAAACAATCCCATTAAGAAGGAAAATATTCCAGGAAGATTCATTGAGTCCATTATGGTTCTAGTTTGCCATGAACTCACTATCACGTCATTTAAATTCCACCAGATGCTGCTTCCGTATTGAGAACAATCGTGAAGAAGTAGTAAGACTAAATTATGTTCTGTATATGGATGATCTTAAATTAACAGCTGTTTCCAGAAATTAGCTGTTCGGCCTTGATAAACGCTACATTTTCAATACAACTAGAGAAAGATACAATCGGAAATATTTAAGATGAAAGAGTTTATAAGACGGGTGAATCAGATACTTCGAACAGTAGTAATCTATTTAATGCCTCCAATACCTGTGAATGTCCTGCACTCAATTACTCTTTTGGAATTGTGCAATGAAGCAGGACCAACATATAAACAGGTACAAAGAATTAACCCAAGAACTTTGAAGACCTAATTAAACAACGAGTTCATAAGACGGGTGAAGCAGGCACAGCGAACAGTAATAATCTATTTAATGCGTCCAACACTGGTCAGTGTCTTGCACTCAGTTACTCTTTTGGAATTGTGAAATGTGGCAGGACGAACATATAAAGTCTGCTGAATGAAAAATGCTACCATGGAAGAAGAGGATTGATGGATATTGGTACGCAATTAGTAATATACAATATTACACCCATATCTTCAGGAGCCAGCAGGATGTTCTGTGATATATTGGGCAATATGCGAGGCAGATGACTCAATATCACCGAAATTAATCAGGAAAATATCGACAAATTAGCGCCAAACTACTGATTGATGTCAGGAAAAATGTTTTCTGAAACCGAACACTTTCTACTAACTATCCAAGATCAGCTCATCCCAATGAGAAGCTAAGTAAAATATATAATCAGAGACCTCTCAAACATTAGAGATCATCCAGCACATAACAACCAGGATGCCAGGCATTTGTCTTATCGCATTACAGGAAAAGGCACAATTCAGCTGACACAGAATTTTAAAAACTGCTGTAGGTAGAGAAAGTCAAATACTATGCATACAGCCCGGATCTATACTGGAGAAAAACGAGTTAAAGTTTTACGAGAATCGAACTGTGTTAATGGAACTGTGGTCATAGAGTTGCACGTAATAGACTGTACCTCATTTTAGTGTATAAATACAGCCATGCCAGCAACACTAATAGAAATCGCCATTTCTAACAACAACAACAATCTAAGGGACAAGCATAATGCGAAAATCACCAAATACAGAGACCTGGAGGTACAAATATACAACCAGTGGGCAGTGATTAATGTCCAGACGATCCCTATAATTCTATCAACAAACGACACAATAGCGAATAGTCTTCGACTTAATATCAAGAGATTGAGTATTTGCGAACGGCTGTATAAGGCAATACAAATGGCAATTTTACTTGGAACCGCTCGAACTGTCCTGAAGTTTGTGAGAAATACAAGAGAACATAACTTCAACTACTGCCCGACAACATAGAAAGGGCCCCCACTGAGCATCATCCTGACGATATCTGAGTATATCTGAGAAGAATTAATGTTCCCCTGTTTTTTTTTTTGTTTACCACAAGTATAAAAAAATACAAATATGTAAAATAAACATATTTAAGTAAATAAAAATTTATTAATTTACGAGTTTTTTGCAAATGTTAGATCCTTAGGTTGAACAATCAGTTTTTAATCGAAAATATTGATATCAAAAAAACAGTTTTAATAAGTTTATGCCATTGCAAAATATTTATAATCATATTTGTCCTGATATATATTATGATTCGTCTTTTCAGGGATCACTCTAAAGTTGAACTGAAACTAAGCATCAATTCTAATATATTTTGTATGGAAGGTTGTCACCGTTTGTTTCACGGAATGTTAACCTAGCTTGTTTCTAAAAGGCGCCTTTTCACACAAAATCAGCACGAAATGTAAAAGTGCGTATAAATATGGCGTGACAAATACAACGTTTCCAAACTACTACGCACATATGACGAATTTATAACAAACTGATTTCATCATATTTCCATTCTTCGCGAGCAATGCGACCGAGGCTAACAGTGATCCATTTTCTGTCGCTTTTTGTTGCGAACTCAAAGGGATTTTTTATCTAGTAGGATGATTCTATGGCGCGCTATTTCGAAAAAATTTACTTTTCATCGAGACTGAGGACACAAGATTTCTTTATTTTTTTGTATATGAAATGAAACTTATTTGGCACTTTGTTACATGCATTGATTAAAAGTTATTGATAAGCGAATATTAAGTGGCACGAAGAAAATATGTATGAATTTAGAGGAGACGTGCAAATTGCTCCAATAGTTGAGAATTAAAGATCCAAATTTTAAAAAAGAAAAGAATGTGAATGTATGGAATAAAATTGCGTCAGAAAATTTGTAGAGCCAGAGAAACGGAAATTTCAAGTTGTTTATCAACTGAAAATGAGCTGCTGAAAATGTAATTCTCTTTTGAAAATGACGGATCCCATTTTGTTTACTAATATTCAAAACCTAACAGACACATTTTGATTAAATTTTTGTATTGTCCAATAATTTGTTGGAACTTTAAATCTGCCAGAAGTTCCAATCTCGACTGTTTTTATACAGCATAGTGCGCCATTATCGCCGAGGTTTTCCTTTTTTATTTAATAAACTTGATCACAGTAAAACCCCACTGCATAAATCTAACAAAGCTGCCGTTTGTTCTTCATTGTCAGACAAGTTATGACAGGTATAAATGCACAAGAGATTTGTGTACCTCGGAAGGCCTATAAACCAAAGGCGTAGAAATTCTCGGAATAAGATTTATAATATTGCTGCTGACCGAATTTTGATAAAGCAAGGAGGAAATATTGTTGGAGTCCTAATTATGTATTTGTGGAGATAATTTAAAATACCATTAGGTCTAAAAGTATTTATCTTAATCAGACAATTAACAGTAATAAAATGTTCAAGCATAAGTCAGACGTGTTTAAATTTAAAGCTTTGTTTTATCATTGTCTTACCACTTTCACTCCTAGCTATTGAAAATGTCTGTTTTTACTCTAAAACTTTGGAAAGGTTTTCTGGTTTTAAAATACAAGACAATAGTTTCAAATATGTATGATTAACTTATTTAGAAGAAAAGCTCTAATGAGGGTACTAAGTTTGGTTTCAAAATTTGCTAACTTAACGGGAATTAGCGAATCTACGACTTACAGATTCACCAAGGTAAGAAAACGTGATACCGCTTGCAAGCCTAAACTGTCTTCGGTAAGAAAACTATTTGACGTTGATTAGCCAATATTAAGTGGATACTTTCACATATTTTATCTTAGAAAAAATAGCAACTTTCGATAAAGTTTTGAAATTTGTGTAAGGAGGCCATAATATGCCTCGTATAGGAAAGAAGAATATGCAGAAATTGCTAACAGAAATGAATTTCTCTTAAGAAAAGCCAAACCGACATATTATATATATTATTTTGGAGAAGGTAGTATTTGCAGGACATAAAAATATTACAGAGAAGGCAAAAACATTTTTAACTGTATGTAGCTCAATGGAGGACACATAGTACAAAAAATGTATCAAGATAAGAAAATAACAACTATTAGCGCAGCATTCTTAACAGGATTGTCGACAGATTTACAAACCCTCTCCCGATAAGTGCCGTAAATTCATTATAACTCATATTGGCGGTAATGGATTTGTAGAAGGGCTTTGGATGTAGTTCAAATCGATATCTACCAAAGAATATGATGCATAAATGACGGCGGAGATCTTTGAAGAATATATTTCTAAAATTATATATTTCATTCCGAAAAGTGTGTTATAGTTTCGGATAACGCAAGTTATCATTCTGGACTGGAGGAAAAGTTGCAAACTTATTACAGATTGATTATTGTAAAAACATATTCCATTTGCGAACGAATTCCTAAAAAGAAGTTTTAAAAATTGGCAACTAGTGATAGACGAAATGGTTGAAGAACGTAGAATAGTTGTTCTTTGATTACCACCATACCACAATGATTTAAAACCTATCACCCTTATATGGGCACAACTAAAACGATTCATAGCTAGGAATAACTCAACATGTAAATTAAACCAAGTATTTTAACTTCTCAATAAATCGTAAAGAAAAATTATCAACCAGGACTTGAGAAATGGAATAAACCATGTTGTTAAAGAAACTGTAACTGAATCGATTCACTTACACTCGCCGCGATAATCATCGAAATAGAAACCAATAGATATCAATTATATAAAATATTTTTGTAGCTGAATTTCTATTTTTATTTCGCAGTATTTAAGATGATAAAAAAAATAATATTCCTAGAAGAAGTAGCTTCATTTATACCTACTTAAACACCGTCATATTGACCCGTGAAAGGATTACTGATGACCTACGTATAAGCTGATTTTGATATTAATATAATATTAATCTAATATAATTATTTCGAAAATAAGAAAAGCTGCCTCTTTCTTATTTCGGAACATAAGATATAAGTAAAATAGGTAATTATTCGGAATGGTGGAACACAGATTTTTTTCGATAATTTTTTACATATATCATATTTTTAGGTCTTAAAACACGAATATGATATTTTTCGCCGATCTCGTGCGGTTTTTCCGAAAAAAAAATATCATTTTTACTCATAACGCTTGTATTTTCGATCAGTGCCTATAAATTTTGGGCATTTCTAATAAAATTAGTAGACACAACAGAATAGTAAATAATATTTTTAACAAAATTTGTATAAATAACTGCGGAAAAAATACGAATTTTCCATAAAAATAAGAAAACCATTGGCTTGTCGTTTAATCTTTTTTCGGCTTATGTCTACGATTTAGATGGAAAGATGTGATATATTATGCAATTTTGCCACGTTGACGTGGATCTTCAATTTCATTAGGATGGAAATCTTGATAGTTCAAATGCAACTAATTGTGGTTATCCCAATTTTGTAGTATAAAATGTGGGAAAATGTGCAGAACTAGGATGCCGAACATAAATAGACCATTAAGCAAGGTACGTTAGTCTAAAAACCATGATCAAAACAAAACTAACCTGAACTGACCTGAACTAAAGTAGGCTTCACAAAACAAGCTATTTCGTGTAAGTCTCCTTCTGGCGCACAAATTTAAAGCCTCTAAAGTGACTGACTTTAAATAAGTTTTGTCGAACTTAGTCAACAACACTTTCTAATAAATTTTTTTATGCTCGTTAAAAAATTTTGTTGTCGGACAGTGACCATGTGGAGGCGGAACACTCTTTGCCAGAATGAGAGTTCGGAAAGGTTATACAAGTTATTGTAAGGAATTATCACGGTTAGTTCTGGTTACTTTTTTTTTATTTTGCAACACTATCCTTGATGCTGCCAACTGTAAGACTGAAAAATGTTTAATTTATGTAGGAAAATTGTATTATGTTTATTCAGTAAGTTACAAGTTCAGCCGAATGTATCCTTTTGTAACGTCAAGTCATTTTGTCCTTTATTTAAGAATGGATTTTTGAACTAAAAGAGTAATAAGTGTTGAAAGAGAATGAAAAGTTTAAACAAAACCTGTGTAATTTTATATGAAAACATGTGGCAGCAAGGCGCGGGATTTTGCGATATCGGTTTCATAATCTAAGTTTTGGTAGCGTCTCGTTTCCCGGTTCGATTTTCCATGTTTTCCAAAATGTTAGCAATATATTGTGTGCAACTTTAAGAAAAATGGATTATAGTTCTGAATATTCATAATGTGTTTTAGTGAAAGTGGAAAATTGTAAGGGGATAGGTCGGAAAATAAATAAAGGTTAAAGGGGAAAGTGTAAATTTTTTTTTCACGCCAGATCAGCGAAGAAAATATTTTATTCGTGCTGCATGATCCGAAAATAGGAAGTATGTAAAAAATCATCGAAAAATTCGGTGTTCCACCGTTATGAATAATTACAATAAAATATGACTCTAAAAAAATTTTAAGCAATTTAAGAGCATGAAATATTGTCATATTGGCCTGCAAACAGAAAAACTGAAACTTATATAAAGACCGATTTACAAGATTTATCAATAAATATTTTAAAAATACGACAATAAGGTATCTTTTTTTAGGAATATATAAAATAAGGGTAAAATAAATTCATTAAAATGATTTGGTTCTTTTGTAACGTCCGGAGCACCGCCATGTTACCCGCGAACGCGATATCGAACCTCATATAAGCTGATTTCGTGATTAAATTATAAATAATTCAAAAGAGAAATTACCTCTTTCAAAATATGAAAGTATAAGTAAAATATAATCATAAAAAAAAATGAATAAATTTGAAAGCATGGATCATCGTTGGTCCACAAACGCGATAATATCGAACCTCATATAAGCTGATTTCGGGATTAATTATTAGATTTTTTATATTGAAACGTAAAAAATATATATAAAATATAATCTTCAAAAAGATTTGGGCCAATTTGAAAGCATATTGGCCAGCGAAGGCGAGAATGCAAACTAAGGGAAAGGCTAATTTTCGATATTTGTAATTAATATTTTAAAAGTACAATGAAAGGGTTCTTTTTTATTCAGGAATATAAAAGATAATAGAAAAAAAGCGCCATTAAAGATTAAACGCTAACTCGGGCCAAGGATGATTTTCGATATTTATTAATAAATATTGTAAAAATAAGACAAAAAGATACTTTTTTTATTTGAATTTATAAAAGATAATGGAAAAATAAAACCACTAAAAAAAGTTCGGAATATCGCCATTATCAAATTATCTCATAAATATTTAAAAGAAAAATTAATGTAATTTCAAACCTGAATTGAGTTTAAAAATTCCGTAAATAATATTAAACAAATCAAGTTACCAGAAAATGCAAAGCTCATTTCATTGAATGTCCAAAATTTATTTCGGAGTACATAATAAAACTGGTATACAGTCCTCTTGCAAAAAATAAATTTAACTTAATCATAAAAACAGACTTAATAAAGTTGCTTAAAACTTACTTAAATCAACATTATTTTGTTTTTAATAATATCTTTTGTAACAGTAAAGAATGCCTCATTATGGGTATTCAACTAAGCCCACTTTTGGCAAAGGTTTCCATAGATAAAATGAAGGTACAGATTCACAAGCATCATCTCTCTAAAAACGTTTTGTACTGATACCGACATGTTGATGACATCATTACATGTTTCACAGATGCAGGGAGGCAACTAACTACATTTCTAAAATGTATCAACACAAGATATTCAAATATCAAGTTTGCAATAGAAACGGAAATGAATAATTCTCTAAACTTCCTAGATATTACAATAACTAGAACTACAGATAACAACAGGTTTTCAATCTATCACAAATCATCCCATACAGATATCCCAATACACAATTATTCATCATACCCAAAAAAAAACATAAATTTGCAACCTTTAGTAGCATGACCCACAGACTGATTATTATACCTTTATCGGACGTCGACTTCAATAAAGAACTAAATATCATAAAACTAATCGCAATCAACAAAGGATTTTCTGCCACTCCCATAGAAAATATTTTGACCAAAAACAACAAAACAAGCACTCTTAAAGCATATCCCTTTCAGAAAAACACAAACGACACTTAAGGTATCACTTATTTCGGTAAATCCTCCAAAAAAGTTGTATCTTTCTTGAATAAACATAAAATCCACATGGCCTTCAAAACCAACAATTCTCGAGGAAAAATGCTAAAAAATGCCAAATCTAAAATCAAAAAATTCAAAAAGTTGGGTGTTAAACTGTTGCACTTGCTGCAGAATATATATAGACCAGACAGGTAGATCTTTTAAAATAGGTATTTCGGAACATAGAAATCCATATTTGAAAGGGAAAACTGATACGAGATACGCAAACCATATTTTAACAAAACGAAACAAATTTATTAAACTTAACCTATTAGAAAGTTTAGAAACTAACAAAAAATCTTTAATGATCAATTAGAAATAAACTAGTCACCTTTATTAAATCTCTTTTGTTAATATAATAGCTCTAAGGACTCTTGGAGATTTCCTTAGTATACATATTGTCATCTGTGGTTAATGTAGGTCATAAAATTTAAATATAGAAACACTTTTAGTTGCATAGGTAAGTCTGAAGAAGCTGCATTCTCTAATGAAATGCGTCACTACCTTTGGAAATTATTAGGTTTAAATTATATTATTATAGAAATTTCGACAAATAAAATTATTTTGTCTATCGCTACAAGTTTTTCAAGTTTGACTTATTCTTATTGTAAAAATACGACAAAGAGTTCAATTTTTTGGAAGCAAACGATATATGATTAATCGATTAGCCTCCTTTTCCGGAGCATGGTCGTAAGTAATTGTAACAATACGTAGCGCACAACACGCGCATCGGCTATTTTCGCAGTAATAAAATATCCTTAACATTTGCCCGTAAGTATCAACTGAAATTGCGGAACGGAGCGGAATCTACCCCCATTTCCTGTACCATAGATATCTCACTCGTAATGTTGGTATAATGAGGTTTTGGCCTTTGTGAAGGTGTCTTTTAGGCCAAAAAGTTTGGATACCCTTAACTTAAGTGAACAATAAAAGTATTTAAAAAACGAAAGCTTACACGGCTTTGGTCAAGTTGAAAATCATGGTGCTTGGGTTTAGACCGTGTCAAATTGGAATTATTATCCGACGTTTCGCCTACGACTGCACGAGGCATCTTCAGGGATCTTTACTCCACGAGATTGGAACACTGAATAACTATCGAGGAGCAACAGCCCGGTATTTATACCTGACTGGTGCTCAGCTTACCGTGATCCAGCGTTACAATCGATTTCCACATGTGATGTAGACTGTAACCCGCATCTCCATTAATATTATATGGATATTTACAAATTTCGATTGAGTTTCTAATTTTAGGTTTAAAGAAACCAGGCACTGATGCTAGCACCTTAGTTTCTTTTACATTAAAAATGTGACCTGACCAATGCTGGTGTTCAGCCACTCCAGATTGTACAATTTGGTTCTTTTTTATACATCTTTCATGTTTCTTAAGCCTAGTGAATATAGACCGTTCTGTTTCTACGAGCAGACTTCGGTATCGTCCATGGGATTTTAGCTATCACCTGTGGTAGCTAACATATTTATATATATATATATATATATATATATATATATATATATATATATATATATATATATATATATATATATATATATGTTATAAAAGGCAATTCATACTATTCC
Source organism: Diaprepes abbreviatus (assembly GCA_034092305.1). Lineage (NCBI taxonomy): Eukaryota > Metazoa > Arthropoda > Insecta > Coleoptera > Curculionidae > Diaprepes > Diaprepes abbreviatus. Next base: position 31,894,184 of record JASJET010000055.1, read on the forward strand.
ATCACCATCGAGATGATGGCCCACTTGTACCACCATAACAATTTATTCTAACTGTGCAACCTCTAACATAGAACGGATATGATGGAGAGAAGTGTGCATTTGCTGTTCGCATTTTACTTCATTCATATACGGAACTGCATATAGTTGTACGTTTGCTGAATGTGATTTCAACACTACCACGGCATAATGTGGATATATCCACTGATATTGCATCTCGCACGGAGGAATCCGTGAAAGCCGCATAAACATATATACGCTATCCGGCGGGAGGTCGGCAAAGTCGCGTTCAGTATTTGCATGCTTCCTTCCGATCTGTCCTTTGCACATCCAGGTGCATGTCGGTACTCTAATGAGTCTAGTAGAGACGAAACATGTACCTCTGCCGTATCACTGTGGCGGGGAGGGTAAGTTTTGACTTTCTTCTCGGTATGGTGGTATAGGTAGGCCATCATCTCGAGGGTGGTGGAATAGGATGAATTGCCTTTTATAACAATTTACTCTAACTGTGCAACCTCTAACATAGAACGGATATGATGAAGAGAAGTTTGCATTTGCAGTTCGCATTTTACTTCATATATATATATATATATATATATATATATATATATATATATATATATATATATATATTATCTGCCTGAAAGAAGAATTATATATATATATATATATATATATATATATATATATATATATATATATATATATATATATATATATATCAAGATATTTTAGTACGGCAGAAATATTTATTTCTCAAATTTTGAATTTTTATAAAATCTTCTTTATGAAACACTTTATCCATCGGTGAAAACCGAAACAAATTTTATTCAGTAATTACTGAGAAAATTGTGCATAGACACACAGACAGAAGCGAGGGGATTCTTGTTTTATATATATAATAATACGTCCATAGCTGATGCTGACGGTAACCTTACATCAGAGCCGTCGAAGATACTCGAAACATGGAAATTATATGTGGAAGAACTTTTTGCATCAGACCGCTATTATGAATATACCATTAAAAACATCGAAACCGGACCTCCCATTCTTAAGTCAGAGGTACAGAAAGCCATATGGTCTCTCAAAAATAATAAAACTCCAGGCCCAGATAACATTCATGGCGAAATTCTAAAGATGCTGTGCGAAATGGATAATCAATTCTTGGATACTCTGACTTCACTTTTAAACAACATATATGACAGCGGCGAAATTCCGGAAAACTGGCTCCAATCAACCTTCATTGCCATACCTAAAAAGCCGTACACCAAACTTTGTGATCAACACAGGCTGATAAGTCTAATTAACCATATTACCAAAGTCCTGACCAAAGTCATATACAACAGAATATACAATAAATGCGAAGAAAACATAAGCGAGTCACAATTTGGGTTCCGAAATGCTCTCGGCACAAGAGAGGCTATATTTTGCCTGCAAGTACTATTACAGCGGTGCAGAGATATGAATAAAGATGTCTACATATGCTTTATCGATTACTCTAAAGCATTTGACAATGTGAGACATGACCAACTATTACAAACGCTCCAAAACATAGGTGTTGACTACAAGGACATCCCAATTGTGGCAAATCTCTATTGGGGACAAACGGCTAAGGTGAAAATAGGCAATATGCTCACTGAAAACGTCCAAATTAAGAAAGGCGTACGACAAGGATGTATCCTGTCTCCTCTACTTTTCAATATCTATTCAGAACAAATTTTTAGAAAAGCACTGGAAGAAACTGACGTAGGCATCAAAGTGAATGGAGAGATAATAAATAACATAAGATACGCTGATGATACAGTTATACTTGCCAACAGCATAGATGAGTTACAATGTCTCATGGAAAAGGTCCAGAAAGCTAGCAAGGAAAAAGGACTCGATCTAAATATAAATAAAACAAAATGGATGCTAATTAGCAAAAATCAACAACCAGCCAGACAATTGATAATAGATAATAAAATAATAGCGCATGTCGACTCATATATATACCTCGGCACAGTTGTTAACACAAGATGGGACCAAACCACCGAAATACGATCTAGAATTGAAAAAGCCAGAGCGACCTTTAACAGAATGAGAAGTTTGTTCATGAATGGTGACATATCTCTTCCATTAAAAGTAAGACTTGCTAAATGCTACGTATTTCCTGTCTTGCTGTATGGCGCGGAAGCATGGACAGTGACGGAAACTCTATTGAAGAGGCTGGAAGCGTTTGAAATGTGGGTGTATCGACGTATCTTGAAAATATCCTGGACTGAACACATCACCAACGTGGAGATAGTTCGCCGTATACGGAAAGAAAAGGAAATTATACCGACGATCAAGAGGAGGAAGCTAGAATATCTTGGTCATGTAATGAGGCATAACAAATACCGTCTCCTTCAGCTAATACTCCAAGGAAAGATAGATAGCAAGCGCGGACCCGGAAGAAGAAGACACTCATGGCTCCGAAACTTACGTCAATGGTTTGGACTAACATCCGCCGAACTGTTCAGGAGCGTCGCAAACAAAATCAAGATTGCCATGATAATAGCCAACGTTCGCAACGGACAGGGCACATGAAGAAGAAGAAGAATAATAACCTAGTTCTGTTTGTTAAAAAAGACCGCATTTTTATAAAAATTGCATACTTTTTCGAAGTCGGTTTCCTTAGTTAAAAATATTTATATGCAAGATTGCTACTTTAAACGAGAAAAATTATTTATATTTCCCCTAAGGTTTACTCATATATTTCTTAGTATTAAGTAAAATTTCTCGAAATTTATTCGTATGCAGTCGGGACACAATGCAATAGAATTTAAAACTTTTCTTGAAATTTAATTTTGTTTAGAGAAGGTATTTCTAGCATTGTGGTGTCCGAGGTTGAAATTTGTTTTTATTCGAGTAATATAAAAGTAACGAAGAAACTTAAACAGTTTTCTACATAAATGATTTTTGGCTGCATTATTTAAAACTTAAGTTCATTGTTGATTTTAGTAGCTTGTATACAGGTATTTCACAGTGACCGTCTATTAGAATATCTCGGGAAATAATGTGATTTGAATCTTGCAAACTTGTATAATGAGGTTTTTGGTGACGCTGTAACAGCGATCTTATGCGACTTCCGGTTCTATCGGAAGTTGTTTTTGCCCTACTGTAGCCATTTGTGAGGAGAAAAATATTTTTTCCAAATTTTGAACTGTCGGGACACCCGTTTCAAAAATGAAATAGTCAAACTCGAAATTCTGGTTGTTGTTTTAGATATTATTAGTAGATAGGCAAAAACATTCCCTATTGGTCCATATCGGATGCAGTAGCGGATTCAAGAGGAGGGCGGTCGCCTCACCACTTAAAGCTCCGAATTCAGGAAAATAGACCCGACTCTGCCTCTTTCACTAAGGATATGAGTGTTGTTGGCATCTCCCCCCCCCCCCACCGTCGACAGCTCGCCTTTGCTTACGATCGCCCCCCCCCTCTGAGAGCCTTGAATTCAGAAAAATAGATCCGACCCTGCCTCACCTAGGAATATGAATGTTGTTGGTATCTCCCCCCTCTTGTCGACAACTAATTTTCTCTTGTGATCGCCCCCCCAAGAGCCTCAAATTTAAAATTCTCCCCGTCGACAACCTGCTGTCACTTGCCATACTGTATTTTTATGATATGACCGCCCTCTCCCCCTAAAGAAAGAGGCTGGATCTGCCGCTGATTGGATGTCCTCATACCTAGCTAGAAGTTATCAGCTTATTTATGATTTTTCCCAAAATCCTCCAAATATCAAGCAGTTTTAGTGACTTTCGCAAGCCGATCATGAAAAACAAACTAATGCTTTGTTTCTGTTGTGAGGTTTATCATTATTAGTTAGCACATCTCTCGTGGAAAACTCTACATGTATACTATATATATATATATATATATATATATATATATATATATATATATATATATATATATATATATATATATATATAAAAAATAAATTTAATGTCAGCGTTTGTATAGGTGTTATTTTCCATTTTCGGCAAAATTTTTCGCAAACAAACACGGTGACAAATCGTCAATAAATAATTAATTGCAAGTGATACATACAGGGTGATCTATTTAAAATAAGTTAGTATTGGACCACGTAAGCATATCTTCTGGAATTCAAAATACAGAATATCTAAATCATATAATTTATTTTATTATTTTTTATATAAATATAGGGATTTATAAAATAAGCAAAACGAAAGAGTAAACAAGATTGTCCATTGTGAAGTAAAAATCCAGTTTAAAAGATTCACTGCTATTTCATATGTGCATTTGCAGCTTCGAACATACCGCTGTAGAATCAGCATAACATCAGAACTAGGACACGTTTGTTTGAACTCTGAATAATGTAATAATATTTTTATTTATATTTGAAAAAGTGTTGATAAACAGTAGATATTTCATTTCTTGGTATACACATACCAACTTTATGCCATCCTTTTCTAACTGCATTATTTAAACGAGTATCATATGATAATCGTTACGTCAATTCTGAATATATAAAAGTATGAATATATGGTTGCCTAAATTGTTATTATTGTTATTTTCAATATGTAAGAATTATCTAATAATATTTACCAATAAAAATAAGTTTTTAAATCCTCTTTTTTAATATTAATTGTAAGCTTGGCATTTATAATAACACATAAAAACACTGAGAAGGTTCACGATAAGCAATTAAACTGAAAGAAAAGATAAGTAAACATGTTTATGTCTGTCAAACATCAAAAAAGCCTCTCCCCATCCGACCATTAACAGCTTTCAAACCAATCCATTGTTTTTTAAATCTATGGGGTATGATCAAAGATTTGCAGAATATTTAAGTTTGTACAGATAAATTACCAATTTTGAACAAATATCAGCTTTGTGATCATTTGTTTAAGCTAAAAAATTATTCGTTAAATAAAAATATAGCAATAGCGGCCCGTGGCATAGAATCACAGTGCCATGATACAATTTTCCTTTTGCATATAAAATATCTGGACATTTTACAGCTTAACAAGTGGTGGTTTTAAGTAATCAGCAACATAGGATAGTGCCATTAATCTATACGGCACAGTGGAAAGACGAAGATCTAACTGAACTTATATGTGAGCAAGAAAGATGGAATTTATGTTTTAATACTTTTCGTAAGCTGCTAAATAAAAATGTGTGTCCAGGCGCTAAATTACTGGAATGCTATTAAATAAATCGAGCAAAGAACACATTTGCTATTGGGTGACTAGTTTTTTATTTCATCCAGGATTATTTTGTTTCCACCTAGTAGTTTTAAAGAAAATATTTAAAATTTAGTCTTAATTATTTATTTTATATTTACGGAGGCATTTACATGATATTTGTTTTTCTACGTCGGTGCGTATTTTTGTTTTGTTACGGACGTTGGTTTCATTTGCCGCGAACAAAGTTACTTTTTAAAAAACTCTCTCAGTGCTCTTTCTTTTAAGGAAAAACTTAGAATAACAGGGAGACCGCTATTGTCTGATTCTAAAATTGAGAAACAATGTGGAAATAGATAAAAGTCCTGCCGTCGCAAATTTAATAAAAATGTCTACAGTTATTATAAAAATAGATAGCTCTACTAGTGTGATGAGATATATACACTGTTTTATTTTATATGTAGGTCGGTTGAAGGTGTCGAATTTTAATCAAAACAAGGTTCTCATATATCAGATAAAATAAGGACTCATGAAGTAACTAATGTTCACATGAATGCTATTTTTAGTTTTTCTATGCTTGGTTAGATTAACATTAAACGTAGTTAAATTCTTCTTACTGTGACCGCAAGCAAATTTTTATTTAACATATTTTCTAATTATTTGATATTTTGTTCCACGTATCGGAACTACCTATCTATTATTATACCTTCTTTTTTGAACTTTGCCAGTTTCAGTTGAAATAGAGTATTTCACGCGAACGTTTTACTTAAGATGAAGTTAGAGAAAAAGATAGATCTGACCTGCCATGTCTGACAACGAAGAACGAAAGGCAGCTTTGTTAGTTTTATGCAGTAAGGTTTTAGTTTTATGTTTGTAATTAGTCATAAAGCTTTTTAACTCTTGAAGAGTTTTAAGTGGGAATAAAATTGAATATTTCATGGAAATAAACCTTCACAACTCTAGTAATATGTATTTTTTCCATTTCCTAGATAAACAATATGCCTAAGAGAAAAAGTAATAGTCAATTGAATAATAACCCTGAAAAAATTAATTGATCTGTTGATTTTATATTAATTTTCAGGTGTTATCATTTTCTGGTTACGATGTATTTAACTTTATAAATTTTCAATTATTTTGTTTATAATCAGAGCATCTTTTTATCTTTATATATGATTATAGCTGGTTTTGTTTAAATGACAAAATATTTCTAATCTTTTCTGTAATCCTTAGTTATGTACGAGTATATATGACTTTTCGCTTTATAGTAGTGGTGACGTAGCCCTCAGAATTCGGGGAAGCACCGAGTCAAAGTGCCGCCACCGCGCCGTTTAATATCAGGGTTTCCCCGCTTCGGCAATTGAATTATAGTTTTAACATAATATGTCATATCATTTAGATTATTTAATTTATTTAGGGAGTTCGGGGACATATTAAATCTGAAATTCAATATTTTGTATTAAAATAAGCGGATATTCACAAGAAAACATATAACTGGAACTAGCACACGGTTTATTAGGGAGTTTCTCTCCTTAGGAAGGAAAAAGTGGCGAATTGTGGTGGAACTGTTGACAGGATATTGTCAGCAGATGAGCAATCTTTATAAGATTGGTGGCGTAGATGACCCGACGTGCATATTGTGTAAAGAGGAGGAGTGTCCAGCACTCAACGACCTGAGGTAGAAGAGATATTTCGAAGATACAATTTTGTCACCGGAAGTCGTTAGAAACGTTCATTCAACGAGGCTGTTTGGATTCGCAAAGACGATCTGTCTCGAGTGATCTGTAGCAATTATGGGATGTAAAGGTTATAATGAGGCCTAGGCATCGATGATTAAGTATCGCCATCGTTTGTTCATTGATTCATTCATACCTATGTATGTCAGTTATTCTAAGTTTTTAGGATAAATCTCATATCATTAATTAAACTTAAAATGTTCAGCTTCTTTATGCACGTCAATTATTGTGTTTCTTAATTGGTCGTTAAAAAAAAAAACAATCAATTATTACTTTTTATGATTTGCTTACATTGTAAATTTTACAATGTAGCCAAAGTAAACTATAGCGGGCTGCATTGGTGGTTCTTGCAGTCCGGTGTTAGTCCGCAGACCATTGTTTGAAAACCGCTTTCTTAAGGCAGTACTATTTACATTATTTACACTATTTATAGTCGATTTAGTAAATATAAAACAAATTAGCTTATTAATATAATTATTTTTTCAGTTTTTTTGTGTCACAATCCAAAACCTTCTTTTCTTGGGATAAGAAAAGTTCCATTTAGAACATAATATAAACCAAAATGTTGCGCAAGGAGCTGTCATATTGTGGCATGTGATTGTATACTTAAATGTCGTTAGAGCTTAAATATAATACGGGCTTTTACCTATATTTGTTTTATAATTAAATATATTGTACTAACAACTAATTTTGTATACTGAATTTGTTCGTTATTTTGTGTTTTATAAAGTTTTTGAAACAAAAATCATACAAAGTTTAATACGTTCTTGACGAGTTTACATTTTTTGAGCTGGATGATCCGCCCTGTAGTGCAGATTGGCTTCATATTATTTTACCAAAAACTTGAAGAAGTTTATTAAAAAAAATCATTTTACAGACAACAATATTAAAAAACGAGGTTATTGATACGTATTTTGAAAGCTGACAGAAATAATTTTCCGATGGAATAAAATTTTTGTAGGGCAGGATATTGAAATTAGAAATTTTGTTAAAAAATTGTGACGCGTTTTACGTAAGAGGGAGGAGCAGGTCATGCTCTACGGATCTGCTTTGCTTACGGCAGCCGAACATCGGTCAGTGGATATTTCTCGTGCAGACAGTCATCGGTCAAATGCTCAGCGCAGGGGAATCGGTTTGACGGTGTCTACTTATAATCGGGATATCCCTGCTCTCTGAACTGTTCAATGATTTGACTGCCTGAATGTCAAAACATCTACTCGGTGGTCGGTTCTCGGGCGCCACCCTCGGGATTCATGTGGTCGAGGGCCCACTTATGCATCGGGCAGCTTGTTACAGTGGAGAAACGGCAATAGCGCGTATTAGTGCTGGCTGCCGGCTACCAATCGTTATATGTAATGTTAAAAATGGGACTAGACGCCAGATTTGTGAGGCGTATGAGACTAGATAATGAAACAAACGGTTATAAAACATCCTTTATCCTGTATTCCATACTTATATAAAGATATGGCCTAAAACTAACTTACAATCTAAGATGTACAACAAACTAACAATTACACGGTCTGGAGTATGTTTTGAGAGCTGTTTACGGTAGCTCATACTGGTTGGTCGCGCTGAAGACGGTAATCCGGCGGTATCATTCACGATGCTGTTCACGTTAACTCGTACTATGCGATTGCGATGCTATTCACGACGGCTCGTACTCAAATTATCGCGTTTCGTATCTAAAATCTGCGGACGCTGTTCACGGCGTTTCGTATTAAAATTCGACTGACGGCAGTATGTAACAATAACTCGGCATCGATCGGCGATAGGCGGCGTCTCTACACGGTGACGGTCTTTACACGCGACGGCGACGATAAGCGTCGGGGCGATAGTTGTTTAGCGCCCTTATCAACGGACATCGGAGGGCACTTGGCGGTAAAACACATTCCTGGTCAATACGGAAACAAAACTAAACTTACGGCATTCAGTGCGTGTGTGTATAGGTGATGGTAGGAAGGAAAGAAAGGAACTGACGCTACCCGTTCTTACAAGGATCCTCGGCAGCGTCAGCAGGATAGAATGACATTGCCTGTTCTTATAAGGGTCCTCAACAATGTCGACCAATAGTGGTACAAAATTCGGAAAGGAACCGACACTGCCCGTTCTTACAAGGGTCCTCGGCAGTAACAGTAGGATAACACAATATTGCCCGTTCTTACAAGGGTCCTCGGCAATACTGGCCATTAGCGGGGTAGGACGCAAGGAACGAAGTTTATGGTGAAACACCATATACACACAAGCCTAGCCTCACCTACATTACTAGACCAGGAAGGCGCGATCCGGCAGGCGACCAAGTCCAGCTCGTTTGGACTGTTGACCCGGGTGGAGAACGTGCAGTTCTCAGCGAAATAATGGTCTGCTCAGGCTTAAATAGACGGTTCGAGCTCCCACTACGCTGATGTGTGACGGCGTGCGGTGATTGCGTATACAATACTGCTGTATGCGGCGCGCGATTATTATGGTTGGATGCTCTGAAAATCTCGGAAAATGATATTTCCTGGCATAGTGCGGTAAATCTAATTATATTTCGGTAATATTGAAACTTTAAGCAATCTTTTCCCCCAAGAATCAGATTTTTCGGATGTAAAAGAAATAAATTAAATCCCGGCGAACATACTCATGCCCAAAAATTCAGTAACTTCATTACAAAATAAAATTATCAAAAAAGTTATTTTTGTTTTTTTATTTGAGAGTAGTGCCACACGTAGTAGGTAAATTTTCTCCATTACTGATATGATATTATTGATAAATTATTAGCAATATGAGGAATATTTATTACTTAATTTATTCTTGTTATCCTCTTGTCATGCCTAAAAATAATTTCTCACATATAGAAATATCCATATTAGAGCAATATTTCATTATTTAGTACAATTTAATATTGTTTTTTTTTTCATTACCGTCATGACCACATTATTGCACCACATTATTCTATGTCTTAAGTTCACTTTTGGAAACTCATTAGTTTCAAAATTAGTGAATACAAGAAGTCGACAGAGCAACTGAAACTCCAAAATACTAACAAGTAGAATAAATATTTTAATGTGAGCATCAGAAGCTTAGAATATTCCAGCGTGGTGTCCCATATATTTTTAGGGGGTCTAGAGAGTAAAATATACCCTCTGTACTCAGTCTCTCCTAATTTTTAATTCTTTATACTTTATTACAGGTACGTACACATGAACTCAAATAGAATGTATATTTTATTTAGAAGTTAAAAAATATTATCAATTTAAATAAAAAGATAAGAATATAAATTTCTTTAGCACGATAATTTCTTTATGAAGCATAATTAAATATTTAAATTACTTTGCTCAAAGTTTACAGGAATCCTTTTAAGACAAAAACTAGAACTTAACAATAATTCTGCATTATAAAAATTCATAAAAGACTTAATTTTGATTCTAATTAACACATTGCGGATTTCAATTATTTCTTTCATAATTTTAATTAAAGGATAATGAGACAGCGTTTATTTTTCTTTTCAATAGAATATTATGCAGACAGACTACTCTTAGAAGATCAAAGTTTTCCATAGTGGCCTGCCTTTAAGTAGTTTTTGTTCATATACCCGAGCAATCGGTTAAAATGGGTTGTACCCATAGATATAATATAAAGATACTGCAGATTCAATAGAAGAAAGTTAGCTCATGAATAGTACCTTTCTTTCTAATTGCGGAGCTAGCAACGATACTCCAAACGTCAATGAGTACTCCTTTCAGCTGATCAAAATGAGGAAGGATCCGGAGTCTACATTAATTACTATTAATTACTCTAATGTTTACGGTTTTACTACTGCTTTGATAGTGGCCATGTTATCTTTGATTATAATATTCTGCTAGAGTAAGTTGTGACGCATTTTTACGTAGGAGGGGAGCAGGTCATGCTCTACGGATCTACTTTGATTACGGCAGCGGAACATCGGTCATTGGATATTTCTCGTGCAGACAGTTATCGGTCAAATGCTCAGCGCAAGGGTATCGGTTTGACGGTATCTACTTATATTCCGGATATCCCTGCTCTCTGAACTGATCAACGGTTTGACTGCCTGAAGGTCAAAACATCCATTCGGTGGTCGGTTCTCGGTCGGCACCCTCGGGATTCATGTGGTCGAGGGCCGACTTATGCACCGGACAGCTTGTTACAGTGGAGAAACGGCAAGCCTAGGCTCAATTGTGCGTATTAGTGCTGGCTGCCGGCTGCCAATTGTTACCTCTAATGTTAAAAATGGGACTAAGGAATGAAACAAACGGTTTTAAAATATCCTGTATTCTGTATTCCATTCTTTTATAAAAAGACATGGCCTAAAACAAACTTACAATCTAAGATGTACAACAAACTAACAATTTAACGGTCTGGAGGGCAAGAGTATGTTTTGAGAGCTGTTCACGGTAGCTCGTACTGTTCGGTTGCGCTAAAGACGGTAACCTGGCGGTACCATTCACGACGTTATTCACGTACCTCGTACTATACGGTTGCGACGCTATTGACGACGGCTCGTACGCAAATTATCGCGTCTCGTGTCTAAAATCCGCGTGCACGGTTCACGGCGCTTCATATTAAAATTCGACCGACAGCGGTATACGCGGTAACAATAACCCGGCATCGATCGACGATAGGCGGCGTCTCTAGACGCGGCGGCGGCGATAAACATCGGGGCGACAGTTGTTAGGCGTCCTTATCAACAGACATCAGAGGGCACCTGGCGGTAAAACACATTCCTGGTCAATACGGAAACAAAGATAATATTGACGGCATTCAGTGCGTGTGTGTATAGGTAACGGTAGGAAGGAACGAAAGGAACTAACGCTGCTCGTTCTTGTAAGGGTCCTCGATAGCGTCAGCAGGATGGAACGACATTGCTTCTACTTATAGGGGTCCTCGACAATGTCGACCAATAGCGGTAGGAAATTAGGAAAGGAACCGACACTGCCCGTACTTATAAGGGTCCTCGGCAGTGACGGTAGGATGACTCAATATTGCCCGTTCTTACAAGGGTCCTCGGCAATGCTGGCCATTAGCGGGGTAGGACGTAAGGCAGGAAGTGTATGGTGAAACGCCACATACACACCAGCCTAGCCTCACCTACATTGCTAGACCAGGAAGGCGCGGTCCGGCAGGCGACCCAGTCCAGTCCGTTGTAAACCCGGTACGGACCAGTTATCAGCGACAAAACCAAAGCCTACAAAAAAATTGGGATCAAACTTACTAAGAAGGAAGCCCACTCTTCATTTTTACTACAAGCACGAGACAGCAACGTCATTCCTATTGATTTCATATTGAAATCACCAATATCAGGTAATATATCACGCCGTATTCTAGAAAATGGGCAAAATAAACTTTCTATGTCGTGGAGGTTGTATAAAATTACTGGAGGTTCTAGGTACATAAACAAAATTTTGTGTTATGTTCAGAAAGTTAATATAGTGTTCACATATTTTGGTCTAAATTGATTCAGTAAAATCCAAAAGAGAGATTTTCGTAACCAAGAGGTTAAAATATATATTAAAAACTTTGGTGGAAACATCTCTCTTCATTGTCTACGAAAACCTATTGGGCTTTCGGACTATAAAATAACGTTATCGTGAGTACAATTTTTATATTAAATAGGAAATTTCGAGAGAGAAAAAGTGTTATGATACATTTTATTATACAACTTACTTGAAAAGTTATCATCAATTATTTTCACATTTTCGGAGCGAAGACTTAAATTACATTATTTTAGATTCGATTTTTTTTGTAGGATCCTTATTAGATATAAGACCTTTATGAGATATCTTTATATCTTCTTATTTTTAAGGAATTTCTTTATCTCGGATGATGCTGATCCATCCTATCTCATTTTTTGTATATAATTGAAGACCAGGCCTAAAGTATTGTCATGTATCCTGAGTCAAAACTAAATCCATAGACAATATGGCACTTTCACCAGTTTAAGGTCTCAGTTCAACTATTACAATTCTAGAAATAAGTTTGGTTAAATATTTTTACGACGTTTGAAAATAGCTTTATTGTGTTGAATAAAATGTCTCCATCTTTTTGCTTGACGAAAATTTTCAAATGCAACCACTTTCTGTCCTAGCTATATGTGAATAAATTTCATAAAGTTTTACGTAAAACCAGAAAACATATGAACGAAGCCTTTCGTATATATAAAAACATATATCATTTTTCTCGTTTTAGATAGGAATTCCAAACACGAATATTTCCATCTGGAAAAAAATAATGGAAGGTCTTTTCTCTTAAAGTATTTTGAAAGCCCTGAAAATATGAAAAATGGATAACTTAGAAAACTGGCAAAATGTATTTTGATAGTCTGAACATTTTTTAAACTTATTTATATTTATTCAAATTGTTGTATTTAGGAACTCCATGCCTTCTCGGGGAAGTTTTTTTAGGTTAAGTCACTACTCGACATTCGTGGACCCACCAGTTAACATGCTATCCTTTTTATTTAAAATAAAATATATATAATCCACAACCGAATAAAATAGACCTCTTATACATATATAAAGTTTAAGGACGCTTTTTTTAGAAGTTTGAATTTATCATTTTAACTTTTTATTAGTAGGTTTCAGGGAAAGAAAACTATTTTTTTGACAAAGTGGCATGAACTTTTGATATAACTTTAAACTTTAAAATTAGTTTAAATAATGTATTCTGAGCAAGATGGAGATAATGTGATGCATAGTCACAAAAGTAGGTGGTTAAAAGTATGGAGATTATTGGACTATAAGTTAAATGTGTTTCTTTTATAATTCGTTAAATCAAAAAGGGTATGCACTAGAGTAGTTAAAAAATATTAGAAATTTATATGCAATGTATCGAAGTCTTTAAAAGGAGTAAAAAAAATTCCTCAAAATTTGATAAAAACCCAGGAAGTTTTACAGCTTGCTCAAAGTGATTGTTTATTATCGCTCACCTATAATACAACTCCATAGACAAACGCTAATTTTCTACATATATGGAGTTAAATGTCTGAAATTTCACACGTAGGGTCGTTAAACACCACAACGTATTTAACCAAACCATTTTATTCTTATATAATTTGACGCACTGAATCAAAATCTGAGGTCCGCTAACCTCTGTCACGTCGGGTTCAAGGTAATTTTAAGGTCAAATGGAGTAAAATTCATTCAGTAAATCTAAAGCGGTAGATTCTGTAAGTTCTCGAGGTCACTGAATCTGAATTTATAATTCGTTCGATCCCCAAGGACAACAAAAGGTCATTTCAGGGTCATTACAAGGTAAAATTGAAAAATAAAACACTAAATAAATCTGAAAAAAAAGATACGTAGTTTTTTGGGGTCGCTGAATCTGCATTTGTGGTTTGTTTAATCCCCTAACATCAGACAGAGGCTATTTCATAGTTATTTCAAGGTAAAATAGAGAAAAATACACTAAAGAAATTTATAAAAGAAGATAAATTCGTTTTTGGGGTAGCTGAATCCGAACTCGTGGTTGGTTTAATCCCCCAAAGTCATCCAGAGGTCATTTCAGCATCAATTCAGGGTCAAATTGAGAAAAATCTAATAAATAAATCTGTAAAAGAAGATATGTAGACTCATGGGGGCGCTGATTCTGAATTCGTAGTTTGTATAATACCTCAAAGTTAACCAGAAATTATATAAAAGTCATTTCAAGGTCAAATGTGAAAAAATCCACTAAATAAATCTTTAAGAAAAGAGAACCCATGAGCAGCTAGATCGATATCCATTACATTGCAGACAGGCAAGCAAATCGAGTTTTTGAGCCGAAACTCAAGCCCTTAAAACCACGTACCCTACGCGCAGCTACATCTATGTTCGCTACAAGCAGACACGTGAACGGAGTGAATTTTCAAGATGAAACCCAAGCTTCTAAAACTACCTACCCCACGCGCAGCTTCGATATATGTTACATAACAGTTAGGTTAGCGAAGCGAGTTTTTGTAAGTATCTAACACAAATCCAAAGCTCTCGTACATGCTGTACCTGGGGTATATGATTTTCGGAGAGCTCCGATTTTATTTCATACATTCATAGATCCTTGCTTTTCGCCTCTGTCTGCTGCGTAACGGGCATTGATGTCGCTGCACGTGGGGTATGTGGTTGTAAGAGCTTACATTTTGGCATATTTATGACAACTTGTTCCACTCGCCTGTCTGCTGCAGTGGCCATCAATTTAGCTACACGTGTAGCATCTAGTTTTGGGAGCTTGTCTGCTATGTAATGGATATCAATCTAGCTGATTATGAAAATGATAATGTTTTTGCTATAGTATTATTGTTTATAAGACTACTTTAGAATAAAAAAAATATTATTTAAACAATATTTGACAATTAATAATTTGTTATTTATTAATGTAAAAAAACTTATTGTATTTAATATAAAGCTATTTGACTTTGTAGTGCTCAACGATACACTGTTAAAAATGCTCTTAAATTTAATGCAAATTTAATGCCCATTCTACATTAAATTTAATAATTTTGTACCAAAAATCGTAAATAATTTACATTTACTTTGAATATAAAGCAATTTATTGAAATATCATTTCGTTGTATATTAAATTTGATTAAATGGTATCTGAAATTTCAGTGAAGTAACTGAAAAGATATTTTAACTTCTGTACATTAAAATTAATTCACATATACCCTAATACTATAGAAATTTACATTATATTTCAATGTACATTTCATGAAATTCCGAGAGATAGCGCAACCTGTATTGAACTCTTTGTTTAGTGTGATATAAGTTGCTCAATTTTCTTATTACCTGCCTCGTGCTGACGGGAACCAATGAATTCGAAACCAGTTAAGATGGCGGACATTACCTATGGGAAAAATATCCACCTTTACCTGGTAATTTCAGAGTTTTTTGACTCATATTATTGTTGGTGCATTAAATATGTGAAAACATATGTCAAATTCAACGAACACTGGCTGTATATTTAATGTATATAGTCATGCTAAAAAGTAATTATCAGACTTTAAATTTAATGTGTGATTACATTAAATTTAATGAAATAAATGAATTTAGATTAATGTAAATTATGCATTATATTAAATGCATTTAATGTAATAAATTTCCTTTTTACAGTGTACTACGTGTGAAATTTTGGACGTTTAACTCGATATCTGTAGAAAATAAAAGTTACTGTTTATGTAAATTTAATTCAAGTGCGCGATTTAACGATAATAAAGAATCGCTTTAAGTAACCACTTTAGTGCTTTGAAAGATTTCTTTGCATCGCATATGAATTTCCAAAAATCTTTTTTTGAATCATCCTAATGTACAGTCGTTAAACGGGAAAGTTCAAAAAAGCTAAGAAAGTTTAAATCTAAAATAAATTGTTTAAAAGCAAACTTTTCCCATTTAGTACGCATTTTCCACCGGTCATTGAATCTTCTTATTACTCTTGAGATATTAGATTTTCACTTTTCCAGTTGTTATGGTTGTTGCTGTGATTACTGACTTTTGATCCTAACACATTACAATTATAGGAATACATTACAATATTGGAAACAATGTAATTTAAAAAGAAGCAAATTATTTTTGTAGCATTGAAGACCCAAAAATTACATTTTCATATGAAACTTTGCCTACAAATTTTTATGTACACTTTTTACAACAAAACATGTATCCTAATACTAAATTTTATATGACCACTGGTTTTACTAATTTTTGCAGTTACAGAAGCAGTAATTTTGAAATTTCAAATTTATCCAGATTTTGATATAAATATCCGTTTTACAAGTAACTAATTTTAATCTTCAAAAATTTCGGAATAAAGGTAATCTAAAACTCCATAGATCAATACAAAATATCTAAATGTTAAATTTTCATTACTAACTTTCATTCCTGCACGGATGAAAAGCCAGACTCTAGATAGATTTGGCAAAAAAAAATAAATTTAATTTACTTATTTTGCAAAATCCAATTATTAGTTCCATGTGAGTGTGGTAAAATGTATATTGGAAAAACCAAACGACCACTAGAAGTTAGAATTAAGGAACATTAAACTCATACATAAAAAGGAGAAACGTCGAGATCAGGTATTGCAGAACACGCCTGGCATAAACAACACCATTTAAAATGGTCTGAGGCTGCGGCAATATATTTGGAACCCAACATGAAAAAAAGAAAGTTTATAGAAACAGCTTACATTACAAACAATAATGGAATCTTCATTAAAGCGAGTGTGGAGATACCTAATCTTTGGCAACCACTACTTTGTAACATGAACTCATTGAGGTGTGTACAGTGAAGCGAACCTTTGCGCTTTAATGGACACAGTCCCTATATAAGCTCGTAGTCTTAAGACAAAACATTCAGTTTATACTGGTTAACGATTAGAGATACAACCTAATCAAAACGTCGTAAAAATAAAGACAATGCAAGTCCGACAACCACATTTTAGTCAATCTTCAACATTGTCTACAACCTTCAAACAAATGTTGGAAATCCGGTACGGACCCGGTATCAGCAAGGAAATCAAAGCTTACGAGAAAATTAGGAACAAACTGGCCAAGGAGGAAGCCCACTGTTCATTTTTACTACAAGCACGAGACAGTAACGTCATTTCTATTGGTTTCAAATTGAAATCACCAATACCAGGTAACAGAGCACGCCGTATAGGGGACAACGCTAGTAAAGCACCACTAAGAACACAAATAAATTATCACCGATGGCGAAAAGCCCTTCTTCTGAATGAAGCTACACCACGCTACGAAGAAATCAAAGCCGAAACTTTATCAAATGATCATGAGCTAATTTTCCATAAAATAGATAACATATGCAACAAGTTGAAAGAAAATATGGCGAAGAAGGACCGAAATAAACTAGAAAAACTAAAATCACATCAAAAAACCAACTCTACCTGAAACAACTTTAAGAAAAGCCATCATAAGCTTATCTTCAAGAATACTTTCAACAGCAGACGAATAACTATTAAGCAGGGGGCTTAATTTCTCAATAACACCAAAAGCATGCTTGTTTTAGACATCATAAGCTCTGTAGAATCTCGACAAGACAGTGCAAGTCCGACAACCACATTTTAGTCTATTATTATTTTGTTATACTAATATGTTTTTGGTAAATTTTATATAGAAATCAATATAAAACACTGGCACATTCTGAAGGACATCTTATGGCTTGATAACATATCTCATTCATACTTTTCAACCGTTATACTAGAGTATATTCCTTTCTGACTTCTCTTAAACTTAATCGGAAGCGACGTGCAGCTTTTTTTTTCTTCAATATGCGGGAGTTGGCTGTACATTCATAAACTTTTGAATAATATGATGCAAAGTTTTGTTCTGATTCCAAACGAATACAATGATATTTATACCACAACTTCAGAAAAATTTTAATATAGTTTCACTTCCTTAGAATTTTACTTGAAAAGTTTTAGTATTCAGCTTACAAACTCCATAAAATCAAAAACTTGTCAAGTAAAAGCCTGAAAATATGTTATACTGTACCAAAGTTATTTCAGAATATTATAAATTTGATTTTTTATGTTGGATATTGAACTTAAACTAGACAGTATGGTGTAAATTTTGTTTAAGTTGTTAATTAAGCAAGCTATCAAAAGGCAAGACTGCCTACGTTGATGTTTTTCGAAGATTATTATTTATACAGGATGTCCAAGAAAATGTGGGAAATCTCTTGGTTACGAAAAAAACACGTGAAAGGAATATTACAAGTTCATATAACATTTTTTTCGTATAGGCCTCCTCTTCGGAGATAGAGGCTTCCAAAAAGCTGCAATGAAATCAAGTTTTTTACAAATAATTATTGAACCTCCAGGTATATTTCATTTATTTTTAATATGATGTATACCAGGTAAGACCTTTCTAATTACTATCCAAGAAAATGTTGTTAGTTACTCACAGCTGCAGGGACGGACTGGCTGTGACACTCACAACCCCATTTTTCGTACGCCCTGTATGAGAAGAACTTTGGACAATGTTTTTTACATACATTCAACTATTGACTAAAAATTACGGACTCTTCATTCATATTGCTAATCCTAACCGTTTTCGCAAAAATGTCATTTTGTTTACATTATGTATTGAGCGTATTTCAATAAAAGATACATCTTTGTTCCTATGAAACGTTCAACCTTAAATCTTATGATAAAAAAAATCGATTGAAAATTAGAATTTACCTCTTTGGTTAGAGACGTCTAATTCTGTGAATTGCAGTTCGACCTAGGTTCGCAAAAAATGTGCGTTTTATTTTAATGGCACCAAAAACGAAGTATTGTTGTTGCAAACGTTACTAGGTGCGAAAGAAATAAATATCCTGAATTTTAAAACTTATCAACTTTCACATCGCTGACACATTAGTTCTTTACTTGAATATTAATTTACTGATTTTTGTATTTCGTGGTAAAATTAATTGTGAAATAATTAGAAATATGGAATAGACGTTTATTGAATATGCAGATATGCATCTGGTGTATGGTTTTACATCATGAAATGCTTTGGAAGCCAGGAGGTTATATTGTGACAGATATCCTAATCGTACTCTTTCAGATCCGAAAACATTTTCAACGAGTTGTCCAACGTCTAAGGGAAAATGGTAGGCGATTCCACTTAATAAGTTAATATTATTAAATTTCTTCCTAATTTTAGGAAATTTTTGGAAAAAAGGTACTGATACTGGTCGGGAAAGAACAATACGTACGCCGCAATTAGAGGAAAATATTTTAAATGCTGTAGATGACACTCCTTCAACGAGTACTCTAAAATTTCCTGCGCAGTCTAATAAACCGAAAACAATATTACATGACATTCTTCAAGAAGAGCCGTTATATCCATATCATATGAAAAAGTGCATCAACTGATTCCTGAAGATTTTCTCCATAGAATGCAGTTTGCAAACTGTCTATTAGGTTGGCACCGAAATAATGTAAACTTCATTAGCACTATTCTCTTCAAGGATGAAGCAGGATTTACTAAAAATGGTATCATAAATTTACCCAACTCACATGGATGGGCTAATGAAAATCCTCATGCAACTATTGTTTCGCATCATCAACATCAGTTCTAAGCAATTAATGTCTGGGCAGGAATTATTGACAATTTTTTGGGTAGACTATTCATATTGCCGGCACGACTAAATAAAGAACTTTCTTGGGAGTTGCTCTAGAACGTTTTTCACGATTTAGTAGATCATTTACCACTCGAAATCCGCCAAAACATGTACTACGATATGTAGAGAAGAACTGGCCTCTTCGATCTCACGACCTAACGCCGTTGAATTTTTGCCTGTGGGGACATTAAGTTAGGTAAGAGGATTCTTACAAAGTTTCTAATTAAGCAGTTGGTTTCAATTTTTATTGAAACTATGATGAGAGGGAAAAATTCCCTCTTTTTAATATTCAACCCGACAGAAGTTAGAGGACTAACAGTGTAAATAAAATGACGTCTTTTTTTCGAAAATGGTCATGATTAGCGACATGAATCAAGAGTACTTAATTTTTAGTAAGTAGTTAAAAGTATGCAATAAACGTTGTCCAAAGATCTTATCACATAGGGCGTAAAAATTGGGGCCATGAGCGTCACAATTAGTTCATCCCTGCAGCTGTGAGTAATTCACAACACTTTCTTGGATAGTAATTTGGAGAGTGTTACCTGAATAAATCGTATTAAGGAAAAATTTAAATACACCTGGTGGTTCAATAATTATGGGTAAAAAACTTGATTACATTGCAGCTCTTTGGGGGCCCATATCTCCGAATAGGAGGTCTATACGATAAAAGTCTATATGAACTTGTAGTATTCCTTTCACGCGTTTTTTTCATATCCGGAAAATTTCCCATATTTTTCCAGACACCCTGCATATTTCTTATTGAGGGAGATCCAATTGCTGTCCATCTTAAATAAAAAATATTAGAACATGATGAAAATTATTTTTTTTATAATACTTGTCGTAATCTATACTATCTTGAAATTTTGATTAACTTTACCACGTATGTTTTTGAAAATTCATTCGAATTTTCAAAAATACAAAAATTTGTTTGGCAAATCAGGGAGGGGGTCTAGACACTTTTCTCTGAATTTTACAATTTGTTGATTAGATGAAGTTAAAAAAATAAAAATTAGCTTTTTCAAACATACAACATACATATTTCTTTTCTTCCCATAAAATATTTAGCTTATTGCTTGGTTTACTGAGTTATCAATTAAAAGAAATGACATAAATTTTGAAATTAACCTGCATTAAAATGTTACCGAAACGTTTTACCATGTTGCATTAGCGCGCACTTCTTTTAATAAATTCATTATGAAAACTCTGGCCCATTGATATACTGACTTAATACCAGTTAATTAATTACTGTGAAATAAATACTAGTTACGACCAGCTGATCCAAATGAAGTCCCTTATTTATTTTTTGTATTATTTTCTATTTCAATGACAATTACCTTGAAAACTATTTTTAAATTATGTTATTGTTATTGGTATTTTAGTTTAATTTGTAAAATATTGGGTACTACACTTCATTTGACTTATGTAGTAACGAATGAGCAACATGTAAAGTATATTTCAAGATCTATCGTTTGGCTCTTGGCTTCAATAATGAGGGTCACTGCTGGAGGCATTGTGGTACCAAATGCTGTGCTAAATTTAAATATAGATAATAGGCCAGGAGTACTTTTTAAAATCAAATATAAATAATTTTATAAAATAGACGTTCTTTAATTTAATTAATTAATAAACAGATTATTAAAATTAATACCCAAAAAATATTTACATTTAGACGTTAATTAAATATTATATTTAATATTAACTTTATAAAACGCGTGTAAATATAATGGAACATATTATTATAAAATGGAAATTTATAATCGAGGAAGAAAACAAATTACTTAAAAACTATATATTCAACTCAGTTTCACTGTGGCTATCTCAACTTAATGATAAGGGGGTCTACAATATCATGAAATATCAATAAGAATTTTCAATTTTTATAACGTGTTTAACTGAATTTTTCCAGCTTTCTCCGTCTGCGTTGTTATACTGGTTTTTAAAAGAAAAGATGTGCAAAATCTCACAATGAGGTGGAAGATAAAGTTAATTTAACCAACGAGCAAAAATGGCGAGCCAACCCTTATGCCGGAGAGTAGGGGTGGGAAATTAAGAGCGCCATTGCATCGAAGCCAGGTTGAATGCAGAAGCCTTCCACGATGTTGTTTGGAACTAGCTTTCAAATTTAGTCTTTAAATTTAGCCGTCAAAAATTTGAAAAAGGTTCAAACGTCGGAACACACCCGACTTTGCAATTGTATGTAAAGTGTACAAAATAGGATTACAATAGATTTTAAAGGTCACACTGCTTCACACACATAAATGTTTTGACCGGATCATTCATTAAAGTAGATGCTATTTTGCAAATGATTTATTACGAACAAGTAACTAAATAGCTCATTGGCATGTTTGATTACATTTATTTAATTTGTTAAAATTTATTTTTAAATGGCAATATAAATGATAAAGGCTAACAATAAGCCCTGAGGTGAATAGCTGTGATGTTCAAATCCGTAGGGTGGTTGACAGCAAAAAAAGAAAATACCTTGAGGGTGGATAGCAGTGATGTTCGAACTCGTAGGGTGGATCCCGATTTCTTGAGGCCTAGACCGATTCCTTGTTAAAAACTCGCTCAAGACTGACAAAATCCCTGTTTCCAGGTTACATCTCAGTAAAGCAGCCAAAAATGAACACCAAGCAGGCAAAAATATTCAAACTTAATAATACTATAAACCTATCGGGACACTCTAAATAAAATTCCAAACCCAAATTCAGCAGAATGACTGTGAATTAAACGTGAAGAAATTTTTCAGTCTTCTCTTGCTAATTATAACAGGAAAAAGTAAAAGGGATAGCAAATTCCCGCCATTTATATAACGAAGCCTGAAGTTTGCGCGGCATAATCTTCTTTTCTTCAGACATAAAGGAACGAGTTAAAAGGAACTTAAAACGAGTAGCAACTCGATAGAAGAAATGACAATTCAAAATAATGGGCTGCAACAGATTTGTTAACTAATTAATCGTTGACATTTTCGGCTCTAGATCAAATAAGAATTCCTTGTTCATTTTTTAATTCTAAGTTAAGAAATATGCATTTTCTGTTAGCCATTAACGACACGGTATTAGTTGTCAGTCCCAATTTTCTCCAAAAATTACTAAACAGAAACTACAGCTAAACACATTACTGTTTAAAAGAATGCCTATACATCGACTCGAAACGACACACTAGACAGTACCGAATAACCCAACAAAAATGCCAACAAACTCTACGAAATCATTCAAAATAAAAATCAGGGAAAACTGCTATAAGAATGGATAAATGTAAGAATTTCACTTGAATAACCTGCCCGAAAACGATACCTAACAAAAAAAGGTAAATACAAATTTCTTATCTAAATATATACAACCTATCACAGTGTAGTGGAGTCAATGACCCACGAATCAAACAAGAAATAGAAGTTACATTTAGGCTGTATTTCTTTTAGTGAAAGAGTATGGGCAAATTACAGAATGATGAATAAAATTATCGAGTTGGGACGAAAATTTATAAAAACGAAAAATCAGGGTAACTCGAAATATAGTAAAACCCAAAAATTCAACGAATGGTATACTGTTATATGAAAGATATATGAGAAATGCCCTTCCTTTTAAGCGTTTTACTACCGGACGTCGTGGACGCACCATGATTAATAGCTTCCCATGGACGGAACATATTTCGAAAAAGTAAAGAACTGAAAAACCAAGCGAAAATAAACTGAACGACCTAAATTTAATCACCGCACTTTATAGTTTGTTGCTCAGGTAGTTTAGGTTGGATGATATAAGGATTATATTAAATTATTTAAAAGTTTTATCTACCTGAAAAAAGAAAAATGATTTTTACCTGCTTAATCAGGAGAAGACAAGTTAACGTTTAGTAATCGAAATAATCGAAACATATCAATATACTACATACATTTTACAAAAACGGCCTGATTGCAAATATCACCTCGAACGAACCCCAGTTATAAAATCATTAACTGACGTCAAAAAAGAAAACGATAGAAGTTGAAATACACTTTATCTGTATAATATGCTTTACTTGGAATTAATAACGAAATAGCATTTTAAAAATGATGACCAGCACCTATTATAAATTGAAAAAAAGTTAAACACTTTTCAGTACTTAATATTTGACATATTTCCGATTATTCTAAAGTGATCAATTCTGCTTCTCCCAGTCACGTAGCGATTTTAAATTTTGGCAATGTATTGGCTCATTTCTTACTTATTATCAACGGTTAATATACCTTCTAAATAAGGCATAGATAGGTATTCAACAAGCATGACCACTTTCTCGGTGCTTGGGCGAATACACGCAAAACTCACTCGTTCAATTCGGGGGGAAATGTAGCTGCTAATATCATTCTATGTAGCTGCTAATATCATTGTATTTAACCCCAGTGACAACTTGCCATGCATTATGAATCAAAGAAGCTTGAGAAGATAACGGAAAGCTACCTAAATATTCCAAAGGCGTAAAAATATCTTAACTTCTAGAAACTAAATGTCATAAATTGACTTAAAGGAGGTAACTGGATCCGGCGAAAACAGAAACTTTTTGTAAATTTGTTATTAAAATTCTATGAGGTTGATAATATGGTAATTACAAAACAAGAATAGGTTTTCCGGATGCAGCGGCGTCTCGGCAAATTTGGTGCGTTCCTTCATTATCGTTAACTAGGTCTTCGACGCTCATAATTATTTTGATTTTTCTTTATTTTGTCATTCAGTACCATTCAAAACTAGTACTTTGTGACCTTCAGTAACATTTTTCATAGCAACGGAGGTAGTACGTTTTTATTTGGTGTGTGTCTTCGTTTGCTTAATGTTATTGTGGAAAAGTACTAGTATTTATATTTGTGTATTTGATTGCAAATTTGACTCAGAAAAACTAATTTTCCGAGTCTTGAAAATGCTTTAAGATAAAGCGAAACATCGGCGAAAGGAATAAAATGATTTTTCTCTGAGGAATGATCCAAATTCCAACTATTTTTCGCTGAAGAGTTAGTAGTTATTTATGGTAACTAGACATTTGGGTATCAGTGTATCCCGGGAATTAATTCTTTTCGGTAAGATAACAGGTGTACTAGACCTAATATTTTATGGTACAGGTGTAACGAAGTTACTAAATTTTTGGGCAAGTGTATGTTCGCCGGGATTTAATTCATTTATTTTACATCCGAAAAATCTGATTCTTGCGGGAAAAGATTACTTAAAGTTTTAATATTACCGGAATATAATTAGATTCACCGCGTTATGCCGGGAAATATAATTTTCCGAGATTTTCAGAGCGTCCGACCATAGTAATCGCGCGCCGCATACAGCAGTATCGTACGCGCGATCACCGCACACCGTCACACGTCAGCGTAGTGGGAGCTCGAGCCGTCTATTTAAGTCCGAGCAGACCATTATTTCGCAGAGAACCAAACGGTCTCCACCCGGGCCAACAGTCCAAACGGACTGGACTGGGTCGCCTGCTGGGCCGCGCCTTCCTGGTCTGGTGATGTAGGTGAGGCTAGGCTTGTGTGTATATGGTTTTTACCACACACTTCCTTCCTTACGTCCCGCCCCTCTAATGACCAGGAATGTGTTTACCGCCAGGTGCCCGCCGAGGTCCGTTGACAAGGGCGCTAAACAACTGCCGCCCCGACGCCTATCGCCGCCGCCGCGTGTAAAGACCGTCGCCGTGTAGAGATGCCGCCGATCGACGCCGTGTTGTTGTTACATACCGCGTATACCGCCGTCGGTCGAGTTTTAATACGAAGCGCCGTGAACCGGGAACGCGGATTTTAGATACGAGTCGCGATAATTTGCGTACAAGCCGTCGTGAGTAGCGTCGCGACCGAATAGTACGAGATACGTGAATAGCGTCGCGAATGATACCGCCGGGTTAACGTCTTCAGCGCAACCGAACAGAATGAGCTACCGTGAACAGCTCTCAAAACATACTCTTGCCCTCCAGACCGTTTATTTGTTAATATTGTTGTATATCTTAGATTTTAAGTTAGTTTTAGGCCATGTCTTTGTCTAAAAGAATGGAATACAGGATACAGGATGTTTTATAACCGTTTGTTTTATTACCTAGTCCCATTTTTACCATTACATGTAACAATTGGCAGCCGGCAGCCAGCACTAATACAAGCAATTGACCCCTGGCTTGCCGTTTCTCTACTGTAACAAGCTGCCCGGTGCATAAAGTAGGCCCTCGACCACATTAAATCCCGAGGGTGGCGCCCGAGAACCGACCCCCGAGTGGATGTTTTGACCTTCAGGCAGTCAAACCGTTGATCAGTTGAGAGAGCAGGGATATCCCGAATATACGTAGATGCCGCTGACCCGATACCCCTGCGCTGAGCATTTGACCGATGACTGTCTGCACGAGAAATATCCACTGACCGATGTTCCGCTGCCGTGAACGCAGAAGAGCCGAAGAGCACGACCGGCTCCCCCGCTCTCCGCCTACGAAAAACGCGTCACACAGGGGAATCCTATTATACTAATTGTTGCAATATTTTGTCCTTCAATCGTATTGTTATCAATTTATTTTTATTTCATTTTACCTAACAAGCACTGTCAACATATTAATATTTTAACTGACCAACAAATTGAAATGGAGTACAAAGAATTACAACCATTTTTGCACAAACAAATTACCTTTTAATACAAAAAAATATAGTTCTTTATATTTCTTTATCTAAAAATAGAGATTAAAATTATGTCATTTTTAGGTGTCACCCTTTACCCCAAAAATCACTTATAATTTTTAAAATTTTGACAATTGACGTAAAGTAGAAGTATTGATACTTTAAAAATGTATAGATCGATTAAAATTATGCTTTCATTAACTCATTTAATATTGAATTCCAAATTCTCATTTTTCAATATAATAACATAATATAAGATTTGCTAAGTCTAGTCCTGCCCACAGAACTACTTCGCAAGTGCCATATAGCTCCTTTTAGAGGAATACAGCTTTACATTCAATGCCCCACTGAATTTATTTTTCATACTGTTTCCATATACCCCTTCAACTTCTTTCTTATAAATGCCATGGGTGTGTTTGGAGCTGCCATGGATCGAAACTGTGAAAATTTTTGTATGGAGGCCGATTCATTCCGTATCAATCTTGCCGAATGCTCGACATTTAATGCCGCAGAAGCCACCAAGCGTGACATAAATTTATTCAGGAAAAAGCTAGAAAGTAATGACATGAAACTTTATTTTTTTAATTAGTTAACAATTGTTTTTTCTAAACAAGTATAGGATATTTTTTAGGCAAAAATATGAAATTTCTTTTTTCTTTAACTTGTACACATATTTTCGGGTTGATTAATACTTCTCCAGCAAATCTAAAGTAAATAAAAAAAAAATTATTTAGTTCCTGGTGCAGTGGAAGTCCCACAAACAAAGTAAGCACCTCGCTTTTGAATCGAAATTGAGAAAAAAATTTTGAGTATCTAAAAGTGTGTTAAATGAACATCTAAAATAATTTTTGAATTGTTCTTTTAGTTTCATCGGAATAAATGCCAAAAAAACTTTTTCATGCTTTAAATTGACATTAATTAAACATATTAAGATCTAAGTGTCCTATAATAACTTTTTTTAAAATTTAACCGTGACTGATTCAGTATAGCAAATTGAAATTTCAAAAAGTTCCCATTTATGTCAGGTTACATTTTAATTTTCTTTTGTTTTATATAAAATAAGGAATTTTTGTTAATTATTGAGAACATTTTTTTCAAAATAAATTAAATAAACGTTAACAATTAAGCAAATTTAAAAGACAAGTTAAAATAAAAACTCCGTTCATAAAATTGTATTCGGTTTACACCGTCATAACCTTTATCATTTATGTATTCATGTAATTTTGTGAAAAAGGGCACAAAATATATAAAATAAATAAAAATTAAAGGTAAATTTACCGAAAAAAATTGTCCCGTCACTCAACGAGAAGAAAGGCATATGTAAATTTCAACCTAAATCAATTTAAACAAAAAAGATCCTTTTTGTAACTTGTTAGGATTTAAAAGTTTTGGTTGCTGGGGATTAAAAGGGTCTGATCTTTTGGGATTTTAAACAACACTGTCTGTGTTTTTTCGATACTAAATGACTTAATACTTTTTTATATCTAATTTTGATGAAAGGGTGTAACAAGTTGGGAAATCTGTATTTTTTTCGAAAACTATTTAATACAGCATTCATTAATTGTACGTTTTTCAATAAGGGACAATATCTGTTTTTGTTTAGTATTCACAAGAGGCGGATCCAGCCTCTCTCTTGGGGGGGGGGCGGGGCGGTGATATCACAAAAGTACAGTATGGCAAGAAAAACAAGTTTTCAACGGGGGGGGGGGGAGGGATGCAAGCAGCATACTCATTCCTAATATAAAAGGCAGAGTGGGTTCTATTTTCCTGAACTCAAAGCCCTTAGGAGGGGGGAGGGGGGAGCGATCGCAAGCATACATATTCCTATACTCTACTCAAGAACTAGAGAGAGTAATAAACCCCCAACGTACCTGCTCCAGTGCCGCAGGTAACTGAGAACTACCGTAAATCTAATTATATTTCATTATATTTAAATATATTTTGTAAATTTACCGCAACATAAAATTTCTGATAGTTTAATTTAATTTCTGTCAGTGAGAAAAGTACACCTTACACTTTGTTCTTAGTGATTTATCTTGTTTGCGCTTGTTTTTATATATTATTTGAGATTAGTGAGAAACTCAAAAGATATGGCTTTCACCTCTATATTTATTCCAAAATAGTTAAACCAGGGCATTTTTTCCTCAACGAAAAAATTTTTGCGATGAATGTTTATGATGCCTTAAGATGTCAATATCTAGACAGTAATGTTAAAAGCTCTGTTGAGATGTGTTCCAACATGACAGGAGTCGAAAAATCTACTATCTACCGAATACTGAAGGAGAAAAAATGACTGGAATTGTAAGTATTCCCAAGCCACATTCGATCACAGGCAGGCGAAAAATCTCATTTGAAAAAGAGATGAAAACTGCAATTAAAGAGAGTTGTTGTTTTAAGAAATTGTATGATATAATAGATACCCCATTCTTTCCCTAAATCGATTGCCTTTTCTACTGCTTTGAGCTGAATCCGACAATATATACCTGCCCGCTCCGTATCAGATGCTTCATTGTTGAATTCTTCTTAGTCTGGCTTCTCACCTTCAATTTATCCAGCATGGGAGAACGTAACATTAGTTAAACTACGTCCGTCATAGTTCTCAAGATCAGCCCCACCGAAAAGCCAAACCGAGAATGCCGTCGGGGGACTGACAACAGTCAATCACCTTCCACGCTATACAAGGTGATCACATCCTACTTGATAAAACATGTCCCTGCACCCTACCAGCAAAATAACATTATTGCAATTCAGGAAAAAAAGATGTACCAGAATAGCAATGGATTGCAAAAAGCAAGTTATTATCAATTCGGTCGTTTGCAATCAGGTCTATGCTAACCGTAGGAATCTTTGTTATTCCACGTAGGTGACGAAAAGCCGTCTACATAGAGTACCAAAGAGCATCCGACTCAGTGCTACATCACTGGCTGGTAGCTATATTGAAAATATTTAGACTCATACATAATGTCTCCTTTTTAGAACACCAAATGTTAACTTGGAGAACTAGGATCCATATGCACAAAGCACAAACATCGAGACAGACGAAATCTCGATAACAAGAGGATATAATTCCACCAGATGCGACTTCAATATTATAAACAATCGTGAAGAGGTAGTAAGACTAAATCATCATCATGTGTATATGGATGATCACAAATCCATGGCTACCACCAGATATCAGAAATAATGAAGGAATTCTCCGAGATATAAAAATGTTCTTCAGCCTTGATAAGTGCTGTAATTTATACATAACTAGAGGAAACACACAACCTGGAGCATTTGAGATGCAGAATAGTCAAAACATTGCGGCAGTGGAAGCTGAACGGACCTATAAACACATTTACATAAAATAGATTCAAAAAGTTGACCAATGACCTGTGAAGATCGAATATGTTTATAAGACAGATGAGGCAGGTTCTGCGAATCAACCTAATGAAAAATACCTCTTAAAGGCACTCAACACCTATGCATGCTCTGCATTAAGTTGCTCTTTTAAAACTATAAAACGGACGGCCATGGAAATTCTGCATAAGTAATTCGGAACATTCCTGGCAGAGGCAAACAAACACCATCCTCGTAGTACTACTTACTGAACTGACAATGCTACCACGATATCTCAGAGAAAAAGGATTCGCGAATATTGATTAGTAATTGGATCAACAACATATAAATTTATGCTCATATTTTCACAGGTCGGTAGTGTTTGATGTGTTATACCTGGCAATATGCGAGACAGAAGACAACACCTCTGCGGTTGAGAGACTGTAAACTGACTTTCTATCACCAATCAAAAAAGAAGAGCTTCAAGCTTGACTATAGAAGTTTTTTTTATGAATAACACCCAAATGAGGTGAACCAGGAAAATGTCGACAAATTAGTGTTGAGCTACTAATTGACGTTAAAACAAATGTTTCATGAAACTGAAGGCTTCTTATTAGTAACCCAAGATCGGGTCATCTCTATAAAAAACTATCTGACATACATAATTAGAGACCCTTCGAACATCAGAGACAATTAAGCACATAACAGAAGAATGCCAAGCCAGGGAGGTGATTTAACCTCCAAGACCATCCCCCAAGAGCTTATAGATCACACAGTTGAACATAACAGACCAGACCTCATTTTAGTAGATATAACATCCAAGAGAGCCACACTAGTAGAAGTTTAGACAAGCCTAATTAGTAGATAAATAGATAGAGAAATCTGGGAGAACAAATACGCAGACAGTGGGGAATGAGTCGCATCTGTACAATCCACATAAATCTATCAACAATCTGCGTAGTCCCATAGAGTCTTCTGCTTAATATCAAGAAATCGCTAGAGCTGTCCAGTAGCATAGAAAGGGCTCTCACAGAACTCCACATGAGTCTGATTGTGCAGCCGTTCTTTGTTAGATTATCAAATATATCTTTTCACTCAGACAACAGCGGTACAGTTAGCAGAATATATGGTACCTTACTGAAAAAACGAATAGAACGAGAATATAACGACATGGAAACTGAAGAGCAGATGGAATTCAGGACAGGAAGGTCAACGATTGCGTTACAAATTACAGAGAAGAAAATGGCTGTAAATCAGGAAATACGTTTTATGCTCGTAGATCGGAAGAAAACATATGATAATGTCCCACAAAACAAACTATAGGAAGCGTTAGAGAATACAAACCTAAACGTCAACGTAGTTAGAGCGGTGAATGACAGAGGGTTTTAACATTACAAAGGGTATCAAACAGGAATGTTCGAATAGACGCTAAAGAACTGAAAAAAAATGCAAAAATATAAAAATATGGTCATACCGATTAACAACAGTACCATATATATATATATATATATATATATATATATATATATATATATATATGTTGCCTTTTGCAGACGATCAGTACTTATAGCGCAAGATTACAAAGATATGGAATATATGACGAGGAAATTGATCAGAGAATACAGAAAATGGGGATTAGACATAAACATAGGAACAACGGAATATATGTGTATCGGTGGCGAACAGAGAGATCTGACACTGGAAAATAATCAAGTAATTAGACACTGTGACAAGTACAAATATCTAGGACTAACTATCACAAAAGACGGAGGTGTGGACACGGGCTAGAAGAAAGAAACAATCAAGAAAGAAAAGCCATCACACTCCCCAACAGTGTACTGTGGGACCAAACAATTTCCAATATAAATAAACATCGAATATACAACACGATTGTCAAAAGTATAACTATTTATAATTGCGAAGTATGCACGCTCAAAAAGCGAACCAAAAATAAACTAGAAACTACAGAGATGGACTGGAGGCGCTCAGCTGGAAGATCCAGGGTGGAAAGAATTGCCAACGACAGAATCAAATAAATTATGAGCTTGCAGCGAATGCTAGAGGAGAGGTTGCCGAAACAGATCTTAGAGTGGGCACCCCATGAAAGACGGGAACGAGGAGAACCACGTCTTAGTTGGAGAGAAGGAATCGGTCGAGAGATGAGAGATAGAGAGCTGGAAGAGAATCTTATCTAATTGATATACGTAGTGTATTTCGTAATGTTTCTAAGGATTACTTGATAACCTGTTAGACTTCACGCTAGACCGATTTTTGTTGTTTGTATTAAATTTCGATGTGGAATATAAAACATAAACTATGTAGAAATTGAAACAGAAAGAATATTTCTTATTAAGTTCATCTTAAATATCATAAATTTACAAAATGATTATTCCTAATTAACAATCTCCAAAAGTTGTTTTTATATAAAATCAAACATTTAACAAAAAACAATAACACACAACTAATAAAAATGGTTTCAAGGGTAACATTCGCTTCAAGCTAAATGGGATTAAACATATAGTATTGTTAAAGTTTCAACTAAATTACATAGCTGATACCTATTTCGACATATGTAGATACATAAATTATACCATCAAAATGAAATTCGATTTAAATCAAAACTTTTCACGCCTGTAGTTAATTGCTTCATAATATTACCCAAAATTGTTTCTCAGAATGAGGTCTTTAGAGCAGATATAAAACTTTTCACATTTTCCTCATTGCTATTGTTAACTTTTAAAAGTAACATTCCTAACGCAGCTTTATTTGTAAGGAGAGAATATAATATTATATTTTTAATTAATTAAGATCAAACAAATCCTGTTGTGTGCTTGTTAAGTATATTTTCCCAAGACGACAAAAAATACATTTTAGCATCTAAATTAAGAGCAAATTTATTTGTTCATTTTCTAAAATGGGATCAGCAATATTTTGGCTGACTCGGTCATAAAAAGGTCTATACACAAAATCCACCATTTTAAATATTCACCTTCCGGACCCTATTTTTATAAAGCAGATTTTTTTTCAAAGAGAATTTATAAAAAGGATCAAAAAACTTCCGGTCTTGTATAAAAACTCAATTAATTTCTTTTTAAAGTAAAATCGTTTTCCGTCCAATGTAAATATAAAATGCATATTTTGGCTTAAAACTAATTTAATCAAGACTTAAGTCGAGAAATTTAATATTTAGAAAGTAAGTTAATGGGTAGATTTTTTACAGTTATTTACATTACTTTGTTAGCATCGCAAATAATATCGGTATATTATTTTTATCAATGGGAACTTCCCAGAAATAAGAAAGCGATTAATTTTACTGAAAAGTTGAACTTTCCTGTCAATAATTTTATGGCTTATTTTATAGTAGAGAAGTTGATCCGAATATGGGCTACTCCTACTTTTAATATTGAGTTTTTTGCTTCAATTATTTGGAAATCAATACAATATGGTTCCTATTGAATAATGTAGTGTTTTAAATTATATTTGAACTTTTATTGCAATATGAAGCTTCGAGTCTCACTTATTCTATGATCGCTACAAAACATTTCCACTCAAGTCATTCAACCTCAATCATAGATGCCTTAAAATTAGTGGAATATTTGCCTAATCTACATATCTGGGATCCATCAAAAATAATTGCTTTAAATTTTTCAGTACTTAATCTAGGAAATTCCTGAGAAATAAATTACCACACTGACCCTTTTCATTCAGAGCATTGATATACTACTTTATTAGCCCTAGTTTTATACACAAGGGCGGGAGGATGATTTTTCCTTGTAAAACCAAAGGATTTTTAATCACGTTATTTGCACCAGCGACCAAGGCATCTCCCTTTTTACAATTTTGCGGACCCAGTGTCTTGATTTGACTCGACTGCCCAAAGATAAATAAAACATGAATATTTTGTATAGCCACATTATTGATCTAATAAAAAATTAACGATGTACAAGTCGTCATACATAAGTCATTTTTATTCAACATATTTTATTTTCTTTATAGTAGAGGAGCCCAAGCGGGGATTTTGGGATTTATGCAAGCTCGGCAGAATACTATAAAGGAAAAAAGTTTGTACCCTGTTATGAACTATCAACCTGTTATGAACCTTAAATATAGAGGGTGCGTCTAGGGCAGCCGATCAGATTAGTAAAAAAAAATTGATCCTTAAAGTAACTGGAGCTCGTTAGATTAAGACAAGGTAAGTTAATTACATGCTGAAAAGTGTACATTTCAATATTCTGACGATTTTAGCGAGACATAAGAAAATGAGCAAGTGACAAAGTTGCAAAAAAAAACGTCACCTGGATATATACGAGCGCGGTTGAATTTTTTTTATTTTAATGGAAATCATGTAAGGATCACAGAAATAATATAATCTGATGATTTTCACAAGCCGAAAAAGCTAATTTCATCAATCAAGTGTAGTACGTGCAGGAGCTGAGAATAATGTATTTCTCACTCCGCGCCTCTCTCCCCTTCTCACTCTTTCTCTATTTCTCAGTCTCTCGCACTGTCCCCACACTACTTTCTGCCACCATGATGTTATTCCAGCTGATCACAACAACGCGTTTGTGCTCTTAGATGTATAACTTTTGTTTGTTGTATTTTCAAAAAGTTTAGTGAATTAAATAGAGTAAGTTTTAAATGTATTACTACAATGAGTGATAATAGTGATAAAAGAATGAAATGTGTATTTTGTGATCAAGAAATACGTGAAAAATTTACACCAGAAACATTAAAAAAATGCATGGTGATTTTGGAGTATCGCCGAACCAAGCCGGTTCGAAGAAAATCACGCGGCACCTACAGTGAAATTGAAATTTCAGAGAAAACATCATTAAATGACAGCTATCACGTGTAGTGTTATTATGACGCTTGTAACTTGCCCCCATGCCAATCAGAGCTACGGCAACAATTATTACGAACGCAATACATCGCATGCTTATGGAGGAATGCCCACTTTCGAATCGTCAGATGTCACCAACAGATTTCGGGTGGAAAAATGTGGATGGAAAGTTGGAGATGACTTAGGTCATTGAAAATCAACTCCCAGAAGCATATGAAGATATTGTCATAACATCTGACATTTTAGGGAATACTCCAGATTCAGGTATGTTTTCTTTTTAAAATACTAATAATATCATGAAATAAATTAAGTATTGTTAAATATCATATCCATTTCTGATTACAGATATGCAAGATGTAGATGAAAATGACCAAAGTGATTTATTCGAACTCCCGATTCCACTAATGATGATGAAGTAATCTTCTTTTTGAAATTTTTTTTTCATTCAACATTCTTCTCATAAATACATGATAAAATTGTACATGTATATATTTTTCTATGACATTATATATTATTTGCTGTTCATTGAAATTATTCGGTTCATTAATTAAAAAAAAAATTAGAATGTCAGATTTAAAAAATTCCTCCAAACAATTGTCAGATTATAGGTCTACACGATAAGGACATCATGCTGAACCGCCTCTATATAAATCTGACGCGCTCGAGTATTTCAAGGTCAGGTTTTATTTTACACTTTCAAAAATCGGCTATGAGTTTTAGTTGCGTCAAAATCGCCAGTCTTTCTAATATGACATCTTTAAGGGTTCACTTAACATTCTCCCTGAATATCTGACGCGCTCAAATAACTTTTTTTTCTAATTTTTTCCACTTCTTCGTGTGGCTACCCCGTCTAGCAAGCCGTCAGATTAACATCCCTCCGTTACCAGAAACAGTTTGCGCATATACATTGTTAATGTCTGACGCGCTTGAATATGTCTTTGTAACTGATTTTTTTTACATTTTTGAAAATTTATACTCGCTTCCCACACCAGTATTGGGGCATACATCATATAAACTTTTTTTCTATTTAGCATCTAATCTTCACAATCCAATAGGCCCCGACAACGCTCGAGTAACTACTCATTTAGCCTCTTGGGCTCCCCTACTATTAGAAGTATTGAAGTCTCGAATTAAAAGCATATTTATTACCATTACGTAGAAGACCAGGTTTTAAATTCTGTTTACTACTATCAACAAAAAGACGCCAATGATTTGCCTGATATATCGCTAAACATATGAAAGTCAGTAAGCTACCCACATCACTACTATATACTAAATTTGCATCAGTTCTGTTCTCTTATTCTATATAAAATAATTTTTACATCAAAGAATAGGCATTTCTTTTGTTTTATACTTGACGTTAACAACTCGGCATGTTATTTTGAAAGACCTAAGTCTTTGAAGAGATCATTAAACTCATTTTGTGTAGAGAATTCGAAGTCTCACCACAAAATTCTGATGGGTCTCTAACTTGGGAAGCACTGGATCTTTGAATTTGTTACTCTTGAGAGAGGTTAGCTAATCAAAAACTGGTACTGCAACATTTGCTGAATGGAAAATTGGTCTTTTTGCTGAAGGAATATTTGGATATCTCTATATATGACGACTATTTTTTTTTTAATTTTACATATATTCATAATTTCCCTGTTAAATGTAACACCTCCCATGATATTCTGTGGGAAAAAATAAAACTTAATTGAGTTAGACCACATAAGCCCGGTAAGTACAACTCTTTATACACCTGAGTAAGTCATAGGGGAGGTCCCAAAAAAGCCTTGAGACACACTTGATGTAACAGATCTCAACAATAAAGTCTCTTCATTCAACACAACTCTCTAGCTACTACCACTGAAATAAACTTACAGCTGCCTGGTGAAGACCGTAATATCGGAGCGCACTATATTTGTTATACAAAAGTAGCAGTGGTCGTACTGATTTTTTTTCTAAATCATAGCTACTCGAAATTTAAAAGGCTTTTCTGTACCTTTCTCCCACTGTCACAGATGTCAATGCACATTTTACATATATAATGAGGCACCCACTATTTATTCTGATCATGAATTTCAGTACTGTAGCAAGTGGATCACAATATTTGATAACAAATTCCACTAAATTTTTAAAATGCAGTCAAAATTTCTCAGGGTCGTTATTACAACGTCTCATCTTACTAGTCATCATAAAATAATAACAATAAGTTTAACGAAGAGGTAGTAAGAGTAAATCATCTTCTATACATGGATGATCTTAAACTGATGGCTGCTACCAGAAGCCAGCTGGAGAAAATGCTTAAAATTGTAGAGGAGTTCTCCGGGGATATCGGAATGAAATTTGGACTTGACAAGTGCCGTATTTTAAACATTGTTAAAGGGAAGTTACAACCGGGGACTTTTGAAATGCAGAACGGTGAAACTATAGCTGCAATCGAAGCAGACCAAACATACAAATATCTAGATATAAAATAGGCTAAAAGAATTGACCATTGCACTATGAAGGCCGAATTGACAGTCAAATTTGTCAGGAGGGTAAGGCGGATATTACGAACTAATTTAAATAGTAGAAATTTGTTTAAGGCGCTCAACACGTATACTTGCTCTACGCTGAGCTACTCTTTTGGAATTGTAAAATGGAGCAGGACGGACATCCAAAACCTGCAAAGAAAAATAAGGACACTCCTAACAAAAGCACAAAAACATCACCTTTGGAGTGCTATTGAAATTACAAGGCTTCTAAGACACCAAGGAGGAAGAGGATTGGTGGATATTGGTAAGCAGCTTGACCAACAAATAATAAACTTACGTTCATATTTTCACAGGTTAGCGGACTCTTCCACACTACATCGAGCAATATGCGAGGCAGACGATTCAATGCCGCCACAGTTGGGGGAACAAGATATTACTTCTCACCACCAAACAACCAAGAGAAGTTACAAACCTGGCTATGGAAGCTACTTCATGGACGGCATCCAAATGAGGTCAATCAGGAAAATGTCGACAACTCAGCGTCGAACTACTGGTTGATTTCAGGACAGATGTTTCCGGAAACGGAGGGCTTCTTGTTAGCTATCCAAGACCAGGTTATTCCGACGAAGAACTATCGGAAGTTCATCATTAGAGATCCCTCAATAGAAAATGACCAATGCAGATATAGCTGTCGAACATCAGAGACAATCCAGCACATAACTGGAGGATGCCAAGCATTTGCCGCAACCGAGTATAAGGAAAGACACTACTCAGCCGCTAAGATACTCCACCAAGAGTTAGCAGAAAAGTTAAACCTATTACAGGTAGGAAAAACGCCCTATTACAAATACAGTCCGGAGCCTATTCTTGAGAACAACCACTTCAAGTTATATTGGGAACGAACGGTTCTGACGGATCAGACAGTTACTCATAATAGACCAGATATCATACTAATAGATAAAATTTCTAAGCGAACTACACTAATCGACATTGCTGTACGTAGCAACAAAAACCTAAGACCAAAATACAACGAGAAGATCACCAAATACAGAGATCTGGAGGTGCAAATCCGAAGACAATGGGCAATGAACAGCGTCCAAACGATTCCCATAGTACTGTCAACAACTGGAGTGATACCAAAGAACCTCCTGCAGAACATCAAGGGACTGGGCCTTAGTGAGCATCTGTATAAGCCGATGCAGAAAGCAATTCTCCTAGCAACTGCGCGAACCGTCCGAAAGTTCGTAGGAAATACAGCAGACCACATCACCTAGGACCCGATCACATGGAAAGGGTTCCCACAGAGCTTTATACTTTTGGTATCTTTGTGTACCTGGTATGAGTCAATATTCCCTGGAGGGAGTGCGAAGCCGTTTGGCTTGTACATCTTATAGGCTTAACGGTGTTATTGTAAAACTTGATATTTCCGCATAAGACCACTTAAAGCTCAGAATGAAGGTAAGTAGTAAACTAATGCTGTTTATAGTTTATTACCTACCTTATCAATTATCGATAAAAACAAAACTGCACAGAAACAAAGTTTTCTTTTGTACCCTTGTATAATCAACATTACTTTGGTTTTCATCAACAATTTTTATGCATATTTAAAAAAATATTCATAATTTTCTCCTCAAATTTCTGAAAAAATGTCATATTGTTCAAAGGCACCCTATTTTTAAAATCTCTGTATTGATAAGAATGATACTTATTTCGAAAAAAAATAAATAAAAGTAATATCAGTAAATTCTACAGTGAGAGAAGAAATTTCAATTTTAAAATGAAATATCTTGATTTATAATGAGTAAATATAATAGAAATAAACATCCATCAGATTTTTGAAATAATTCAAAAAATATTGCATATAAAGAGAAATTGTAGATTTAAGTATTTGACCAAATTTACATTCATATAATAATAATATTAATAAAAACGTCTTTTACCCAAGAAAGAAAAACAATCAAATACATGAAAAATGATTGAAAATAATACACTGAATGAGTGATCTAACCAGGGCGAGATTTAGCTTTATTAACGACTCTTACATCTTATCCTTGATGACTATGGAATCATATAAATTAAAATTAGTTAATCTATATACCAAATACTTCAAATAAAAATTAAGCTTATAAATAATAATAATAATAATAATAAAAATCAACTACATTTATATCGGTTTTAAAGTTTTATGTTTTCAAAAAATTTAGTTGCGTTACTTACTTTATTGTACAAGTATACAGCCTGATAGCTGAAACACTTCTTAAGCACGCCCTTCGAATATTTACGGATATTAAGAAAGTATTTATAATGAGTGTTTCTTCAATATGTTACACTCCACTGATTCACCCTATCGCCAAGGAAAGAGAGAGATGATGAACGTAACATTTTATGAACAAAGACTGCATAGTAAAGTTCTCTACTATTATAAATATTTTATTTCTAGAAACACGGATTCTATATATTTTCGAATTCTTCTTTTTTCCAGAGTGTTAAGGAATGAACGATAAATAAATGAACATTTCCCATAACAAACGTTTAAACTTTTTCTTAATATATGTTTGTTCGTCTATACATTATGAGACAATTTTTTAATAATACAATCAACCTGACCTACAAATTTTGTCACATTTTCACCAGCAAACATACTTCTTTGATCTGCAGGTGAACAGTACATTCAATGTTAGGCATCTTGTGTCCACTATAAAAGGCAACCACTGATATAGCTGATTTTTTTTTGAAATTTCAAATATATATTCCCTAGTTCCCTATTAAGTATAACCCACCATCATTATGTTCTGCGGAAAAAAAAACCTAAAACTCAACTGAGTTAGGCACCATAAGTCTGATAAGCAAAATTCCATATACTCGCGGATATGTCAGCAGTATAGATTATAAATAAGAGATGTCCCAAAATTGAGCCCTAATGTAACAAGTCTTAACAGTGAAGTCCGTCAATCAACACAACTCTTTGGCTACTACCACTCAAATACGATAAAATAAAATTCACATCTGGCCAGTAAAAACCGTTTTGTTGGAGTTTTGAGCCCAGTAAATCACAGTTTATAGTATCAAGAGCTTTTGAAAATCCAGAGGTACCCATGCAGACACTATGGCTACTACCACTCAAATACGATAAAATAAAATTCACATCTGGCCAGTAAAAACCATTTTGTTGGAGTTCTGAGCGCAGTAAATCACAGTTTATAGTATCAAGAGCCTTTGAAAATCCAGAGGTACCCATGCAGACACTATGGCTACTACCACTCAAATACGATAAAATAAACTTCACATCTGGCCAGTAAAACCCGTTTTGTTGGAGTTTTGAGCGCAGTAAATCACAGTTTATAATATCAAGAGCCTTTGAAAATCCAGAGGTACCCATGCAGACACTTTAGCACCATCCAACTCTCTTCCTATTATGCTAATAACTCCTGAAAGAGCAACAGAAATATTGTTGTCATTTACTTATTTGTTTATTTGCCAGCTCATAATGTTTTTAATAACTTTGGACACCACAGAGAGTAAATTTATTGGACGCAGATCTGCATAAGATTCAGGGTGACCTTTGGAATGGAATGGAAAATAAAAATTTTTCAGGTATGCGGGAAGTAGCTGCGCTCTAGACAAATGTTTACAATGTGCCTGATGAAGGGATAAATAAAGGGTGAGCAGTACTACAGCAGTATATATTTTGAGATATAATACCGTGTATAGCTTGGCAAATTTTAAGACAATTTACAGGTACAAAATTAAAACTTTTACTAAAGGGTGTCAAAACTGCAAAACTCTCATTTCCTGCAACCAATCTGCTTAAAAACTGAAATAAAATAGTCATTTATCTTGTTGATACGACATATGTATTGAAGTATGTCATATTTACTATATCTTTTTATATTAAGATCCTACAAACGATTCCAAGCCCTCGCCCACTCCAGCACCAACAAATAATCTCTTTCACCTGCGAATCTAGGTCAATATCCAGTTTCTCAGTACTTTATATCTCTCCTAATCCTCTCCAAAAGTTTGAGATTTTAAAAGTTGCAAGGACACTGTCACATTACCTCATTAATATTTTACAATTCAATGTGAGCAGTGGAAAATATTGATAATCAATTCCCTAAATATTTGAATTTTATGCCCTGTATAATTAATATAAAATATATCATCAAACGGCATAAGCGTTAACTCATTTTAATACGAACGAAAATTTGAGTTTTTAGAATCTCTATAGATAATAAATTTTAATTTAAATTTAAGTACTTTGATATTAAGTTCAAACAAAACCACCTTATGATCAGATAAGCCCGTCACATCTACCTCCCTAGAGCTCCTTACTCTCCATCTGCAAAAATCTGGTAATTTAGTCATTGTGTAATGTATGACGTATTTTAAATCCTATTTCAATTATTAGTCTTGATGAAGTCATATCTCTTTTAAATAGGAATAGCAGACCAAAAACTCTATAAACAAATATTTTATGCAAACTTGAAACACAATATATAAATTAAAGAAGCCATATTTGGTTGATGCTTGAACAACTCAATATATTCGAAAGAATTTTAAAGTGTGCCTGTTTTGAAGTTCTATAACCTTTATTAATAATTTTTTGATGATGATACTATTTTATCAGATCGAACCACGTTACCACTGGACCTTTTGGAGTGTTGCCTGCATCGTGCTTACTTTCAAATACAGGACAAGTTCTACGCTCAGGACGACGGGTCTCCGATGGGTTCTTTACTCTCTCCAATCGTCGCCAATATATATATGGAATGGTTCGAAACTCATGCCATGGAAACGACAACAGTAAAACCGAAAGTCTGGGTGAGATATGTCGATGATACTTTCATCGTATGGAAGGGCA
Source organism: Diaprepes abbreviatus (assembly GCA_034092305.1). NCBI lineage: Eukaryota > Metazoa > Arthropoda > Insecta > Coleoptera > Curculionidae > Diaprepes > Diaprepes abbreviatus. Next base: position 31,936,264 of record JASJET010000055.1, read on the forward strand.
ATGATCAAGAACTTAATGATTTCCTGAAACATCTGAATACCATTCGACCTACAAATAAGTTTACCATGGAAAGAGGTAAATGATCAATTGCCCTTCCTAGATGTCATGGTGAACCGTTCAAACGAAACTATTAAAACTTCAGTATACAGAGAGCTCACACATACTGAACAATATCTTAATCACAGTTCTAATCATTCTGTTGTAACAAAACAAGGAATTATACGCAACCTCTATATTCGCGCTATATCTATATGCAAAAAATGCCGAATCGTTGGAAAAAGAAGTATCAAATATTAAATCCGATTTACAGCAGAATGGTTATCTTTTAAAACTGATTGACGATGTTATAAATAATTTTAGAACAACGAACACTGGACAGCAAGAAACATTCCTTCTTCACAATTCCGTACATTAAGGGAACGTCGGAGAAAATAAGACGAATTGCCAGTAGTTATAATACAAAAACAGCCTTTAAATCAGGAAATACACTTAGAGCTCATTTAACAAAAACAAAACCAAAAAGTACCGATAAGAAAGAATGTAGTTACAAAGTTCCATGTGAGTGTGGTGAAATGTATATTGGAAAAACCAAACGACCACTAGAAGTTAGTATTAAGGAACATAAAACTCATACACAAAAAGGGGAAACGTCGAGATCAGATATTGCAGAACACTCCTGGGATAAACAACCCGATATAAAATGGTCTGAGGCTGTGGAAATATATATGGAACCCAAGAAGAAAAAAAGAAAATTTATAGAAGCAGCATACATTAAAAACAATAATGGAATCTTCAGTAAACCGAGTGTTGAGATACCTAATCTTTGGCAACCACTACTTTGTAACATCAAATCTTTGAGGTGTGTACATTGAAGCGAAACTTTGCGCTTCAATGGACACAGTCCCTATATAAGTTCGTAGTCTTAAGACAAAACATTCAGTTTATACTTGATAACGATTAGAGATACAACCTAATCGAAACGTCGTAAAAATAAAAATAAAGACCATGCAAGTCCGACCACATTTTAGTCAATAATTTTTTTGCCTCATATGAAAGCTGAAATATATTTCAAGTATGTTTTTTTTTGTCTCTATGTAGAGAAGATATTTCTTTTTTAAAGAAAAAAAAATTCTGTATTATTTCTAAGAAAGTAAATTTATCTCGTATATTTTGAATAATTTATTTTCAAAAATAAACTGTAAAGTATGACGTATTTTAAATCCTATTTCAATTACTAGTCTTTAAAAAGTCATATCTCTTTTAAATAGGAATAGCAGACCAAAAACTCTATAAACAAATATTTTATGCAGACTTGAAACACAATATATAAATTAAAAAAAGCCATATTTCGTTAATGCTTGAACAACCCAATATATGCGAAAGAATTTTAAAGTGTGCCTGTTTTGAAATTCTGTAACCTTTATTAATAATTTTTTGCCTCATACGAAAGCTGAAATATATTTCATATATGTTTTTTTTGTCGCTATGTGCAGAAGATATTTATTTTTTAAAGAAAAAAAGTAAAATTTCTGTATTATTACTAAGAAAGTAAATTTATCTCGTACATTCTGAATAATTTATTTTCAAAAATAAACGGTACCCTTAGGAATCATTAAAGAAGACATACTGTAAGCCCAGTTTTTAAATTTTTTGCAGCCTGTTACGATCACTGGGAATTACTGGGTCAAATCTTTTGAGAGTTTACTAAGCAGTGTTTATGGTTTTATGATAATGAAGCGTTAAATGTTCCTAAACTCACTTTTGGTATTGGGGGAAACGAAAAGTGGTCCCTGGTGAATAAATATACAGGACTTTCCTGTAAATTTTGGCAGCAACCCGGTTTATTTTAGGAGAAATTAAAAAATAGCGCATAACACTTATTAAATAGTCAATCTATTCTATTAAAAAATACTTAATTGTAATATCTTTAAATACTATTATTTTAGAAAATTCAGTACAAATTAGATGCTACTATAGCTGACTTAGCAGGAGCAACAATACGTTAAATAATTACATATCGTTAAGACATCGTCCAAAGATTAACTGCAAAGATTTTGTTATGAACACGTCCACAGTACGTCAACACTATTTCAATATAGTTACCACTCTTCTGGGAACTTTGTAAGTGGCTTCATTTTGACCCGCCATGCAGTGTCAGTTTTTAAATTTATTTCCACAATTTGCATCAATGTTAGAGTGCATTTTTAAAGCTATTAGGAAGCAGAAATGTACCCAGTTTTTCAAAACATCCAGTTTGGGATTATCAAACTGAACTCATAATACCGACAAAAAATAACAGTTAGGATACAACAGCGTATATCATCATCATCATCATCATCATCATCATCATCATCATCATCATCATCAGCCCATTTCTGTCCACTGTTGAACATAGGCCCCTCAAGAGATTGCCATCCTCCTCTATTCTGAGCTACTGCGATCCAATTTGTTGCTATTCTTTTGAGGTCGTTTGTTCATCTGGTCGGTGTTCGTAGCTGACCGCGTTTGTTCGCTTTCGATCGCTATTCCAAAACTCTTTTCGTCCATCTGTTGTCCCTTATTCTAGCCACATGTCCGGCCCATCTCCACTTTAACCTTACAATGTGCACAATGAAATCATCTACCCCCGTTTTCCTCCTAACTTCTTCGTTTCAGACCCGATTTCTCAGGAACACCCCCAGCATGGATCTCCCCACTCTGCGTTGTCTTATTTGCAGTTCCTTAGCAGTTCTTTTCGTTAATGTTAGTGTCTCCGCTCCATATGTTAAGACTGGGAGAACACATTGGTTAAAGGCTTTCCGTTTCAGGTTTATGGGTATATTTGTCTTGAATATATCCATAAGTTTTCCATAAGCAGCCCATCCCAAAGCTATTCGCCTAGATAGCTCACACGTCTGGTTGTCCCTGCCAATCAGAACTTTGTGACCAATGTAGTTATATTTCTCGGTAATTTCGATGATTTCATTTTCTATTTTTATAGGCTCACTTGGTACTAAATTTGTCATCATTTTTATTTTGTTATAATTTATCTCCAGACCTGCTCTTTGTGTCGCCTGTTGTAGTTCTTCTAGCATTTCACTGATTTCTTGTAGATCGTCTGATATTAGGACTATGTCATTACTGAATCTAAGATGACTCTATATTTCACCATCTATAATAATGCCTTTTTCTTCCCAATCCAAAGCTTTAAACGCATGTTCTAACACTGTCGTAAACAATTTTGGGGATATTGTATCACCTTCTCGAATTCCTCTTCTCATTTTTATTTTCTTCGTCATGGTGTGTAAGTTAATTGTTGTTGTTGCGTTTTTATAAATATTGTAGATGATGTTGAAATATCTTTGATCAACCCTGCATTACTTTAACACTATTAAAATTGACACCAATTCCACGGTATCGAAAGCCTTATGAAAGTCGACAAAGACAGGATTTAGTGGTCGGTTGTATTCTACAGTTTTTTCAATAAGTATTTTGATACATTGCAAATGGTGATTTGTCTCGTAGCCCGAGCGGAACCCAGCTTGTTCTCTAGGCTGGTAAAGATCCAGTTTATTCTCTACTCTATCGGTGATTATACGAATGTAAAGTTTGTATAGCTGGCTCAGTTGGCTGACGGGTCTATAGTTCTCAAGGCTTGTTTCGTCGCCCTTTTTGTGAATGAGGATCGTAATAGAGTTATTTCATTGGGCCAGAATAATTTGGTTTTCAAGGCATACATTAAATAATCTTTTAATTTTCTTAATAAGAGCAGGAACCCCACATTTTATGGACTCTATTACTATTCCGTCTTCTCCCGGTGCTCTGTTATTTTTCATTCTCTTCAAGGCGTTAATTTCTTCAATTGAGATTTCGGGCATATCTTCGGAGCCCTGATTTGTGATTCTTAGTGTTTCGTGTTCGTCGGGTTCAAGTATTAATTGGTTTTTGTACAATGTCTCGTAGAATTCTTCAACGAAGTTTAACATTTCTTCTTTGTTAGATTTTATTTACCCATTTTTGTCCTTTAATTTTTTTATGTATTTTTTGCCTGGTGTTAGCCTTCGTCGAAGTACTTTCATACTTTTGTTCTCCCCTATAGTTTGCGTTATTCTTTTCTGTTTGTATTTTCTAATATCTTTCCTAATGACTTTGGATATTTCTTTGTTCACATGGTTTATTTCTTGTTGGCTTGTATTTCCATCTCTTAAAAATGATCTTCTATTTTCTATTTTAAGTTTCGTCATAGGTCTAATTCTTTCTTCTCTTTCAGTTTGTGTGCAAAACCTCATTTGGGCCTCCGCCATTATTTGGGTTATCGAATCATTTAGGAGATCTAGGTCATTTGTTGTTATTTCTTTTAGTGCGTTATTTATGTATTTCTGAAATTCTTGTTCGTTTCTAGGTTGCATCCACTTTCTTGTTTTCCTTTTCTGTACCATTCTATTTCATTCTTTTCTGATGTTTAGCTATAATATGGCTCTGACCCATCTATGATCGCTTGTCTTTGATTATGTGTATCGTGTCGCTTATTATGTAATCAATCTCATTTCGGGTTTTGCCATCCGGGCTCTTCCAAGTCCATCTCCTCTGTGGTTTTTTGTAAAAGAAGCTGTTCATTTGGTATGGGTTGTTCTCCAAAAGATGGTTTAGTAGATCTTTACCTCTTTCGTTCCTACCCGGACTGCCAAATTTGCCAAGAATGTACTCAAATTGATCATATTTTATTCCAAAAAAATCGCCGCACAATATTGTGTAGTGTGTAGGATTTTGCCTCAATGCCTCAGTAACCTTGTCATAAAAAGTTGGTGCGTAGACCTGCACTACTTGTAGATATGGGGTGTATGGTGTTGATATTTTCTGAGAGGTTTTTAGATACAAAAAACCCCACTCCACCAACTAATCTTTGCTCATCGCCAAAATAATAGAAGAGGTTGCCTGACTAAAGTGTTTGCAGACTTTTTCCTGTCCTTCTAATTTCGCTGATTCCAACAATATCCCACGCGATTTTACCTAGCTCTATTTCTATTTCAACCAACTTTTTCTCTGATGACAGCGTATATAGAAACGAAAAATTAGATAAATTAGCAAGAAACGACTCATCGACTTAATATATTGGTCCTGAAACGACTCTTTGAGTATCAAAATACAATGCACGACAAGCCGTTAAGCCGTAGCACTATTGGGAAACCAGAGGCGAAACTAACCAAAAAAATACTACAGATAAATAGAAACTAACTAACGATAATGATATAACGACTGGGCGTATGACGGTCAAAGTTCTCTTATACAAAATGAATTGAAAGTGTTCGGAAAAGACCACAAACTTATGAGATTCATATAAATCCTTTGGCTGACCTGTACACGTTAGGGCAGAAAACCGAGTTTGGAGAGTAATACCTAGGATGAGCACCATGAGCTTACTCTGATCGCAATATATTCCGTTAGGGCGAATCCATAAAAAAATAGGCTGAAGACTTTTTATGTTAACTGTAAAATGTTGCTAGTGATTATTAAAGTAGTTATATTACTAGATATGAGTTTGTATTTGAAAAATAAACACTGTACCTACTTAAGATAAATTTAATTTTACAATTATATCAAGTAAAGTAACTGACGCCAAGAATTTAATGATTATAAAATTTTAAAAATATTTTCTTTTATTTCAGAGAGCTGGCAGCGTGAGAGGAGAAGACTTGCCTTATATTTTAGGATTACCTCTAATTGGTGGAGGGTCATTTTTTCCACACAACTACAGTCAGAGCGATATTGCAGTATCCAAAACTCTTATACAATACATTAGTAATTTTATAACAACTGGGTAAGTTTTAGCCTCCTATATTGTGTTTAAACTTACAATAAGAAACAAATTAATTATAAAATAATAATGTAAAGGCTTCAGTAACCAAACATCCTGCATGTTATCTAACTTCTGCATTATTGTAATTTCAGAGCTGTCATCTTACCTTGAACTTAAGTGAAAATAATTCTTTAAGCTGAAAATATAATTTAATGGATCTTTTAGAAATATGTCGAAAATAACCCGATTATCGTACCTTTGAGCATTATGTAAATAAGAATAAATGGGAATCAGAGCTTGTTAAATTTTAATCATGTATTCAAAAATATTTTTCATTATTTTAAAATAATTTAAATTTCTTTTATCAAGAAATAATTTAAAATATTTGACATATTGCATTTGCTTCGATACGCAAATATTTTTTAAAGCATTATATGGTCAAATCTTCAAGTATAAACTACAGCTTGCATGGAATTCTCCGTGGGCGTTAAATGAAGGAGAGGGCGAATACGGGGTCATGCTATCTCTCTCGTTACGTAATTGGTTGGCGCGAGCTTTGAAATTATGGGAACGTTCGGAGCGGGTACACTGCCTTCAGTACTATAAGCTCGAAGAGCCAGACCTTAACAAAAGTCATCAAAAAAGATTATTTGTATTTCTATGGATATTTTAAACTCAAAATTTGATACAAAAATTTTAACTTTAAATTTGTTTCCTGTATTTTGTCAAAACACAGACAGTGATTTTTTTTTCCAAGAATATTTTTCTCGAATTTTGGATAAAAGTAGATACTACCATATAGAACATGAAAAAATTTTAATTGCTTTTTTATAAGTAGATATATTTTTTAAAATAAGAATTTCTTTAAGAACACTGGAGATTATCCTTGGACTATTTTCATTTGTGTACTCAACAAAATTTTTCTCAAGATTCCTAAAAAGCTTAGGCCTTCACGAAGAGATTGAACCCTTGTAAAGGACAAAATGGGATAAACAATTAGCAATATCTTGGTGACAAATTATCCGATTTACTATTATAAAATATCATGTTGTTAAGGGCAAAAAAGTATAAAAAAAAGTTAATTTCACAATAAATAATTGATATGTAAAAAACTACCGATTTTGTTTTTTTTTGGTCCTTTTGCAATAACAAATTAACAAAAATGATCGCCCAAAAGCTCAAATTTTAGGTTCTTGAAATCTCTACAACTTTTATTTGGCATTTTTTTTTCTAAAATATTTTCTTTGGTTTGTAAATTCAAAAAACCTGTTTTAGACAACTTTAGCCCCCCTCTTTGGCCCCAACCTGTTTTTTGCTGTTACATTTCTTGTAGGGTTTGTTCCTACATTGCCCCCAACACCCCTGGGTCTCATTCACCTCAGAATTTACACCACCATATTTACTTATGGCTTGGACTAATAATATACTAGAATAAAAACTTATTTTCTTTTATTAATAAATATATATTTTTATTTTCAAGTTACCATAATTCCGCATACCGATTTCAAGTTTTATCTCTAGGTTTTTAACCTTAGTATAAGCGTTTATTATTGACAATATTATTAAAAATTTTAAATATATCATAACCAAAATAAAACTGCCTACCTGGCAGAACTAATCCATGGCAACTAGGTCATGTTAAAGTTTTAAATATTCTTAGTAAATGTTGTAACCAATAATTTTTTTATCAGAGATCTGCTTTTTTGCAATTAAAAATTACGAAAAAAATATTCGTCTTCCACCATCTAATGCTCTTGGAGGCGTTTAATAATAATTATAAACAAAGCAGCTGTGATTTTTTGAAAAAAAATCCCATCTCGGTTCTTATTGGTACCAAGATACCGTGTTTTCTTTAAAAATCTTTGTAGTCAAGTCAGCTTTCAATAGATAAAAGTCAGAAAATCATACTATGGATGAGTGATACTGTGGTTACAATTATTTATAAAAGGTTATTAAATTAATTGTTGATCAATTCATATTATCGTAAGAAAGGAAGCGTCTTGAAGAGTAAAAGGCACTTTGATCAAATCGGCAATTGTGTGAACAAATAGCACATTTCATTTTGCAATAAGCGTCTTGGGATAAACGAATTAAGATGTTTCAACAACTAATAAAATTTTCAAAATAATCAGAAGAAAGTTATTTTTAGAATTTAAAGTGTTTTCTTTTCAACCAACAAAACATAGAAAAAAATTATTTTTGAAATAATTATTTAATATACAAAAACGGCAATTTTCGTTTTTTTTTTTAAATTTTTTTGTAATAACTAACGGATAAGATTTAATCTACTAAGGTTAAAAATAAAAGTCTTCCAATTATTTACAAAAATATTTTTGTTTTAAATTAATACACCTACGTGCATAGAAATCGGCGACCTCACACTTATGAATTTACCTGTATTTTTTTAGAAACTATAAGTCAGACTAAAATAAAATCTAATACAATTTCAAATGTGACTTATTTTACTTTTACTGATGTATGAATTTATTGAAATTCCTTTAATTTTAGGGGAAAAATTGTAAAATGAAATGAATGAAACAAATTATCATTTAATTTCTACAAAAAAAAACATACCTTGACAATCAACTAAGATAATAATAATATCAATATTTAATCATTAATAATGGGTATGACCTCCTCTTGCTCGAATTATAGTTCGCATATCATTAATCATAGATCTTATCAAGCTCGATAAGCTTTCTTGTGGAATATAAAGCCACTCTTCTCCTACTGCAGTAAGCTCTGAGATTGTTGTTGAGGCACGAATCCTAGCTCGGATTCTTCTTTTCAGCTCATCCCATAAATGTTCAACAGGATTTAGGTCAGGACTTTATGCCGGCCACTCCATAACCCGAGAATTAACTTCCCTAATGTAATCCTGAACAATTCTAGCAGTATGCGGCCTTACATTGTCATGCATAAAAGTAAAATTGTCGCCAATATAATCAATATGAGGTAGCTCATGTGTTGATAAAATCTCTTCAATATACCTCTCTCTCGACCATGGGCAGGTCTAGCCAATCTCTTCTTCAATGCAGCACCCTGCCAATTGCTCTCCTCGTCTTCGGCAAACTTTTTTTCTTCCATCGCTTCTATAGAGACATATCCTGGACTTATCGCAGAACAGAACAGACCCCCCACTGCTCTAATGACCAATTCACATGATCCCGTGCGAAATGCCGACGTGCTTGACGATAGGCTGGAGTAAGTTTTGGACCAGTTGCGGGACACTTAGGGCTCAGGTTTCTTTTCTGGAGTCTTCCTCTTACTGTCCATTGAGTAATATTCACTCCTCGGACCTCACGGAGCTCTTGTTGTACTTGAACTGCATTAAGTCGAAGGTTTCTTAATGACCTGGACACAATAAAGCCGTCATAAATTTCCGTTATGCATCGTTTTTTTGCCTGCTTCTGAGCGCTGATGAAAGGATCTAGTCTCCTCATAACATTCACATACCCTTCAAACCGCCGCACGTGTCATATTCAGTCATTGCGCAACAAATGGGTAGCTATATCCAGTTTCACGTAAAATAATTACTTGTGTGGCTTTTTCCGGCTTAGTATGCATTAAAGTAACACACTTTAAAACTAATAAAATTATAAAAACCGAATTATCTTCAAACTATTCCGAAGACAATAATTTAAAAAAGTTTAAACATACTCATGATAATTTCCACGTAATATACGTTTCTTTTGTTTTCCGTTGCTACACTTCATAAACAATAAGCACTCTTGATAAATTTATATCATTGTCAAAGCATCTTAAATCATCTTTCAAACTGTATAAGTTTTGTTTTGATTTAGCCTATTGTTTGAAATAAAAAGTGTACAGAGGGCCGATTTTTATTCACGTAAGTGTATATTGACTTCTAGACTATAAAGGCTGTCTTGTGACAATTTTGGACACTTTTGGTTCAGCCATTGTATTCAAATTGCACCGGTAAAAATTTGTGGAGTCTGCTTTCACTCTCCTTTTCACCACAGAGTTAATCCCGTCCATTCCTTAATAAACTCATATTTTTTACCTATTGATTAGCTAATTATTTAAAAATATTATCCATGGAGAAAAAATTGAAATTATTTTATTTGACCGAAGCAGACAGTTTCGCCAAATATATTTAATGAAAGTACATTTCGTACTATTGACCGGATTTTAGACAAGCTCGAGAACATAAATTCTTTAGTAAAACGACAGTTTTCGAGTTCCCCTAGAAATCAAGGACAAAAATAAAATATTGCCATCAAATCTTGCATCTTAGCTTATATGTTTCGGGTTTAAATGGACGAAATTTATTATGCTTCTGAATTTACCAGCTTAAATGTGGCTTCTCAAAGTTATTTTGGACTGAGCCGGATAACTTTAAGTTGTCTAAAATACGTTTAGTAGTGGAGTGAGAAATGAATATGTTTGGGTGTCTTTCATGAAAGATATTGGTTCTGTCTCCTCCGTTAATTAAAATAACTTCTATTTTATCCTCCTTGGTTCACATTTTCAAATAGTTAAATAGATAAATTTTACAATACTGACATTTATTCACTAATTTATGGCATAGAATGCCTAAATCCTTGTTTTCTAAGCCTACAAGTAAATTTATTGAAGTTTCAGAATAAGCATAATATTTACTTATTTTTAGAAATTTTGAGCAAAATTTTGTTACGCACATAACTTGCACTTAACTTAAAATTAATGGTATTTCCTAATTTTTTTTCTCATTATGATCGATGAATAAACATTTTTAATATATAAAATATAAAAATATTCCATGAATGTGCTCCTTACTTCTTAATGAAATCTTTTATTTAAAAAAAATATTTTGTTGTAACGAAAAACAAAAAAAAAATTTTTTTACATAACGGTAATGGCCTTTTTGTAAAATTCGAATAAAATGTACACTAAAGAAATATACAGCCACATTCTTTAAGAAGGTTCAAGGCTTAGACCCGATCTATTTGTCTTTAAAGTTAGATCTTCTAATTGGCCAGTTCGGTTTTGATTATGATACTTTTATAATCTATATTACAGATGTCAGTAAATAGATGCTTATATATGAATATCAATCTAAGTTCGTATCTTAGATATAAAGTTCTAAAATAGATAAAAGCAATAGCTGTGTCACAAGAATAAATAAAATTTTTCTTGTTGCTGGTTTAGAAATACAAGAAGTTTTTATGTTTTTATTTCGAAGGTTCAAAACCTACTTACCTTATCGTTACATTTGTCATTTAAAAGTTCAGCTGTCAATTTATAGTTGTTTAAAAGTTAGACCAAGTTTGTGAATTGAAGAATTGAATTCTTTTTTGGTAAAATATTGGAAAAAAGTAAAGTTTAACCTCCTAATTCACTAGCATGATGTAACTTTAAAACCGGTCTACTGAGAAGAGCAACAATTAGTCAAGAAAGTTTTGAACTTTGAAAATACAAGAATAAGAAATAAATTTCTTTTGAATACCGAACCGGCAAAAATGGTGAATTTTGTTTATTTTCCGGACAAAACTATTTCTGGTACATATTTCAATCCCTTTTCGCTAGGGTTTCATCCTTAATATTCCCACATGATCTTATTTGTGATTACAAAAATACAAACAACTTTTTCTTACAACATTTGTTTATATTAGAACAATTAATGATATTTTTAGATGTTTCGAATTTATAAATGATTTTTGCGGAGTGAAGCAAATGCGACATTTTTCTATAGTTTGTTTTTACATAATTAGAATCCAAAAGATAACCAAAACATTTGATATGTCGCGTTTACTTTACTCCGCAAATGTCATTTAAAAATTCGGGTACTTGTTTGAAAAAACGCTCAAATCAGTCGATTTTAATTATTAGTTTAGAGCTTGCGTCATACCGAGATATACAGGGTAATTCAAAAAGGAGCAAAGACATCATCGATGTTTTTTATGAACTGTAAATTCCATTTTTTTATTTCAGAATTAGAAAGCGTACATTTTTCTACATACGACAAAGCAAATGACGATGCCGATTAGATAAGGAAATTGTCAAGAAGAATTTTTTTAATTCGCAAGATATTCCACCTGAAATAACATTAACAAAATTAATTCAAAAACTTTTTTTTTATTTCCAATCTAATAAAAAGTTAGTTTTAATATTAGATATTAGCATTGTGTATCCTAAATAAATATTTTAAGTTCTTCGTTGACGAAAGAAGTGTGTTCGAAAGTTTATTTAACTTTATTGCTATTTTATGGGAAAATGATAAAAGTAACGGAACGTGAAAGTATTGAAATATTATGCGTGATGGGTTTTGAAGATAGAACGCGCACACAAATAGAGGTAGTTGGGTTATTCAATACTACTTACCCTGATCGACAATTTATAAGTCAAAGCATGGTAAGCCGAGTTGAGGCAAAGTCCAGGGAGTATGGGCTTGTTCGGTGTATCAAAAAATCTGGTTGAACCTCAATAACAGAAGATCAGGTTAATATTCTGTGAACAGCTCAAGATAATCCTCGATCCACACTCATTAAAACAGCTTCAATTTTTAATGTAGCTTGTTGTAGTATGTATAAAATACTAAAAAACAAGCAGTATCACTCCTAGAAGATATGCCAAGTTCAGGAGTTGTTAAAAGATGATTTTGATCGCCGTAATCAATTTTACGAGCATTGGTAACAATAATTTTGAAAAAGAATTATTTTTTCTGATGAGGCAACATTCATTGTAAATGACTGTGTCAATAGACAAAATTGTCGGTAATGGGCAACTAAAAATCCTCATTGCTTCACAGCAGTTAACAGCACTAAAATCTTTAAAATGTAAATATGTGGTAGGGTATAGTTTTCGGAAGAATCCTCATTTCTTTGACAGTACCATCACTGATGTGAGATTTTTAGAGTTTCTTCAAAATGACTTCATTTCTGCACCTATAGCTTTGTATCCAGACCGACAAGAACCCGATATGCTCCAATGTGTTTTTTTCCAACAAGATAGAGCATTGCCTTACTATGCTGCCCCTGTCAGTGCTTATTTGCATGAGGTTTTTCCGAAACTTTAGAGAGGCAGGAGAGAGACAATTGAGTGACCAGCCGGACTACCAGATTTGAACTCCCTTGATTATTTATTGTGAGGATACTTACAAACTAAAATATACTTGATCCAGCCCGACAATTTAGAAGTACTAAAAATTTAATAAGCCAAGAAGGACGAAACATAACTGCAGATATCATAGACAATGTTCAGAAAGAATTTGTTCATCGACTTGGCTACTTCAGATTGCCAACGGAGCCCCGTTTGAACGTTAAATTTAGATTATGTCAAAATTCGCGGCTTATATTTTGAAGTTTTCGAGTAATTTTTCTTGACAATTTCCACATCGATATTTCTCATGTCTTGTGTAAAAAAATATATCCTTTCTGATCCTGTAATAAAAAATGGAGTTTACAATTCTTCTTGAGCTGTCATGTATATCGAACGGAGATTTTGAAATTAATCTTACTTCTAACCTTGGCTTTAACCTTGAGAATCATTTAAAGGTCATCTTCAGAATTTTGAATAGGGACACCTACTTTTGATACCGGAAGTAAAAAAAGCAAAGAATCAGATATAATATAATCCATGAGTGCAAGGTTAAATTTTATGGTCGGAACAAAGTCAAATTGAACTTTTCTGATAGTCTTGTGTATAGTAACTTTAAGGAAAAATGCCGATACAAAAGTTGTAGGGTCTCTAAAAATGACCTTTGTCTTTAGGGGTATATTCAGGACAAGCTCTCAATCTTACTAATTAAGGAAAGAACAAGATTAAGCCAGATAAGGCGAGACTAAGATCTAGTCCGTTAAGGCAAGATCTGCGATCTGGTCACTTAAGATAATATTAATCATAGGTCCAGCAGCACAAGGCAAGATTGGAAATCCTACCTAACTTAACTGATAAGTTAAGATATGACCAAGGTCCTGCCTGTTAAGGCAAAACCAAAAGAAGTTAACGCAAGATCTGAGATTTCACGATATTTTTGGGGGAGTTCTATTTAGCCTTTTTCTGACCTTAAAATTTAACCTTAAACTCATGGACAAGGCCAAATATTGATAAATGTTCTGAAATTTTCTGCTCTTTTCATTTCTGGGATCAAAAGTAGGGATATTCATTTGAAATTCTAAAGATAATCTATAAATGGTCTTCAAAGTCAGGATCAAAGTTGCGGTGGAGTAATTTTTAAAATCTCTGATTCCTTCAATTTTTGTTTGGCCATTTTCTCCTGAAATTAGTCGGGGCTATATATATATATATATATATATATATATATATATATATATATATATATATATATATATATATATATATATATCCAACTATCTACTAGGCGTCCATACATTGTCAAATTAATATCTCCCGAGCGCCCGCCTTCACCAAAGCGTCCGTATTAGGACGCCGAGATGTATTGCCATTTAAACTTCGGGAATAGGTTCCGGGGATTACCCAAAGACATTTCCCAAAAATTAGCTTTGACGCCCAGAAAATAGTTAAACCGACGTTTTTCGTATTAAGAATATGTCAAACTTTTTTTTACTTTCATCAATTTGATTGGTTAGCGTCCGTTTAAGATTCCTAAACATGTATTTATCATCTTTAAAGCATTCCCAATCTGGCAATAATGGTAATATTATATTCTTTTCAGACTATTTAGAATATCCTTCTGCGTAGTTCGTTTAGTATAGTTATTTCGTGCTGCGCAATAAAAAAAAATGAGTTTTTCATTCCCATCAGAATATTTAAGTAACAATTTGTTTTCTTGTAACTAATTACATGATATATTATTATGTATTAATAATATTAAAAGTTGGTATGGGGGAGTTCTCAGGGTCGCACATGACGATTCTAAAATTATTTTTAAAAAATTCAATACGGAGGACGAAAAATTAGTTTTGTTCGATTTTCTCCAAAATTGGTATGGGGGAGTTTTTGGGGTCGCACATAACGAATCCAAATTTTTTTTTTAAATTCAATATGGCGGACACAAAAATCAATTTTGTCCGATTTTGTCCAAAGTTGGTACGGAAGAGTTTTCGGGGTCGCACATGACGAATCTAAAATTATTTTTTAGAAATTCAATATGGCGGATCCAATATGACAGACGAAAAAAATCAGTTTTGTTCGATTTTTTCCAAAATTGGTATGGGGGAGTTTTTGGGGTCGCCCATAACGAATCCCAAATATTTTTAAAAAAATCAATACGGCGGACCCAATATGGCGGACGAAAAATTAGTTTTGTTCGATTTTCTGCAAAATTGGTACGGGGGAGTTTTTGGGGTCGCACATAACGAATCCAAAATATTTTTAAAAAATTCAATATGGCGGATCCAATATAGCGAAAGAACAAAATCAGTTTTGTTCGATTGTCTCCAAAATTGGTATGGGGGAATTTTTGGGGTCGCACATAGCGAATCCAAAATATTTTTATAAAATTCAATATGGCGGATCCAATATGGCGGACAAAAAATCAATTATGTCCGATTTTCTCCAAATATGGTACGGGGGAGTTTTTGGGGTCGCACATAACGAATCCAAAATATTTTTAAAAAATTCAATATGGCGGACACAAAAATCAAATTTGTCCGATTTTGTCCAAAGTTGGTACAGAAGAGTTTTCGGGGTCGGACATGACGAATCTAAAATTGTTTTTTAAAAGTTCAATATGGCGGATCCAATATGGCGGACGAAAAAATCAGTTTTGTTCGATTTTCTCCAAAATTGGTATGGGGGAGTTTTTGGGGTCGCACATAACAAATTCAAAATATTTTTAAAAAATTCAATACGGCGGACCCAATATGGCGGACGAAAAATTAGTTTTGTTCGATTTTCTGCAAAATTGGTACGGGGGAGTTTTTGAGGTCGCACATAACGAATCCAATATGGCGGACAAAAAAATCAATTTTGTCCGATCTTCTCCAAATATGGTACGGGGGAGTTTTTGGGGTCGCACATAACGAATCCAAAATATTTTCAAAAAATTCAATATGGCGGATCCACTATGGCGGACACAAAAATCAATTTTGTCCGATTTTGTCCAAAGTTGGTACAGAAAAGTTTTCGGGTTCGGACATGACGAATCTAAAATTATTTTTTAAAAGTTCAATATGGCGGACGAAAAATCGGTTTTGTTCGATTTTCTCCAAAATTGGTATGGGGGAGTTTTTGGGGTCGCACATAACGAATCCAAAATATTTTTAAAAAATTCAATATGGCGGACACAAAAATCAATTTTGTCCGATTTTGTCCAAAGTTGGTACAGAAAAGTTTTCGGGGTCGGATATGACGAATCTAAAATTATTTTTTAAAAGTTCAATATGGCGGACGAAAAATCAGTTTTGTTCGATTTTCTCCAAAATTGGTATGGGGGAGTTTTTGGGGTCGCATATAACGAATGCAAAATTTTTTTTAAAAATTCAATATGGCGGATTCACTATGGCGGACACAAAAATCAATTTTGTCCAAAGTTGGAACGGAAGAGTTTTCGGGGTCGCACATGACAAATATAAAATTATTTTTAAAAAATTCAATATGACGGATCCAATATGGCGGACGAAAAAATCAATTTTGTTCGATTATCTCCAAAATTGGTATGGGGGAGTTTTTGGTGTCGCACATAAAGAATCTAAAATTATTTTGAAAAAATTCAATATGGCGAATCCAATATGGCGAACGAAAAAATCAATTTTGTTCGATTTTCTCCAAAATTGGTATGGGGGAGTTTTCGGGGTCGCACATGACAAATATAAAATTATTTTTAAAAAATTCAATATGACGGATCCAATATGGCGGACGAAAAAATCAGTTTTGTTCGATTTTCTCCAAAATTGGCATGGGGGAGTTCTCGGGGTCGCACATGACAAATATAAAATTATTTTTAAAAAATTCAATACGACGGATCCAATATGGCGGACGAAAAAATCAATTTTGTTCGATTTTCTCCAAAATTGGTATGGGGGAGTTCTTGGTGTCGCACATAAAGAATCTAAAATTATTTTGAAAAAATTCAATATGGCGAATTCCATATGGCGGACGAAAAAATCAATTTTGTTCGATTTCCTCCAAAATTGGTATGGGGGAGTTCTCGGGGTCGCACATGACAAATATAAAATTATTTTTAAAAAATTCAATATGACGGATTCAATATAGCTGACGAAAAAATCAGTTTTGTTTGATTTTCTCCACAATTGGCATGGGGGAGTTTTTGGGGTCGCACATAACGAATCCAAAATATTTTTTTAAAATTCAATATGGCGGATCCAATATGGCGAACAAAAAATCAATTTTGTCCGATTTTCTCCAAAATTAGTACGGTGGTGTTTTTGGAGTCGCACATAAAGAATCTGAAATTATTTTAAAAAAATTCAATATGGCGTATCCAATATGGCGGATAAAATTAATTTTATCCGATATTTTTCAAAAATGATATGGGGTAGTTTTTGGGATCGTACATTGCGAATCTGGCATTATTTAAAAAAAATAAATATGTCGGATCCAAGATGGCGGATTAAAGATTCTACATCCCTCGATTTTGTCTAAAATCAGTATTGGGGGATTTTTGTTAGTGTTAATTATGAATTTAAAATAGTTTTTGAAAAACTCAATCTGGCGGATTCAATATGGTGTCCTAAAAATTTTTCATTTTTTGGTTTTTTCCAAAAAATATAGGGGGTTCATGAGGGTGTAAATTATGAATTTAATAGTATTTTTTCAGGATTCAATATGGCAAACTAAAAATTTTATATTTTTTGATTTTGTTCAAATTTTTATTTTGAGAATGTAAATAGCGAATATAAAATTATTTTAAGAAAATCTAATATCTCCGATGGAATATGACGGTCTAGGAATTTTAAATTTCCGGATTTCATCCAAAATTGACACTAGGGGGCTTTGAAGGGTTTAGATTTAGATTAGATTAAGATGTTAAAATTATTTTTTTGAAATTCAATATGGCGGATCCAATATGGTGAGCTGAAAATTTTACCTTATTCGCATTTTTTCAGATTTGGTATTAGGGTGTTTTCGGGGTCGTGTATTACGAATACGAAGTTAATTTTTTACAACTATTAAGTTCATAAGGTACAATATGAGGAACTGAAAATTCTACATTTTCCAATTTTGTCTTAAATTGATACTGAGGAGTTCTTGGGGCGCATACAAACTCGAGATGCAGTATAAAATATATCTGGCTAAGAAATTTACGTCTCAAGTTCTTTAAATATGGATATTGGAAGGTTTTAGGGCCAATATTATCAATCTGAAATTAATTTGAAATTTAAGAAAGTGGCCAGACTAAATATTTGTTTCATACAATTTCACTGGTAATTGGAGAACTATAAGAATCAAAGAAATTTAAATGATCCATTTTAGGCTGATTTACAACTTTGGATAAAATGTGTACTTTTTTGCCACCTTGGAGTCATTGCGAGGTACACTAATCTCGATTAGTACTTACTCCAAATAATTTATGGATATCATAATGAATTCAAAACCAAAAATAGAAAAATAAAATTTTTATAAAAAAATTGAACCGACTTCTAAGTGCGCTAAAAAGTGAAAAATATCTACAGATTTTTATATGAAATTGAAATTTTTGAAATCGGCGACAAATAACTATTACTATATAAAATTATGGTAAGAAAGCAATTACAAATAAAGAATTTTTAATTCGTTTGTGCAAATCCCATTTTGTTAGGTATCAGTTTGGCGCCGACTTCAAAAATTTCAATTTCATATATAAATTTATAGTTATTTTTCACTTTTTAGCGCACTTTTAGAAGTTGGTTCAATTTCTTTATAAAAATTTTATTTTGTAATTCAATATTGCGGATCCAATATGGTGTATTGAAAATTTTACGTTATTCAGATTTTTCAAAATTGATATTAGGGGGTTTTCGGACTCGTAGGTTACGATGTGAATTTAATTTTTTACAATTTAATATGGCAGATACAACAAAGCAGACTAGGTATTTTAAATTTTTCAGATTTTTTTCAAATTGATTTTGGGGGTTTCTTGGGATGTATAACATGGATTTTAAATTTTCTCTATATGCAGGATAAAATATGTCAGACTATAAAATTTCCATGTCCCTAGTTCTTTTATTGTCGAGATTGAGGGAGTTATAAGGGCTTAGGTTACGAATCCAAAGTTAATTTCTTAAAATTTGTGATGGCGGATTTACTATAGCAAACTATATAGTTGTGTGATACAATGTCATTCAAACTGGTATTTGCATTAGAAATTTTGAATATATTCGATTTCGTGCAAAATTGATACTGGGGTTTTCTTAGGAGCGTAGATAACGACTATATTTTTTTTAAATTTACATTTTCCGAACCTTTAACTATAAAAATAAAATAATATTCCTTATAACTGGATTTTTTAAACTAGATTTCTTATATAAATTAAAAGTATGTTCTCTAAAAATCTGAAAGAAATATATTAGTTCTTTTTAATTATTATTTACTAACAAAGTTTATATGCAGCATATCCTCTATTTTGATTACTGTTAAGTTGGTTTAGAGCTGCCATAAATTCTGCGTTAATTTAATAAGATATCGCTTTTCTTCTCCTTCACGTCGTTTAAAGGAAAAATATAGACAAATAATATATTTCCTGCCAATTCAACTCTGGCTCTCTCTCCATACGCGTTTCGATTACCTAATATCATCAATGAAGCTGTAAAAATCAAAAGCAAGACTCACAAGAAACAACTATCCATATAAAATCTAAATTTCAAGACATGTCGACAGGATGTTAATTCTACAGACGTTTTTGATGTCGGAGAGTTACATATCAACAGTCAAACGACGTCTATGCATACACTGGAATAGTGCGAAAGTTAAAAATTAAAATTTCAGCACGATGTAAAGAAATATTTTAAGGCCGTAACAGATAATAAGGTACCACTTTTCTTCTCCTTTAGGTCGTTTAAAGAAAACAAAATAAACAAGCAGTTTAGTTCTTGCTGATAAAGCTCTTGTTCTCTCTTCATACGCATTTCGATCACCTAATGATGTTATCAGTGAAGATGTTTAACAGTTGGACTACAAAAATGTCTGCATATCCTACCGATATGTCTCGGAAGTTAGATTTTATATGTACAGTGGTTTCTTGTGAGTTTTGCTCTTATCCCGTTACACCTCCAATGATGAGATCATTAGGTGTTCGAAACGCGTGTGGAGAGAGACCCAGAGCTGAATTGGTAAGAAATCAATTATATTTTTTCCTTGAAACAACCTGAAGGAGGACAAAACGGTCGTAAAATAGTTCTTTATATCGTATTAAAATTTTATAGTCAAATTCATTAAGAAGCTTTAAGAGTTAAACTCGATCTCTAGTTGTCATGGGACTTAAATCCTCTAAACCGCCAATATCGTCACTAACAATTGTTTTAAGAAAGTCATTTATAAAAGTAAATATTAAGAAGAAAACAAAAATAAAATTATATTATAAATAAAAGTGACCGTCAACACTTCTATCGTGGTAATCATAAAAATTTTTTAAATTATTTTTCTACTGCAAACAACGTTTTCCAATCCAAATGATTTGCAATGTTAAAACCTAATATACATAGTTATAAGTTTCATGAATATTTCATTGTAAAATAAAATATGGCACGGAATCTTTTCTTATTCTATAATATTTTAAGTAATTTTAATATAAACACCACAGCATTTAAAGAAAAGCTTCCTTCCCTAATTCAATTTTCTTAAATTATAACATAACAAAGTAACATAATGAACGTATCCAATAAATATTCCAATTATACCTACGAGTAATTACAAATATCCAAAGTAACATATCTCGCAACACTTAGTCCTAAAGCAATAACTAATAACAGCGCCTAATCTACAACAAAGAATAACTTATTTTACGGTATTATTTCTTTCCTTCTTCAGGACATTTAGCTTTTTAGTATAAAACTTGGCAATGTTGTAAGACGCCTACTAATCGAAGAAGTAAAAGTGATGAATATTTAACGGACGCTGCGAAATCAATTAAATAAACGATAAATAAATACTTAGGACGCCGAGTGCATGGTTTGTAAAAGGACGCTTAGGGGTGGTAGAGTAAAAAATCTGTCATAAAATTAACGGTGGACGCCAACGGGAGGATTTATGAACGGACGCTGCGAAGTTAGCTGGATGTATATATATATATATATATATATATATATATATATATATATATATATATATATATATATATATGTATATATATATATATATATATATATATATACTCATCCAACGCACTTTGTGACCTCCTGTAAAATTTTCGACTTTATGGCATCCACTAGAAAAACAATATAATTCGTCAAACCAAAAATATGACTTTTCAAAAACAAATAATGTATCCATTTGTGAACAAAAAAATCAAACCATACACAAATTAAAAAAAAAAAAAATTTCCTATCTCTTCGACATCCCTGTATATTTAATATACATTTCTATTTAACATCCCTTGTGACATCTGTAAAATTACTACATACCTTGTGACATCATCGCGGTGTTGCCACTTTTAAATTACGTAATATAAGGAATGAAAAGTGGAGGAGCAATTAATCCTATAATGTTTAACTTTCGCTGTAAATTGAGTAACTGCAATTTTCCAAACGTTGGATATAGTTCCAGCCAAAGGTGAAAATTAGTGCTGTTTTTGACGTAAATTCCGAAGTGGATGAGACCTATCCAGGGGTGTTCGGAGCAGTGAAAGAACAAACCCTACATAAAAAGTAACAGTAAGAATAAGTTGGGGCTAAGAGGGGCGGTCAAAGTGGGCTAAAACAAGTTTTTTGAATTTACAAGCCAAGTAATTCATTTTGGAAAAAAATTCAAATAAAAGATGTAGAGATTTTAAAAACCTACAATTTAAATACTCTTAATCGGCAATTCTTTTGATTTTAAAGGGAAGCCCTCGTCATTTTGAACAAAATGATATTTGATAATAGTAAATTAGACAAAAATGTTGCTTAGACGCAAAATATTGATTGCTATAACTTCTTTTTGGGTGAACATTTTAAAGTCCACAAGCTTCAATCTCTTCGTGAAAGCCTAAATTTTCATATGTTGTTGGGGGCAAATGAAAAAAAAAATAATAATTTCTAACCCCTTAAATATCGCTCTAAAAAAGGGGGTGGTGCCATATTCATAAAACACAGAAAATGGTCCATTCGTTGTTGAAATACGACGAAATTTTCCGAGCGCTGCTGATGTAAAGCTGCGAGTTCAGTGTTTTCCGTGCGCAAGAGCTTTGTTTCTTTATAAAAAAAAACACTCCCTTTTTTAAAGCGGTAATTAAGGGGTTGAAAATTAATTTTTAATTTGTTTCTGACAAGGTATGAAAGTGTTGGCCTTCACGAAAGGATTGAACCACTGTGGAAGTCAAAACATTCACTCAAAAAAAGTTATAGTAATCAACATTTTGCGTCTTGGAATAAGTAATTAGCAATATCTCAGCAACAAATTATCCGATTTGCTATTATAAAAAAGACGAGCAAAAAGTGCCTTGAGTATATATATACAGGGTGATTCAAAAATCGATCACGAAACTTAAGGGGGTGATTCTACTTGACAAAATAAGGGTAGAGCTTCATATAATTTTTTTTCAAAATGTCATTCGTTTTCGAGTTACAAGCCGTCCAAGTTCAAGTTTTTATTTTTTGTTTTTTGAATTACTCGCTTACAGGAAAACCGATTTGACTAATATTTGAAAGATAGGCTAAGTCTTCTACGCTTCATCATTTTAGTAACAATTCACATTGATTGTTTGCCGCTAGAGGGCACTTTACCTACATTGAAAATTGTTTTTTTGTCATAATTTTTTAGTGTTGACAGCTACAGTAGTTTTTGGCATAATTTCTGAAAGACTGATGCCAGGCCTTTAAAAAAGGTGCTCTTTATTTACATCGCTAAACCCAACGGTTTAGACGTAAATCACCCTTAAAAATTAAGTGGTAAATTTACTTTTCTCATTTCATTACCACCAGCTACCAGGTAAATAGCTATCAAAGTATGCTAGAGCTGTCAGTTTAACATCAAATAAATTCGCTTTTTAAACTATTTAATTTATAATCTTAAAATAACTAATAATGGCTAATCACCAATATTCAAATATCGAATATTGTGATATCCATTTTTGTTATGGAAAAGCAAATGGTAATGCAGAGTTGGCAAGAAGATATTATATGGAGAGTTATCCGGAAAGAAATATCCCTCATGCTCAAACATTTTCCAGTGTGCACAGGAGGCTTGCGGAATGTGGTTCCTTTAAAAGTTATAATGGAAATAGGGGAAGATCTAGAACTGCTAGAAACGTGCAACAAGAAGAAAGATGCTTGAAATTATTGAAGATAATCCAGGTATTAGTACTAGAAAAATTGGGAATGAAGTGCGGCTCTGTCAGGCTAGTTCATGAAGGATACTAAGAGAAGAACAACTCTACCCGTTTCATTCAAAAAAGGTGCAGGCTCTTTATGACGATGATCGGCCGAGACGGTTGGAAATGTGCAATCAGATCCTAGCTAAGTATGAACACGATAATCGATTAATTGGCGTCATATTATTCACTGACGAAGCTGGTTTCACTCGTGATGGCATAACAAATCTACACAACATCCACACATATGCTTACAAGTACCCAAACAATGTGGTAGAAACGAAACATCAGCGTAGATTTTCACTAAATGTGTGGGCAGGGATAATAGGAGATTACCTTATTGGTCCTCATTTCTTTGATGGCCCATTAACTGGTGACGTATACATAGATTTTATCCAAAATCGTCTCCCATTGTATCTGGAAGATGTGCCATTGGAAGTAAGGGCCAACATGTGGATCCTCCAAGACGGAGCTCCGCCCCACTTTAGTATACGTGTCCGACAGTATTTGAATGCAACGTATCCTGAGCGATGGATAGGACGAAGTGGACCATTGGCATGGGCAGCGAGGTCACCAGACCTTAATCCTATGGATTTTTTCTTTTGGGGTCATTTGAAACAATTGGTGTACGATATTCCAGTAATCAACGTCGAGGATCTTCGCTTCAGGATAATCGAAAAGTGCCAAATTATTAAAGAAACACCAGGAATTTTTCATCGAGTTAGGCGACATTTTTTGAAGAGTGTTAGGAAATGTATGGAAGAAAATGGGGGACATTTTGAGAATCTTTTTTAGTTTGTTTAGTACTGTTTCATTAATTTTTATCAATTAAATGTATATCGCAATAATCCATAATATGAATATTTACTGATTAGCCATTATTAGTTATTTTAAGATTATAAATTAAATAGTTTAAAAAGCGAATTTATTTGATGTTAAACTGACAGCTCTAGCATACTTTGATAGCTATTTACCTGGTAGCTGGTGGTAATGAAATGAGAAAAGTAAATTTACCACTTAATTTTTAAGGGTGATTTACGTCTAGACCGTTGGGTTTAGCGATGTAAATAAAGAGCACCTTTTTTAAAGGCCTGGCATCAGTCTTTCAGAAATTATGCCAAAAACTACTGTAGCTGTCAACACTAAAAAATTATGACAAAAAAACAATTTTCAATGTAGGTAAAGTGCCCTCTAGCGGCAAACAATCAATGTGAATTGTTACTAAAATGATGAAGCGTAGAAGACTTAGCCTATCTTTCAAATATTAGTCAAATCGGTTTACCTGTAAGCGAGTAATTCAAAAACCAAAAAATAAAAACTTGAACTTGGACTCGAAAACGAATGACATTTTGAAAAAAAATTATATGAAGCTCTACCCTTATTTTGTCAAGTAGAATCACCCCCTTAAGTTTCGTGATCGATTTTTGAATCACCCTGTATATATATATATATATATATATATATATATATATATATATATATATATATATATAAACGTGCGGATCCAGGGGGGGGGGGGCGGTGAAGGCAATCCCCCCCCAAGAAAAATCACCCGATTGTGCCTCTTACTCTAGGAATGTGTATGCTGTTGGCTTCCAGCCCCCATCGACAACTTGTTTTTTCTTACAATCGCCCAACCAAGAGCTTTCAGTTTAGGAAAATAGACCCGATTCAGGCTCTTATATTAGGAATGTGTATGCTACTGGCTTCCACCCTTCCGTCGACAACTTGTTTTTTCTTGCGATCGCGTAAACCAAGAGCTCTAAGGGGGGGGGGCGATCGCAAGAAAAAAAAATGTCTACGTGTGGGTGAAGCCAGCAACATATCCATTCCTAGTATAAGAGCCAAATTCGGGTCTATTTTCCTAAATTCTAAGCTCTTTGGTGGGCGATCGCAAAAATAAACAAATTGTCGTTGGGGGGGGGGGTGGAAGCCAGCAGCATATACATTCCTAGTATAGGAGCCAGAATCGGGTCTATTTTCCTGAACTTAAAGCGCTTGGATGGGGCGAACACAAGAAAAAACATGTTCTCGATGGGGGAGTGGAAGCCTGCAGCATACACATCCCTAGTATAAGAGCCAGAATCGGGTCTATTTTCATAAACTCAAAGCTTTTGGTGAGGGGGCCATCGCAAGAAAAAACAAGTTGTCGATGGGGGTCTGAAAGCCAACAGCATACACATTCCTAGATTAAGAGGCATAATCGAGTGTATTTTTGTGAACTCTAAGTTCTTGGAGGGGAGGACGACTGCCCTCACCGCCCCCCTTGAATCCACACGTATATATATATGGTGGACATTGGTTCCCATCAGTACGAGACAGGCATGTACACCTCATCTCTCAGAATTTCATGCAATGTATATGGAATAATAATATCCTTTAGTATTAGGGTATATCTGAATTAATTTTAATGTACCGACGTTGAACTATCTTTTTAGTTATTTTATTGAAATCAAACATAATGTACAACGAACTGAATTTACTTGAAATTCAAAGTAAATGTAAATTATTCACAATTTATGTATGTATATATATATATGTATATATATATATATATATATATATATATATATATATATATATATATACAAAGTTTTCTGTTTAAAAAATGCATTTTTACCATTTATTTAAAAACGCTACGTTCAACTGTTTTTTCTGTTTTCACCATCTTAATCAGCAGAAATTCTACTACTATACTAATTTATTCGACTTTATATCTGTAATAATTAAAAGTTAACAATAGAAAATATACTTAATTAAAATAAATATTTTTTTGCCGCTCATATCAATTAGTAATAAAGTAAATATGATCTATTTATAAACCTATTTAAATACCCCCCACGCTTTTGACCTTATTTTAGTTTAATACCCATTTCTATCGACAGCGCTCCGCAGCGGTACAAAGTTTTAAAATATTCTTAGCTCTAACTAATGTAATATCGTTTACTTTGCTGTTGGAGTAAATCTATCATAAGTCGTTAAGGAAAAGTTTCCTCCTCATGACGTATAAATATTTAAGGTGACAATAATGATGTAAAGCTCTTAAAGTAACTTTCTTGTTCGTATCAGAACTTAAGTTTAACTTATCTTTGCAGATTATGTTCCTAAAATACCTTACTTTTGAAGAAAATACCTTAATATTCATTATTGAAATATAAATTTATTGTTCATAAATTTAACTTTGAAATGTCGTGATTATTTTAAAACAGATATTTATTTTTGAATAGATGTTAAAGTAAAAGGTAATGTAGTTGAATTTTAGTATCTTTCAAAATTTATGAATATGATAAAATTAATACTTGAATTACAATAATACAAGAACAGATCGAACATACCGTTGAGAACAATAAAAGTATCAAAGTATTGAGAACAAAATTAGGAACGGAAACAAGACAAATAATCAAGGTGAAAGATAAAAATGGTCAGTTTTTAACAAACAGAGAGAAAATTCTTAAAGTAGTCCAAAATTTTTACAAATTACTATGCAGAAGCCAAAACAAAGAGAATAGCAAAGATCAAGTACCAGAAATATTGACAAGGAAAAAGGGCATTGTCAACCAATCAAAACAAATGCCGGAAATCATAATAGATGAAATAAAACTAGCCATAAGAAAAACTAAGAATAACAAATCTCTAGGCGAAGATGGTATAGTTACTGAAGCAATCAAAATCGGAGGTGTTTGTCTACTTAAGAAAATAAAAGACCATTTTAATATGTGCCTTTTGGACATTACAAGCTCAAAATGAGAAAAATCCACTAAATAAATCTGAAAAAAATGTAGATTTTTGGGATCGCTGAATCCGGATTCGTGATATGTTTAATCCCCCAGGTCATTTCAAGGTAAAATGGAGAAAAGTTCACTTAATAAATCTTAAAAAGAAGATACGTAATTTTTAGGGGTCGCTGAATTCAAATTCATGGTTTGTTTAGTTCCCCAAGTTTAGCCAGAGGTTATTTCAGTGTCATTTCAAGGTCAAATTGAGGAAGATCTACTAAATAGATCTGTAAAAGAAGATCGATAGATTTTTGATGACCCTGAGTCTGAATTAGTGGTTCGTTTAATACCTCAAAGTTAACCAGAGCTCATTCC
Organism: Diaprepes abbreviatus; assembly: GCA_034092305.1. Classification (NCBI taxonomy): domain Eukaryota; kingdom Metazoa; phylum Arthropoda; class Insecta; order Coleoptera; family Curculionidae; genus Diaprepes; species Diaprepes abbreviatus. The sequence goes on from JASJET010000055.1 coordinate 31,963,502, forward strand.
AAGGCCGTTTCAAGATCAAATAAAAAAAAAACTAAATCAATCTGTAAAAGAAGAGAACCCATGCACAGCAAGGTCAATATGTGTTACATAGCAGACTGGAAAGCGAATAAAGTTTTTGAGTCGAAACTTAAACTCCCAAAATCTCATACCCCACGCATAGCTAGATTAATGTCCGTTACATAGCAGATATGCAAGCGAAGTTAGTTTTTTATGAAATAGTAATCCAGAACCCAAACTCACAAAACCCAGGCACAGCTAGATTGATATCCATTACACAGCAGACAAGCAACCAGGCTAAGTTTTTATAAATAAGCTAAAATATGTGCTCTCATAACCATATATCCCATGCTCAGCGAGATCAATCTCCGTTACGCAGAAAGTTCTCCGAAAACCATATAACCCCGACACAGCATGTATGAGAGTTTGGGATTTGTATAATACACTTATAAAAACTCGCTTTGCTAGCCTAGCTGTTATGTAATGGATCCCGATCTACCAGCGCGAGGGGCAGGTGGTTTTAGAAACTTGGGTTTCGCCTTGAAAACTCTGTTCACGTACCTGTGTGGGGTATGTGATTTTGGGAGTTTGAGCTTCGGCTCAAAAACTCGATCCGCTTGCCTGTCAGATGTGTAATGGATATCGATCTAGCTGCGCGTGTGTTCTCTTTTTTACAGATTTATTTAGTGACTTTTTCAATTTGACCTTGAAATGACTTTGAAATGGCCTCTGGTTAATCTTAACGTATTAAACGAACCACGAGTTCAGAATCAGCGCCCCCAAAAATTCTATATATCTTCTTTTACAGATCTATTTGGTAAATTTTTCTCAATTTCACCTTGAAAGGACCCTGAAATGACCTTTGACTGAACTTGGGAGGTTAAACAAATAAGGATTCGGATTCGGCGACCTCAAAAACATACGTATCTTCAGATTTATTTAGTGAATTTTACTCTATTTGACCTTGAAATTATCTTATACCTGACGTGATAGGGGGTACCGCACCTCAGATTTGGATTCAGGGCGTCTAATTACATAATATTAAAATGATCTGGTTAAATAGGCATCCACTTTTTTTTTGCAAATCTGTGATATTTATAACGTTTTTAAAAATATATGAGAAAATCCCATCGATTTCTTAAAAGTTGGCAAAATAAAAGTTATTTTTTAACTGTGACTTTAATGGCCCTATTTTAAATTAATTTCATTTTCTCTTAAATCAAAATTAAACGTAAAATAAATGAAAATTAGAATAAACACGAAGAAAGAATAATTCTTAACAACTTTGTTAAACTCTTTATTTTGAAAAACTGAAAACTTTATTATTTACGCCTTCACGAAGTATGCAGATTCAGGCCAAACGACGAGATGAGATCCGAAATGCGATGCAACGCTAGATAGCAAAAACTTTCTTTCCAAGTTGTATCGTAAATTGGACATCATTGGTGGCCTTGTAACACTTTTATTATTCCGATATTGTTTTGACTATATAAAAATTTGTTGTTTGGTTGTTCGTTGTATAACTGGAACATATTTCAAATGTATCATAAACAGATTTTAGCATCTAGCCCAAGTTATTGAAAGTTGGAACGAAAATATAATAATATATTATTCGATGAAAACTAGCCAGGGAGGGTGTGAAAGTTATACTTTTTTAAAACTTATTGTAAATATTTATCTCAGCAATAGCTTGAATTGCACTAAATTTAGTACTTTAGGGATGTTTAAAAGGAACTACTATGTTGACAACAAATAACGGGGAAAACCCAAGTTCTGTCAGGTCATTAAACCAATTTACATTTTTATTTTTACTATGTTTATATATTTCTAAAGATTCAAGAATATTTAAGTTTTGGCCCTTTGTTGAATAATGTAATATGTCAGTGTTGCTTAAATCAGGAAAACTGTGGCTGTGTTCTAAGCAATGGTTGGCAAAGCTCGAGTCTGTTTTTTGTAGTCTATATCATCGGTGGTGTTCTGCAAATGGAGTTTTATAGCTTCTACCACTTTGTCCAATATACAAGCTATCACACTCTGTACATTTTAACTTATAAACTCCTGATTTATCTAATTTATTAATTTTATCTAGAGCATTGTTAAGGATAGTGGACATGTTGTGTTGAGATTTAAAGGCTACTTTTATATTATGTTTGGAAAGAGTATTAGCTATGTTTTCTGATAGAGTACTACAGTATGACAAGGATATATAAGATGAACTATCTTTATCATTTTTTATTTTGGGATATACTGAATTAAAAGATATTTGTTTTTGTTTTTTAGTTAATAATTTCTTTATGGTGTGTTGGGAAAAATTGTTTGATATTGCAATCCTTTCAATGATATTTAATTTTAGCTTTTTTGTGTCTGGGTATTTCTAAGTAAAAAATAATATTCTTTTGACATCTTTTATCCAAAAAAAGTTATACCTAGTAGGTGTCACTTCGGGTAGCCGTGTCTGAGAAAATCGAATTTAAATGTTTTATTATGTGCTGAGATTCGCCACACACTTTCTCTAGGTTTAAGACCGGTCCGAGAAATTTGGAGCTTGTTTAAGGGTCAACAGACCAACAATAATAAAAATTTACATATCCACTAACTAACAATGATAAGAAAGTTACAGGGAAGTATTTTCAAAAGATTCAATCCAACAAAGCTTTATGGTTTTAAAATTTATCATTTAATTGAAAATCATGGTTCTTGGGTTTCAGTTTTCATAATATTGGACATATTACAAAACAATGACATGGACTTCATCCATTAGAATTAATTAAGGCATGTTTGATTTCCACTTATTTTACTTTTCAAGGAACTTTTTACGGAAGATTTCAGGAGCGGCCATGGAATCTCCGCTTTCACCTGTTGAAGCTAACATACTCATGAAAGCTTTGGAATAAAACGCCTTGTCTTCTTCTTCTCTAAAACCTAAATTTTGGTGGAGGTATGTAGATAATACGTTCGTAGTTTGGCGACATGCCGCAGATAACCTGCATAATTTTCTGGATCATCTAAATCAACAACACTCTAGCATAAAATTTACTCTGGAAACTGAATCAAATTGTGCCATTCCCTTTCTTGAAGTATTAGTACAAAGGAAAGAAAATGGCAAATTAGGACATTCTGTGTACAGAAAATCAACACATACAAATCGATATCTTAATGCAACGTGACACTATCATCTTTCTCAAAAACAATTGGTCATAAACTCTTTGGTACACAGAGCACTTTTATTATGTGATGAACAAACACTGAAATCAGAAATAGAAAAACTGACTAATGCTCTGAGAGGCAACAGACATTGTGCGGAAGATATAAGACATTCTATTAATAAATATAAAAACCCAACTCCTCAACAAAATGTTATAATTGTACCTTCTATGGACTTACCTTATATACACGGAACTACCGACAAGATTGCCAGATTGCTTCAAGAATTAAACACTCGGACAATTTTCAACACATGTAAAAAAGTTGGACAATCTTTGAAGTCTCTAATGGACCCAATTCCATTTCAAACAGAAGGCATTTACAAGAAACCTTGTTCTTCAGATAAAGTGTATATAGATGAAACAGGACGGTCTATATCTAGGCTTAAGGAACATGAGAGAGAGAAAAAAGAAACAAATTGTACAATCTGCAGTAGCTGAATACCCGCATTGCTCAGGTCACACTTTTAATGTAAAAGAAACTAAGGTGCTAGCATCAGTGTCTGGTTTCTTTAAACATAAAATTAGAATCAGTCGAAATATACAAATATTCAAATAATACTAATAAAGATGCAGGTTACAGTCTACATCACATATGGAAATCGATTGTAACGCTAGCTCACGGTTCGTTAAGCACTAGTCGAGAATAAATACCGGGCTGTTGCTCCTCGATAGTCATTCAGTGTTCTAATGTGGAGTAAAGATCCTTGAAGATACCTAGTGCAATCGTAGGCGAAACATCAGATAATATTTACAATTCCATTTTGACACACTTGACCAAATCCGTGAAAGCTTTCGTGCTTTATTATCATTTAATTCTTTAAATTTTTGCTGTGATCGGAGAATACGCTGACGCAGAAATGACCGATATGATATTAATTTACGGTTATTGCCAGGAAAATGGTCGGGAGTTGGTGAGAGATTTCCAGATAAACGCGTATCGAACCATTAAATATTTGCCGCTGTTGAAAGGCGTCTTCGAGAAATTGGGAGTTTTGCTCCTGCAGCGATTGATTATGGACGGAAACTTACGGTTAGGACATCAGAGGTTGAGAAAGAAATTTTGGACCAAATTGAAGGAAACTCGATTCTGATTACCATACACTTAGATTTGAAACTTAGAATTTCTAAAAATAAACTAAATGGGACTCGAAAAGAATAGCTGTTACATCTATACCAACTCCAGACAGTACAAAAGCTTTTACCTCTCTGTCTAAATTGAGACTAGATTTCTGTCTATTAACTAATGAATGGAGATCACATGATATAAATTTAAATAAAAATCAATTATTTACCTATGAATATTGCTTTACAAAGAGAACAATGTCAATTCTAAATATTGAATATATTTACGCTAATGAAAACTCGCATGCTATAAAGACAGATTTACTATTCTGTCATTTTACCACTTCGTTTGAATGGTCTGAATTTCCAAGAACATCTGGTATATTTATCAAATTGATTAGATGATCTTCCATTGGGTACTAGATAAAATATGTGGCTTACTCTCGAAGGTGCATTCCCACATATCCCATTAAATGTTAGAAATCATTTAAATTACAATTTTCAAAATCGATGCATTGGCAGAGTAAATGATGCTCCTGCAAATTGGCCACCCTACTCACCGAATTCAACGCCTATGGATTACTTTTTATGGGGATGAAGAATATCTTAAACATTCACTTAGAGATCAATTAAAAATTTAAATAAATAAAATTTTCCTGTTTTAGTTTGTTAGTGACTTCGTGTGTTATTCTTATTATCCTTTGCCAGTTCATTCTTACATTATTATCATTGTTAGCCCTTTGTTACTTAAATTTTTATTCTTGTTGTCTTGTTGTGTGCAATCATCGCTTATGTTTAAATGGTTTAATGAATTTAAGAAAAAAGTTTGAATATGGGGTTGCGGTCATTTACGTTGCTCATTCTTACATTTAGGCATTGGTCGGGGTTTCTTCTTATCTCTCTGTATATATCAAGATTCTCTCTGTAATCCAAGGTGTTAGAGTTATTACCCCTAGAGTGGTTCAGAGAAACTGTGTTTGGTAAAACTAATATGGTGACCAAACACAGAGACCTGAGGTTTGTTAATATGGTCTCTAATTCGGACTGCTAATGGTCTAATAGTTTTTCCTATGTATGGTGAAGGGCAATGTGGGCAAAAATGCTGATAGACCCCACTTTGTTGGATATGAGATATTAATTGTTTGTTATTGACAAAATGGAAACTGAGTTGATTTACACTCTTATATGAAATCTTCATGTTTTGAGTGTAATTTATTAAAATACATTCTATTTTATTAGAGAAGTGACCTAAGTACGAGAGTGACAAAAATTTTCCCAGCTGACTTTCATTGTAAGGAGTCGAGCTGTAAGCTTCTTTGGATTCCTTCTTGTTTTTAATTTTCTGTATATATTCATCGATGATTGTATGCTCCTACCCATTGTTTATGGCAATTAGCTTAAGAATATTGACCTCGTTGTTGTAATCCTCCGCTGATATGGGAATATTAAGCAATCTGTTAACATTGTAGTTTATGGCGGCCATTTTATGTTGAAAAGGGTGGTTAAAATTAAAAGGAATTATATGGTCTTTTTGGGTGGGTTTTCGAAAAATTTTGAAACTGAGAGAATTATTGGTTTTCTTTGATAGTTAAATCTAAGAAATTAGGCTTGTTTTCAGTTTCTATTTCTAAGGTAAATTTTAGAGCAGGATGTAGAGAATTAAGACTATTTAGAACATTAATACCCCCTTGTTTATTGCTAAGAACAATTGTAGAACAGTCGTCCACATAACGAAGCCAGTTAATTATCTTGCTCTCAGAAATTAATCTGGGAATTAAAGCATTTTCCAAGTTGTTCAGGAAGATGTCGGCCAAAAGAGGGGAGAAAGGATTCCTCATTGCCAACCCCGAGGGTTGTTCGCAGTATTTGTTATTGAATAAGTTAACCCGTCTATTTCTTTGTTATTGAAAGCAAAAAAATCCTGAGATAAGCAGAACTTAAGGAGGGTCATTATACTAAGTTTGTCCTTACTAGAGATGCTGTTCGCTGTCAACAGATTTGATATAATCGGAAGAGTTACCTTCCTCGGAATCGGCGTAAATAGATTGCACACATCGAAGGAAACAGCAATGAGTCGTCTGTGGAGTTCTTGAGGCAAAACTTAGGCTTGTCTTTGATAAACAAAACCAAAATTGCGTTTAAAACTTTAACAAATTACACTTAAAACGTGACGGTTTCATTTAAGAGTGTAAGTCAACTCAATTCCCATTTTGTCAATAACAAACAATTGATATCTTATATCCAAAAAAGTGGAGTCTATCAACTTTCTTGCCCAAATTGCCCTTCAACATACATAGAAAAAACTATTAGGCCATTAGAAATCTGAATTAGAGAACATGTTAAAAACCTCAGGCATCTGTGTTTGGTCACCATATTAGTTTTACCAAACACAATTTCTTTCTAACTCATAATAGTACAATCCTGTACCACTCCAGGGGTAATAACTCTAAAACCTTGGATTACAGAGAGGATCTTGAAATATACAGGGAAATAAGAAGAAACCCACCAATGCCTAAATGTAAGAATGAACAACGTAAATGACCGCATCCCCATTTTTAAATTTTTTCTTAAAGTCATTATATCATTTAAACGTCTGAGAACTGTAATTGCGTGGGGTGCATTCTTATAACATCTTTGATCATCTTTTTCGATTTCAGACATTTCATTTTAAATATATTAATAATCACATTCCAGCAAATTTTAACTACGACAATGTTCGTGTATTTTATTGCTTTTTCACAAAAATGAAAATTATTTCACGCCACTGAATCAAAGTGTTCGAAATATGTCACAGAATAGCCGATAACAATAACCCAGTAGATTAATATACATCTACTGCCCTTTCTTTCTGCCATTTTTCTCATTACTAATGAATAGTGGTATGACATGTAATAAACAAGAAATTAAAGAACTCATACATAGAATGTCTACTCAAGCTCACACTTACTTGTACATATATTTTTTAAATTTTTGTAGAGTTTTTATTGCTTTATTGTGCTATGACTGTGTGTGGCATAACCTCACTTTTATCTCTTAAGTTGTTGATATAAGAGTTGATTGTTTATAATGGTATTAATGTTTACATTGTTCTAACTGTTTCAATTTTAATTTGGGATTGACGTTTTAATGGTATACGTGATTTGTACTGTGTAAAGGCTGCGCTAGCGTTGGAGATTTTCTCCAAATGACAGGGTTGAGGTGTGCCCTGTGACCAGTGAGTGTGTTTGGTGAGTACTGAGAAAGCTTGTTTACTGACCATATTCTCTTATTTCTAGTGTCTGAACTCTGAGAATGGTCTAAGTAAGACCGAAAATGTTTTACCGATAATTCAAAATGTACACCGAAATACATAACAATATCTCTCCTTTTCTTGATACCTTTTAGAGACACCCTGTCTAAACTCAAAGTAATAAAAACTGAGAATTTCACTACCTTCGTTTATTTTTACACTTAAAATATTTCGCGTTAGGTAATTCCTCCTTTGGGCAATCAGCTATACATAAATATCATGCTAAATATTTTGCTGTATTTTTATTAAAGTTAAATAAAATATTTTGATGCAGCATGTATCTATTGTAACACAGCAATAGTAACTTTAACAATAAAGATTCCATCTATACAATAAAATAAATTGTTGGGAGCAAGTAGGGCGATTTATTATAAGAAGTGACCCTTTACATACTCATTTTATAGAAATAAGTCATAAATGCCAACTGCTCAAATGTTCTGGCTTCTTATGTAAACTATTTTTGTAATGATTGTCGAATTTTTTTATTATCTAAATTCTAAGCGTAAACTTTTTATTTATCTTTTCTTTCCGCTTTCTTAGGACTTATTAATGAAACATTTTGCAACTTAAACAGAGTTATTACCCTTCACAAAAAACAGGAAAAGGGGAAAAATATAATTCGGTTGGTTGAATTAAATTAGAACAGCAAATTAAATAAAGTTGCTAAAAAATATCTGACAAATTAAATTTACATGACGTTTTGCTGTATGCCTCAATCCCGTATTTCAATAATAATGTTAATTTAAAATGTGATATTTTCTATTATGACTTTAAAGGTTGTAATTATTCATGGAATTGGGATGTCGGCTATTTTTGGAAAAGTGTTAAAAACCATGCACAATTACCTAATGTGGCCGAAAATATTTAAATTTTTTTAATACAACTACTACTGTAAAAATAATAAATTTTAAATTCATTTAAATTTTCCGCCGAAACGCAAATACCTGTCACTTGACCGATGTGACGTCACACTGGTAAACTGACAAGAATACATATATTTTTTTCGTAGTTTTTGTAATATAAGATGAGTTCTAAGTTATTTTAAGTATTGTGCCTTGCCTCAGTGTACAAGTACTACAATTAAAACACCTTGAAAAGTTATTTATTCACACAATTCTTGATAAATTACTTACATGAAAGTCTTCATATTTCTAAGTTCAGCAGACCAGAAATTACTGGTTGTTTCTAAGAAATTGGCCATCATAAATCAATTATCGGCAAATTCGAACTATTTGCCTTAATAAATCCACTATCCTTCATGAGAAAATTTCTTAGAATCGTTTTCAAAGGGAAAAGTAAGCAAATTTCGAAGAAATACATGAAAATAACTATAAAATATGAACTAGGCAACATAGCCCTTGACAGCGATAACGAATGTGACATAACCCAAAAAATTTATATGTCAAGTTCGTAACAGCGATGATTTTGTTGTAATTATCAAATGATCAAAGTGAAAAAAGTTAAACTGATAACCATGTGCTTTTAACTTGTCATTAGGTCGAAGTGATCATGATTACTTCAAGTGATAGAACTGAAAGTAATAATGACTCAAAAGAATAACCGTATCAGGACTGAGTATCCCCGATAACGTTAGTGTGGAGTGACATCATTCATTTTGATTAGTGCTCATTGTCACGTGACTCGACGGAGATTTAACTAAATTTTTATTATTAAATAAAAATAGAATTCCTTAAAAATAAAGAAAAATACTGTTTTTTTTTAGGATTTCTGTTGTGGACACCTTGCTCGACAGTGATGAGGTCAATATTTGTGTTCAAATTATTATAATGATTTGTATGATGCTTTAGATAGGTTTGTTATTATTAAATGGGTTATATCGACAAATTTTCCTGCTCGGTTTTCAAGAATAAGTATACCTCTTCTATGCTGTGACAAATCAGCTGATTACAAGATTTTTTTACTAGGGTTTTAATTTCTAGTAATTTTTTTGTTTTGCAATTTTGATATTGATATGAGCGAGATTAATTACGAAATCAGGCCATACAAAACAAAAAATTATTAGAAATTAAAAAGTGAAGAACCCCCGAAATTCGCTGATGGGTGACAGCATATACGAGGTATACTTCTTCTTCTATGGTCACTGGTAAAACCCGGGGTGGGCACCCATAAATAATGAAAGGTCTTTAGTTCTTCTTCTTCTTCCTCTTTTATTTAAGACGACGTCTTGTTTTTCTGCTATATTAAACCTCCTGTAATGTTGATGTCCAACATTCGTGCCATCGTTTTGGAAGTTAACCAGTAGGTCTTTTAGTGTCTGATATCTCGTTCTTACCCCTTTTTCCCATCGATTGTCGCCCATTCTGTTCACATGGTCCCTCCAATATCTGCGCCTTGACCTTATGAACCGTACTACAGGCACCTTGAGCATACTTTTTGTTTTAGATGTTTCGGTTCAAGTTTCCGATGCATAAGTTAGTACTGGTCTTATCACAATTCTGTAGATGCGTACTTTGCTTTCTGTGGACATATACTTATTTTTCCAGATTATGTCCCTCAGGCATCCTGATATCCTTGAGGCCTTTTTAGCCTGTGCTCTGACTTCGAGTAGCTCACCAGTTGCCACTGCCGATCCCAAGCCCGGGTAAAGGAAGAGGGTTTATAGGCGAGGCTGGCAACCTACCTATAGGAAAAACCAATATATGCTCAAAGAACTACGGAGAGCCTCGGAAAATAGACGGATCTTACGGAAAAATGACTTGGCAAAAGGTCTTTAGTTGTGAACAAGAAATTGCTCACAAGGAAAATAATTTGAGGCGCAATTATATTGAATTCTTAGTACTGCGAGAGAGGTGTAAGATCCTTTAGGCGAATTACTATACTAATTATTTAAATCGAATTGAATTAGATATTAGTAATAACCCAAACCTATTTTAGAAACTTATCAATTATATTTTCTAGGAATTAATCAGCGGATAATGGTTTGGACATAGTTAATTTGTTTGCTGAACATTTTTTAGCTACATATGCTGATGATGTTATTGAGTTGTTCTATTTTCTATCTGATAGGACGTTATATCACTGTGTGATGTGTTTGATGGCATTAGATGTATAAAAACACCTTATTCTATTGGACCAGATGGTATTTTATTTACTTTTTTAAAAAACTGTATATTCTTTGAACGGATCCTTGCACTCTATATTCTAACTTTCCTTAAAATCGGGTGCGTTTCCTATTTCTTGTAAAAAAAGTATTTTGACTCCCATTTTTACAAAACATTTGTAATTATCGAGCTCTTCCTATGCAATCGGTGATTTCTTAACTGTTTGATAAATTTATTTTTGATCAGCTTACCTGGAAACATAAGGATGTTATCATTAAAGAACAGCGTAGTTTTGTTGGTAGTAGATCAACGGTGATCAACCTGCTTGCTTGTGAACAGTATTTGGTTGGCGCTTTCGAGGTAGACAGTATCTATACAAATTTTTTGAAGGAGTTTGACGTAGTAGTAAATCATGAATTGCTTGTGCATATGTTGTGAGTTTTGGACTCTAGTTCTTTGGTTTTGAAATGGATATCTAGTTTCCTGGTTGGTCATAACCAATACATAGATATAAACAATTTTATATCAAACAAAATTTTGGTATTTTCGGAAGTGCCCCAAGATTCTCATTGTGACCCTTTGCTTTTTAATTAATTTATTAATGATATGGATAATGCCATACTTCATTCCAACTTTTTAATGCTTGCAGATGATTTTAAGCTCTTTAAGAGCATAGAGTCTAAAACAGATATTTTAGACTACAAAGTTACCTTGATGGCTTGTCTTGGGGTCGGTGAGGAACGGTTTAAATCTCAACGTGACAAAGTATTTTTCTGTTACTTTTGGTCGCATAAATAATGAGAACTTAAACAGATATATTTTGAACTTAGAAACCATATTGATAAAATTGTTCAGGAGGGCTTTAAAAAATTGCAATTTATTTGCAGATATGGTACAGATCTTACTGCTGATTTATTTATTGTGTTATACTGTGGGCGCAGTTTTATTTTCTTTAAAGAACTTAGGAATCCTAATGTTCATTTTAATATGTATTATAATAATCTAGCTTATTTACTACCAGTAGAAACAATATAAATAAAATTTTAGATTGAGAATGCCAGAAATTCTAATATACCAAGTTACTTGTTTGAAAACTTTTTAACCCAAAATTGTTAAAATAATTAGGTGCATAAATACATTTATATTAGAAAAAGTATTATTTTTCTTAACCAGCCTAAAGAGCCTTATAAGGATAGACGTACTCCATTCGAATACGGCTAGAGACAGTAATATCTTCGATTGCGAGGAAATAACAGAAGAAAGTGGAAGCCTCTCATATGCAGTGCACCGCCACCTATAGACTGGTTCTGATGAGAACAGAAAAGGCAAGTGCACCTAAACATAGGAAAAGCGAATCCTTTAAACAACTTAAATCAGAGAAAATATTAAGTTCTAGGGCTTAAAGAATACGCCTTTCTTATCTTTAAGTGCATTTGCATACTGAACTAATGAGTTCGAAAACAGTCTGCAAGTAGCGGTGCACTGCCATAGTAGAGGATTCCACTCTGGTATTTCCTTGTAACGTACATCTTACCTTATAGTATAAGGTTTTCTCCAGTTGGATGAGAGCTATAATAGTTTATTATAAATGTATTTATACACCTAACTACAAGAATATTGTATCCACTGTTGCCAACATGTATAAAGTTTTGTTCAGAATCTTGAAATAAAGAAAATCATCGAAATATTTTTTCAATCGACTTTTCTGAACTCCATCTTATCATAGAATGTAAAGTAATAAACTAAAGATCATGTCTTTGGAAATTACATATAAAAAAGTATCAATATTACTTAAAAAACTACGCATTAAAATCGAACTAGATGCTTAGACTCTACACTTACAAGAATTTATTTTACTGGAACGAAAAGTTATATAAGGAAAATAAGAACATTATTTAGGAAAAAAATATAAAGCATTTTTTGACTGAAAATATAACCCTATGGTTTTATAAACGTTTCTCAAAAGCTCCATTATATCTACCTAATAATATTAAAGTACGTAACGAGGGCTTAACGCGTAGGCGTAGTTGGCCTTCTTTACCTGAGGAGCTTAAGCCTTCACCATTAAACTCAAGTAAATTTTCAAACATACTTAAGAAAAGAAATTAACTTTAAAATTAAATTTTTAATTCGTAGTTAGTGTATAAGTGGATAACTGTTTTTGCAGACAAATATACATTGATTAACAGCAAAATCTAATAGCAATAATTAATTGGACCATGATAACACAATAAAATATAACATTATATATATATATATATATATATATATATATATATATATATATATATATATATATATATATATATATATATATATATATATATAATATGTATATAGAGGGTGAGCCATTTTAACCTATAGGTCCAAAAATCTCGGGGTGATTTTTTTAAATGGAAACCTCCATATTTTTATTAAATCCGAAGAAAATTTCCTAATTTTAATTAAACTGTTTATGTTCAGGTGACATTAGATTTGACCTCGACTTTGGCCTCGAAGGACATATCAAGGCCGTGGTAATTTGTTTATTAAGGCTCCATACTTTTTACCCTGAAAATAGACATAACCGCAAATTTTTCGATCGCACAGGACCTAGAAATTACCTTGAAGGTCAATGTCAAGGCCAAGGCTATTTCGGAGCCAAATATTGATAAATCCCGAAACGGCAGTATATGGGGATTGTTACAGGCTTAGGGGAAAATTAGGGCACTGGGGATTTGGATAAGAACGAAAAATTTTTACTTTTGAAACTAACCTTCAGTTACCCCCTCTTGGACCTTGTGGAATATCCACATTATGTAACTGAGAATAATCCACCAAAGTAGGGAGTTAGAAGAATTTAAACAATAAGGGAAAATAAATAATTTTTGCGCCTTCTTGATTTAAAAAAATCACTTCGAACTTCAATGATCTTGACAATTGAATTGAAAGTCAGGTTTGTCAAGGTCGTCAAAACTTGTGCATTTTATCTAATTCTTGTTTAAGATACCTTCAGCGTTTAGTACGCTCAGAAAACCACCAAGATTCGTCAAAAAAATTTCTGGGTGCTTTTTAAACAGTTGACTTTCCCAGAACAGAATAGCAAATTTTAAAATATCATTTCTGACCTAAAATTTCCCGTTTTTTGTCAATATTGGGGGTTTCCATTACAAGAAGTCGACCTACATGACTACAAAGTACACACTCTTCTTAACTTTCTCCAGCTGAACGTTATGCATGTTCATATATATATATATATATATATATATATATATATATATATATATATATATATATATATATATATATATATATATACAATGTGACCAGTAAAGTCGTCATCATATGGGATTTTTTTTATTAATAGCTTTATTCAAAATTTGACTTTGGCAACAATTTCTGCTTCGATCGAGATGAAATTTATTTAAAAAAATAGTAATCACGTGATTAACATTATCTGTAAATTTAAAAAAAAAATAAATAAATAAAATTCAAAAGTGGGATTATATCTCAAAATATCGAAAAAAGTTATTTTAAAAAGTTTTTTCCAAATGCAATTTTTATCCCATATGTAAAATTTTAGCTCTATAAGATAATTTAAATTTTTGTGTCCTTTCTTTGTAATTAGCACTACTGTTGCAAAATAATACTCAACTCAACCTACATAAAACTTCTTAGTTTTGACAATCCTTCATTCCAGACATATTGTGTTTACAGTAGCGCCACATAAAATGTGTGTTTTTCTACAATATTCAAATAGGGCTATTAAAATTTGGTCACATATGATGCAAAATTTTTGAAAAGATAGTTTGTGTCTAAAAGTAATACACATTAATATTAAGAAAATAGTTCATTTTAAAAGACTCAAATTTTCTAATAAAAACATCATAGCATAAAAATTAAACGCATTTAAAATTCCACCTTTTTGAATGACAACAAACTGATGGCACTATGCACTTGTTTGTCTGTAAAATACAATACGCTACAAAATTTTTTGTTCTCCAATATAATGTGTGGCGACTACCAATGCAGTTTTCGTGCTGGAAGATCAACAATAGACCAGATATTTACGATCAGACAAATATTGGAAAAAACTGGGAATTTAACCGAGATGTCCACCAAATCTTTGTGGATTTCCAGCCAGCATATGACCCGTGAAAAGAAGCAGACTATGGCTAGCAATGCTAGAAATAGGCGTACCAAGAAAATTAGTCGATCTAACACAAATGTGCGTGACCAACTCATATGCACAGGTAAGGGTAGGAAATAGAACATCAGCGCCATCCAGTGTGACATCAGGACTCAGAAAAAGTGACCCTCTGTCACCGTTCCTTTTCAATTTTGCCTTGGAACGTGCAATGAGCAGGATTGTGTCGGGGCTGACAGAGGGTTTTGCGAACCAAGGTTCAAAACTTGTGCTGGCCTTTGCTGATGATATCGATACAGTAGCTCATTCAACAAGAGACGTGTGAGAGGTATTTTCACAACTCGAGCAGGTAATATGGGTCTCCGAATAAATGAAGAAAAAACTAAATACATGGTAGTAACCAAGAATCCAAGACCTAGGATCGGGCAGAACATGTCACTGAATGAACACAACTTCGAAGTGGTTAAGGAATTCAAGTACCTAGGAACGGTAATCACAGACGACAATCGAGTTGAAAAAGACGTCTCAGCGAAAATAGCGGCAGCAAATAGGGCGTTATACTCCCTCACAACATTATTGAGATCTAAACTGTTAAAAAGACAATCCAAACTAACTCTGTACAGGTCAATTATCTGGCCGGTAGTTACTTATGGCAGTAAAACTTGGACCCTCAATCAACGGGAAATAAATAAATTACTCATATTTGAACGAAAGGTTCTTAGAATGATACTTGGTCCCCAAAGAGATGAAACAACAGGAGATTGGAGAAGACGCCACAATGCTGAATTGGCGACACTGTATGGCAGTGAAAACATAGTCCGTTGTATAAAAGCCAATAGAATAAGATAGGCAGGTCATGTGGAAAGATCAGGGGACCACACATTATTGAAAACAGTATTCTTTGAGAGACCAGATGGTAGAAGATCAATAGGCCGTCCCAGGAAAAGGCGGAAGGATGCCGTCGAAGCTGATTTGTATAGGATTGGAGTACAGCAGTGGGAAATGGAAGCACAAGACCGTAGGAGATGGAGGGCGATAGTGGATGCGGCTAAGACTCACCCAGAGTTGTAAGACCAGGAAAGAATATAATGTGTAATTGAAACGAGTTATATCAAAACTAAATTATAGCCAGTCACAGATCTTGAAAATATTAATTTTAAAAGATGTCTAGGCCTTTATTTTGAATTCTTTTATTACTGAATAATAAAAAAATTTGAGTTAGAACTTTGTGAACTTATGACAATGTATGAAGCGAAATGTTGCATATACCTAGATCAGTTTAACAATTAAAATTTCCGGAGCTGGACTGATTTCTCCTCTTGGAATTCTTTTTAACCATTTCCTTTCTTTCAATCTCTATAAAAAGGATCTCGATATAACTCCAAATGGAGTGTCCTTATACAAGTAACATATAGAAATTTCCTTTTTATTATTAAATTATTATATAATAAATTACGAAAGTGCCTTTTCACTTTTAGTACCTAGTATAAAACGTGTAACAAATATCAAAAATTTATACCCGAAAAAGAAACACTTATCTCTTATAACTAACTAGAAACTTCATTATGAAAAACACACTTTTGTTAATGCATTTGTCACGCTTGCCTCAAACCACGTAGCTATTTGATTGGCCGTTCTTGTTATCGTGGATTGTTCGTGATATTTTGCCCTTTATCCAGCATCAATCAAAAGCTACTAATCGAACATGTACGTGACAAGCAGAATTAGGAGTAAATTTCTGTCGGAAAAATACGAGATTATTTGTTCTTTCGGAAAAAAAATATACCAATCTAAGTGATCGATCAGCATTTGAGGTTCATTAAGGAAAATATAATATTATTTTAATAATTATGATGAGTTAACTTATTGATTAAAGTAATGATGAAATTATTAGAATAAAGTGTAATCATTATATATCTCATAGCTAAACTATGTTATGGTAAAAGACACCAAATTTAGTTTTTCTAAATGCTTATATATTAATTAATTTTTTTTTTTGGCTTATTGTTCAATAAATATACATAAAGATCTTATTTCATTAAAAAATTAGCAGAAAATCTAAACAAGATAACAATTATTACCATAATTTAAAATAAAACAATTCAAAAAGGTAAGTAAGAAAGCGAAACAATTGCATAAAAAAATTTATTTTCCCAATCGGACAATAAATTAAGAGCGGCATAAAGAATTAGAAGTATTAATTTTAATATCAATACAACGGCAAATATCCAATTTCTAGTACAGGGAATGAACAAGGATCTATATCCAATTTTCCGTAAGATGTATTAAATAAATTGCTCATGTTAAGTTATTTCTCTTGATATGTTTGATCATTTTTGCCATAGAGATCCTAGATATTTTGAAATTATCTATTGAATTTGTCTCTTCAAGAAGAGAAATGAATTATTGCTTGAAAATTATAGGACTATAGCCATTTTACCCTTGTTTTCAAAGTTATTGGAACGTATTGTGTATGATGTATGTAACTTTTTTTTAAAGGAATCATCATTCTTAAACGTTGTCAACATGGATTTTGCGATGGCCGGACATTTCTGAATTCTTAAATAATGTATATGAAAACTTAAACAATAAAATAAATATCGGCATTTTCATGGATCTCAGTAGTGCTTTTGACCACAGTTTTCTTCTCGAAAAGCTTTGCTGGTGCAGTTTTAAGGCCCAAAGTTCACGTATGGCGACAGTCGTATTTACATAATCCTTATCAAATTGTTAATATTGATAACTTATTATTGATTGATTAACGACCTACCTGATGTTGGTAATAATAGGAATGTAGCATTGTGTTCTGATGATAACAGCTTTCAATGGCAAATAACAGTTTAAAAGAAGCTACTCAGATGGCTCAAGACGTGATTAACAAATTTCTTGACTGGCTTAATGCAAAAAAGTTTCAACTGCATTCTAGAAATTAAGGTAATTATTCGGAAACTCGAAATTTTTGGGGTCTCGCATAGTTTTTCCAAAAAAAAAATTCACTTTTTCACATATGACTTGTATTTTTCTATCTCCACTTTAAAATTTTGCTAGTTTTAGTAAAACTCGCAAACAAAACACAATATATAATAATTTTTTAAAGAAATTTACATAAATAGTCACGGAAAAATTTGAATTTTTACATAAAAATTAGACTTTTCGTTCGATTTTATTTGAGGCGTGTCATCGATTTAGACTGAAACACGTCATTTAACATTGTTGCCACGTTGATGCGGATTTTATATTTCATTGCGGTGAAAAACTTAGTAGTTAAATTGTAATTAATTTTATTAATACCAATATTGTAGCATAAAATGTGGGTAAACGTGCCGAATCGGGATACCAAACATAAACAAATCATTCGACAAGCCATGTTGGTCTAAAAACTAGAATCAAATCTGAAATAACTTGAACGAAACTGTTCAGATCACCACTTAATGAAGAAATAAAGAAAAAGAAGGGAAAGTCATCCATATGTCTTAAACTTTATGGCTTACTCAAAATACACAAACCTGGACTCCCTTTGAGAACAATATGAGGCTCTGTTGGTTCTCCAACTTAGGCCCTTGTAAAACATCTAGCCACCATTCTCCAACCGTTCGTCGAAAAAACGGCCTCCTACGTTAGAAACTCGCAATATTTTTGCGAAATAGTCAAAAATATAAGTTAACAAGAAAAAGATTTTCTAGTTAGTTTCGACGTAAAATGACGTATTACGCCAATGCCAGTCAAAGAAGCTATTTCTGTAATAGAAAATAAATACAATCTGCAAAAATATATCGTCGAATTAGCTAGACACTGCTTCGATAACACCTATTTTATTTATGAGTGTCCTGCACTCGCTAACTTATTTATGGAAGACATTTAACGAAAAGCTTTAGAGACCTCTTCACACAAACCACGACTGTGGCTGCGTTACGTGAATGATACATTCGTTTTCTGACAATATAGAGAAGAAAATTTCAAAAAGTTTCTTAATCACATAAACTATATACACCCAAAAATCAAATTCACCGTGGAGACAGAACAGGAAAGAAAACTACCTTTTCTAGATATCCTACTGAAAAGAAAAGAGGATGGCCTGCTTTCGCACACTATCTTCAGAAGACCCACTCACACCAGCAGATGTCTCTACGCCAATTTAAATCACTTTCCCAATTATTTGCAATAGTGAAATAGCTTGCGTTTCGATCGCAGTCCTTTACAGATCAAGAAAATTACCACAAAGAAATGAACATATTGCAAGACGCCCCAACAAAAAACGTTTATAAAAAATAACATATAGACAAGGCTCTAAAAAAAGACGCTTGGCCCCGAAAAATATCGCGAAAACCAAGAGAATAGCTCTAAAGTTTTGTGCCTTATGTCAGAGGCATCACAGACAAAATCTCAAAAATTCCCCAGACACCATCTTGAAACCATTTTTACCACAGACCGTAAATTAAAAGATCTCTTACCAACACCTAAATAAAAAATTCCTCTAGAAAGCCAGAGAGTGTACGAAATTCCATGCGGAGAATGCAACTCACCTCACGTAGACCAAACCAACCGTAAAATAAGCGCCAGAAGAGATGAACGTATAAACGCTATCAAGCAAAAAACAACTTCTTCTGCACTGTTTAACAAAGGACATAAGATAATTTATCAGGAACAAAAATGCTATCGAGATATCCACAAGAGAGCCATAGAACATCCAAGAGACACAATGACTTAAATAGCAGAGATGATAGCCAGCAATTGCTTAGAAAAATCTGCTTACGAAACATCAGTCAGTAGTAGGTAGTAAAGAAACAAATTACAACTCGGCAACACGACTCAAAATACTGGCAATAGGACCGATGACACGCAGCAGGTCTCGCAACCTGATTGGCCAGAACCATCCGGCCAATGAACACGCTCCACGTACACACGGGTCCGACAGCACCCGAGTCGCAAGTATCAGTTCGCCCGCAGACAGCCCTGAAAATGGTGAATGAGATTTCAGCGAAACGTTAGCTATCTTACCGTCCGGAGACGGACCCATATATGGGATATCCGGAAACCTTCGATTATGATTATATATATATATATATATATATATATATATATATATATATATATATATATATATATATATATAAATATATGTACCAAAAACATAATTTTCTTTAACTTAAAACTTATCTAAATTGTAAACTCCACTTGGCGGGAATGTTTATCTGGGTTTCTTCTTAACTTGTTTTAAGTTCTTTAATACAAGCCCGTTCTAACATGAACTCTTCTCATCAAATGCTAAATTTTTGGTAAAAGCAAACATTAAAATGTTTACGTCAGCAACAAAAAAAGATTTATTTAAAATTTTATCATTTATACCCTATCATTTCAGAAGAGTTTCACGCCGCGTTATCCAATAACGATCAAAACCGCATCCCGTAGTGTGGACATAAGTTCCCCAGGATATAAGTCGGTTAGTCTATGTCAGTTGTAATTGACGTTATTGATTTAACTCCAAAACAGATTTGGGAAATTGGTTTAAAAGGATTAAAAGGCTCACTCAACTGCTCGCAAATATAAAACTTTATAGTCACCTTTGGCCTTATCTGCGGTTTTAGGACTTTATTTTGCTAATCGATTTTACTTCAATTTCGTTTTAATGCCGCTAAAAGTTTTAATTTAAAACTTCTGAAAACTGTAAAAAAGTTAATTTTATAGGTTAATATTTTCTTTTTTATGAATTTTTATGGACATTTTACACATGGCGCTCATAAAGTCTCTCCCAAAATAATTATAAATTTCAATAAGAAATTTTTTACCCTTTTCAATATACGAGGTGTATAAATTAAATAATGATCGTGGCAAGGCAGCGTTCCATCTGGCCACATTTGGGACTCGCAGCTTCGACAGGGGGCAGTCCGTAGCGATTTTTGTCGTAATGCGTTCTAAAAATGAGTGGCAGCAATTTCGAGTCACAGGGTGATATGAGGCTTTGTTTCAATCTTTGGCAAAGATCCAGGTATTTCGGTAGTTTAAGGTGTTTTCAGAAGGATTGAAGATGAACCATGACAGTCAGAACAATCGTGAAAGAGTTGAATTTGAATCACACCTTCATCCATCAGATTTTGACTAATGAATTGGGGGATGAGAAAAATCAGCGTAATTTCAATAAACGAGTTTTTAGCCAGTAAAAGCATTCCTGTGGCTCCTAAACTTCCTCATTTATTTAACTTGAGTCCTTGTGACTTTCTAATCTTCTCAATATTGGAAAATCACTTCAAGGGATCTCATTTTGAGATACTCGAAAACTTTCAAATGTCTGTAACTAACTAGTTGAGAGCTATTCTAATATCCTAGTGTCAGCAATGTTATGGGGATTAGCAAAATCATTTCAGATGCTGTGTGGCTCATCAAGGAAATTATTTTGAGGGGTACAATACTGAAGTGTAATTCTATTTGAATAAAAAAAAATTGAAATCATTTTCATTAATTAATTTACACACCTTGTATATAGGTCGACTTCGATAGAAGATATAACATCATTAATGATTTTGTTAATTAATATGGTCATTTCCTACTTCGTTGAAAATATACGCTCTCTTCAAACAAATATACACTATATCATCTTTAATTTGTGTCTTAAAATTTTTTTTATTTGCAAGTGCTTCCAAAATTTGCCACCAAGGGGTACTTCATCTCGATATCGAAGCTTTTTTTCTTATAACTTTTTATTTTGACAGATATGATCAAAATTCTGAAGCCATTTTAAAGGTAATGAGAAATACATCAAATAATGTACTTTTTCTTTCCACTCTTAAATCTTACCATTTGGCAGCAAGTCGACCTTAAAATATTTCATTTCCAAAAAAAACAAACTCAAAAATTTACAGTCAGATGTACTAAGGACAAGTATGATTTAGACCCGATATAGTTTTCATGGAAGTTAGATCTTCTGGTTGCTCAGTTTTGTTTTTTTTTTGCTTATGATTGCGTTTTAAATTGTATAAAATATGTCAACATATGACCGCTTATACAAGAAAATTAAAGATAAAATCCTAGAAAAATAGTTATCATCTGTAAGTAAACAAAAATTTCAATTTTCGGCGGTTCAGTAATATGTCAAAACAATTTTATCTTCTTGCATTTTTCAGACACAAAACTCGTAGTACTCCTTACTGTCAACTTAGATAAGTTTTAAAGTTAGACCATCTTAGTGAGTTAAGGGGCATTGTTTTATAAAATATAAAAATAAAAAATTTATTTTTATATCATATTCAAATATCATTGAATCATTAAATACGAATTAAAAATGCAATAAAATATTTAACCTGTAACCTGGATACTATTGAGAGTGATCGTAAGTTTCTAGCGTGACACCATCTATATATGATGTACGAAGCAGGCCACCTCAAAAAATGAGGATCGCATTATTCGGCAACGGCATACAAACTACTAGCGAGATTTTTCGAAATAAATGCAGGATCGTACCAACAATCTTCCTCTGAGAGCGTTACGTGTTTTTTAAGCCAACAAAACTATAAAATAAGGTTGGCTAACTTCCATGGCAACTACATCGGGTTTAAGTCTAACATCTTCTTAGTGAATGAATCCGGTTGTAAATTTTTGAATCTTTTTTTAGTACATAAAATATTTTAATGTCGATTTGATGCCATATCATAAGATTTTGCAATGAAAAGGAAAATTTGATGTATTTCTCGTCACCTTTAACATGCCATCACAATTTTCATTATGTCTGTCGATACAAAAAGTTATTAGAAGAAAAAGCTCTGCCCTCTGGTGGCAAACTTTAGAAGCACTTATGAATATAATTTTTCCAATGTCAAGAAAAAGGTGGAGCAGATTTAGTGTAGAATATTTGTTTGGATAGAGTGTATATATTCATTGAAGTAGCAAATGAATGTGTTATTTAACAAAATCATTAATAATGTTATATCCTTTATAGGAGTCACCCTATATACGAGGTGTGTAAATTAGGTAATGATGATAGTAATTTTTTTTTATTTTTTACTAGAATATAATTACAATTCAATATTTTGCCCGTCAAAATAACTTCATTGGAAAGCCACACAGCCTCTGAGATGGTTGTAACGACGTTACTAAATTTTTGGGCATGAGTATATTCACCAAGATTTAATTTATTTATTAAACATCCAAAAAATCTGATTCTTGCGGGAAAAGAATGCTTATAGTTTTAATATTACCGGTACATAATGAGATTTGCCGCGCCATGTCAGAAAATACGACTTTCCCATGATTTTCAGAGCGTCTGTCCATAGTAATTTCGCGCCGTATACAGCAGTATTGTATGCGCGATCACCGCACGCCATCAGTCGTCGGCGTAGTGGGAGCTCGGGCAGATTACTTAAGCTCGAGCTTACCATTATTTCGTGGAAAACTATACGTTCTCCACTCGGGGCAACAGTCTGGGGTCGCTTGCCGGACCGCACCTTCCTGGTCTAGCAATGTAGGTGAGGCTAGGCTTGTGTGTGACCAGCATTGTCGTGGACCCTTGTAAGTACGGGCAATGTATCATCCTACCGTCACTGCTGAGGACCCTTATAAGTACGGGCAGTGGCGGTTCCTTTTCTAATTTCCTACTCATTGGTCGACATTGTCGAGGACCCTTGTTAGTACGGGCAATGTCGTTCCATCCTGCTGACGCTGTCGAGGACTCTTACAAGTACGGGCAGCGTCAGTAAATTTCTTTCATTCTTACCGTCACCTATACACACACGCACTGATTGCCGTTAGTTTTGTTTTGTTTCCGTATTGGCCAGGAATGTGTTTTACCGCCGGGTGCTCTCCGATGCCCGTTGATAAGGGTGCTTAACAACTGCCGCTCCGACGTTTATCACCGCCGCCGCCGTGTAGAGATCGCCGCCGTGTAGAGACGCCGCTTACGCCGATCGATGCCGAATTACTATTAGACATACCGTGTGTACCGTCGTCGCTCGAATTTTAGTACGAAGCGCCGTGAACAGCGTCCGCAGATTTCAGACACGAGGCGCGATAATTTGAGTACGAGCCGTCGTGAATAGCGTCGCAGCCGTGTTGTACGAGGTAACGTAAATAGCGTTGTGAATGATACCGCCGGGTACCGTCTCCAGCCCTACCGACCAGTAGCTCTCATAACATACGCTTGCCCTCCAGATCTTTTGTTTGTTTATATTATTTTCCATCTTAGGTTGTAAGTTAATTTTGGTCCATGTCTTTTTATAAAAGTATGAAATACAGGATAGAGGATGTTTTAAAACCATTGTTTCATTACCTAGTTCCCATTTTTAACAATTGGCAGCCAGCAGCCAGCACTAATATGCGTAATTGACCCCTGGCTTGCCGTTTCTCCACTGTAACAAGCTGCCCGGTTCCTAAGTGGGTCCTCGACCAAATTAATCCCGTGAGTGGCGCCCGAGAACCGACCACAGAGTGGATGTTTTGATCATCGGGCAGTCAAACCATCGAACAGTTCAGAGAACAGGAATATCCCGATTATAAGTTGATAACGTCAAACTGATACCCCTGCGCTGAGCATTTGTTCGATGACTGTACGAGAAATATCCACTGACAGATGTTTGGCTGCCGTAAACAAAGTAGATCCGTAGAGCACGACTTGCTGCCTTAAGATAAACGCTTCATATGGTTCTTCTAATCCTCATAGCAATGCTGACACTCGGATACTAGGATAGCCATCAACTTGTTAGTTACAGCGGTTTGAATGTTTCCGAGTGTTTCAAAATGACGTCCCTTAGGTGACTTTTTAGTCTCGGAAAGAGTAAAGAGTCACAAAGACTCCAGTCAGGTGAATAAGGAGGACGAGGAGGAACAGCAGTTTTTGAAGGAAACTAGCCTTACTGATATTATATAAATCAAAATAATTTTTTTATGTATTTATGACCATCATACACTCTATTATCAACACTTGAGATGTGTATATTGTACGTATAAATAACATAAAAAAATAGTCTTGTTGAAAAAAGTATTGCTTTCTAGGCCCTGGGAAATTGAAAGGCCACCTTTTCCGACCGCAAATTAATGTAAAACGCTTCATCTGCTATTTAAAATAAGTTTGTATCGCTCTAAACAAGTTGTCAACTTTACTGAAATACTGTAATTAAGTCTGCTGCTAGCTCTATGTATATAGAGAGACTTAAGAATGGATAAAAAAATACTCATTACATTATCGTTTAAATTATTTTTTTTTTATATTAGATGTTCCTTTTTGGAATAATAAAATATGATTCAAACAAATATTTTTACAAAAAATCATAAAATTCATTTCATTAACAAAGTGACCTTACAGTTGCACTGCAGTACCATTCAATTTAATTATAGAAATATAATATAAACATCTAAGAAATCGCGCGTTGAAGAAAATTTAACCAGACAAAGACTCGCATCGTTTAGCTAAATACTTAAGCAAAAGAAAACCTAATTATTCGTGAAAGTACTCAAACATTAAGAAAAGCCTAATTGTAACAGCCACGTTAGATACAAATAATTTCAAGCGTATTTTGCCGGTTTTGTCTTTATGGTAAAATTTATTATAGGAATTTCACTGTTAAAGTGGATGCCATCTATTTACAGTTATTATTAAAAGACAAAGAAATTCAAATTATTTCAAGTAAGGAAATTCTTAGGAATATTTGGATGAAATTTGAAATTCTTTGAGAAGTTTACTGAAAATAGTGTTATAAATTATTTATAAAACCTCAATTATAATTATTACAATGACTTCAGTGTTGTCAATGAAGTGGTTATTTCGCTGTGTATTGTACATAATCAAAAAAATATTTCACGTAACAGTTTTTTTCATATCTACCCTATTTTTAGTGAAAGTTAACTAGATATGTGAAGCTCAGTACTTGGCAGACTTGAGAGTACGTACATCTGACATGATCGTAGTTCTTAAAAATACGGCGTTTGTTATTATATGCGACGGCTTTTACTTTATAGTAGTTGGCCACATCATAGACAGCATAATTTGTCTATTGGCTTCGTGCGTGACAACAGCGACAATTAATGCATGAACAAAAGGGCGATATTTGCATTTTTCCCAGTTTAATATAATAGAAATGGGTAATTAAAAATTATATTTTTTGGTTTTATTAAAAGTCTTTGGGCTTATAAAACAAGTGGAAAGATTAATTTAATAATATTATATATTATTATTACTTCAGCTAAAAAAAGTAAGTATAATAAATATAGAAATAATTAAAAGTCATTAAAATTTAAGTTAAGTAGTGTCAAAATAAAAAAAAACTACCATTAAATAATAATATGGAATAAAAATTATTACATATTGCTGTCTACGTACCCTGGATGGCCAGTAAAATAAACAAAACTTTTAAATTATATATTTTTTTACTTAAAATAGGACTTAACATCGGAAATCCATGACTACTTTAATGGAAGTTACAGCCTCTGATGTCATTTTACATGAAAGGCTTGTTGAAAATTGTCATATATGTTTTTATTTTCGTGAAATA
The DNA here is from genome assembly GCA_034092305.1 of Diaprepes abbreviatus. Classification (NCBI taxonomy): domain Eukaryota; kingdom Metazoa; phylum Arthropoda; class Insecta; order Coleoptera; family Curculionidae; genus Diaprepes; species Diaprepes abbreviatus. The sequence continues at coordinate 31,989,718 of JASJET010000055.1, forward strand.
ATTGAACATTATGTTAAAAATTGTTCTTTTTAATTTTTCTATATTCCCTTCATTAAAATAAAATATTAGGCCAGAGTAATTAGTTTATCCTATCGACCGTGCTTGCGACAGGTGTTTCAGATATTATGGCGGTATAGGACAAAACTTTTATGTTTTCATTTATATTGAGAAATTATTTTAACTCTCTACCAACTATAAGAACCTTATACTACCAGGACAAACGTACTCTGTTTTAACACGGTTAGAGACGAAGCATTATCCCACATTGCAAGGAAATATCAGGAAGCTTCTTCCACGGCAGTGCATCGCCACCTGCAGACCGGTTTCGAACTGATTGGTTCTCATTTGAACAGAGTAGACAAGCACAACTTAACAAAGAAAAAGCAAACCTTTTAAACAACTTATAACCAACAAAATATAAAGTTTAATACAAGCAGCATCATCTTCCTATGTTTCCTGTCAGGATTTTACTGAACTGACGTGTTATAATAATAACAAACGAAGATGAACAAATTTTGATTTTTACGTTATTCCGCTTACTAGTTTATAAAACATTATATTTTCAAAAATATTAATAAAATATTTATTTGGTATTTCAAAAACTTTTAAAAACTGCATTTCGATAAGCTAATTATATTATTTTTGGATTTGCCTAATGAACAGTAACTCTTGCAAAAATAGACGTACGATTTAGATATTGCATTACATGGGTTATTGCATACTTAATAAGTAGTAAAGATTTTGAATCGATACTTTAAATAGTTTTTATAAAATTGCAATTATTTATTCTGGAGATGCCATTTTTATACATATGTCAATTGAAAGAAAAATAATTTGAACTCAATAAATCTTTCCACCTGTTGATCGGGTCTGCCTGAAAGACGAAATAAATACCCTTCAAAAACATAATGTTAACTGTAAAGTATGGAAACTCATAAATAAGCTGAAATGAAATAATCGGATTGTTTGTAGAGAAATCAGATTTCAGTCAGAGCCAACCAGAATTTAGAAAGACGGTCAGGTGACAGTTTTCCAACTATTTCTGGACGAACTAATTTATGATGACTAGTTGTGGATTATTCTACGGAAGGAGCTATTACCAACAAAATAAAAACAGATAGTGGCTTAACTGATACAGTTCCTAGGGCAACCGGCATTCGACAAGGAAACAATTCAAGTTCAGTATTATTTAACTTACTAATGAACGAAATAATCGAAAATGTAGTATCAAAATATAACATTAGGCTAACGACACCGTACTATTAACGGGGACTGAAAATGACTTATAATGACTCTTACACAGGTTCACCACAATACTACCGAAAGGATACAGAATATGGACATCTCAAGATAACCAATTAGATATAAACTTGCCATTAATAATAAAATTATTCTCTAATTGATGAAGTTTAACTATCTCGGAATCGAGACATCATCAGATCAGAACTTAATAAATGAAGTTCGAAAACAAGCAAATAAAGCAAGTAAACTATCGGAGTATTTGAGAGACATTTTTGGGGGAAATAGGCATATTGTTACGCTGGTAGTTTACGCCAAAACTAACCCTTATGCCGGAGAGTAGGGGTGGGTTATTCAAGACGCAACTGTATCTGTAGCTAGGTCGAATGTAGAAATATTCCACAATGTTGTTAGGATCTATCTTTTAATTAACCTGAACTAGCTTCCAACTTCACTTTTATAGATATGCAAATGAACATGTAAGTTAAATAGATCTTGTTATTAATACCTAATAGTACGCAAATTCTGTAATTTCCATGACCATGGGATGGAACATCGGAACATTGCCTTACAAAAAAAAGCAATAGACTTTAGTTAACAAAATTATTAATATTATTATCATTTAAAATAGAAATTAAAAATAACTCTAAATTTGCCTATTATTCCGACGGTGAGACTGCGTTGTCTCATACAAATCCGGCTGCAACACTGCTAAACCGTGTAGCGGTGTGTAGATACGAGGTAAACATCAGTGCTTATAAATTGAAAACTGCAATTTAGTGTAAATTCACAGAGAGGAAGAAAACCCAAAAAGTTAAATCTAATAATAAAATATCCTCAGTTTTTAGATGGGTTTACAGAATTCGTTTATTCGAAGGTGCAGAACTGCTAAAATCTCTCTGTTCAGGCTTATTCCAGTAAAAATAACTCAATAAACAACAAAAGGTTAAGAGATAAGATAACTAAACAACTAAACTCAATTACGCGACCAATTTTAACTATTAATAATTAAGATAATAACAATCACAGCTGATTTAGTTGTTTCAAAAAGGAAAAGTAAGGTCAAGACAAATATCCAAAATTTAAAAGAGATGACAGTTCAAAAATGAATCTACACGAGTTTCTGCGTAACAACAGTTGGCTGAAATAAATAAGTCAATTCATTAATCACTAACATTTTTTACTGAAAATTAAATAAGTAACTCATTTGTTATTTTTAAACTAAAGAAATATATTTTTATACGGCCATTACTGATGCGGACCAAGAAAAAATAAGTTTCCTGCAAAATGCTGGATTAGAAAGTAAAGTAAAAAGAAAGGGAGTTCTTTCTCTAAAAAATTATCGATTTTCTCAAAGTTTGGGAACCCCGCAGAATAGATGTCACTCGAACCGATGATACTAATAATAATAATAATTATATTACCCACTTCATGGACGGCATCCAAATGAGGTCAATCAGGACAATGTCGAAAACTCAGCGTCGACCTACTGGTTGATTTCAGGACAGATGTTTCCGGAAACGGAGGGCTTCTTGCTGGTTATCCAAGACCAGGTTATTCCGACGAAGAACTATCGGAAGTTCATCATTAGAGATCCCTCAATAGAAAATGATCAATGCAGATATGGCTGTCGAACATCGGCGACAATTCAGCACATAACTGGAGGATGCCAAGCGTTTGCCGCAACCGAATATAAGGAAAGACACAACTCAGCCGCTAAGATACTCCACCAAGAGTTAGCAGAAAAGTTAAACCTATTACAGGTAGAAAAAGTTCCTTATTACAAGTACAATCCGGAGCCTATTCTTGAGAACAACCAGTTCAAGTTATATTGGGACCGAACGGTTCTGACGGATCAAACAGTAGCTTATAATAGACCAGACATTATAATAATAGATAAAATTTCTAGGCGAACTACACTAATCGACATTGCTGTGCCTAACAACAATAACCTAAGGCCAAAATACTACGAAAAGATCGCCAAATACAGAGATCTGGAGGTCCAAATCCGAAGACAATGGGCAATGAACAGCATCCAAACGATTTCCATAATATTGTCAACAAATGGAGTGATACCAAAGAACCTCTTGCAGAACATCAAGGGACTGGGCCTTAGTGAGCATCTGTATAAGCCGATGCAGAAAGCAATTCTCCTAGCAACCGCGCGAACCGTCAGAAAGTTCGTAGGAAATACAGCAGACAACTTCACCTAGGACCCGATAACATGGAAAGGGTTCCCACAGAACTTTATACTTTTGGTGTCTTTGTATGCCTGGTATGAATGAATAATCCCTGGAGGGAGTGCGAAGTTTGGCTTGTAAATCTTATTATAATACTCCAAAAAATAACCATTTAAGACACATCCAATAGGTAGCGTACTGATGAGAAGTTTACAACGTCAATTGGTAGGGATGAAAAATAAACTAGAGCATGGGAAAAATTAACCAAATTATGACGATTACTACATAATCTAATAATAAGACCAAAACAGCTCAAAATGGGATAATACAAAGCGACACCTTCAACAACTTCTGTCAAATTAAACAGTGACAGAAAACCTAACGGGAAATAAAACAATACCTTAAACAAAGGAAAAATCTACGGAACTGGAAAAAGGAAATTAAAGACTACTGCCATATGAATGATTTAATTTTTTTCTAATAGTAGTCAAAAAAATTGAGATTTATCTGAAAAAAGGCAGCAGTAATTTCAACAACAATAGAAATAGATACAACCACACATATGTTAGTTAATGTTAAGTAAAAAAACATAAATAGGGATCAAACAGTAATAATCAAATGTAACATAAAACCATTACTTTGTAGTGTAAAAATGGAGTTCAAATTCAGGAAGCTGGGAAAGAAATTGACAAATAAGTAAATTTGTAGTACAACTAAAAATGCATCTAACCAACAAATGATATGCTTTTATTCAACGAGTCTTTGGTGAGATACTTAAAGAGAAGATATTGTGTTTGGTAGGTAAAACTAATTGAATTACCCATAGTAAATTCCAAGTGAAATTTAAACCATAACAATATGACTGAAAGCAAAATTTAACTATGTGAAACCTGTATAAGACCGATACCTACATATGTAGCTGAAACATACATAGATATGCTAGAAGTGAAAGGCAAAATCTCAGAATAATACAAGGAGTAAGTCTATAAGACTCTATGATAAACAAATATTAGAGACGACAATTAGAATGCGCTAAGATGGACAAGGTCAAGGCGTAACGAATGAAGAGGTCATATAGATCGTAGGACCGCTGAAATAAGAAAGAACCATCAGGAAGCCTCTCTGAAAGATGAAAAGAATACTGGATCTCGTTATCTGGGGGAGGTTAGAGGCGAAAAAAAATTACATTATAAAAACTCGTTGGGAAAATACCACTGTTTTGAGCTTAGAAAAAATGAAATAACTTTGTTTCATAAAGAGAAATTCATTTTCCCATTGGACAAGCCAACATTTTTTTTGCGAATTAAAGAAAAGGGTCCTAAGTCACTTAAGAATCGAAAAAGGGTTTAGTTTGAAAAATAGCAGCGCCTTTAGTGGTGTGTTGCTGGAACATAACAAAAAATATTCTTGCCGATATGCCGTGTAAGCACGGATTGAATCCCAAAGAGGAAAGACTTTTTTGTTTATTTTAATTAAACCTCTGCTTGACTTGAAAAAGTCTAACAATCATAAACGTGTGTATAATTCATATACAGAGTGTTCATAAATTCTTAAAAAGATAAAAAAATATTACAAAGAAACGGTATTAAGAAAAGTTATATGGGTTAAAAAAGTATGCCAAAAAATTAATTTATAAAATGTTCTATATCTTTCCATATTTGAAGTTCGACAAGACTATATACTTGATTTGTATTTTTTCGCAATGGTACACCTAAAATTGTTCCTCTTATCCCATTTTTAGAAGATCGAACGTATTGTTTTAAGTAACGTCCTACGAAAAGTCTATTATCATGAGGTCGGGGCTTATTGGCGGCCAAGAAGTTGTATTTCTGAGAAGCATCCGCGATGGCTATTGAACAAAATTAAACTGTAAATGAAAATACAATAAATTAAGACTACATGTTAAAAATTATTCTTTTGATTGATATACGGGGTGTCAGGAAAATAACTCTTGTAAATTTAACCAACGGTTCTGCATATCATTTTAAAGAAAAAAGTTTCTTATAACAATGGATGAAAACCTAATTGTTCTCGCAGAAAACTACAAAATTAATTAGCTGTCACAACCAGAAATAAACTAAATAATATTGTTAAAAACAGTTCTTTTGAATAAATAAAAACTCTTTGCATCTATGAAGATGGATGTGGCAACATCGCGAGAACTTTTAATACCCCTATAATAATGCCAGAAATATAGCATTCTTTTTTAATCATAAAAAAACCAAAATCATAAGCAATTTATTACCAGCTGGTTAATAAAATATCACACTGAGTGAGTAGCTATTGACCTCGGGACAATTTCAATAAAAATTATAGTTTTGGCAGAACAAATCGATTTCGTGATTTGTTCTGCCAATTAATTAATAGGATTGTATTGAGTTTACCGATACTTGGTAAAACTCCATATCATAAAAGATAACGTAGTAAAACTAGATTTTCACTTAAATTCCACTTTAATTGAAACTTGAACAACATTCAACATGTTTCGCTACACGGTGGCTTTATCAAAAATGAATACAATTTCTTATGTCTAGGTAAGGTAAACTATTTTTGGATTTTCCCATGAAATAGGTCATTAAAATAGGTTCAATAAAGTTTATTTATTTCTAAGGATTCCAATAAATTTAATTTAGTGCCTTTATTTTTTGTATGTAAAATTTGAAATTTTGATCAAAATTATTATTAAATTCTCTTAAGTGGTTTGAATAATGAGAATCTGTTTTTTCTTTAATAAAACTACTAAAGTGTTCCTTAATTCTTGTTGAAAAACTTCTTGCCTGACTATCCTATATAAAACTTAGGAAAATCTTTACATTTTATTTTATATACACAGATTTATTTTCTTTTTTTGTTTTTGTTTTGTTATTTTTTATAATATTACCAGTTGAATTATTGGTTTTAAAAGCCACATTAATATTGAACTTTTTTAGAAATTTTGCGATGCAATTACTGGCTTGACCAAAATATGTAATCGTGAAAAATTTTTTTGTATTATTTTTCATTACGGGAAATACTTGATTTAGCGCTTTCATGTATAATTTTTTATTTAGAATTTCGTTTATTATTTGTGGGGTGCATCTATTGTTAACAGCAATTTTTTTAATAATCTTTAGTTCTTTTTCAAAATTTACTTGGTTTAAAGGAACTGTAATAAGTCTATGGATTGTTGACATTTTATGTTGTGTTGGGTGACAAGAAGAATTGTGTATGGTTGTGTTTGTATGCGTGGGTTTATGAAAGATTAAGAAAACATGTAAATTATTTTCCCGTGATTTTGTTAAATCTAGAAAGTTTATTTTGTTATCTATTTCTTTTTCTATTGTAAATGTAATATTGGGGTGAATGATATTAATAAAGTTGAGAAAATGTGTCAGTTGTCTGTCTGTACCAGTAAAACAAGTTAAGACATCATCGACACATCTATGCCAGTAAAGAAATTTCTCAAAAATAGTGTTTGCTTATGAGATCTTCTAAATAATCCATGAATATTTCAGCTAGTAAGGGACTAAGAGGATTACCCATTATCAAACCTTCTTCACTAGAATATACAGTTCCATTAAATTCAAAGTAATTTTGTTCCAAACATGTTTTTAATGATTTTATATTATATTACATCTAGTTTTACTACGTTATCTTTTATAATTAATAGGAATTTGATAAGTTTAACATGGACTATTTCACCAATTTAGTTTTTTATTTTTTCACTTTTAAAAAAGTATAATATATTTATTGAAAAACGGATGTATTGAATTATTATCCTTTAAATAAAGAGCGTCGGTCAGTGCTTGTACTTAATTTAGATTAAGAATCAAAAATGTATTCTGCAATTCTTTGAATTTTTCTTTTTGAGTTTGTTATACTAACGGGGTATGAGAGTTTTTTTTTAATTTTCGCAACGTTCATGACAATCATGTTCCTTTTTGGATTCCATGTTGTATTGACGGTTTTATTTACCAACTTTTATTTAAATTTTTTCAAGGGGCCTCTTTCAACTGCCTTTTGCGATTTTACATATTTTTCGATTTTAGCGAGACGTCAACACACCTCGCCATCATTCGGTATTTTTGTACTCATTTGCAAGAATTTGGACCTATTTGCGCATTTACCGGGTTTATTGGATTAATATTATCCTTTAGGAGACGTGGAAGTTCGTTTCCATCGGGATTAATTTGTTTTAAGAATTTTCGCATTATCAATTTTGTGTATAATCATAGTTTTAACACAAATCAGGGAATATTGGTGAAGTTCCGCCAAACCTTCCGAATAAAATGAAAAATCTAGCCACCTCACCTTTCTTCTCGCTCACCGGGATAGAAGGGGAATGAATGAAGTGAATTTATTAAATTTTATCTTATCTAGGGAACACCTCTAAGGAATGAATCAATTAGGAAGAGGTTATCAAGTAACACTCATCTTTGACTCTTAGTTAACTTTTTGTTTTCACTTTTTACTTTTCCAATTTTCTCTTTTTTTTTTCAATGTACTGAATTCCGTTATTTTCCGCAAGTCAAGTTCGAGGTTATTTTACTCTTTACTGTAACGTTCGGGTTTTATTTATCAAGATCAGGTTTTTCATAACTTTATAGCCAACATTGAGTTGATTATTAGTCATCTCCACTTGATCACGGTCTGGTAATTATTTTAAGTCAGGACGCACTGCTAACCTTGTCTTTTTATTGGCGGTAATTTTGGTTTCAATTTTAGGAATTAAGACACGTGTACAATCTTTATTGCCTGTAAAATGTTATATTGTCAAAGACAACCTATTCAAAGAACTATGAGCTACCTAAAAAATATCAACTTGGCTACTAAAAGCTATGCTTGCTCAGAAAAAGAACGAGTTATCTCAAGAGCAACCCGTAATGTCCTTAATTTTACAGCTGACTTTTCATATATTATAGTAGCGGCGACGTCGCGCTCTGAAATCAGAGAATCACCGAATCAAAGTGCTACTATCGTGCAGTTTAATGTCTGGTTTTCCCCGCTTCGGCTCAAAAGATTAGGAGTTTTTGCACTGTATGCTTTATTATTTAATTTATTTTATTTATTTAGGGAGCTTTGGGTATACTAAATTTGAAATTTAATATTTTGTCTCAAAATAAGCGTGTACTCATAACAAGTTATACAAAAAAGTTTTTTTTATGCCTTTGAAATTTGGGAAGAAAAGTTTTCGCGACAATGTATTTTTTTTTGCTGCTGAGATTTTCAATGTATTCGGGAAACTGGTTTCTGAAAAGTAAAATATATTTTATTTGCAAATAATCTGCAAAAATAACTCATTAGACTAACTAGGCAAAAAAAACTTATCAAAATAACTGCGGTGTCATCAATTTAGTAAATAAAAATAAAATATTTTGATCTGTTTCCCGCGGAAATGGTTACATTTTGGATACATGTTCTAGGGAACTTTTTATTAACAAAATATGTAGAATGATTGGTTAAATTTAAGAATATTATTTTTCAAACACCACGTAGGATGAATTTAAAAAATTAAGCTCTGGAAAATAAAGTCATTATTTTTAAATATGTATAAATGATGGTATGAAGAAAAATCTATTTTCTTCTGAATCCAGAATTAATTGACACCTAAAAAACACTTTAATTACTACTTATAAAATAATAGTGGTATATGGTATATTATTAAAAGGCGTATACCGGACTATAAAATATAATAAAAAGTGCAACAAAATCTGCCACCTGGTTTGTGAAACTTTATATAAATTATAGTAGAAAATAATTATGCGTAATTTAAAACCTTCTAAACTTTAATTAATTTGTGTTGATCTTATGTTGTGCAACTTTCTTAGATGCAAGTAATTTAATACGATTAAGCAGACAAATTTGTAACACAAATACCTCTTCATCAGAGACTGAGGATATTGTCCCCTAACAGTAATCAAATATAATTTGACGTCTAGTGTTCAGCTTTCCTTAACTAATTACGTTTCTGACTTAGAAGAAATATTTAATTTACCTTGGTGATCAAGATTATAGCAAAAATTATTTTTTGTGCGAATACATATGATGTTTTAAAAAGTCACGTTCCTTACGAAGTTATTAGCCCGTAAACATAGTTAAAAACTAAATTTTGACTTTGTTGATTTCCACCAAATTCTGGTAACTAGTTTAGCTATTAACTTAATAGTACTGATAATTCGATACTAGTATCAATACTATCAAAACACTAAGGACTAGACTATACTGTTAAAAATAACCTTAAATTTAATACAAATATAATGTCCATTCTACATTAAATCTAATGATTTTGTACCAAAAATCGTGAGTAATTTACATATACTTTGATTAAAAAGCAGTTCATTCATATATCAGTTGGTTCCACATTAAATTTGATTAAATGCTATCTTAAATTTCAATAAGGTAACTGAAAAGATATTTCAACTTCTGTACATTCAAATTAATTCATATATACCCTTATACTAAAGGAATTTACATTATTATTCAATATTCGATAACGTACATTGCATGCGATCCCGGGAGATGGCGCAACTTGTATTGAACTTTTTGTTTAGTATGGTAAAAGTTGCTTAAAGGCTCAATTTTCTTATTGTGAGCTGTACATGTCTGCTCCGTACTGACGGGAACCATTGTGTTCGAGACCATTCCACTACTTATGGGGAAAATTTCCACTTTTTCTGGTACTTTCAGAATTTTTTTAACTTTTTGTTAATGTTGGTGCATTAAATATATGAAGACATATCTCAAATTCAATAAACACTGGCTGTACATTTAACGTACATTAAAAAGTAATGATCAAACTTTAAATTTAATGTATGACTACATTAGATTTAATCGAATAAATTAATTTAGATTAATGTAATTTATTTAATTTAAAGCATTATATTAAATGTCTTTAATAAACGTTTGTGAAATTTGCTTCCAGCACATTTACATTAAATTTAATGCGATTCTTTTTTACAGTGTAGTTAAAAATGATAATACTCAAAATTATATTATTGTAGCATTTCACATTTGAAATTGACATGGACGCAACTAACAGTAGAATAACATGTTAAGAAACTCGTTCTTTCATTAACTAACTAACAGTTCCCATTCACTTAGTCGTTTTTATTTCGTTCGTAAACATACATTACTGTTGAATGTTTAGCAATATACGTCCGTACAGGGTGGATCGTTTTGGATATTTTTATAGGAAAACCGTAAAAGTTTTTGAAAATCTGATTAAGTAGTCCCGAGCTCTTTTTTTGAGAAAGTTATAATGGCGAAAACAAATTATTGCCATCACGATCGGAATTTTACAATTTTCTAAAATGTCCTATTTTCTGTTTATCAAAGCAACTGCGATTAAACTAATAAGGCATTCTTGAAGTACTTTTTTCTGTAAAATCCAGAGGTGTAGGTAGATTTTTTATTTTAATTTTAATTACGGAGATATAATATCAAGTTCTAATTTTTTAAATGGAACAACCGGTATTTTTTTACGTAATTTTTTGCATTTTTCATTTTCTTTAAAATATATTATATTTTCAATATAAATTAACAACAAATAGGCTAAAAACAGTATTCACTAAATATGTAATTTTTTAAAATAGGGAACGTTTATTAAGAAAGCTATATTGATATAATTTAAAATCATTTAGTTAATTTTTTTAATCCCAATTTCTTAACGTATAGTATATAATATAATGAATATTCTAACTGATCTCGATTAAAAAGAATATCTAAATACTTAATTTATTTCCGTTGGTCACAGCTAAGAGCACTATTTAAGTTCGATGAATATAACATATTGTGTTTTAAAACAGTAGGCTGTGACTATAGAAAAACAAAAGAATCACTTATTTGACTAAAACTTGCAAACTCGCAATTTGTTTATTTAAAAACTCAAAATAAAAAAATTTCGAAAATTCGATAAGTATGATTTAGTAGAATGTTATATATTGAGTGAAATAAACATCAACAGAGAACCTTTGGTTTATATTTTGAACGGTATTCTTAGCACGAACAACCCAACCCAGCAATTTTTAAGAAACCAAAGGAAAACTTAATCAATTTTGGATATCAACTGGATAAGTGAAATAAAATACAAAGAGATTACAGGAGGCTTACGTCCAGTAGTGGACGTGTAATATAGCTCACTGATGATGATGTTTATGATGATTCATTACTTTTTTCAAAAATATGAAAACCTTTGTGGTCTGCATTTCTGTTTTGGAAAGTACGCAGAAAAAACACGCACGGGTCATTTACCTATTCAGACGATCGAAATGACACATCATATAGTTCTTAGAGTAACCTCGCACTGATTATAAATTATAAGGTAATTTGAAGATACATTACTTTATCACATAAACAATTTAGGTCTTCTGGATCTTGCTATGTTTCTAATATTACCGGTTTCTTCATACTCTTCATGATTGTGTAGTGATGCTCCATATTTTTTTTTTAATTTCAGCGATATACCATGAGATAGATCTTTCGTTCCGCAATATCGTAATTAACTCTCTAATTTACTAACATGGTCTAACCTTAAAACCGGTCTAAGTTGGCAGTAGAATATTTAAATTGACAGGAACAACACAATTATTTAATAATCCCTGAAAATTTAAATAAAATAAAAATTTATAGATTCTTAAGGATAATTTATGAGAAAAAAATAATAAAAAATACATCACAAGCGTACAAAATTTATTTACACGAATAAATGTACCTAAGCACCTTTTGACGTCTGAAGATATAGTTGCTTAATATAACATTACCTCACTAAGATACTCAACATTAAAGAACACCTTGGCAAAACATGCAACAGCAAAAATACTAACATAATTCGAGGAAATAATTTTTCTGTGAGACTAGATCAGTAGCGGAAAATTAGAAATTGGTTAATATCTTTAAGCGTTAAAACATTGAAAGACTTTCTTTTGTTTTTCTTCATTTCGCCATTTGAATTCTATATTTCTGTTTATTATCAAGTTTTTATTCCTTTTCTGTTTGACAGATCCAAGATCCGTTAACGAGCCGTGATAAGGAGAAATACGTCAGGGGACCTACTGAAAAGAATAAAAAACTCTTTAGTTTTCACAAGACACATATTTGCTCTTCCAAAATATAAGTTTTCCATAATATATCAAGCAAACCCAGAACACAATACGTTTCCAGCTTCTTGTGAAATAATTTATTTTCAGTTATATTAAGGGGTGTATTAAATTTTAAGATATTTATTACATAAAACAAAAAGTTATGATAAAATAATAAAAAAATATTTTTATTTATGGTAAATTTTATGTAGCATTAAAATAGTTGACATTAAATTAAAAATCCGCTTGTGACAGCATTTGATCATAGATTCCTGCAAATGATATATTTTGGTAGAGTTAATCCGTTCTGTCTACAATCATACTGCTGACCTATATTAAATTTGTAGCTATTTAAATATTTATAAATAATTATTACTAAGACATTAGCACCCTGGAAGTCTGATCATTCTTCTTCTTTCTTGCAGTACAAGATAACTACAGATTATCAAAGGCTTACCAGTACCATCATTTTTAAGTTCAGGACTCAGGAAAAGCTGCGATCTAAATGGCCAGGCGACGTTTCTTAATTTGAAGCTCCCACATCGGCACGCTCGCAAGTTAATTCACGTGAAGGTTCTACCTATTGGTCTTCTGGTTTCCGGTGTTCCATCTCGGGCGATTCTCGCTATCCTATTTTGCGCCATTCTTCCTACGTGCTCATTCCAGGCTCTTCTGCACTTCCGTCCCCATCTTACTATATCCTGCATTCCATGTTCCTCGCGTATTGTTGAATTGTGTGATCTCTTAATTGGTATCCCGATATTCTTCTTAGTACTTTCATTTCGGCAGTTCTTAGAATTGATTTTTTTTTTGTGTTGTCAGCTCCCGTCTCTATTGCGTACGTCATTATCGGTCGAATACAGGTCTTGTAGATTTTTGTTTTTGCGTCCTTGCTCATGTATGTGTTGTGCCATATTATATCCGCCAGGCTTCCTGAGATTATATTTGCCTTGTTTACTTGGTTTCTTACTTCTCTTGTTCTGTCTTGATTTGCGGATATCTCAACTCCTAAGTAATTAAAGGTCGTGAGTTGTTCTATTGGTTTGTCATCCACTACTAGTTTGCATATTAAGGGTACTTTGCTTATTACAAATTAATTAGTTTTATCGATGGATATTTTCATGTTGAATTGCTTGCTTATGGTGTGGAATGCAAATAGAAGTCTTTGGAGGTCGTCTTCATTTTCCGAGACTAACGTAACATATTATTGTTATTTCTCCGGTATTCATTCTGTACCCTGGTGCCGCTCTTTTGACGTTCTCAATTATTTGGTCCATTACTATGTTAAACAGTAATGGACTCAGAGAGTCCCCCTGTCGTATGCCCGACGCTATCGGTACATCCTTAGTTAGGTTGCCGCTTACTGAGATTTGTGTTGTGGTGTTGGAGTTTAGCTGTTCAACTATGTTAATTAAATTGTTTGGGATGCCTTTAATTCGCATTATTTGCAGAATATCATCCAGTCTCACCCTATCAAAGGCTTTAGTGAGATCTATAAACCACATAAAAGCCGGCTTAGTAAATTCAATAGATTTCTCTGCTATCTGTTTTACGATGAATATGGCATCTACTGTAGATCTGTTTTTGTGGAAACCTTGCTGTTCTTCTGATATTCTGCAATAGTCAGTTATTATACCTTCAAGGATTTTGGTGAATAATTTCATTATTGAATTTAATAAAGTTATTCCTCTATAGTTTTCTGTGATCTTCCTATCAGCCTTCTTCAAAATAGGTACTGTTATACTTTTCTTTCAATCTCGGGGTATCTCTTGGTCTTTATTATTATAAATACTGTTCTTAATATATTCAGATTTATTTTAAGGGAATGCCAAGGCTAAGCAAAGACTATTCCTTTGGCAATAAAATATACAGGGTGTTTAACAGATTGATTGAAATGGTACACCATGTAATTTTTATACTATTTTAAAAACCTTGCATCTTTTCTTCTAGTTGATGCAGGTGAAGATGAAATAATCTGTGACAGTATTCTTTCTAATTTTAATATTTCATACCACAGTAATAGTCGCGACACAAGCAAAGTCACAAATTTGGTTTTATATTTATTTAGAAAATAAAAATGAAATTATATGTTACCTAAATAACAAATTTCGTTCGAAACGAAAACTCAAAATTTACTTCTTACGAATGATATACAATTTGGTAATATCTCGATCAAACTCGTATATTTAAAAACATATGGCCTAAACCTACTCCTAATTGTTACAAAATATCATATTTCTACTTCTTTACTTCTTACTCTCTGTGACGAATTCTTTGAAATTATAATGGCTGTGGAAAAAATAACCTAAAATAAAATTTCACAAAAATTTACAAGCACAAATCGCTCGATCTAATATCCATATATTATTATTTGGGTTTATTGTATTAATCTCATATTTTAAAATGAAGTTTTCGAAAAATGAGTCAATAGATAATTTTTGTATGAGGAGAGGCCAAAAAAAACTGCCTTCGTACTCAAACAATTTATAAAATGAAGTTTCCCATTCAACACCTACCCTTTACTTTATAGAACTTAATGAAAAAAGTCGATTCTTCTGGAAATGTGGATTATCCAAAATGTAATAAAGTCAATAGAAAAGGTACTAATGGAAAAAAATAAATGAAAATTTTACTATATGTGGAAAAAAATCCTCATATTAATGGTCATAATTTAGCTGTGTTGTGCGAAACATTACAAACCTCCAGCGCTAATCATACCACCAAAAAATAAAAATAACACCATATCACATGGAATTACACAGTCACGCTTCAAATTTCGATTTATGTTTACTATGGTTAATTCAGTTAATTTTATATTGTTTCTGTAAATACACACGTTGCGGAAAACACAATATTCTTTTCTTATCTCTCGTAAATTTTTTAAAAGAACGACCATTGTTCCATTTCCTTGTTAATTTTTTTCCAGCTCGGATGTTTTATTTTCCTCAATTTTGGCTATATACTTTCACTATACGTACGATCTTATGTACATTTGATCGGGTGGATTGGGTGGTTGCATTTCTATTGATGTTGAATTTCCTGTTATCTTTTTTCTCCAGATAGATTTCGGTTTTGCTGCCTACTATTAGAATAAAATTCTTCCTTTTGTTCTTTCTTATGGCAGTTCTCTCGAAATTGTTTTTAGTTTCATAGATATTGCTTTATTTATATTATTTTCAGGGTTGTTTTGCTGTCACTGTCGAAATTGCATCGACTAGTTATTTTTTGTAGGTGTTGCTTTTTGCATTATCTCAATTTGGCTATTTCGATCTTATTATTCGAATATATTTTATGATAATCTTCACATCTTAATTAATTTTCTCTATGTTCTGAGTTAATTTTTACCCGTTTAATGTTTTTCTTTATAACTATCGTTATTAAGTTTGCCAATACACCAACTATCGAGTATATTATTTCAGGTTATTTTTATTTTTGGGGTTTATAAATTTCTGTTTTGTAACTTGTCTTGACGACATCTAGTCTAGAATATTCCCAAACTTTTAGGAAATTTTTTTAGTTTATTTTAACTTTTTGCAGAAAACTTTTTCGCTACTTGTTCCTTATTTCTTTAATTTATAAATGAAAAATGGATGATCTAATTTTGAGCCGGAAATGTTAATGTTTAATTATTTAGGTTATTTACAAATTAATTTCACCCGATTGTTGTTATCCAGGGTAATTTTTGAGCTGTCGTTTCTTTTAGATTTGTCAAAATTTTGAATGCGCACGTATGAATCTTTAATAAGAAACCAAGGCCATTTTGCCTGCACTTCACTTTTCCTGTTTAAAACGACTGAAGAAACTAATTTTGTGTAACTGTTATTGCAAATGTTTAGCAGACATAGTTCTTATGATAATGATTTTACTATATTTTTCGCAAAATTAAGCACGGCATTTGCGATTTCAATGGATGCTTGAAAATGTTACTCTTTTTTCTTAAAAACAATTATTTTAAAAACAACAAAGTTACGGAATGTCAAACTCATAATAAAAGAGTTTTAAAATTATACATTAAATCTAAGAAATTATTCGTATACAGTGTTCTATTTAAAAATTTAAATTTTTTCTGTCCTCATTTTTTAGCACACCCTGTACCATCCCAAATATTTTCAAAATGTGTGTACAAGTTAACCATATAATACAGTAAATATTGTTTTTTGGTCAACTTTACCTAAAGAAAGAAACCCACTTCATCCAATAGTTGACGTACCTCGTATATTACAAAGAAATTTCAGGCAATTAAATTCAGTCATATATAAGTCAACGATTTAAATGTTTTCTAAGACAAGGAGTTGATGGTTCGTGAAGGTAAACATTTCAGGAGAGCTCAATTAAGACAACTAAATTAAGCATGAATATTGTCAAGCGTAAATTTACCCCTTTGAGATCAAATGTACTATTTATTAAACGCATTTTCTGCTGGGGTGGTTCTATCAAGCGGTATTGTATTAAGACAAACTCCTAAAAAGAAACCTTTCAACAAAGAACTTGTTTATTTTTATCCCAAAATTAATATACGTAATAATTTTGAGTTGAGTCAAAATTTCCAGCTTTTTAGGTGCAGTAGATGAATATATTAATAAATATTTTTCAGAAAACTTAATTTTAGATATTCTACCAATTAACTAAAATAACATGCCTAATTATTTCTTCTTTGTTACGTTATTTTTAGTTGAAAACTTCGAAAAATTATTAAATTAAGTCTAGTACAATTTTCTATTATTAAACCAACCATGTTTTCATCATCTTCTTCTTCTGCGAACGCTAAAAATTAAGCCACATGTTGGCGATCACTTGTTCATTTCATGATTACACAATAACTAGAGTGTCTTCTTCAGTCTGCCTAAACATGGTTGCGGTGTCTGATATACTGTACCAGTTTCTTAAATTGCGGTGCCAAAAGTGTTATTTTCAACCAGGTCCCGTCTGTCTTCAATTATTTTTTGCAGTATTAGCTTTGGCTTAGAGTAGTGAGGTTTTCTTAGATACTTTTCATTGTTTCACAATATTCATAAGTTGTTCCTCTGCTCCAGTTTTTTATAGTATCCACAATTCAAAAACTTCTATCTAATTTTACATCGTAGCTTTTGTTCACCAAGTCTCAACACCATAGATTACAATATGCGATACATAACATTGAGCTACAGGTATTTGGGTGTATAGTGGCACATTTATATGTAGAGGGAGATTCTTAAATTTAAAGAATTTATTTTTGTACGGCCGATTCTTCCTTTCAAGTATTCATGACATTCCTACTTAACATTTAGAGTAGAGATAATTTTGCGACATTTTCAATATCTTTCCCGTTAATTCTAAGAGTGATGCACTGATATCTACTCATTACCATCATTTTTGTTTTGGTAATATTGATATGTAGTCTGTACCCAAACTCATCACCATCATTTTGGTTTTGGTAGTCTTAATATATGGTCCGCTCCCGGTATGTTTTTTAAATATTGACTGGAGATCCTCAAGGTTGTTAGCTAGGATAGCAGTATCATTTGCATAACGAATTTGTTTACTGGGATACCACTGACTCTGATACCTTGTGTTTTATTCTGTAACGCTAACTGGAATATTTTGTCAACGTGAATATTAAAGAAAACAGTATATATTCATGTCCGACTCATTTCAGTATAATTAAGGTCTCTGTTGACAGATCATTATCAATATGGATTTAAGTTAACTGTTGCGAATAAAGTTATTTTATTATTCTAATATCTTTATCATCTATATTGATCTATTGTAATCTTCCCAACAGCATCGAGTGCTTTACGTTTCCAAAAGCCGTCTAGTAGTGACTAGAGCAAATGCTTTTGGTAATAGAATTTCTGCAGTTTTATATTCTTCATAACTTGAAGAAAAGTTTTCGGGTTTGTTTTCTTTGGAATTGCAGCAAACATATACTTTAATCAATCCACTGGGACTTGTCTAGAGTTATATATCACGTAAAAGAGATATATAAGTTGTTAGGTATCAACTTGCTGTAAAACTTCTATGGATTTTTGCCATTCTTCATACAGTTTTTTGCGTATCTGACTTCAGACTCAAGAGTTTTTGGATCATTAATATTTTTAATTTTACTCGTGGTGGTATTTGCACATTGCTCCCTGAACAACATGTAAGCGTAATTCTTTCATGTCATCTTTAGTTTGCCGGAATCTGAAACTAGTGTCTGGTGTCTATTTTTTATTGAGGAAAATTCAATTTTTCGGTTTGCTCGAATTAGAAAGTAGCAATTTTTAGGCTTTTTGGAAGTTTTATTTAGCTATTGTTAAAAGCAATGGAAAATATTTTAAAACTTTGGCATCCACTAAGTGTACATAAGCAACCGGTTTTGAAACTTTTTCTATTTCTAAATGATGAAAAAAAAAATAAAAAGGGTTGGACTACAGCTTTAGAAAGATAAATGAACTGGTTTCCTAAAAAGTAATTAAGACCGTAGGTTTCTATAATGAAATACTACAAAAATGCCATTCCAAACAAAACCAACAACTGTCATTAAAATTTAGCGAGATTATTTTGCCGATAATTGGCAGTGTTGTGATATTTCCGTTATAAAGGAAATGTCTTGCATGCAGAGATTTATTTTCGAACTCCCTAAGTAATAGTCCACAAAGTTACTAAAAATGTAAAACAATGATCCCCTAAATGTTTATGAATAGCAGATATATGAAAGAACTTTGAAATGACTACTTGTTATTGGTTATAATTTTGTTTTACAGTATTATTTTATATTTCATGTTGTTAGTATTAGTGAGGTTCATTGTTATAATTTAATTGACTAAAAGGAAAGAACGATTCTGTCCGGAAAAAAAGCAGATGAGCGGGTTAAAAACATGAACAAATGTCTACGTTATCGATACTTTAATAACTTTTTGGCTAGTACAGGATGAAACAAAGATAAACTGAAAAACAGACATATTATTATTAAGAGTTTGTTAAAAAGCATTTTTTTATAATATCTATTCTAATTTTATTTACCGTTATTAAATTGTGATTTTTTTTCTTTAAATTTAGTTTTTTTTTGATAAATTAAGGTAACAAGGCGTTAAGTATTTTCTTTCTCGTTTTAAAAAAAAAACATTTGGAGGATCTTTCCACATTTTGCAAGTTATTACATAAAGAGAAAACATTAAAGACAAAGCTTTTTTGGTTGTCATAGATACTTAAGAACAGATGCAACCTAAAATGCAATAAATATTACAGTTAATTCAAAAATTAAAACTTATTTTGCATCCCATTGTCGGAAAAATAACTAGAATTTATTCTATAAGACAATACTATATGCTTTTTAAATTTCCTTTAATATTTAAAAGCTGTGTTCTGTTAAAGAGGAAATTATATTTTTCACTACTGTTACTAAAAGTTAAATCTGGATATTAGAGGCATTTTGACGTATGTTTGCCTTTTTCGTTAGAATGAGCTCCATTAATAACATTTAAAAAAGCTTTTTCAAAAAAGCTTTAAAAGAAGAAATATAACTGCATAAATTTTTAAATATAATTATGATCTTTGAAATCGATGCCAAATTAATATATAAAAACTCGATTCTTACATTGTAGATACCTTTTCTTTTTGGTATGCCAACTAAAGACGCTTAAAATTGCTAACCCTATTACACAGGGTATCTCTAAATGTTTGTACAAAACTCTAGCGCAAATGTCTGATGCTAAAATATAAGAATCTAGTCACTTTACCTTGGTCCAAAAGTTGATAGTTTCTGAAATACAGAGTGTTAAAGTTATATTTTTTTTAAAACAAATATTTATCACCAGCAGTTCATTACCTACATCTGAAGCTTCATCAGTTTTTTGTGCCTCGATATATTAAATTCCTGATTAAAAATTCTTATTGCTTGATATCTTTTAGTCTGGTATGTACCACTTCGAGCAGCCGTTTCTGAGATAATAGAATTTAGTTGTTCTATTACATATTGAGATTTGTCTTCATTTCTTGAATACAGTTATATTAAAGCTAAAAAGTTAGGTATGTCAAACCTTTAATAAAAAATTATAAGTTAAATCGAAGAAATGATTCATTTAAAAAATTACAACTTTATGCTGTTGCCTTTTTTGGGCACACCGTGTAGATTTCCAAATATTTTTAAGATGTGTAAATAAGTTAATATAGTAAATTTAGTTTTTTGGTCAACTTTACCTAAAAGACGTAAACCTACTTCATCCAATAATTTACTCATACTATATTACAAAATAATTCCAGCTAATAAAATTTAGTCATATATAATTCGACAATTAAAATGTTTGTTAAGACAAGGAGTTGATGGTTCGTGAAGCTAAATATTTCTGAAAATGAAGATATCAGAACTGAGCATGTATATGAGATTTAGATGTTTTATTACGTACACAGACTCCCCGTAACCCGCCTTCACATTTTATCCAGGCTTAAGAATAATCCAAATAAATTTAAGTGTGTTTAAGGGCCAACAGGCCAGCAGCAATAAACATTTTCTATAGCATTCAGCTAACAATGTAAGAATAAACTGAAAAGAAACAAGAACATTAACACACACAAGTCAAAAACAAACCAAAACAGAAACATTTTTTTATTTGATATAATTAAACTCTAGAGTAAATGTTCAAAACCTACCTCCGTTTCCGTATATACAAAGATTAATTTTACGGAGAAAATTTAACTAAGCTCTGTTAATCATCTCTGCATTTAAATATGAACAGAATTTTGTATTTCTGCCCAAATTTCTTCTTCGGTGTTTACAGGTCTACACTATACCATTTGTTTAAAAGTTTCCCATAAATAGTAATCCATTAATGTTAAATCCAGTGAGTAATGTGGTCAATTTTCAGGAGAGTTAATTCCCCTGCCGATCCATTGATTTAAAAATTATCATTTAAATCTTCTTCTTCTTTCTAACACAGTTAATCATGCTAGTAGGCTATTGCCTGTTCATTGCCATCACGTCTTCCCCGGGAGATGAGGTCCAGCATTCTTGCCATCGCTTCGGTGGTCTTCTCTGTGATCTTTTTCCTACTCGGTTATTCATTTTTACGCTTTTAACGAGTCTACCGTCCTCCATTCTCCCTATTTTTTTTTCGAGAATCTTCTCCTTTGTCTAACCCATCTTCCTATGTCCTGTATCCCGCATTGTTGTTCTCTATCTTCATTCCGTATTCTGTCGTGTAGAGTTTTGCCTTGTATACTTCTTAATGTTTTATTTCGACTGTTCTCATCATTTGTAGAGTTCTGCCTGTATCTGGTATTGATTCTGTCGCGTATGTTATGATGGGTCTTCGAGCCGTTTTATATATCTTAATTTTGCTTTCGGTATTAAGGTATTTGTTCTTCCACGCAATTTCTTTTAGGCATCCAGAAATTCTAGCCGCTTTTATTGTTTGCTCTCTTACTTCTTTAAAAAGGTTTCCATGGCTCGTTATTTCTGCTCCCAAAAATTTTGAAGTGATTTACCTGTTCAATAATTTTGGAGTCGATTTCCAAATTGCACCGTATAGGTTCTTTGGATGTTACTAAGCATTTGGTCTTCTCGGTGTTGATGAGCATATTTAATTCTTTCGCTTTAGTGCTAAAAGAGTGCAGTAGTCTTTGCAGGTTATCTTCAGAGTTTGCAATAAGAACAGCATCGTCCGCATAGCAGACGGTATGGAAGAATGTGTTTCCCATTTTGTATCCAGCTGTTCTGGGGAGATTTTCTATTATTTCATCCATTGTTCGATTAAATATGAAGGGGCTGAGCGTATCGCCCTGTCTAATTTCTGTGTTTACATATATGTCTTCCGTTGTTATATTTCCTACTATGATTTTTGTTTTGCACTGGATGTTAATATCGTATATTAGGTTAATTAGCCTATGGTTTAGACTATTTGTTCTCATTATTTCTAAGACGTCCTTTAAGCGTACTCTGTCAAAAGCCTTGATCATATCGACGAAGATTTTTCAATTATTTGTTTGACATTGAATATCGCGTCAATCGTGGATCTGTTCTTTCTGAAACCTGGTTGTTCTTCTCGTATACTAATGATTTTGGTAATTTCTTCCAGTATAGTTTTTGTGAATGCTTTGAGAATGTTATCAAGCAGTGTTATTCCTCGATAGTTTTCTGTTATTATTGAGAAATGGGTATTGTTACACTATTCTTCCATTTGGTATTTTTTGTTCTTCTATGATATTCTTGAATAGGGTTAATATTTCATTCTATAGCTTTTTCCCTTCTTATTTAAGTATCTCATTAGTGATCTCGTCTGGTCCGGGGCTTTTTCTATTCTTAAGGGACTTTAAGGTGTTTTCTATCTTATCATTTATTAGTTCTATGCTATCGTCCTTCTCATATTCATTTTGTATCTGTTCCATGTTCTCCACTTCCTTACATAGATTTTTAAAGTATGTTTTCCACTGCTCTAATGTGATTTTATTAGTTCTCACGGTGTCTTTAACTTTAAGCTTGTTTCTTCTTAATATTCCCCATATTATTCTTTGGCTTCCGTACATGTCTCTCTCCATCCCTTTTGTGAACCTTTCCTAATAGTTTTCTTTTAGTTCTTTTATTCTTGCGTATATCTCGTTCCGTTCCTTCCGGTAGTTGTTTCAGGTTTCAGGCGTTTTATTTCGTATATATTGAATGTATGCATTTTTCTTTTGTTTAGCTAGTTCCTTTACTTCCAGCGTAAACCAAGGTGTTCTACTGATTGTATTGACATATACCTGTCTCCATGTCTCTCTGTTTTCTATTGTTAGTCTATGTTGTCTTTGATATTAACTGGCCTTTGTACTATTTTTTGGTTTAATCGGTCTTCGTATAGGTATTGTATAGTTTTGTCTTCTTGTGATTCGCCGTTGAATTTGCTAATCATTTGCGGTTTAGGATTTGAGGGCTTGGGCATTTTTAGTCTCATTCTGCAAAGTACCATCCTATGATCGCTTCCAGAGTTGGCGCTATTTAAAGTTCTCACGTCTAGTATTGTTTGAGGGGCGACTTCTCTGTTAGTGATAATATAATCCCATACCGATTGTTGCCCTCTTGTATTCTGCCATATGTATTTGTACTTCATGTCAGGTTTGGAAAAAGTGTTATTAATTCTCATGTTGTTGTTTGCACAAAATACTTTCAGCAGTTCTCAATTTTCGTTCATAGTCTCTTCGCTGAATCATTTAAATGATTTAATTTAATATATGTGGTGTACCATTGTGAATGAACCAAATATTTTGTCTAATAGCCAGTGGAAGATTATCCCATAAATTTGGCAAATTTACTAAACTTTTTAAGCAATTAAGATTATTTAATCTAGGTCGTAAGATGACAGGACCGATAATAAATCTGTCAATGGTCCTTGCTTAAACGTAAATTTTAAATTCATGTTGATATGTCATATTTATAGCATACGGATCTTCGTTAGCATAAACATGTTTATTATGTAAATTTGTCGTACCCTTTTTTGTAAAGCAACACTCAGTGAACAAGATTAATTTATGAAAATTCACATCATGTGCTTTCCCTTCGTTAATGAATCACCAGAAGCTCAGTCTCACTTCGAGCTAGTGAAGTAAAAGCTCTTGTACAAACTGAACATGGAATGAATGCCACAGGTATTCTCTTAAAGTCTTATTTACGATATCTTCAGAAATTCTATGTTCCAAACCTAAGTGTCTCGCGCTTAGACTCGTTCTAGAATTTCTTCCTCAACCTCTGGTGTCTTAGTCGCAAGACTCCGTCGATAATGTGTTTTTGCCAACTCCCGGGTATTTTCTTTGTAATAATTGCAAAGTATTTTCATATCAGTCATCTCTGCGTTAGTGTATCCCAAAAATTTTAAGAAATAAATGATAAATTTCAAAAATTAAGTGATAAAGGTTGTCAGATAATTCATTTGACAATACTCTTTTGTAACTAATAACCATACTTATCATTGTTAGCTTGCTGGTATGTAAATTTTTATGGCTATTAACCTGTTGATTCTTAAATACGCTCCAAATTTCTTGTACCAGTCCTAAACCTGGATAAATGATGAAGGGGGCCTACGACGTGTCTCAATACCAAATGAACATCTAAATTCGATTATCTCAATAACATAGGCTGGAAGCGACACCTCCGAGGCATAATTTTTTTGGATAAAAGATGTCAAGGAATAAGAATTTTTTTTCAGAAATTTAATATAACTAGGTAAAAAAAATTTATGAAGCTTTAGATGAAGGCGAGATGCTGCTGATGGCGTCCTCTGCAATGTACACTGATATTATAATCAGATCTTGATTTTTCATCCTAAAAACCATAAGGTATCAAATTTATTGAAAATGAGACTATTATTAGGATAAATATTTACAATTATTATTTCTTTTAATGAGTTATGGACAAAATCTTTAGAGAAAAAATTAAGCATTTTTGTTTTTTCACTAAACTTTCGGTTTATATTCATTAAACCATCTTCAGAGTAACTTTTGATAACTAGAAAAACGAAAAAAATTATATTTTTAAAGGAAAATTTTTTAAAATTTAAACATAATTTTCTTACCTTAAGGATATTTACTTAGGTACAAACTTGCTAAAAAACTAACTATTTAAACTAATTGTTACTGCCTGTTGTGTTGTTCTAGGCAGGATTTTTTTTATTTAAAAAGTTTGTAACCATCTGCAATTTTACGCATTAATTAAGTGGTCATAAATATTTCCAAGCTCATTCGTGTAGGTCTTGAAATTCTAACCTAACTTTGTGATCATTGATAGATTGTTGTTTTGTAGTTTATTGTTATAGTGTTTATGTATTCTATTTTTTATTATTGGTTCAAAAAATTTTTGGAGAAGTTTTTATTTAATAATGTGGATTTCACTTTTTTTGATTCTGATGTCTAAATTGTGGATGGGCGAACTTTATTGCTCTATGTGCTAAGGCTGTAACAACATTTGTTTTGTATTTTTTAGGAGTGTTAGAGTTATATTTTAAATATTTTCCCGACCAAACTTGTTTTGTAAACCAATTTGTTTTTATATTGTCATTTTGACTATTGCTGATCTATTAGAAAATTTATGGATTTATTATTTTCTGTTTCACTAGATTAAATTTACTAGTAGCTCCAATGTTCTTACCTGACGTTCCGGTTCCAGCTCTTGCATCTTGTCGAAATTCATCTGTAGACCATCAGAATCTTTCTAGGAAGATTTTGCTCCTTTCCTCAATACTGTAGGCTACCATGTCGTTTGTTTGCATGGAGAGTGATGAACATCATTCCATCACGCATTTTTATTCACATGTGTAGCCGCCAATGCTAGTTCCGAAATGCTTCAGACAACTTAAATGATAAACATCCTTTAGGGCCTCGTTTTCTATGTAGAAATGGAGATTAGATAGGATCTTTAGAGCCCTAGTAAGGACCGTCTCCATCGTATTCATTATTTCAACACAAGCCATTCTTTGAACTTCGTCAAGTTGGGATACTGATTGAGTTTTGTTGTACTAGGCCATATGGCCTTTTTCATACGAACATCAGCATGATCATTCCAGCTCAGTCATGAGTCTAGAATTACCCCAAAGTCTTTATCTCTTCCCTCGTATTGAAGGTCTTGCTCCCTTCTACTTTCTTGTAAAGAGTACCATCTATTTTTCTGGTTTTTACCTAGCACTTCCTTAGGGCACCATCGTTCCTCGATCAGGTTTGTAGGCTTTTTATTTCCCTTGTTGAACCAGGTACCAACTATGATCTTGGTACATGTGGTCAAACTAAAAGAGTCATTATACATTAGACTCTACCTCTCTTCACAGATTTAAAAACTAAAGGTTTTAGAAACGTGGTATTGATACATTGAATTTTTACAGTATGAGAAGTAATTATAATTGAGTTTATAATAATTTATTCACAAGCAAGACTCATTATCGAATTCAGGACTTTGCAATCATGAGATCACTCGCCAACCCACCATACTACTTATTACGCATATGCAAGAAATCTCAAATTCACTTATTCCTTTAAAAATTTATTTTAGAAAATAATAAACAGTACCTATGGGAGTTTTTGTTTCTTAATAAAGTTATTTGCTTTGAAAAAGTTCTACATCATCAATATTATCACTTACCAACAGTTTATTTTCCAGTTTTTCGAAAACAATTTAAAAACATCTTTCTTTAACAGAAAAATAAAATTTAGAATCTGCCTTTCGGTTTTTCCATATCGGAACGTCATTCTTTTCGCTATGTGTTCGTAGCTCTTTCAGTAACTTATTCACTTGGCAATTTGCTTTCAAGTAGCAGCAATTTTATTTTATTTTTGTATGGGTAAGCACTACAAAATTTATTTGACAGTAATCTGTTTAAAGAAGGGAAAAGGCCACGGGCTTAAATCGCTTTTAAAAATGAGGTATCCAAACTGAATTTAAATTAACTCTAAAGACTGTATATATTGTCATACCGGCAATTTTAAAAGTCGTGGCTCGATTTTAAGATAGCAGTATTAAAAATGTGATAGATTATTTATCCTGTTATATTAGATAAATAAAAAAAAATTTGTTCGTTTCAAAAGTTATTAACCGATGTTTAACCAGTAGAGACATATTGTATATTTCAGTGAATATTTTTTGAATTATCGGCCAAGCACTTTCGGTCTTACTTAGACCGTCTTCTTCAGGGGGGCCCAGACCCTATAAACAAGGTCAGTAAATAAGCTTTCTCAGTACTCTCCAACCACGCTCACTCGTCAAGGGGCACACTTCAACCTTGCCATTTGGAGAACACTCACCAACGCCAGTGCAGCCTTTACACAGCACAAATGAAGTACAGAATTAAAATGCCAAGCCCAAATTAAATTAAAATTAAAACAATTATAACAGTGTGCACATCAACACTAATATAAATACTCAACTTTAACATTAACAACTTAAAATATAGAAATGGGGTATGCCACATACAGTCAAGAAGCAATTAGAGGTCTCTAAAAATCAAAATATATACAAGTAAGGTACCTGTGGGTAATAAGGCATGTCGGCTATTAAGGCCTAAGTAACGAAAATGGCATTTAAAATGAACGCTGTCGCTCAAGGCCACACTCACACGCACCTAGCCTACTTAGATGACGCCTCAAATTTGCTGACGCGTGATATCCCGCTCGCGCTCATCAGTCGTCTAGCAGTTATTGTGAGGGAACACCAAGAAGATTAGCCATAAATTATAGAGGAACTCCAGTCATCAAAGATCTGTTTGGCAGAAACAATGAAAGCAAGAAAAAACTAAAGAAGATCTCGACCTCCAAAGATAACAGTGTCGCTTTACAGAAGCAAGCGAGTTGGTACTGTCATGGTTGTGAGGAAGACAAGCTGGCAAATATGAGGCAATGCACTAAATGTGGCAAGTGGTATCATGAAGAGTGCGTTGGTTTATCAGTGGAAGATACTGGTGATTTTGAATGCCCTGATGGCTGTTAGACCTGCGAGCTCATTTATTTTTAAGGCTTTAAGGTGTTATTATTGCATTTATAATGATATATTGATCTCATTTACCAAATATACCACATGTTTTTTGCTTATTTAAGTAGGGTAGGCCTAGGCCTTATGACAATGTTTTTAAAAATGTTTAATTTTGATTTGTTTATGGCAAAATTTGACAATTTTCGTTTGTAGTCTATAGTAACTGATATTTATAGTTGAATAATATTAAAATATGTTGAATTGAATGAATTTTAGTTGTTTTATTTCATTTCTCCCTTAGCTTTATTACCCACATGTACCTTATGTCTGAGCTTGAGTAGAAATTCTCGGCATGAGTTCTTTAATTTCTTGTTTATTACATTTCATTAGTAATGAAAAAATAGAGGAGGAAGGAAGGGCAGTAGAAATTTATTGATCTACAAGGTTACGTTGTCGGCTATTCTGTGATATATTTCGAACACTTGGGTTCAGTGCCATGAAATCACAGAATAGCTGTGGATCAATAAATTTCTACTGTTTTTTTTTCAGCCCTTTTTTTCATTACTAATAAATAGTGAGGTGAAATGTAAAAAACAAAAAATTAAAGAACTCCTACAGATAATTTCTACTTAAACTCACACATATTTGCATTTACTTTGATTTTTATACACTTCTATTGTTTTATTATGCTATGACTGTATGTGGCATAACCTCATTTTTACATTGTAAGTTGTTAATGTTAAAGTTGAGTGTTTATAATATTGATGTTCACATTGTTGTAATCGTTTTAATTTTAATTTTAACTTGGGATTGACGTTTTAACTGTGTACTTGATTTGTGCTGTGTAAAGGCTACGCTGGCGTTGGAGACTTTTCTCCAAATGGCAAGGTTGTAGTGTGCCTTTTGACGGTGAGTGTGGTTGGTCAGTACTAAGAAAGCTGATTTACTGATCATATTCTCTTCTTTCTGGGGTCTGAGCCCTGAGAATGGTTTAAGACCGAACGTGCTTAGCCGATAATTAAAAATATACATATACACGGAAATACATAATATCTCTCTTTTCCTTGATTTCTTCAATGTGCAACGTGTTAATAACTTTTTAACTTATTTAACCAGTAAGTCTAGTCGTATAAGATGTCGAGATTGCAATCGCAAGAATAGTTTAATTTTGTATAGATATCACTCCGAAATGATGCCAGGAATAATAATTGATCTATGCACGAGTCTGACAAGGTGAGTGTGAAACATAATGGGGCAAATAGGCCATTTTACTTTAATTTTTCATTGCATCACCGGAACTATCAATCCTAGAACAAAAAATTTTCGAGCAAAATTTTCAAAATATGTAAATTTAAAATGCAAAATTGAAAAATACTTAAAAAAAAGGGAAAGAAATACTTTTTTAAGTTAGCTACAAATAACTTTGAACCTAATCAATGTTGTACGTTACACTAAAATGCGCATTTTAAAAAATAGATCCCTCAACGAATAGTTCTGTTTTGTCAAATAGTTTTTGCACAATAAGCTTTTAATTCAGCTCTCAGCACGAACACTGCACTATCAACAATTGTTCTTTAAATGTTGTATAATAATTTCATTAGGGTGTCAATTTTTAACGAATATAAGACGGATTAATAACTACGTTGAATATTTTTCATATCGAACAATTTGTACAAAGGAACTTTTTTAAGAACCGCCATTTTTTCTTTTTTTTTTAAACAAATTGCGATTATGAAACATTGAGAATACCGATGAATAAGTTATATCCTATAATATTTTTCTCTAATAAAGATGAAAAAATAATATACAGGGTATCTTACAGTGACCATTGATTAGAATAGGTTGGGAAGCAATACGATTTGAATCCCACTAATTTGTATAATGGGGTTTTCGGTGACGCTTTCTTCAGATGAAGTAAGAGCGATCTTGTGCGACTTTCAGTTATACCGGGAGTTGTTCGAAACTTACTTATTTTAAATAGATCTCTCTATATATTATATTTTTTTGTATTCCATTCTTCATTTCCTGATAACTTTTACTCAGAGTGTTTTTGCCCAACTCTAGCCGTTTTTGAGGAAAAATATTTTTTCTTAATTTTGATCTGGTGGTGGGTGTCGCCTAAAATTGCTCTAAAAATCAAATAGTGAAACTCGGAATTCTGGTTCTAGCTTTAGATACTAATGGACTTAATAATGAATTGTCGGAATATGACATTTTAGATACAGGGGAGTGGAAAGGGAACAAATTTTGATCTCTATCAAAAAACTTAATTTTCTAAAATACGATGCTACGTTGTTTATTTATTTATTAGCTAGGCAAAAACATTACCTGTCTGTCCATGTAGAATATTCTTACACTTAGCTAGTCCAGTTTTGAACTTAGTTACGATTTTTCACAGAAACCTCCAAATATCAAGCAGTTTTAGGTATACTATGTTTCTATTGTAAGGCGTGTAATTATTTATCGACGATTCGTGAAAAATATTGCCGGAAGATGGAATGGATAGAAACGTATTAACTTTATTTTTTATTGATGACGAGTGCAACAGAATAACAAGTTGAATATGTAGAGTTTTCAGTGAAAGATATCCTAATTTAACACCAATGAATAGAAGAAACCTTCGAAAAATTATAAAAAATCATCTCAATTATGGAACAATTAATGCAGGAAGAATTTTGCTCAGGCCAACGATGTCAAATGAAGATAACATAACGTGTTGGCCTATATTTTTCTGCATATCCCAAAGTCTCTACTCGTGTAGCACAATACAATTAAGAAGTTTTACGACCTTCTGTTCAAAGAGTTTTAACAGAATATGGCATGCCCCCGAATAAATTCAGTCTTCTTCAAGCTATTCATCCCGGGGACGTACCATAACGTGAAGAGTGTTTTGAAATGATTTTATATAACCACGAAGATCCGGTATTTTTACACAAAATTATCAGAACTGACGAATCAAAAGAGGAGGTATCTTTAAAGAACACAATTCTCATTTCTAGAGCATTGAAAACCTTCATGTTAGTAGGGAGAGAAATTTACAAAACAGATTTAGCATAAATATATTTACTCCATTTATGCACGATAAAGTTCGCTATAATATTTATTTGAGACTGTTGAATACCAAATGATACCTGACCATTTTACAAACAGTTATAACAGATTTTGTTGATAATTTGCGGCTGGGTGACAGAGGTATCAATTAGACGGTAACCGGCCACATTACGGAAATGTGATAAATAAAAAATAGTGTAATATATTTGAGGATAGATAGATTAGGCGTCCAGGAGCATAGAATTTGCCATTAAGGTTCCCAAGCCTAACACTATTAGATTTCTTTCTTTGAGGAACAATAAAGCAAATGATTTACTCTACGCCCATTAAGTCAGTGAAAGAACTAAGTAGCTCGAATAAGGAGAACTGTCTACCAACTGGATCCAGTTGAAAGAGCAAAAGCTACTATAGAAGCTGTTATGTCTAACATTCGAAAGTATTTAAGAGTCAATGGAGGTCCTATTGAACATTTAGATTAAAATTATTTTTTATGCTGATTTTAATTTATTACTTGCTCTTCCTTATTATTATTGTTTATCATTATCTACTGTCCATCGTGGCAATTTTATATAAAGGGTTTAAATAGTTGCTAGGTTTAGGAACACCTTACAGATAGGGAATGTTCTTGCCTATGTACTGAATGAATCATTAACGTTGTATCGTATTTGGAAAACTTAGGTTTTTTTTCTTAATATTTTAATAATGATCAAAATTTGTTACTTTTCTACTTCCCTATATCCAAAATGTCGTCCTCCGTAAAATCATTATCTAGCCAAATAATATCTAAGGCCTTACTGGAATGCCTAGTTTCACTTTTATTTTTGGAACGGTAAGTAATTTTAGGCGACACCCTGTTAAAGGTCAAAACTTGGAAAAATATTTTTGTCCTCAAAACGGTTATAATAGGGCGAAAGAAAAAAAGTTATCAGAAATGAAGAAAGAAATACAAAAAATCTGGATGATCTATTTAAAATCAATAATTTTCGGATAACTTCCGGTATAACAGGATGTCGCATAAGATCGCTGTTACTTCATCTGAATAGAGCGTCGCCCAAAAACATTATACAAATTTGCAGAATTCTAATGAACGATCACCATGAAACACCCTGTATATGTGATCTTTTCTCAATAATTTTTCACGCTAGCAGCTTAACTTTTCAGACTAATGCATAGGTGTCATTCCTAACATAATTTAGGAATGATTCATCTAGAAAGTAAAACTACGTGCATCTATAACAAATTCAGACTATTTTTATATCTGTGTAAATGACATTTTAAAGGTTACAGGGTAATATAAATTGCTATAAACACATTTTCCGATAGGTTTAAAAATATATATGCAGATGTATCCTAATGTCAGCTCACTGTATTTATTACTTGTTGTCTAAGGTAAAAATTTATAGCCAGTTTTAGCTGATTCGAATTACTTCTGATATCCACTGTTATTTTTAATATCGTTCAGTCTAAAACCATGTCGTTAAATTTAAGAACCTGCCAATAAATCTCATTAATAGGGCCCTTTAACTATATTTTTAGATTATCAAAGCTGACTCATGAAGAGAATCGCAAATACATTATTTGCGATTAATTTTTATGAATTAGCGAGACGAAAATCAAAAAGATAGATAATGCGCTGAAACTCATAACGACCTTTGTTTTATGACTAAATAAAAAAATACTGAAACAATTTTTTAAGCAAAATTTTTTCATTTTCTAAAGTTTACATTATCAAACTTCAAATAAGTTTAAGACTTTACTGACTACGAATCCGCTTGTCTCATAGGTAGAATTAACTTGTTATTATTAGATCTGATTAACAAAATATCAAATGCATTTTCATTTGTTTGTATCTCTCATTTTATGCCTACTTTCCCTTACCTCTTAACCTAACAAACATATTGTCTCTTCCATGAATTAACCTTTTGTGGACAGTTGGTATCAACGGATACTAACCATACAATTGATTTAAAAGTAACACGGTTTCTCCAAGAAACTCTGAGAACTTGGTAAGATTTATTTCATAAGGAAAGATTAGATTTGTTTCATAAGGAAAGATAAGATTTGTTTTATAAGAAAGATTGTACCAAATTTCTTAATGCAATTTTGATCCTTTCTAGTAATCCTAGATAATATATTGTATTGCCATCATTTGTATTACTAAAACCTGAATTAGGCATGTCAGCAAGCAAATCAAATTCTTTTCAAACCAATGTTTTCTACTTGTTTCTTTCTTTCAGAAACATTGATTTTATTTTTTTCACCATGGGTTCGTTTATTTTATATATAGCCATTTGAAGGGGGAAGGGAAAGGGTCTGCCATAATTTTTAACAAGCTATAATATGGAATAATAAGAAAAGTTTGACCTCGGTTCTAAATTAGTTGTGTGGGTTTTAAACATTAGTCAACTCCATTTTGATTAATTCATCAGTTTCTTTTGCAAACTCATATTTGGTAGGTCGGGATGATTATTTACAGCATAAAAGAAAATTAGAACTAGAGAAACCATAAGGAGGAAGCATCAAGATGTCCAGTCAGTTTAACTTCCAGAAAAAATGACAACGCTTCCCTCTTCATAATAATGATCTGCTGACAAAGATAATTCTAGGAGTAAGTATGCTGCAGCTCGTTTTTTTTTTCTGAGAATAAAGCTTTATTAAAGCAGCCAAACACAGTTTGTGCACCGATACCAGAAGTAATAACTATTTTATCAAACCATTCTTGTGTATGAACAGTGCAGCAGTTCTGTTTATATTTTTGCCAATATTTCAAAAACTATTAATTATATTATTCAGTTTTTTTCTGTGATATCTACACTCAAAATTAATACTCATAGTAGGCATTCAATAAAAGTATTTTGTCAGGTATGCTAGACCTACTCTGCCTCAAAACAGTCAAAAAATCTTGATATTAGGCACAAACTCAATTTCCTAGGAAAAAAAAAATCATCTAAAATGGGTAAAGGATGATAAATCTTTTTGTTGCTTTTGATGACCAATATTTACTGCTATACTGCTATCTAATGTTACTAATGTCGTGCTGTTCGTAGCGATCCTAATTAAATTAGATGTCTTTTAACGAAATTAGAACTACCTATAAATTTTATTTTTACCACATACATACATCACTCAAAATCTTATTTTGAATATGTGGGAAAAACCACGAAGATAAATAAAATTTTAATGACATCGTTGACCTCTTCACTATAGACCTTTATATCTACTAAATCAATTTGTACAAGGACCAGATAACGCAGTAAATGAGAGAATGGACCTGCATTATTTTTTTCACCTAACTTCACATCACCGAAAATAATTTAATTACGCCAATTGATCACAGACTGTCATCTGACCAACAACATATTTAAAAATCTAAGCAATAATCTTTATTTTATTCACTGTCTATAATTTTTAGTCTTAAGATTAGATAATTATTACTAAGAAAATTAAGCATTCAAAAAATGTATTAGAGACATTTTTAAGTAAGTAACTCTTAATTAAAATTATACTATGGACGTACTGTATAACGACATACTGAGAGCAATAAATATAAATTAAAAATTAAGCTCCATCTGCCTGACGTTCAAAATTAATTAGTATCTATCCAATGGCTTTTTAAGTTTAATTCTGTTTACTGTCAAATAAAATTAGGTACGGCAAAGCACAAAATCCTTTTTCGGAATTTTCCACCATTAAAATTCTATTGTGCCAGATCTATTCTCGGTTCAGGTTGCAGCTTTTTATTTATCCATTTATTTTCAAGTAGAATGGTTTTATTGAGGTAAAAATGTTACAATTCCAAACATACGAGCAATTAACAAAATTAGAACTTGCAGTTTGAAAAAATTATGGTGGAATCTTATTTAATTTTATTAATTTTACTAAACTTTTACTAATTAATTTTTTAATGGTTTGGGTCGCATTCTAAAATTTTCATAATAGCTTGAAACTTCGAGATATTTTTCGTAGATTATGATTAGGTAAATAAGATACTTTCACCTAATAAACCCCACCAATGTTAAAGCTGGATTATATGAATTCTTTTATTAAAATGAATATTTAATTAGGGACCCATGGGTCGGAAAAATAAGCAGAAACAAATGTCCAATCTTTCTATTACATTTGGGGTTGCCGTCAGAAAATCATTGGGATTTTCCCAATACCCTTGGATACTCTATTTCTCCTTAATATAATAAATGGTCAGCTGTGATGATGCGCAATTACATATTGGGGCCGGGGGCCTGTTTGCCTGACCTGTAGAGGAAGCGCGTGTATCCTTGGTGTTGTGTCCTGTTTAGGTTTGCTGTAATATTATTATGATGGTGCAAGTCCAAGGTGAGTCGCAAAAATATACGGCAGGTCGCGACATTGAAGTAGGGCATTCTGTAGTCATTCTCTTGTCCATGCTCTGTGGGTGTTGAATTCTGCAATTGCTCTTATTGTAGGGAGGAAGAGTGGATGGTTCAAATGGATAGGCAACCAGTCTATGGATGTAGATCTGATTGTTCCAGATATGATTAAGCTGCACGTCGATAATCTTTGTGTAGGCGGTGTTTAGCTTGACAAGCGTACAGTATCTTGCTGGAGACTAGACCAGGTTTAGTGCTGCGGTACGTCGAAATCAATGTTCACCAGGTGACACCTCGGAGTATTTGAATAAAGTTGTTCCTTGTTTTAATTTTAACAGCAGTTTTTATGATCTAGGCCTTGCCTGTAAAGGTTCCATCTAGTATGATATCTAGGTATGTTAATTCTTTATTATGTACCAGGCATCTACCTTCAAAATAATTTTTTCAGTCCGCTACTCTATCACTAAGACGGAAGCAACCTACTTTTGTTTTATCTACATTGGAATTGAGCCGCTACTTACGGAAGTATTTTGCTATCACGAAGAGGTCGTTACTTCAAAGGACTTGTGCCTTGTAGCTTTGACCAAGTCGCTATTATATCCAAATTTTCTGCTGATAACTTCTATATGTCAGCACTTTATAGGCTGAAAAGTAGGGAGGCCAATACTGAGCCATATGGTTGATCATTATTGAGCATTTTCTGATCGGATATTTTAGTGTCCATGATGACCTAGAAGCTTCTGTTACCAATCATGCCATTAATAAGCTTTATAATTCTCTGAAAAGGTATTATCTTCAGCAACTTTTAAATTTGGTATGTTTTAGACTTTGTCATATGCAGAAAAGAGGTCGATAAAGATGGCCGGTGCTTTTTAGGCTTTTCTGGTATCTTGTTTCTATATGTGACGCGAGCGACAGGACTTGATTCTCGCAGCTTTGATTGGAGCAGAAACCAGCACGAATTTATACATTGCGCTTAATAGCCCAATAGAGCGGTTGCTTTATGGGAGGTATACCGGTTGGTCAGGGTTTGAAGATTGCGACGATCTTAGATCGCTTGAGTTTTAACAATACTTTATACGAGACTATGGCAATTATTGAGTGATACTACACCACGAAAAAATCTATCATTTTTTAAAATCGGACAATAGCTCTAATGAAGGTCACAGAAATCTTATCGAGTGCAAAAAGAATTTTTATAGTTATAGCCTACTTGTTGTTTTAATTATATTTTGCCGAGTCTTGTTAAATATACAAAAAAAAAGTAGCCATAAAATAAGATTTTTATCAAATCAACACATTATTTTTATTTTCTTGTGTGATGAACTTAACTTAAACTAGAATTTAAAAGAATTAGGGCAAATACATTGATAGTTTTCGATCACCCTTCACGGCTAGTCTTAATGAAAATATCGCAAAGTACTAAACTACACTCTAGGAAACAAAACTGTACTTATAAATTTTTCAGATTCAAAAATTACCAATTCTTACATCTATTAAAATAAAAGTACCATATCTTAAATGAAAGAAGTATTGTGTCTTCTTTCATTAAGCTTACACCCTATTTATGAGACATCTTTTGTACCGTCGCGTCGCCTAAATGCGAGTCCTTTATTTCTACACTAATCCAGATCTGCCCATTTAAAAAACTTGATAAAACTTGTGTCCCTATTAAGACCTTATGGGAACTACGAAAAACGAATAAAGAAAAAAACTTTATATTACTTCCGGATAAGGGCTCAAACAGAATTTCAAGAGCTTCTCTTAAGTGAGCTTAATAAACATAAATTCTTACTTCTACTTCACTTGCATCATCACTCAGTTCATTTAAGGAATGGCCAATTATTGCGTTGGTTTATATACGATATACTTACTTTGTTTTTTTAGTTAACGTATTTTAAGAATTAAATACTGGAACCAGCGGTGTTCTAGTGCATAAATCTATTTTTTGTAGGCGCTTTGGCCTAAACCTATAAAATCTATATTCGTCGTTGCAACGAATTTGGAATCGGACCTTTTTTTCCTAGTAAGGGATTTTATAAAGTTTATAGAGGTTGAGATCTGAAGAGGCCAAATCACTATTGCATCGCTCTTCTGATGAATTAAGACTTTCTTCTAGGACAGACCAAGCCTTATTTCTTTGACTTCGTTTTTCTTTCAAGTTGCCTAGATTGACAGTTTAACATTCGGAATTAATAGCCTGCCCTTGTCATATATTCTTCTAAGAACATTTCTTTAGCTTTCCAAAAAACAGTGTCCATAAAAATCTCGGCAAATGAGGTGTTCCGAATTTTTTGGTATTGGTTTTTCCTGGTTTTATTGCTATTTGGTATCAAGCATATAGTAGGGAATCCATCACATACTGACAGTAACGAACCACCAGAAAAACATAGTCAAACATTATGCTTAGATGATCACACATTACAGTTTTTAGTATTAAGTCACTAAACGAGGCAAACATTTTGCTGATAATTTTCTCAGGATATCAGTTAAGATACGATTCATCCATTCTTTTGATAGTTTACCAATTTTAGGTGCCATCATTAGCGGTCATTCATAATGATTTGTGGATATTTTAGATGACCTTTTCAGTTGTGATAATATTAATTGGCTCAGCATCTTGAATGCTCGTACACCACGTTTCAAGAACGCAAACTATGTTTCTACAGTTATAAATAAAGAAGCAGAATCCTCCAATGTAGTGTGTAATTTCATCATAAACTTTATAGGAGCTAAACCTTTATAAAACTAATTTATAACGACTCGCATTTTTCATACCTGAAAATCAAAACTTAAAAGCTTTTGCAACTACTTCTGTAATACTAATGAGAGATAACAACTGAAAATAGTATAGTAAACAGGGTACTACGAGCACCATCTCTAAGGAACGGCGAAAATTCTCTGTCCCATTCTTCTACAGAAATGCTATACCAAGCAACAGTTTTTCGATACAATTGTATATTCATGCTTTAAATTATAGATTTATATTAAAGCTCAAGTTGCTGAAGAATGTAATATTTCTCCAAATTTCACGTTTCAGTAATCCATCGCATATTTTCCTTTTTCTGGTTTTTGTCGGGCTTTATATAGCAATTTTCTTTAGAAAGAGAGCCGTTTCATAACGAATATTACAATATATTTAATGAAAGGTGGATAACTGCAATTAAATAAATAAGCTTTGTTCCTGCAGAAAATTCTTAAGGACGCAATATGGAACAAACAAATTGAAATTAACAGAACACAATATTCAATTTTTAAATTTTACATTTTTTTATCAGTAGTTAGACAAAATTGTGCTTCATTTAGTTAAAATGTTATTAAATTTAATATTTGATTAATGAGATGATGATTTTATCAATTTTTAGAGCTCAAAGATCTTTATTTACTTATCAAGTAGACACAGGGTATTCCACAGACAGTATATTATGCAGAGTGGATCAAACTATTGCAAGTAATAAAATTTATTTTCCTTTTTTTTTGTATGGGACAATATGAATATTTTTAATATTTAAATCCTACAAAAAATTCCAGCAAGATATATATTCAGTATTCCTCTACTTTATAAGATTAGCTAAAGTGTCATGATAAGGAGGCTAGAAGGTCATGATTCTAGCGCAAAAGTAAAATACTATGTAGAACTTACCGAATATGCATCTGGTTGAAAAATTTTAATAAAATAGAATTCTATGTAAAAATATCAGCAATATGTACTTATTAAAATTTTTTAATGGACACTGAAAGGGTTTAAAAATATTTAAATCATAGATTTAAACACAAAACCGTTATCAGCCCCTCTGGACAAGAGGGTTAAATGGTGTTAAGCTATGAGTTCGAAAAAGAATTTTACATATTTTTATCCTCTCGCTCGTCAAAATTGAGTGAAAATTAATTTAAAAAGATAATACATGTTAAGATTTAAAATAAATGCGGGCTAAAACATAGAGGATTTTGTTCACATAACAATGGTAATTTTCAATGAAATCTGAATGCTGAACTGCTTGGGACTGCATAAATTTTAGTTCATCACATACAAGTCATTACAAAGGCTGGATATCTGCATTGCTTTTGCTGGAGCTACAGCCAACACAGAAAGATGATACATTAATGTCTACTCCGATATGATGTAGGATGTTCAATAAAAAGAGCTAGCAGGATAAGATAAAGGAAAGGAAGAATGTAAAATTATACACCCTAAAACAATAACAAGAAATTGCATTAGAAAATATAATTCATTTGAATTACCAAACAACTCACCTTTGGAAGAAAAAGCTCATTGGGGAACGTCTAGTGTCTATAAAGGATGTGAATCTTACTGAAACTTTCACGGGCCAATAAATTATAGCAATAATATACGAAATGATACAACGTAGATATAGACATCTAAAAATTGTATATCCTAATAGTAGTTTTTCTTTTAATCTAAAAAATCAACCATAAGAGGATAATTCTACAAATGGTTGCTTTTAGTTAAATTGTTGACATTTTTATAGAATGCAAAAGCTGAAACAGATTTGTATGAATTATGAGTAACTTTTTACTAGTTTATTCAGCCACCAAAATTATTATTTTCTATAAGTAAAGCACCAAATTTAATACCAGTACTAAGTGTACTTGTAACAAAGTGATTTAAATAAATTACAAAACTATCACATCTTCCTGCTTTTTCTTTGCAACTCTCATTATTTACCGAAAAATGTGATACTGTTTTAAATTTATTTCAGGAATTATATTTTTTCAGTATTATTTTTTACATTTAGTATTCGTCTATCCGCCTGGGTATAAGTTCTTTCGTCATTCGTCTGTATGTCTCTACATTCGCAAAGAATGAGCCTCTAAACATAATCGATGAAAATTATTACTCTTAAGTAAACCTCCAAATTTGACTTATTTTAGGGGTGTGACTTTTACTAAATGTGCCAGGCAATTGAGTAAATCGTATTCCTTTTATTAAAGGGATAGAGATCGTGTGGAAATTTTTCATATAGAAACATGGGTTTTCAACTAGGTTTGTTCCTTCAAGTGGCCTAAGATGGTCAAATAATTTTCAGAAATTTAAATTAGTTTTTGTTTTGATTTCGTTTTTCTCCTAGTTATCCTTTCTTCACCACTTATTCGACTGCACACTAATTATATGTTTCATTACCTTTTTTTTTCAATATTTTGTGTTTAATTTGTCAGTTCAATAACGTTTTTGACAAATTTTCATCGATCTATGTTACAAACTTAAATCTGAAATCTTACTGTGGTGTTCCTCTTTGTTTTTCCAATCATGGATTTTGAAGAGCTGAAAAGGTTCGACATTATAGCACTTAGTAACTACTTTCAAGGAAAACATATAATTAGTGCAAAGTCAAGCTTCTTAAAATACGGGAATAAACCCCATGAAAGCCTGCGCTTCCGTATCAAGGAGCTCTATATCATCTGCAACCCTTTTAATAGAACACTGCTTTACCCGGCATATTCACTTAAATGTATACTCACGAAATAGAGCAACAATTCTAAGCAACTTTAGAGGCTTATATTTCGCGAGTGGAAGCATATTATATACGTATTTAATTGCATTTTTCAGGATGTATTCAACGACACCTGACTTAATTAGATAAATAAAAAAGATGGTAGTAGTAGTAGACGTAACTTGCTCATAATAATTTTCGTTTCATATTTTTAGTAAGCGCTATTACACCTAATTTTTTCAGATTTTTAAAATTCATCATTGGAAAGTTAGTGGGCGGAAGTATTTAAAAAGCTATTTTTGGAGGTTCGTATTTTGCAAATGAAATGACTAACCAAAAAAATTAGTACACAGTGTGTTTCAAAAAGCATGGGCCAAGTTTATATGAACATGGATCAGCTGAGCCTTCCTTACTAAGATACAGGGTGTTAAAGATTTTAAATTGTTTTTATTTTTTTGAAATAGCTTAAAGAAGGTTAGGAAAATGTAAAATTTATAGGAGTGCATAATACATTTATGAAGAAGAATATTTCGAATATAGACATTAAATTATAACTGCTCCAGAGACGTACCTGAAGATTAATAAATTATTATTTATTATAAAAAGTATGTACGCCACTGACTTTTTCCCTTATTGACATTATTTTCGTAAGAAATGTTAAATGCCTTTCAAAATGTATCTCTTAGTGTTTCCTCAATTTTGATTACGTTTGGGAAATATGCAGAAGTGAAAAAATCTTTACTGTTATTGTAGTAGCAGTAGAAGTAGTTATTAGTTAATGACACATCAACTCATAAGATTTTTTAGTGCCGGGACCTACAGTTTAATGTGGGTTTCGAACCACAATCCTCAATCAACCCCGAGTTTTTATTCTTTGGCAGTTTTCGTGTCTTTTATAAAATGAGAGGAAAAGGTGAAAGTGACAACCTCTTGCCGGAATACATGCATTTAATCTTCTTCTAATGGTTTCATTTACTCTCTGAAAAAGTCTTTTATCTTGCCTGATAATATCGAAGGCATCAGATATACATCGTTATAATTCTTGACTTGTGGTCACAGCAGTTGCATAGATAATTCTTTAGATATTCCCACAGGTGAAAATTCAGTGATGTTATATCGGTTAACCTTTGTTAATCCGGCAGCTCCATAACTTTTCCCGACATTTATTGACAACAGCTTAGTTAAGTCATTTTGAATAAAATTGGTGCTGATATGAATAAAGATTATGAAAATCTCTTGTCTCTTGTCCACAAACAGATGATGAGGCTTCTGTCACTAACTTTACACATACAATCACTGGAATGGTGAGAAATTTTAAACAATCAAAATTTCAGTAAATTACGAAATCTATCTGCCGAATTTAAATAGCTATTTATATGTATTATGCTTTCAAGCAGAGAAAAGGAAAGATTATGTATATATATATATATATATATATATATATATATATATATATATATATATATGAAGTAAAATGCAAACAGTAAATGCAAACTTCGTTCCATCATATCCTTTCCGTGTGTCCGGAGGAATCCGTGAAAGCCGGATAAACATATATACGCCATCCGACGGGAGGTCGGCGAAACCGCGTTCAGTATTTGCATGCTTCCTTCCGATCTGTCCTTTGCACAGCCAGGTGCATGTCGGTACCCTGATGAATCTAGTAGAGACGAAACATGTGCCTCTGCCGTATCACTGTAGCGGGGAGGGTAAGTTTTGACTTTCTTCTCGGTATGGTAGTACAGGTGGGCCATCATGTCGATGGTGGTGGAATTGGATAGATTGTGTTCTGTAGCAATCAGTTCAAACTGTGCAACCTCTAACACGGAAAGGATATGATGGAACGAAGTTTGCATTTACTGTTTGCATTTTACTTCACTTATACACGGAGTTGCATATAGTTGTACGTTTGCTGAATGTGATTTCAGCACTACAACGGCATAATGTGGATGTATCCACTGCTATTGCAACTCACACGGAGGAATCCGTGAAAGCCGGATAAACATATATATATATATATATATATATATATATATATATATATATATATATATATATATATATAGTTTATCTCCTGCAAATACAACTCTGGTCCTTTATACGCGTTTCGAACATCTTATGGTCTCGTCAGTGGAGCTGTATCGAATCAAGAGCAACATAGCAATCATTTCCTGTGAATGTT
This sequence comes from Diaprepes abbreviatus, assembly GCA_034092305.1. Classification (NCBI taxonomy): domain Eukaryota; kingdom Metazoa; phylum Arthropoda; class Insecta; order Coleoptera; family Curculionidae; genus Diaprepes; species Diaprepes abbreviatus. Next base: position 32,032,604 of record JASJET010000055.1, read on the forward strand.
ACTATCGGTTGGATACAGCTCCACTGACAAGACCATAAGATGATCGCAACGCGTATGGAGAGATGAGCACAGTTGTATTTGCAGGAAACAAGCTGTTTGTTTATATTTTTTTCCTTTCTCTGCTTGAAAGGATAATACATATCAACAACTATTTATATACGGCAGATAGATTCGTTAATTTCATACTGAAACTTTAATTTCGCACTACTCCGGTGATTGTGTAGATGTCGTTTGACTTGCGATATTTTTCAGTCTGGCATCGAAGTCGGCAAGTTTAATATCCTACCGACATATTTTGGAATTCATATTATATAGTAGTCGTTTCCTGCGAATGTTGCTCTCGGTTAGATACAGCTCTACTGACGAGACCATAAGGTGATCGAAACGCGTTTAGGTCGAGGGCCAAAGTTATATTTGCAGAAAACAAACTGTTTGTATATATTATTTTCTTTTCTCTGCTTGAAAGGATAATACAAATTAACAACTATTTACACATCTTCCTAAAGCCTGTAAATGACAGGGGGCATTTAAAACTGACATTTAGTCTGAAACGTTAGAGATCATTTCTTTAAGTTTATGGAACGAAAATTTCCCAATAATTGGTGGCTCATTGATAGCAGCTGATTGCCAGTTTATTACCTCACAGTACTCATTAGCTTCAAAATTAATCTTTTGATATTTTTAACTTTCGTATTTCCGTCTCGAGATGATTGCTATATTTTAAAATGCGCCTTAACCCCAATTCTTGGATATGAATGCGCAAGACAGCAAACATTGCTAACACAATATTTTCTGGATGTGCGAAATATTTATTAACTTGAATTATTTTATCATCAGTTCCTTTCAAATGGCATGACATATATCGTCACTGCTTGATTAGGTCCAGTAAATGTTGTGAATCATATTTAACTTCAGAACATACTTTAATCTAAAACCATGTTGGAGCATAAACTTTTAAAATATGATCTATTAAACACTTCATATTTTCAGAAGTTGCTATATACAGGTGCAACACCCTATTTGCGGTAGTTATCCGCCTTGAATGAGCAATTTTTTCCAGGTTGTGTGTTGGCCAAATCGTTCGATACATTACCGTTCGATATAGACAAGCTTATGTTATACAAATATTTTGTCTGTGCTTAACATTTGTAAATCAATTTCAATAAGTTCTGTGGCAATGTTTTGAAATCTGTGACCGGTATAAATTGACAAAATTGTGTTTTTTTTTTTCTGATTTTACCAAAAAAAAAAACCCAGAGGGGTCAGTAGTTTTCCCATCTAAATCTTTCATTAGATGACGCAAAGGTAGTTCATTTGCATGCAACATACAAATGAACTACTGTAGTGGCTTTCCAATGTGAATTTCTAGTTTTATATATATATATATCGTAAATTCCCGTAATTACAGCAGATCCTTCGCATCCAATAGCAACAAAATTCAGCAAATCCATTGCGTTTGCTGTGTTATATGGAATAGTTTTTTGACTGAAAAATTTAGATCTGAGTTCTGAAACAATCACAATATGTTATTCGCTAACTGTAGTTTTGTGATTTTTATTACCAGTTAAACGCTGAACCAGGGTATTATCTTTACGTCTGTCGTAGCTATGGTCCTAAAGTGTTTCGTGTTCTTTTTCTCTCTCTTTTTATCTTATTTCTATATATTATTTTCGCAGTTTCTTCTGCGGTTACCAGTTCAATATTTTTTAATACAGCAAACGCAATAATAGCCGCTTTGTATTAGAAGTGCTATCATTATCAATTGCCTCTCCATCATTTGATGACAGTTCTATATTCAGCATATTGGAGGTAGAAGGTTGAAGGATCTTTTTTCCAAGTCTTTTCGATGTAAGGATCGCTGAATACTTTGGGTGGCTACCGGATCAATCAACCTATTAACATTTTTCTCTAATTTCTCTAGTCTACTTAAAATTTTCTTTCTCTAAATGGTACTGTGTTTTTACACTTACACAACGAAAAATTCTCGCACTTGCAGGACAAAATTTCAAAAAATTTTTTTCTGCAATGTCTAAATTCTTTTATTTTTTGTCTAAGGGCATTATTATATCGAGATCTTAAATATTCTTTAAGATTCCTTAATTTTTCATGATATTGTCTTATCATATGTAAAATTTGTTGCTTTGTCACCACGAAAATAAACGCGTTAGACCAAAAAACTTTCGATTGCGCTATTAAAATGGCTGCAATGTTACCTGAGGTCGGTTCTGCTTTATTTTGAGCTGAATGAATTAATGTTTTACGTTTATATGAATAATTCTTCCTCATATTTGTATATGTAGTTAACACGGATGGAGCCTAAATACAGGGAACTCAATGTATTTCCTAGTATTTGGGATATTTTACACAAATCTCAAATATTAAAACTTGCTGAATAACACTAATATAACCAAAATACAATTACGAGTCGATAAAACTATTTTCGAATAAATATTGACAGCTTAAATTCACACGCATCTAAGAAGAGTAGCTGGAAAACTAATTAAGCCGGCTTAGTTTCTTGGCAGTAGGTGATTAAATTTAAAAGTGGTGGGGGCACCGCTAAATCCAATCGACTTCAGATTTTGTAGGGAACTATAGTCACGTAGTCTACCACTTTTCCGCATATAGGCGTTCGGGATCGAAACAGTCAGGTTTTTTACTCCGCCATGGTGTATTGGGTAAGGGAATTTTTTAAATCTAAATTTAGATGAAAAAGTCATAGGAATGATCATTAGGCTAAGATAAGAGTAAATTTTTATTAAGACTAATCATTATCTTTTATGTATGGATTGATAGCATTGAATTTATCCCCTAAACTAAATTTATTTCCTAATTGAGAAAACACCAAGAGGCAAATTTTGAAAAACATTTAACACGTTTCATTAAAATGGTGTCAAAAATCACAAAAAACAGTGATGTGCCTATTTTTATTCGATAAATAATAGTTTTCTAACCTTTAGGTATATCCTTGGTGCAGTTATAATTTTATATTTATATCCGAAATATTCTTCTTCATAAATATATAACGCATATCAATATTTTTAACATCACCTAAGCCATTTTAAAGTAATTTCAAAACAATGAAGATAATTTTAAATCTTTAACCTACCTATATCTTGATATAGAAGCCTCAGCGGACCCATGTTCATATAAACTTTTAGTTCCATTTTTAGATAAAGCATCCCCATGCAAGATTTGGTGTATATTTCTTGAAACACTCTGTGTAATATTTATTTGAATTTTGGAAGACGTATGCAATGATATTTTACTGAAATTAATTTTTTTTTGCATCTACTTTTCACACAATTTCACTTCAGATTTATTTTTGGGAATAACTGAAACTTGCCAAATTTCACTGCAAAAATTGAAAACTGACGAGGTATAAACGTGTGACATACGGACAAAATTATAACTCTAAAAATTGTTTTTTTACAGCGACAATTTTTGAGTATCAGAAAATTTGAAATTAAAATTTAAGCATCTAGAATAAAAATGATTTAGTTAATATCTTGTGTATTACGAAAATAACAGTTGATATTCCAGGATTAACAAACAAAAACAAATATTTATCATTGAAAATGGTTAGTAGTAAAACCACTCAGATAACGCTCCACGATGACTAATGTACTTTTGTATGCATCTGAACCATTTTTAAAAGCATTTGGTCACTGTGAAGATGGTGTCCCCAAAATATGTTTTTTTGAATACATCAACTACTTCTTCAGGCATAAACAAGCGTTGCTACCAAAAAGAAACTAGTGGAAGACCCATACCGTGGACCGTTCTTACCTTTCGAGCTCATACTCATAGATTTAAGAATTATCATCACCTGTCAAGGTCTTTGAAATGTTTTTTGAAGCAATGCGATCGCATTTTTTGAACATATTTTTACATCACTCGACTCGAGTCTTTTTTGAGCAATTCCGACATCAGCGCGAATATAGCATCTTCCGAGCCAAATGTTTATGCCATATATTGTATACGCTGGTATTAGTAATGCTCGGGGATACCTTTTTTTTACTGTAGGGCTATTCTTTTGAGTCATTATCACTTTCACTTCTATCACTTGAAGTAATCATGATCACTTCAGCCCAATGGCAAGTAAATGCATATTCAAAAGAACATGAAGTTATCAGTTTCACTTTGTTCACTTTGATCAATTGATAATTACTCAAAAGAATATAGCCTCTATGTCACATGGCGATCTTACACTATCAGTTCATGTATAACATCGATGTTTTCTTGCACCACAACCGATTTCAAAGTTATGAAAAATTATCCCTTGAAAATGTTTATAAATTAATTCCAATTTTTTGCCAAAATAAAACTTTGAAGTTACTGTAAATAACATAAATAGCGTCCGTATGTCAAATGTTTGGAGTACGTACATCGTATAAAATATTCCCTAATTATAAACGGCTTCCTTCGTATTAAATCATTTAGAACTTGAACTTTAGGTCAACTATGTTTAGGATACCGAGAATTATTTCAAAACTTAAATCTAAATTGTGCCTTAATTATCTTAATTTTTAAACAGACAGTATGTGAAAATAACAAATTATAAAAAAAATAAAAATCCACCCTTTTATTATGGATGCTCACGAAGTTTTTACAATTTAATTTTTTTTTGTGATTAAGTCCAGGATTATGAGCGTTTTTGTATGTCTGTTTGGAAAAATATTAGGACTAATTAAAATATTCTGTGGTCTGCTGAAATTCGTTTTTAAAAACAATATTCCCCTTGTAAAAGGCTTAAACAGGCCAATATATTCGTTTCACAAAATGATATTCTTTTTATTCTCACAGAGAAAGTAAAATGAGGTAAACATTCCTGTCAAAAAAGATCATTTTATTTTTGATGGGTTGTTTGATCTTCTTTTATATGAATAGCGTATCAAGCAATCGATGTAAAGTCATAGGGGATTGCTGAAAAAAAGAAGGAATAATTTCGCGTGAATTTGCTTATATAGGGAGATCGAAAAGTATAAGTTAATATAATAAATTTCAAATCACACTGAATTTTATTAAATCGCTCAGGAACGTCAATTTTTTCCATATTAAAAAATGTTCTTATTATATAATAAAGCTGAATATGAGCCAGTGTTTTACAATAACCGGATGAAATATAATATACAATTATAAAAGAGAAACTTAGCTCTCAACCAACTGAAAAAACCTTATACTATAAGGACAAACGTACTCTTTTCTAAAACAGTTAGAGACAAAGCACTATCTCAGATTGCAAGAATACTAGAAAAGGGTGGAAGGCTTTCCCATGGTAGTGCACCGACATTTGTAGACCGGTTTTGAACTTGTTAGTTCTCGTCAGTACAGAATAGGCTAGCGCACTTGAGCATCGGGAAGGTAAATCCTTTAAGCAGCTTATATTAGACAAAATATGAAATCTAATACAAGTAGCGCCATCTCCCAGCATTTCACGCAATCTGAACATATAATCTCGTAGAGATCTGTATATATAAACCAAAAGTGGATAATATACTTGTAGTTGGGTATATAAAATACAATAATAAAGGAGAAACTTAGCTCTTAACCAACTGAAAAAACCTTATACTATAAGGACAAACATACTCTGTTCTAACACAGTTAGAGACAAAGCACTATCTCAGATTGCAAGAATACCAGGAAAGGGTGGAAGCCTTTCCTATGGTAGTGCACCGCCATCTGTAGACCGGTTTCGAACTTGTTAGTTCTCGTCAGTACAGAATAGGCTAGCGCACTTGAGCATCGTAAAGGTAGAGTGGTTTGTCTCTAACTGTGTTGGAACAGAGTACGTTTGTCCTTATAGTATGAGGTTTTTTCAGTTGGTTAAGAGCAAAGTTTCTCTTTTATAATTGTATTTTGTACACTCAACTGCAAGTATATTATCCACTATTGGTTTATATATACAGATCTCTACGAGATTATATGTTCAGATTGTATGGAATGCTGGGAGATGGCGCCACTTGTATTAGATTTCATATTTTGTCTAATATAAGCTGCTGAAAGGATTTACCTTTCCGATGCTCAAGTGCGCTAGCCTATTCTGTACTGACGAGAACTAACAAGTTCGAAACCGGTCTACAGATGGCGGTGCACTACCATAGGAAAGGCTTCTACCCTTTCGTGGTATTCTTGCAATCTGAGATAGTGCTTTGTCTCTAACTGTGTTAGAACAGAGTACGTTGGTCCTTATAGTATAAGGTTTTTCAGTTGGTTGAGAGCTAAGTTTCTCTTTTATAATTGTATTTTATACACCCAACTGCAAATATATTATCCACTTTTGGTTGAAATATAATACAATTATCAGCAATCTATAATTGCGTTTGTTTACTCGAAAAGTCTGATCACTTTTTGGTCCAGTAGTTAATTAGTTTCTAATTTCTCAGGAACATATAGGAGAAGTTAAAATCACCGTACTTTGTCATAGAAAAAAAATTCCTAAAGTGCCCGTTAACGGAGATACAGAGCTCTAAAGGGGTACCCAGGGATTTACCTCATCGGCTTTAAGTTTTGAACCGATCTGTATAATTTAATGAAATTTCATTATTTTATAGAGGCCGTAAACACTCATTATATCATACTAGAGTAGAGGTTTTAGATCATCAGAGAAGTCAGAAACGGACTTGTGGCCACACTCGTTGGGCCACATTTTTGATAGATGACATAGGAGCTAAAAACTGATTTTTTTTATACTTTAGTCATTTTTATTCAAAAAAGGTGCTTCTAATTTATAAAAAAAAAATTGAACTGACTTCTAAACGTGGGCTAAAAAGTGAAAAATAACTATAAATTTCTATTTGAAATTGAAATTTTTGAAGTCGACTCCAAACTAATACCTGACAAAATGAGATCCGCATAAACAGATTAACAACCCTTTATTTGTTATTTCTTTCCTACCATTATTTGTATGTATTAGTATTTACTTGTTTTATTTAGAAATAACTTGGCGCCGACTTCAAAAACTTCAATTTAATATAGAAATTTATAGTTATTTTTCACTTTTTAGCGCACTTTTAGAACCGATTGTTCAATTTTTTTTTATAAAAATTTTATTTTTCGATTTTTAGCTTTGAATTCATTACGATATCCATAAATTATTTAAACTAAGCATTAATCGCGATTAGTGTACCTCGCAATGATTCGAAGGTGGCAGAAAAGTAACAATTTTATCCACAGTTGTAATCACCCTAAAATGAACCACTAAAATTTTTTTGATTCTGAGTTCTACGAATATCAGTGAAATTGTATCAAACAAATATTTAGTCTGTCATAGTAAATCCACCATCTTAAATTTTAAATTAATTTTAAGATTGGTAATATAGACCCCAACACCATTCAATATCAATATTTAAAGAACTTGAGGCGTAAATTTCTTAGCTCGATATATGTTATACTTCATATTGAGTTTATATACGCTCCAAGAACCCCGCAATATCAATTTTAGGCAAAATCGGAAAACGTAATATTTTCACTCCTTCATATTGTCTCTTGTTAACTTAATATTGCAAAAAACTAACATCATATTCGTAATACATGACCCCGAAAACACCCTAATACGAAATCTGATAAAATGCGAATAATGTAAAATTTTCAACTCACTATATTGGATCCGTCATATTGAATTTCAAAAAAATAATTTTAACGTCCTAATATAATCTAAATCTAAACTCTTCAAAGCCTCTAGTGCCAATTTCAGATAAAATCCAGAAATTTAAAATTTCTATACCGTCATATTGCCTTTGACAAATTTGATTTTCTTAAAATGATCATATTGAATTTTTTTAAAATGATTTTAGAATCGTAATGTGCGATCCCGGACACTCCCCCGTATTAATTTTGGAGAAAATAGAACAAAATTAATGATTTCGTCCACCATATTAGATCCGTCCTGTTGAATTTTTTAAAAATGATTTTAAATTCGCCATGAAACTCCCCTGTACTAGTTTTGGAGAAAATCGGACAAAATTCATTTTTTTGTCCGCCATATTGGATCCGGCATATTGAATTTTTTAAAAATATTTTGGATTCGTTATGTGCGACCCCGAAAACTCCCCCATACTAATTTTGGAGAAAATCGGACAAAATTAAATTTTCTTGTCTGCCATATTGGATCGGCCATATTGAATTTTTGAAAAATAGTTTTAGATTCGTTGGGTAAAGCACCGAAAATTTCCCCATATCAATTGTCAGCGCCATCTTGGATTTTACTGCACCAATTTTGGCCAAAAATATACGGGACCGCCGCAGCAACTTCTTGAACATAACGTAAAAAATTTCATTCAAATCGGTACCGCCGTTCCGGAGTAATCGGTGTACATACATAAAAAAAAATCATATATAGTCAACGAATTGAAAACCTCCTTCTTTTAGAAGTAGGTTAAAAACTGTCGGTTTTCGGAATAAAGCGATTTTTATGCGAAACACTCAATAGTTATTAATGCTAAATATAGACAAGTAAAAATAAAATACGCAGGATGTGCTGACGTGATTTAATTTATGGGGAAGCGTTGTCTCACTTTTCGAAGGCAAGAAGAAGTTAGGTTGAAAGACTTCCAGCTTAGACATTGTCAAGTCCATAAACCTTTCAAAGGGTTGATCGGGAGTTAATTAGTTTACAGTGTTATTACAATGCAAAAATAGTGACAACGTTCAACGATTATTTGGGCAAATGTTCAATATGAACCGCATGTACTTCAATACATTTTCTTATTCTTCGAACATCTTCCCGCTGCACTGCAAATAAAAAAAATAAAAATAAACTTTTGAACCACCTTGTATAATTTAATGAAATTTTATTATTTTATAGAGACCACAAGGACTCATTAAACCAGTACATGTTTTAGATCATGAAAGAAGTCAGGAACGGTCTTGCAGCCACACTCGTTGGAACGGTCTTGCAGCCACACTCGTTGGGTCTCATTTTTAACAATTATCATTTTAAAAAGCTGAAAACTGATTTTTTAAATATTTTAGGCATTCATCTTCAAAAAAGGTACTCTTAATTTATTTCGATATAACTGGCAGTTTTCGAGATAAAGAGATAAAAATCAGGTTGTTATTGTGAAATCCTGCATAATGAATTACTATTGTCGAAACTTGTCAAAACCGCCTTCAAGTAAAAATAATTAAAAAAAAGAATATTCTTAGGCAGAGTTTGCTGATATGCATTTAATTTACGGTGAAGAGCTGTCAAATTCTTCGAAAGTGAGAAGACTTTATGCTGAAAGATTTCCAGCTCGAACAGCCTCATGCCCAAAAATTTTCATAGGATTGATCGAAGCATTAGAGTTAACGAATTGATTTTTTACATGTTTTATTCAGGGTAATTTTCGCCGCGACATGGGGGTGAGGGCAATCCACGGATTTCTGAAAATCAAATGGATGACAGATGGTAATGGAGCTGTCAAACGAAAAATGTCCAGAGTATGCTCCGTGCCATTTTGGGTACAAGTGACGTATTGATACGTCAAATTAACCGTCAAAAGTGAAAAAATAATGTCATTGTTGTTATTATTGTGAAATAATCTTTGTTTTTCCCTGGATTAAATTAATTTTATATAATTTAACAACCAAGTAATATGCACCAAGTCATCAGTCAAATATTTAGGTATAAATATAGACCACAAAATTATCTTAAATTGGCACTTTGGAACTGTTAATAAATACAAAGGGCCAAATACCTTAGGAGTCTAATACACAAAGAAAAAGGCATATCAAGAAAAACAACTCATATATTAAAAGCAGTATACTGACTTTAATAGAAACACATACCCCCTACATACAGTAGTTGCAGGAAGCCAACACTCATTAAACTTGAAACAGTAGAAACCACTGCTCTATATACTATGACTAAAAACCATCGTCCTAGCTATCCATCAATCAATTATTGTATGAATTCACTAAACATCCAGCCTCTTACTGCAAGACTTCCTGTCCTGACAACTAAGTTTGAAAGAAAACCTGAAACTTGACCGGTGATAGAAGAACTGTGTACGACCAGGGGCCAGAACCTCGTTTGTTGACCTATAGGTTCAAATTTATATGTCGTAATAAATTATAATCATAATAATATTTATTTAATTGTAGTGTAGTATAGTGTTTAACACAGCGTAAGGAAGTAAAATGTTGCATTTAACATTATTTGAATATAAAATGTAATGTTACTTATTTAAATAAAAGTTTTAAATATCTTACAAATTGGTATTTCTCAAATTTTTTATAAGTTGTGTTGATGAAAACAATTATGTTACACTTAACTGTATCAAAGTAAGATACTCCACTGTTATGGATAAATGGACACAAGTGTTTATGTTAAATCGATAATTAGAACTAGCCGTAGGAAAATAATTTTTAAAAAACACGCTCATACTATTGAGATATGAACAAAATTTAGTGTAATAATTTTGTATGTCTACAATCTCAAATTTACTTGAAATTTGCTAGATATTCAACTTTCTAAGGATATTTTAATTAGAAATTTTAATACTGAAAATAACGGGGTACCACCTTATTAACATTTCAACTGTTTTTTCAAAAAATAAAACGTTTTGAAGAAACGGTTCGTCAACATATTGCTTTTTTAATGACTAGTTACTTTTAACAACCAAAAATATAATAAAAAATTTTAATCTATTTTTACGACCGATCAATAGTATGGCAGACATCCACACATAACAATCAATTGACACGAATTGGATAAGTTGGGTAAGGTTATAACGTAATACTGTCATTTTATCCCTTTCTTCCATTCGTTTCGTCTAACTACTTATGTCGATGAAATCTTGGAAAGGTACACAAATTGCTTCAAACCTTGTCAGTGGGAGGTAAATGATTACGTTTAGTCGTTATAATTTTTCAGGGGCGACAGCGTATTCACTGTTGTTATAACTTCACTTTACCCAAAATGGCGCAGAGTATGGTCCGGACATTTTCTGTTTATTTGACGATCAGTACAGTTATTTTTGTATGTTCGCGGGGCAATCCCAGCATAAAAAACCTCGCGACACAAAACAAAATTACAAAATGGATTGTATATGAAACTGTAACAGAACAGTTACTTCACCCGTACCAGGTTGAAAAATTAGACCCTATGTTTTCGGATATTTATTCCGTAAGACTTCGATACCCAAATAGTTTATACAACAACATCATCTAAATCTAATTTTTCTAACCTTATTTTATTTACTAATGAAGCCAGTTTTACAAGAGATGACATAATAAACTCACACAAATTACATTTTTGGGCTGATGAAAACTCGCATGCTATAATTCAAAACAAACACCAGCATAGGATTATTTAAAATGTGTGGGCTGGCATTATCGGAAATAACCTTATAGGTCCATTGGTTTTTTAACGAAAACTCAATGGTGGGATTAATTTACAATTATTGTAGAAAATTAAAATAATTTATCTAAAAACGTACCTCTTGATAGAAGAATGCAAATGTGGTATATGCATGATGATGCTCCACCTCATTTTAACCCTATAGTAGGTAAACACTTAACTAACGTCTTTGCCCTCGATGGATAGGTCGAGTAGGGCCTGTTTTATGGCTACCAAGGTCTGCACACCTAAATCCCCTTGACTTTTGCTTCTGGGGACATCTATTTGCAGTGCAGCGGAAAAATATTTAAGAAAATATATTGAAGGACATAGAGCTTATATTGAACATTTGCCAAAATACCATTTAAACGTTTTCACTAATTTTGCGGTTCAATAATATTGTAAATCAACCCTTTGAAAGTTTTCTGGAAGTGAAAATATCTTAACTGAAAATCTTCCAGCACAACATTTTCTTGCCATCGAAGAGTTAGACAGCTTTTCCCCATAAATTTAAGCACATCAGCACACCCTGCGTATTTTATTTTCACCTGTTTGTGTTTAGCATTAGTGTGTGTTTCTCACAAAAACCGGTTTATCTCGAAAACTGCTAGTTTTTCGAAATAAATTAATACGTTTTATCAAAAATTAGGCCCAACGATTGTGGCTGCAAGTCCATTCCTGACGTCTGTGATGATCTAAAACATCTACTGTAGTATCGTTTAGAGTATTCATGGCCTCTTTAACAGTTTAAGCAATTATTTGTTTATAACAATCTTATCCCCACCCGGACAAAATTCCTATCAAAGACTCAAAATACATAAAAAAACGTGGGTGAGTCCATATAAATTAAAGGTCCTACCCTAAATTTAGATTAAATTACAACAAAGCTGACATGACAAACTGATACACATTCTCAGAAGCAAAAATTTGGATGAAAGAGATTTAAGGTTGATATCAAATCTGTATTACAATCAGCGAGCGGCAGTAAAAATTGGACAGGAAATATCCGGAGATATGGAAATACAAAGGGGAGTCAGACAAGGGTGTATATTGTCACCTTTACTATTTAACGCTTATTCTGAAGAGGTCATATTGGAAAGTCTTGAACCTGAAACAGCAGAGATAAAAGTAAACGGAGTTTTAATCAACAATATTAGGTATGCAGATGACACCGTAATAATAGCTGATAGTTTGAAAGACCTAGAAAAAATAATGAATAAAATATTAAGAGTTAGTGGAGAATATGGACTCTCTCTTAACAAGAAAAAGACGAAGTTCATGATAATTAGTAAGAACAACACCAATAATAATGAAACCCTAATGGTAGGAGGCCAGCACATAGAAAGAGTTAAGAAGTACACTTACTTGGGAACTCTAATAATAGAAAATAATGACTATACCGTCGAAATAAAAACCAGAATCGAGAAAGCACGTGCCAATTTTATTAGAATGAAAAAGGTTATCTGCAGCAAAGATCTAACGTTAGCCCTGAAAATACCACTGACTAAATGTTAAGTATACAGTGTTCTATATTATGGAATGGAAGCATGGACACTGAATCGAGAAGCAATGAGAAGACTTAACTCTTTTGAAATGTGGACCTATAGAAGAATTCAGAGGATTTCGTGGGTGGATCGAGTTACGAACGCCGAAGTGTTGAGAGGAATGGGGAAAGAAAAAGAAGTCGAGATAACAGTAAAACAGAGAAAACGGCAATATTTCGGACACATTATGCGGGGAGAAAAGTACAGCATCTTACGGCTCATAATCCAAGGCAAAATAAGTGGCAGAAGGGGCGTAGGACAACAACGAATTTCATGGCTAAAAAATCTAAGGGAATGGTTTGGATGCAGTTCAAACCAACTATTTAGAGCAACTGCCTCAAAAATTAAAATAGCTATTATGATTGCCAACCTCCGCAATGGAGAAGGCACTTGAAGAAGAACCCTAAATTCTGATATAGACCCTGTGGGGGCGAGTCCTCTCTATCTACGTCTATCGTAAGTAATAATCAAAACAAGCCGTAAATTCAACGCACTATCACAAAAAATAATGATAATTTTTGAAATAAACATATCTTTGCTACGAGGTCAATACTGCCAACCTGTATATATATTATTTTGTTATCTTTTATAATAACGGGAC